>CM062811.1:400777284-401380748 GCA_031772625.1 Pinus tabuliformis | reverse complement strand
GGCGTGATAGCTATTATTGTATGCAAATTCTACTAAATGGATGTAATCTTCCCACGTAGTCGGTCACTACATCACATACATCCTTAGCATGTCTTTGAGTACTTGATTCACTCGCTTTGTCTACCCATCTATTTGAGGGTGGTATGCAACACTGAATTATATGTGAGTACCTGATCCATCAAAATGAGCCTTCTAATATGCATATGTAAATTTAACATCCCTATAAGAAATTATCACTTTGGTATGCTATGCAGCCTGCAAATTTATTTCATGAATATGTTAGCAATGAACTGTTTTATAGGTAGATTACACCAAAATAAAATGAGCAATTTTACTCAATTTGTCCACCACTACCATTATTGAATCATTATGTTTCTTAGTCTTAGGTAGGCCAGTAATGAAATCCATGTGATAACCTCCCACTTCCATTCGGGAACAGGCAGTGGGTGAAGTAATCTGGTCGGGTGTCGATGCTCAATCTTCACCTATTGACATTCTAAACACTTAGCTAAGTACTCAACAATTTTTTTTTTCATGCCTCGCCAAAATACACTTTTCTCAAATTAATGAGCATCTTTTGATAACTAGGATGGCTGCATAAGGACTTTTACGATACTCATTTAAAATTAATTCTTTGATACTTATATGGTTGGGGCCATACATTCTGTTTTGATAGGTCAACATGTTTTCTTGACTTACCTCATATCCAAGTTATTATTAACTATTGTTTATATTTCTTGCTTGCTGCCACAAGAACTGGCATTGTGGGTCCCTTTTAGCAATCTCTTTATTCAATTCTTTAAAATTAGTCTCCACTTCACTAAACATATTTTCATAAACAAAATTCAATTTCTTGCTCAAGTCATCTGCTACTTGATTCTCGTTACCCTTAAGATGATTAATTTCAAATTCAAAAACTTAGGAGAGAAATCCAACGTGCCTGGAGAGCATTAAAAGTAAGCTTCTTAAAATAATTAGCTAAGCTACTGTGATTTGCCATTAACATAAATATTTTCCCAAGTAAATAATATCTCCACATTTTCAGGGTGTGAATTACCGTTGTTAACTCCAAATCATAACCTGAATAGTTTTGCTCATGGTCCTTCAACTTCTAGGAATCATAAGCCATAACTCTTCCTTCCTTCATAAGTACTTCCCCTACACCTTCCTTACAAGCATTTGTACATATGGTAAATTCCTTTTCTGGGTCAAAAATTCTCAAAATGGGGGCAGTGGTAAGTAAGTGTTTTAGCTGGTTAAAGCTATTTTGACATTTAGTTGTCCATTTAAAAAAATTTCCCTTCTTTTGCAAGGAAGTAATGGGATAAGCCACCTTTGAGAATCCTTCAATAAACTGTCTATAGTATCCACTGTAGATTTTTACTGTAGATTCAACAACTTATGTGATATGCTAAAACATAAGACAAGAATCTACTCTACTCTTCAGCGGAAACCAAAATTGATCGATGAAAACAATAAGCAGAAAGAGGAGGAATATCAATTGCACATAACATAATATTTCTTTGGGGAAAGCAACTTCTAAAAACCCCGACTATCTATATTACATTAACTAGAATATCTGAGAAGAAAATGCAATGCTTGTTCATGCTGAACAATTCCTGCACTAGTACAATCGATCTATCTACCTCACAAGCCAACTCAATCCAACACTTGGCCAATTTTGCTGCCTACCAAGCCCCTACTTCCTTGCGCAATCCCTAGAGGAATTAACCCATATTTAATTGGGAAATCCACTCTCCATAACTGCACAATCCAAACATAGGTCCTCAACTGATTGCATATACCATCTGTACAACTCAGAAAATTATATAATTGATAGTACATTGTCCCTGAACTCTAATCTTAATTGGGTCTTCCTTTGAACTGACGTGCATGAGCTATTTGTGAGTGAATATTCAGTTAAATGGTGTGGTACTGTGATGCACTGGTGCACTACTCCACTACTAGACCTCTAATAGTTCCTCCAACATTTAGAACTAGTTTAACTGACTATAACTCAGTTAGACTGATTTATCTAATTACAACTCCAAAGAACTCAACCTGCCCCCAAAAATTTATGGATCACTCTACATGACTCTAGATAGACTTCCAACTCGAATTTCCTAAGTCAATTAAGTCAATTTAACTTAATTAACTATTACGACTTGCTATGAGAATAGAATTACAATTTAATTCAAGGAGACATTAAATTAGAATTTCTTGTTGCTATTTTTAACACTCCCCCTAAAAAAGAAAGGGATTATCAGCTATTCCAATCCTGTCTCCGTGAAACTCGAATTTTCATCTTGACAATGCCTTTGTCAAAATATTTGCATCCTGATCCTCTATGGGAATGTACTCCAACAACATAATTCTCCTCTGCACACAATCTCGAAGATGATGATACCAAATATCAATATGCTTGGACCGATCATGAAAAATTGGATTTTCAGAGAGTTTGATACAACTCTGATTGTCACAGTAAATCATAGTTGGATCCATCTGCTGAGCAAACAAACCAACCATAATCTTCCTCATCCAGATAACCTCACAAGTTGTTTGACTAGCAGCCATGTACTCTGCCTCTATTAAAATGAGTACAACCAATCTCTGTTTCTTGTTGTACCAAGAAATAACTGCTGACCCAATACTGAAGATCCCTCCTGATGTGCTCTTCCTTTCAAATGGACCCCCTACACAATATGCATCACTAAATCCATGAAGCTTCACTCCCTCTATTTGTTTGTCCCATAAACGATACTGAGTAGAGCCTTTGAGGTATCTCAACACATGCTTGGCTTCCTTCCAATACAACTTAATCATCTTAACCATCGCTTAACTAAGATGGTTAACTGCATAACACATGTCTCGTTGTGTGTTCACCAAATACATGAGTGAACCCACAAGCTGCCTGTGAATAGTAGCTTCCACTACTTCACAGGAAGTAGCATCCTCCTTCCTCCAGTTACCTGCTAGAGGAGTCTCCATGGGTTTACTACTCTCCATGTGGAACTTTTTCAGTATCTCATTGGCATACTTTCCCTGTGAGACAAAAATTTCCTCATCACCTTGCCGTACTTCCATACCCATAAAGTATTGCATGAGCCCCAAGTCCTTCATTTCGAACTCTCTTGCAAGGTCCTCTTTGCAAGGCTTGATCAACTTATCATCACCTTTTAGAATCAAATCGTTAACATATAAAACATAATCAACAATTTACCTTCAACCATAATATGGTAAAGGTTTGTATATGCTTCACTTTCGATGCTGCCCAACTCAATGAAGTAGCTATTGATCCTAGTGTACCAAGTACAAGGTTCTTGTTTCAGCCCATACAAGGCTCGCTTGATTTGGCAGACATGCGACTCTCGGTCGAAGGTCTCAAAACCTTCATGCTGCTTAATATACACCTCTTCCTCAATCATGCCATTAAGGAAAGTTTTCTTTACATCCATTTGATGTATCTTCCATCCCATCTACTTTGACAGTGCCAAAATGGATCTGATTGATGAGTACCTTGTAATAGGAACAAAGATCCCATCGTAATCAATCCCCTCCACTTAAGAAAAACCTCAGGCTACAAACCTGACCTTGTGTTTCTCCACACTACCATCCGCTTCTTGCTTCACCTTGTAAATCCATTAGGAACTCACCACTGACTTGTCTGCTAGTCTTGGGAGCACATCCCAAACACTATTCTTGACAATGGAGTCATACTCCCCAACCATGGCATCAACCCAAACTGGTTGTTACACTGCTTCCTCAAAAGAGGATGTCTCAGTCGCAACACATCCACTCATAAGAGCCATGTATCGAGTGTATCTGTCTGGTAACCTCCTCTACCTACATTATGATGTGGGTGCTTCCACATTCTATCTCACATCATGCAATAACTTGTCATCTTCTCTGGTGTGCTTTCTCCCATCTCTGGAAGACTCTGCATGAGTGGGTGTCTCCACTCCTTGATCCTATGCATGTGGCTAACCCACAACAATATGAGGTTCCTCCTTAGGAGATAAAATCTCCTCAACCGCATGTAGTTGAAGCTTCCTCTCAAGGGAACATCTCATGGCCTTCTCTTCATCGAATTTTACATCCCTACAAACCATTGTCATCCTTTTAGTCGATAGGTACACTCGATAGTTGTGAGGTGTATCAGTGTACCCCACAAATATCCCCAGCTCTGTTGTTGGCTCAAGCTTCTTCTGTGCATCTTTGGTCACATGGCAGTGGACCAATGAACCAAAAATCCTAAAGTGACCCACATCGGGTCTCTTCCCTGAAAAAGCCTCTTCTCGTGTACTCATCCCAAGAATTCGATGAGGGCTTATGTTCTTCAAATAAACAGTTGTGTTGCATGCTTTAGACCACAAGTGTAGTGGTAGGCCCTGATAATGAAACATCGCCCATGCTGCCCCTACTATGCTTCTATTCTTCCTTTCAACCACCCCATTCTATTGTGGGTTTTGAGGTGCTGTCAACTCTTGGCGAAATACTTCTGCTGCACAAAAGTTTTTAAACTCATTCAACACATACTCTCCACCGTTATCACTCCTAAGAGCTTTAACCTTCCTGCCAATATCTTTCTCGACCAATGATTTAAATTAACAAAACTTTGCAAAAGTATGATCTTTATTTTGCATGAAGAAGATCCAACATTTATGAGAAAAATAATCAACAAATATAACATAATACCTATGCTTGGTCGTGGATGTTGTCAAGACTGGTCCACACACATCTGAATGGACTCAATTGAGGATCACCTGTGCTCAATTGTCTTTGTCGTGAAAGGAATCCTTGGTGTATTTTCCCAAAGTACACCCTTTGTACGTGTCAATATGATCTAGTGTACCTTTGGGAAGACTGGTAGAAATTTTCTGCATGATTTTCAAAGCACCATGATGCAAGTGACTCAACTGCCTGTGCCACAACTCACCGATGTCTCTGTTCTGCACCCTCTTTGCTTTCGTGCTCAAGGCATCACAATCTTCTATCTCCAAATTGTAGTGATTCTTCACTCGAACCCCTATCCTCTTCACCTGTCCACTGGCTATGTGAAGAAGGAATGCCTTTCCCTTACTAAAAATTACATCTTAGCCTCTTTCCTCCAACATGGAAACATATACCAAGTTCTTTTTCAAACCAGGAACATACATAACATCTTGCAAAGTGTGGGGAGCATCTGACTCCCTCTGAAAGGTAATTGTACCAAGCCTAGTAGCACTATAAATCCCGTCATCACCCATCTCAATATGCATCTAGAGATCCTTCTCCTCCAAGTTTCTGAAGAGATCTTTGTTACCAGTCATGTGGAAAGAAGCTCCACTTTCTAGGTCCCATACACTACCCATCACCGATGACACAATACATGCGATGAGGGTAAATTCCTGTTCGAATTGTGAGGCAAGAGACTCACCTCCTGCCGCTCCTCCTAAGGGCTTCTTATCGACATTCTTGAGTGAACACTTTGTGGAAAAATGTTCCAGCTCGTGACAATGAAAGCAGTTGAATTTCAACATCTCCTCCTTCTTGCCTCCATGAAAATAATCTGATTTGTAATGGGATGACTTCCCCTTCCCTTTCTTTGCCTTATCCGCTAAGGCACAATTTGCCTCATCATCAGTCTTTGATGATGATCCATCTCTGGTATTCCTTCGAATCTCTTCCTGTACCAAATCCGACCACAACTGTTTCCAATTTGGTATCTTCTCCCTCCCATTGAAAGAGTCCTGATAACTATGTCAACTATTGGGAAGTCCTAGAAGAGCTAGGCTCACCATATCCTGATACTTCCAAGATCATCTCGACAATGGGTGAACTTGGTCAAGTACTTTAGAATAGAGTCACCCTTCTCCATCTTGATCTTTCTGAGTTTGTCCTTCAGCACCAATTTCTTATGATCACTGCTATTTTGAAACAATTCCATCAATGCCTTCCACATTGAGTATGGAGTATCCTTGCCATGGAGACTCGAGACAATGTGGTCTCGAACTCCCTCTAGGATAATCCTTCTCGCTTTTTCCACACACTTTCTCCATTTAGCTAGATCTTTAGCATTTGATGTTGGACGCTTAGGAATGTCATTATCTATGAATTCCTTAAGGTCATTGTCTTCCAACATTGCCTCCATCCTGTCCTTCCAAGCCATGTAATTCGATCTTCCCTCCAAGGCATACTCAAGTCACAATCCGTAGAAAGACATATTGTTGCTCTGAAGTATGAAATTGCAAATTTGATTTTCACCTTCACACCAAACTTGAAATCTCCTCTTCTATACTGTCTTCAGCTCCGATACCATGTATATTTTTACCGTAGATTCAACAGCTTATGTGATATGCTAAAACACAAGACAATAATCTACTTTACTCTTTAGCAGAAACCCAAATTGATTGATGAAAATAATAGGAAAAAATAAGAAGAATATCAATCGCACATAACACAATATTTCTTTGGGGAAAGAAACTGCTAAAAACCCCAACTATCTATATCGCATTTACTAGAAGATCTAAGAAGAAAATTTGATGCTTGTTCGTGTTGAGCAATTCCTACACTAGTACAATCTATCTTTCTGCCTCACAAGCTAGCTCAAGCCAAAACTTAGCCAATTTTGTTTCCTGCCAAGCCCCTACTTCCTTATGCAAACCCTAGAGGAATTAACCCATATTTAATTGAGAAATCCACTCTCCATAACTGCAAATCCAAACATAAGTCCTCAACTAATTGCATGCACCATCTGTACAACTTGGAAAATTAGACAACTAATAGTACAATGTCCCTGAACTCTAATCTCAACTGGGTCTTCCTATGAATTGACATGCATGAGTTATTTGTGAGTGAATCTTCAGTTAATTGGTGTGGTACTGGTGATGAAATGGTGCACTACTCCACTACTAGACCTCTACTAGGTCCTCTAACAGTTAAAACTAGTTTAACTGATTATAACTTAGTTAGACCGAGTTATCTAATTACAACTCCAAAGAACTCAACCTGGGACCCTAAATTTAGGGATCACGCTACATGATTCTAGATAGACTTCCAACTCGAATTTCCTAAGTCAATTAAGTCAATTTAACTTAATTAACTATTAGAAGTTGCTATGAGAATATAATTACAATTTAATTCAAGGACAAATTAAATTGGAATTTCCTGTTGCCATTTTTAACATCCAACCAACCCCATGAAAGATATTATATCAGCTACCTTTTTAGGCATGAGCCACACCATTATAGTTTTTATTTTCTCTAGGTCCACAACGATTCCATATTTAGTAATAATGTGCCCTAAGTATTGAATTTGTTCTTTATAACATTCAAAATTACTGTATTTTTCATACAACTGGTGCTCCCTCAAAGTTTGTAAAAAAATTGGCAGATCCTTTTTATGCTCCTCCATGCTTCTTGAATAGACAAGAATGCCGTCTATAAAAATCAACACAAATATATCTAAGTATTGATGGAATGTGCTATTCATGAACCACATAAATGTCGTTGGGGTATTCATCAGTCCAAAGGGAAGAACTACAAATTCATAATGGTGGTAATGTGCTCTAAAGGATTTTTTTCTTATATCCTCCTCCTGAATTCTTATTTAATGGCACCTGAATTGTAGATCAAACTTAAAAAATATTGTAGCCCTCTTCACTTGATCAAATAAACCATCAATGCAGGGTAAGGGGTGTTTACTCTTGATTGTTAACTTGTTTAGCTATTTGTGATCAATACATAATCGCAAATTGCCATCCTTCTTTATGATGAAGAGTATTAGAGCTCCCCAAGGTGATACACATGGGTGCATTAGAGGAAATTTGATTTTAAAAGTTAACATTGAATTTCCATGTCATAATGTGTAAGTCAATCAAAATCCTTTAAAATTCAAAAGAGATATAGGCATTACTAGGCATTGACAATTTTTTTTTTAATAATATAATTTACCTACCTTAAGTGTGAATGGTGTCCAAGTGTCCCAAAACTACATTAAATATTAAAAGTAAAAATAATATCTTATTCTATAAAAGCTATAATATTGACAATATTTTTAATAAAGGGTAAAATATGGGTTGAGTGTGTTTTTAATGACGTGTAACTAATTTAAATTTTAAATTTACTTTTTAAATTTAAACTTTATTATATCTCATGCTAATAAATTAATATATATATATATATATATATATATATATATATATATATATATATATATATATATATATATATACAGTTATTTTGATAAAAGTGCATTTATTTGGGTAGTTTATTTATGTTTGATTACTTTTAATTAAAACCATTATAAAACATCATTAATTTCACTTGTTGTTGATATTACAAGTCAATGTAAAAAAATATTTAGTAAAAATATTTCACTTTCATTCTCAACCATAAATAAAATATTTCGATGTACAATGACATAACTTTATATCAACTTTAAAAGGAGATAAAGTAATTAAAATTATATATATATATATATATATATATATATATATATATATATATATAAATAAAAGTAACGGTACCCTAAATATTTTTTTTGCTTTCTTACTTTTACATTAAGATTGGAACTCAACTTTATATCAACTTTAAAGGGAGATAAAGTAATTAAAATTATATATATAAAGGTAATGTAACCTAAATATTTTTTTTTCTTTCTTGCTTTTACATTAAGATTGGAACTCAACGTGTAAATGTTATCTAAAGGTTATTATGGTGTACCACGTTAAATCGATTATCCTTCTAGAATGATAGGTTATGTTAGACTTTGTTTATGCAACAATTATTAAACTATTAGTGCAATGCTTTGATTCACCTTATGATAAATATTTTGACTTCGTCCTTATACATGTTATAAGTGTAATGTATGGGTTGTGAATCTTACTTGTTATTTGTTAAGGTTTGCATTTGATTATTTGTGTTTCCACCATAGTTCATGGTATGTTTATGAGGAGAAAGTTCTCGAATCCAGACAACTGTCAAACCCTACAACTATCATCACTTGTCTCATTATCTGTGTGATACAAGATCCACGACCTTGGTTGTCTAGGGTAAGTCAACGGTGCAGAGAGGAAAAGGATGGTTAGAGAGTAATTGACCTCCTTCCCAGGCACCTAAGGGGCTCATTCTTGCAATTTTCGTTCTGGTGAAATTGGCTCTGCATCTGTTAAATGTTGTTTCTCAGCAAGCTCTGCGCTTACCTTGCTACCAACTGCTACAGGGAATCTTGGCACCTTTACCCACTTTGATACGAGTTCTCTGATTTTCATATAGTGCCTTTCTCTTCTTTTTATTTATGTGTTAGGTTAAAGGCTTGAATTTTCCTTGGCAAAGCCAGGAGGTTATCTGGTCTTGACTAAGGAACTCAGGGAGGGATACTACTTGGTCAACAATTGCAACAGACACAACTAGCCAGGGTAAGTGGTATTCACTCTACGAGTTCTCCTTCTTTAGTTGATCTACGACAGTAATCACAGTTTTGACCATGAGGGTTTCTTCCTCTAGAGACAGAACATACAAAGGGTCATCAAACCTCGAATAGGTAATGATATTTTCTTTAATTGTACCCACCTATCTGAAATTTTTACATACATTCCTCGCATGCATTCGACTTCGACAGGTTATGACAAGTTGTCTAATGCCTTGGTTTTATATCTGAGAGGTGAGGTTTGTTTCTTCTACGACTGACTACATTTGACCCCTCACTTCATATCGTTCCAGGTTCCTTACTCATACATTTTCTTTGTTTTCCGAGGTTGAACTAGCACCCATTTTTCCAGTTGATCTTTCTTTTGCTCTTGACCGCTCATTTTCTACATGAGCCGGAATCTAGAACCTAAAGTAATAATTAGGGTTTTACATTGATTATATGTCACAATCGACTTTTATAAATTTTCAAGTTTAAAATGGGTCCCAAATCCTTTCTTAAAGATTAAATGTTTCGCATTACTTTGAATCCAATGTATATTCAATATTTATGTTGTTCTGTTAGTGCTATTTCGAGGGAACTTAGGTTCTTCTGCAATACAATTGTTAAATAATTACTTTCACACTAGTCTATGTATTAATATAAATAATACATTCTCTTTGGCGGGTGAGGGACTGATTCATGGTTTTTTTCCTCCGTGACTTGGCCTAGAATCTAACGTAATACCCAACAAACTTGTGTGATTATTTTGTTTATCGACTCATGTTTTTGACCTTCAATAGTTTAATTGTTTCACCATCCTATTTAGTTCATATTATCTAAGAGAAGACACTCTCTAATTTAATAACTAATTCACATTCACACTTTGTTTTTAATAACAATTCACAAACAAAATCCTCATCATCATCATCATTATATGCAACACTTATTAATATGCAATTTTTAATAGATAATTATAGTCTTGATTTTTCTAAACAGAACAAGTTTTTCTATTGAAATAATACTTATCTGTCTTGCCAAATTTCCAATGGACCACCAAACCACTAGGAATGCAATGCTCCACGCCACCAATGAGACTATACTTTCACTGCATCTCCCCCCGAGCTTGCTTCACTCCCAGAGCAGTTTTTAGGACAGTAACAATGCAAGTTCAATCTCTTTCCTTTAAGCTATCTGATCCTAACTAGACGTAACTAAAGATGTACAATCTAAGCGTTCAAGCTTAAGATAGACTCCACTAGCCAACCAACTCTAGAATCTTTCATAACAGTGTCTTCCTTAGACTTCTGTGTTCTTCTCCTTCTCTTGCCTCAGGTTCCTCTAACCCTTTTGACTCTCTTTTGTTTTTCTTTTATTTCCAAAGGAGAATCTTGGATAGGTAACTACCTCACATGTAACTATCCAACTACCTGGAACGTCAGCTACTTTCAACACTGCTTCCTGATATGATTTATTTTATGGTCCATACACAAGAATCATTTTAATAAACTAAAAATAAAATAAAATAAAATATGCATCTATATACCGATATAGACTTACTTAATGTTTAGCCTTCTTAGCCCATAATAGTAAAAAAAATATTCTACCATAAATTAATATTTACAAGGTTACCAAGGGACATTACATCTTCCCCCCCCTTGAGAAAAACACCATCCCGGTGTTTCCAACCTTCAAAATAAGTTGGGATAAGCTTATTTTATAAATTTCTCATCCTCCTAGGCAGCCTCGTTGGGGCTAACGTGTCTCCACTGCACTTTAACCTGGGAGATAACTCACATCCGTAGCATTACTTCTCTCCAATCTATGATGTGTGGGGGTTCAAATATAAACTCTCCATCCGGTTCCACCTATATCTACAACCATTAATCTTTGTTAGTCTCTATTATTAGCAAGTATACAACACATATATAAATTTGCAATTCATAAATTATTTACCTGTATAATCTGCCAATCAATGATATGTTTAGGATAATAAATATATATGTTTAGTAACGAAACATGAAACACATTGTGAACACTTATGTGGCTAGGTAAAGCTAGCTAATACGCCACATACCCAATTTGAGCTAGAATCTGAAAAGGACCACAAAAATAGGGAGGTATTTTAGTATAGCCTCCCCAATGCAAGGTACTCTTCTTAGGTTTCACCCTTACATATACGTGGTCTCCTACTTGAAATTCTCGATAGATTCTTCTTTTATCAGCATAAGTCTTTTGTCTATCTTGAGAAACTTTCAAATTCACCCTCACTTTTCTTACTACTTCTTCCATTTCCTTCAACATATCAGGTTCGAGTGTTAGTTTGTCCTCTAGACCACCCCAATTAATAGGTGTTCTACACCCGTGTCAATATAACACTTCAAATGGGCTAATTTTTAGGGGGCGTGATAGCTATTATTGTATGCAAATTCTACTAAATGGATGTAATCTTCCCACGTAGTCGGTCACTACATCACATACATCCTTAGCATGTCTTTGAGTACTTGATTCACTCGCTTTGTCTACCCATCTATTTGAGGGTGGTATGCAACACTGAATTATATGTGAGTACCTGATCCATTAAAATGAGCCTTCTAAAATGCATATGTAAATTTAACATCCCTATAAGAAATTATCACTTTGGTATGCTATGCAGCCTGCAAATTTATTTCATGAGTATGTTAGCAATGAACTGTTTTATAGGTAGATTACACCAAAATAAAATGAGCAGTTTTACTCAATTTGTCCACCACTACCATTATTGAATCATTATGTTTCTTAGTCTTAGGTAGGCCAGTAATGAAATCCATGTGATAACCTCCCTCTTCCATTCGGGAACAGGCAGTGGGTGAAGTAATCTGGTCGGGTGTCGATGCTCAATCTTCACCTATTGACATTCTAAACACTTAGCTAAGTACTCAACAATTTTTTTTTTCATGCCTCGCCAAAATACACTTTTCTCAAATTAATGAGCATCTTTTGATAACTAGGATGGTTGCATAAGGACTTTTATGATACTCATTTAAAATTAATTCTTTGATACTTATATGGTTGGGGCCATACATTCTGTTTTAATAGGTCAACATGTTTTCTTGATTTACCTCATATCCAAGTTATTGTTAACTATTGTTTATATTTCTTGCTTGCTGCCACAAGAACTAGCATTGTGGGTCCCTTTTAGCAATCTCTTTATTCAATTCTTTAAAATTAGTCTCCACTTCACTAAACATATTTTCATAAACAAAATTCAATTTCTTGCTCAAGTCATCTGCTACTTGATTCTCGTTACCCTTAAGATGATTAATTTCAAATTCAAAAACTTAGGAGAGAAATCCAACGTGCCTGGAGAGCGTTAAAAGTAAGCTTCTTAAAATAATTAGCTAAGCTACTGTGATTTGCCATTAACATAAATATTTTCCGAAGTAAATAATATCTCCAAATTTTCAGGGTGTGAATTACCGTTGTTAACTCCAAATCATAAGCTGAATAGTGCTCATGGTCCTTCAACTTCTACGAATCATAAGCCATAACTCTTCCTTCCTTCATAAGTACTTCCCCTACACCTTCCTTACAAGCATTTGTACATATGGTAAATTCCTTTTCTGGGTCAAAAATTCTCAAAATGGGGGCAGTGGTAAGTAAGTGTTTTAGTTGGTTAAAGCTATTTTGACATTTAGTTGTCCATTTAAAAAAATTTCCCTTCTTTTGCAATGAAGTAATGGGATAAGCCACCTTTGAGAATCCTTCAATAAACTGTCTATAGTATCCAGTGTAGATTTTTACTGTAGATTCAACAACTTATGTGATATGCTAAAACATAAGACAAGAATCTACTCTACTCTTCAGCGGAAACCAAAATTGATCGATGAAAACAATAAGCAGAAAGAGGAGGAATATCAATTGCACATAACATAATATTTCTTTGGGGAAAGCAACTTCTAAAAACCCCGACTATCTATATTACATTAACCAGAATATCTGAGAAGAAAATGCAATGCTTGTTCATGCTGAACAATTCCTGCACTAGTACAATCGATCTATCTACCTCACAAGCCAACTCAATCCAACACTTGGCCAATTTTGCTTCCTACCAAGCCCCTACTTCCTTGCGCAATCCCTAGAGGAATTAACCCATATTTAATTGGGAAATCCACTCTCCATAACTGCACAATCCAAACATAGGTCCTCAACTGATTGCATATACCATCTGTACAACTCAGAAAATTATATAATTGATAGTACATTGTCCCTGAACTCTAATCTTAATTGGGTCTTCCTCTGAACTGACATGCATGAGTTATTTGTGAGTGAATATTCAGTTAAATGGTGTGGTACTGTCATGCACTGGTGCACTACTACACTACTAGACCTCTAATAGTTCCTCCAACATTTAGAACTAGTTTAACTGACTATAACTCAGTTAGACTGATTTATCTAATTACAACTCCAAAGAACTCAACCTGCCCCCAAAAATTTATGGATCACTCTACATGACTCTAGATAGACTTCCAACTCGAATTTCCTAAGTCAATTAAGTCAATTTAACTTAATTAACTATTACAACTTGTTATGAGAATAGAATTACAATTTAATTCAAGGAGACATTAAATTAGAATTTCTTGTTGCTATTTTTAACACTCCCCCTAAAAAAGAAAGGGATTATCAGCTATTCCAATCCTGTCTCCGTGAAACTCAAATTTTCATCTTGACAATGCCTTTGTCAAAATATTTGCATCCTGATCCTCTATGGGAATGTACTCCAACAACATAATTCTCCTCTGCACACAATCTCGAAGATGATGATACCAAATATCAATATGCTTGGACCGATCATGAAAAATTAGATTTTCAGAGAGTTTGATACAACTCTGATTGTCACAGTAAATCATAGTTGGATCCATCTACTGACCAAACAAACCAACCATAATCTTCCTCATCCAGATAACCTCACAAGTTGTTTGACTAGCAGCCATGTACTCTGCCTCTATTAAAATGAGTACAACCAATCTCTGTTTCTTGTTGTACCAAGAAATAACTGCTGACCCAATACTGAAGATCCCTCCTGATGTGCTCTTCCTTTCAGATGGACCCCCTACACAATATGCATCACTAAATCCATGAAGCTTCACTCCCTCTGTCTGTTTGTCCCATAAACGATACTGAGTAGAGCCTTTGAGGTATCTCAACACATGCTTGGCTTCCTTCCAATACAACTTAATCATCTTAACCATCGCTTAACTAAGATGGTTAACTGCATAACACATGTCTGGTTGTGTGTTCACCAAGTACATGAGTGAACCCACAAGCTGCCTGTAAATAGTAGCTTCCACTACTTCATAGGAAGTAGCATCCTCCTTCCTCCAGTTACCTGCTAGAGGAGTCTCCATGGGTTTACTACTCTCCATGTGGAACTTTTTCAGTATCTCATTGGCATACTTTCCCTGTGAGACAAAAATTTCCTCATCACCTTGCCGTACTTCCATACCCATAAAGTATTGCATGAGCCCCAAGTCCTTCATTTCAAACTCTCTTGCAAGGTCCTCTTTGCAAGGCTTGATCAACTTATCATCACCTTTTAGAATCAAATCGTTAACATATAAAATAATAATCAACAATTTACCTTCAACCATAATATGGTAAAGGTTCGTATATGCTTCACTTTCGATGCTGCCCAACTCGATGAAGTAGCTATTGATCCTAGTGTACCAAGTACAAGGTTTTTGTTTCAGCCCATATAAGGCTCGCTTGATTTGGCAGACATGCGACTCTCGGTCGAAGGTCTCAAAACCTTCACACTGCTCAATATACACCTCTTCCTCAATCATGCCATTAAGGAAAGTTTTCTTTACATCCATTTGATGTATCTTCCATCCCATCTACTTTGACAGTGCCAAAATGGATATGATTGATGCGTACCTTGTAATAAGAACAAAGATCCCATCGTAATCAATCCCCTCCACTTAAGAAAAACCTCAGGCTACAAACCTGACCTTGTGTTTCTCCACACTACCATCTGCTTCTTGCTTCACCTTGTAAATCCATTAGGAGCTCACCACTGACTTGTTTGCTAGTCTTGGGAGCACATCCTAAACACTATTCTTGACAATGGAGTCATACTCCCCAACCATGGCATCAACCCAAACTAGTTGTTACATTGCTTCCTCAAAAGAGGATGTCTCCCTCGCAACACATCCACTCATAAGAGCCATGTATCGAGTGTACCTGTCTGGTAACCTCCTCTACCTACATTATGATGTGGGTGCTTCCACATTCTATCTCACATCATGCAATAACTTGTCATCTTCTCTGGTGTGCTTTCTCCCATCTCTGGAAGACTCTGCATGAGTGGGTGTCTCCACTCCTTGATCCTATGCATGTGGCTAACCCAAAACAATCTGAGGTTCCTCCTTAGGAGATAAAATCTCCTCAACCGCATGTAGTTGAAGCTTCCTCTCAAGGGAACATCTCATGGCCTTCTCTTCATCGAATTTTACATCCCTACAAAACATTGTCATCCTTTTAGTCGATAGGTACACTCGATAGTTGTGAGGTGTTTCAGTGTACCCCACAAATATCCCCATCTCTGTTGTTGGCTCAAGCTTCTTCTGTGCATCTTTGGTCACATGGCAGTGGACCAATGAACCAAAAATCCTAAAGTGACCCACATCGGGTCTCTTCCCTGAAAAAGCCTCTTCTCGTGTACTCATCCCAAGAATTCGATGAGGGCTTATGTTCTTCAAATAAACAGTTGTGTTGCATGCTTTAGACCACAAGTGTAGTGGTAGGCCCTGATAATGAAACATCGCCCATGCTGCCCCTACTATGCTTCTATTCTTCCTTTCAGCCACCCCATTCTATTGTGGGTTTTGAGGTGCTGTCAACTCTTGGCGAAATCCTTCTGCTGCACAAAAGTTTTTAAACTCATTCAACACATACTCTCCGCCGTTATCACTCCTAAGAGCTTTAACCTTCCCGCCAATATCTTTCTCGACCAATGCTTTAAATTAACAAAACTTTGCAAAAGTATGATCTTTATTTTGCATGAAGAAGATCCAACATTTACGAGAAAAATAATCAACAAATATAACATAATACCTATGCTTGGTTGTGGATGTTGTCAAGACTGGTCCACACACATCTGAATGGACTCAATTGAGGATCACCTATGCTCAATTGTCTTTGTCGTGAAATGAATCCTTGGTGTATTTTCCCAAAGTACACCCTTTGTACGTGTCAATATGATCTAGTGTACCTTTGGGAAGACTGGTAGAAATTTTCTGCATGATTTTCAAAGCACCATGATGCAAGTGACTCAACTGCTTGTGCCACAACTCACCGATGTCTTGGTTCTGCACCCTCTTTGCTTTCGCGCTCAAGGCATCACAATATTCTATCTCCAAATTGTAGTGATTCTTCACTCGAACCCCTATCCTCTTCACCTGTCCACTGGCTATGTGAAGAAGGAATGCCTTTCCCTTACTAAAAATCACATCATAGCCTCTTTCCTCCAACATGGAAACATATACCAAGTTCTTTTTCAAACCAGGAACATACATAACATCTTGCAAAGTGTGGGGAGCATCTGACTCCCTCTGAAAGGTAATTGTACCAAACCTAGTAGCACTATAAATCCCGTCATCACCCATCTCAATATGCATCTGGAGATCCTTCTCCTCCAAGTTTCTGAAGAGATCTTTGTTACCAGTCATGTGGAAAGAAGCTCCACTTTCTAGGTCCCATACACTACCCATCACCGATGACACAATACATGCGATGAGGGTAAATTCCTGTTCGAATTGTGAGGCAAGAGACTCACCTCCTGCCGCTCCTCCTAAGGGCTTCTTATCGACATTCTTGAGTGAACACTTTGTGGAAAAATGTTCCAGCTCGTGACAATGAAAGCACTTGAATTTCAACATCTCCTCCTTCTTGCCTCCATGAAAATAATTTGATTTGCAAATGGGATGACTTCCCCTTCCCTTTCTTTGCCTTATCCGCTAAGGCACAATTTGCCTCATCATCAGTCTTTGATGACGATCCATCTCTGGTATTCCTTCGAATCTCTTCCTGTACCAAATCCGACCACAACTGTTTCCAATTTGGTATCTTCTCCCTCCCATTGACAGAGTCCTGATAACTATGTCAACTCTTGGGAAGTCCTAGAAGAGCTAGGCTCACCATATCCTGATACTTCCAAGATCATCTCGACAATGGGTGAACTTGGTCAAGTACTTTAGAATAGAGTCGCCCTTCTCCATCTTGATCTTTCAGAGTTTGTCCTTCAGCACCAATTTCTTATGATCACTGCTATTTTGAAACAATTCCATCAATGCCTTCCACATTGAGTATGGAGTATCCTTGCCATGGAGACTCGAGACAATGTGGTCTCGAACTCCCTCTAGGATAATCCTTCTCGCTTTTTCCACACATTTTCTCCATTTAGCTAGATATTTAGCATTTGATGTTGGACGCTTAGGAATGTCATTATCTATGAATTCCTTAAGGTCATTGTCTTCCAACATTGCCTCCATCCTGTCCTTCCAAGCCATGTAATTCGATCTTCCCTCCAAGGCATACTCAAGTCACAACCCGTAGAAAGACATATTGTTGCTCTGAAGTATGAAATTGAAAATTTGATTTTCACCTTCACACCAAACTTGAAATCTCCTCTTCTATATTGTCTTCAACTCCGATACCATGTATATTTTTATCGTATATTCAACAGATTATGTGATATGCTAAAACACAAGACAATAATCTACTTTACTCTTTAGCAGAAACCCAAATTGATTGATGAAAATAATAGGAAAAAATAAGAAGAATATCAATCGCACATAACACAATATTTCTTTGGGTAAAGAAACTGCTAAAAACCCCAACTATCTATATCGCATTTACTAGAAGATCTAAGAAGAAAATTTGATGCTTGTTCGTGTTGAGCAATTCCTACACTAGTACAATCTATCTTTCTGCCTCACAAGCTAGCTCAAGCCAAAACTTAGCCAATTTTGTTTCCTGCCAAGCCCCTACTTCCTTATGCAAACCCTAGAGGAATTAACCCATATTTAATTGAGAAATCCACTCTCCATAACTGCAAATCCAAACATAAGTCCTCAACTAATTGCATGCACCATCTGTACAACTTGGAAAATTATACAACTAATAGTATAATGTCCCTGAACTCTAATCTCAACTGGGTCTTCCTATGAATTGACATGCATGAGTTATTTGTGAGTGAATCTTCAGTTAACTGGTGTGGTACTGGTGATGAAATGGTGCACTACTCCACTACTAGACCTCTACTAGTTCCTCTAATAGTTAAAACTAGTTTAACTGATTATAACTTAGTTAGACCGAGTTATCTAATTACAACTCCAAAGAACTCAACCTGGGACCCTAAAATTTAGGGATCACGCTACATGATTCTAGATAGACTTCCAACTCGAATTTCCTAAGTCAATTAAGTCAATTTAACTTAATTAACTATTAGAAGTTGCTATGAGAATATAATTACAATTTAATTCAAGGACAAATTAAATTGGAATTTCCTGTTGCCATTTTTAACATCCAACCAACCCCATGAAAGATATTATATCAGCTACCTTTTTAGGCATGAGCCACACCATTATAGTTTTTATTTTCTCTAGGTCCACAACGATTCCATATTTAGTAATAATGTGCCCTAAGTATTGAATTTGTTCTTTATAACATTCACAATTACTGTATTTTTCATACAGCTGGTGCTCCCTCAAAGTTTGTAAAAAAATTGGCAGATCCTTTTTATGCTCCATGCTTCTTGAATAGACAAGAATGCCATCTATAAAAATCAACACAAATATATCTAAGTATTGATGGAATGTGCTATTCATGAGCCACATAAATGTCGTTGGGGTATTCATCAGTCCAAAGGGAAGAACTACAAATTCATAATGGTGGTAATGTGTTCTAAAGGATGTTTTTCTTATATCCTCCTCCTGAATTCTTATTTAATGGCACCCGAATTGTAGATCAAACTTAAAAAATATTGTAGCCCTCTTCACTTGATCAAATAAACCATCAATGTAGGGTAAGGGGTATTTATTCTTGATTGTTAACTTGTTTAGCTGTTTGTGATCAATACATAATCGCAAATTGCCATCCTTCTTTATGATGAAGAGTATTAGAGCTCCCCAAGGTGATACACATGGGTGCATTAGAGGAAATTTGATTTTAAAAAGTTAACATTGAATTTCCATGTCATAATGTGTAAGTCAATCAAAATCCTTTAAAATTCAAAAGAGATATAGGCATTACTAGGCATTGACAATTTTTTTTTTAATAATATAATTTACCTACCTTAAGTGTGAATGGTGTCCAAGTGTCCCAAAACTACATTAAATATTAAAAGTAAAAATAATATCTTATTCTATAAAAGCTATAATATTGACAATATTTTTAATAAAGGGTAAAATATGGGTTGAGTGTGTTTTTAATGACGTGTAACTAATTTAAATTTTAAATTTACTTTTTAAATTTAAACTTTATTATATCTCATGTTAATAAATTAATATCTCTCTCTCTCTCTCTCTCTCTCTCTCTCTCTCTATATATATATATATATACAGTTATTTTGATAAAAGTGCATTTATTTGGGTAGTTTAAATTTTAAATTTACTTTTTAAATTTAAATTTTATTAAATCTTATGTTAATAAATTAACTTAAAAATTAAAACTATATTACAATTATTTTGATAAACATGACATTTATTTGGGTAATTTTGATAAAAGTAAAACAATAAAAATAGTATATTAAAAAATTGTCGACATGGCATTATTTATTAATTTCATAATTTTTTCTTATTTGGCTAGTTAAATCAATCCTAAGGTAATATTTCTTATCCAATAACTCTTGTAGTGGCATCTTAAATTTAGTAAGCATAGGGACACTCATGCGATAAGGTGCTTTGGACATGGGAGAAACTCCTGGAATAAGTTCAATAGTAAAATTTATGCCTCTTTGAGGATGCAGTCTAGGATTATCTTCTAGGAAAACATCAGCAAAATCTTGCATAATAGGTAGGTTTACTAAGGTGGCAGCCTTTTCTTTAGAGTTTGTATATCTTACTTGCACTACATAAATTTGGCACCCCTTCCTGATACATTTCGCCAGTTGTGAAGCTGTAATTGCTCTTAATTTCAGGCGTCTTTTCACTCCTTGCACTTCTTGTCTCTTGCCTTCTTCATTCAATAACTAATAGGTTTATAGCTACAATTTATAAGAGACTGATGTTTTTCCAACCAGTCCATGCCAATTAAAATATCATATGCTCCTAAGGGTAGAATATTTAAATTTTCCAGTATTGGCTGGTCAACTAGTACTGTGAGGAAGTTATCTATTTTAGCTAACACCCTTCTTTTGGCCCTAATGGCTAACTATACCATACATGGATTCTTGAATTTGACTAAATATAGACGACATTTTTCTACTACCTTAGGATTGATATAACTTAGGTCATCCCTTGGATCAATTAAAATAGTTACGTTATGGTTAAATATTTTACCTTCAAATTATACCATCATTGGTTGGTATTCTGCCTGATGATCTTCCAATGTATCATTAATTCTGGGTAAACTCCTTGCTACATCCCCTACTATAGATGCTTCTTATATTTGAGCTACATGTTCAGTCCCTTTTCGACAAGGACACTTTTTGATGTAATGTGGTCCCCCACATCCCCAACATTGCAATGGGGGTTTGGTTTCTATTTCCAGTTCAAATTTGTTAGGATGTTCAGTGGATTGTGATTCATTTTGTAGCTTGGATTTTTGCTTAATTCTTTTGGAATTCCGGTTCTACTAATTTTTTAAAAGAACTTTAAAAATTTGTAGACTTCACCCCTCATTATTTTGTGCATTTTTTTGTCCCTTATTCTCTGTTCACTTCCTACTATTGTCTCCTTTTTGTTTTCATTTGTTGGTAACATATCCGAGCCTTTCTGATAATCCCGTACATTTTTTTAGGATTGTCGAATTCCAACTGTTCCTTCATAAATACAGGAAGGATACTAATAAATTGTTGAACTTTCATCTTTTCCTCACGTATATAAGGAAAATATCTCAGTAGTGATGTTAACTTCACTATGAACTCATCCATAGAAATCTTCCCCAATCAAAGATCATGAAATTATTTTGTCTTCTCATCATAGAATCTCTCAGTTAAATACTTATCTTTAAAATGTTTCTGAAAGTCCTTCCAAGTTACTTCCTATTCGTCATTCTTCCACACTGTTTTCATTTCTTTCCACCATAAGGTGGCTTTGCCTTGTAGCTGATAGATGGCCAACCAAGCTTTCAAATTGTGATCATATTTGTAAATTTGGAAATACTTGTTCATATTAACAAGCCAGGCTTCATCAACTTCTTCCTGTTCACCATCGAATGTCAGAGGTTTAGTTTTCTTAAACTCGCCTTGCAACTTAATTTTTTGTCTTTTAGGTCCTTTATGACTAGAAACATTATCAGATTCTTCTTTGTTATTTTCTTGATCTCCTTTAGATTCCATATTATCATTCCTTTGTCTTTGTGTTCCAGCCCTGTTTCCATTATCAGGGCTTGGAATAGGATGTCTATGATTTTGTCGGTCTGAGAGGCTCTTCATACTCCTTTCTTTTTCTTGCATCAGTCTCTCATTATCAACTCTTAACCTTTCCATCTCCTTTTATAGTTTTTGGATTGTTTCAAATAGTGTAGGGTTAGTGTTTTGAGTTTTCCCTCCTAGTTGTACCCACATCTTTGGGTTAGCTGCTATAGCTGGCACTAGACAATCTCTAATTATTGGTCTTGCTGGTTGTGGATCCAAAATCTACTCATTATGTTCCCCTTCCACTCTTTGTTAACGCAAATAAGTTCTTTTATTTTTATTCACCCAAAGAAGCCGCAGTGTTGAAACGTGGTTCTGATACCACTTGTAACGTACCCCAAACATTTTTTTTTTTTTAAATTAAGATTGGAACTCAAAGTGTAAATGTTATCTAAAGGTTATTATGGTGTACCACATTAAATCAATTACACTTCTTGAATGATAGGTTATGTTAGACTTTATTTTGCAACAATTATTTAAGTGTCAGTGAAATGCTTTGATTCACCTTATGATAAATTCTTTGATTCATCGTATGATAAATATTTCGACTTTGTCCTTAGACATGCTAATGGTGTAATGTATGGGTTGTGAATCTTACTTATTATTTGTTAAAGTTTGCATTCGATTATTTGTGTTTCCTCCATAGTTCATGGTATAATTATGAGGAGAATGTTCTTGAATTTGCACAACTATCAAACCCTACAACTGTCATCACTTGTCTCATGATCTATGTGATGTCAGATCGACGACCCTGGTTGTCTAGGGTTATATCAATGGTGTAGACAAGAAAATGATGGTTAGAGAGTAACCAACCTCCTTCCCAGGCATTGTAGGGGCCCATTCTTGCAATTTTGACTTTGGTGAAATTGGCTTTGCATATTTTGCATGTTGTTGCTCAGAAATATCTGCACTTGTCTTGCTACCAAGTGTTATATGTAATCTCAACGCCTCTTCCCACTTTAATAAGAGTTCCTTGATTTTTTTTATACTGACTTTATCTTATTTTTATTTATGTGTTGGGATAAAAGATTATTTTTTCCTCGAAAAATGTATGAGGTTATGTGGTCTTGGTGAAGGCACCCGGGGATGGATACTACTTGGTCAAAAATTGCAACAGACACAACTAGTCAGGGTAAGTGGTGTTTACTCTATGAGTTCTCCTTCTTTAGTTGATTTGTGATGGTAATCATGGTTCTGACCATGAGGGTTTCTTCCTCTAGAGACATAACAAACAAAGGTTCATCAACCATTCAACAGGTAATGTTCTTTTCTTTAATTGTAACCCTCTATCTGAATTTTTTACATACATTCCTTGCGTGTGGTCACCTTCGACAAGTTATGACAAGCTGTCTAAAACCTTGGCTTTATATCTAAGAGGCGAGGTTTATTTTTTCTACGACATACCACATTTGACCCCTCACTTCATATCGGTTCGAGGTTCCCTTCTCATACATTTTATTTATTTTCCCGAGTTAAACTCACCCATTTTTCCTTTTGAGCTTTCTTTTGATTTTGACTACTCATTTTCTACATGAGCCAGAATATAGACCCTAGGGTAGTAATTAGGGTTTTACATGAATTCTATGTTACAATCGACTTCTGTAAATGTTTAATTTTAAAATGGGTCTTGAATGCTTTCTTAAATATTAAATGTTTTGCATTACTTTGAATCCAATGTATATTCAATATTTATGATTATTTCCCTCCAAGATTATGCATTTGCATTCTATTAAGAATATATATATATATATATACACACACTTACAAGATATCGTGAGCATCATTATGTTCCTCTGTTATGTAATGGTTTTATTTGTCACATGACTATATTTTACGATAGTCTTGATTATGGGTCTTTACTTTTCTTTTAGTGGTTACAATTGTTTCCCTGGATGTTCATCCAATGTTCCATTTCTATGTATTTAAATAGCTTCTTTGTTTTCTGTTAGTAAGAAAATGGTTCGTTTCAGAAGTAACAATCATAACTCTTATAAGCTTTGAGGGACTATTCTCCCGACTGTTGGTACTGCCTTGGTTTAGGAGGCTAACCCATAATCCCCTTCCTGTCAGCATTTGAATGGATCCATTATAAATGTTATATTAGTGCTATATCAAGGGAACTTATGTTCTTATGTAATACAATTGTTAAATAATTACTTTCACACCAGTGTATGTCATAATATAAATAATATGAGCTCTCTAGTAGGTGAGGGACTGATTCATGGCTATTGATTTCCATCAAGTTGGCCTAGAAGCTAACCCAGTACCCAGCAAAATTGTGTGACTGTTTTGTTTATCGACTCATGCTTTCGACCTCCAATAGATTAAATCTTCACCATCCTATTCGGTGTGTATTACCTAAGAAAATTCACTCTCTAATTTAATAACAATTTCACATTCACACTATATTTTTAATAACAATTCACAAAGAAAATTCTCATCATAATCTTTATCCTACATTATATGCAACACTTATTAATATGAAAATTTTAATAGTTAATTACAGTTTGGATTTTCCTAAATAGAACAGGTTCTTCTGCTAAGATAATACTTATCTGTCTTTGCTAAATTTCCAATGGACCACCAAACCACTAGGAATGCAACGCTCCACCCAACCAATGAGAATAGTCTTTCACTGCATCTCCCCTCGAGCTTACTTCACTCCCATAGTAGTTTTTAGGAAAGTAACAATGCAAGGTCATTATCTTTTCTTTAAGTTATTTGATCCTAACCAGATGTAGCTAAAGATGTACAATCTTAGTGTTCAAGCTTCAGATAGACTCCATTGGCCAACCAGCTCTAGAGTCTTTCATAAAAATGTCTTCGTCAGACTTTCGTGTTCGTCTCCTTCTCTTGCCTCAGGTTCCTCTAACCCTTTTGGCTCTCTTTTGTTTTTCTTTTCTTTCCAAAGAAGAAGCTTAGGTAGGTGACTACCTCACCCTTAATTGTCCAACTACCTGGGATGTGAGATACTTGCAACGTTGCTTCCTTTTATGATTCCCTTCATGTTCCATACACAAGCATCATTTTAATAAACTAAAAATAAAATAAAATTAAATCTGCATCTATATAGCTATATAGACTTACTTAATGTTTATCCTTTTCGGGACATTACAACAAGTGTCTCGAGGATTTATAAGTCATTTCAATATAGAACAATAAATGATTTAAATATATGTATTAACTAATATATTTCAACTTTAATTTTATATAAAGAGAGAAGGTTTAAAAAATAAAACAAAACAAAATAAATTATCAAAACTTAAAAAAATAAATAATATATTTCAATAAGAGAAAGAAATTTTCTTTCCCAAGAGAAAAATCGTAATTTTATTAATGAAAACAATATTACATGTTGCAGATGCTGTGACGCATTCCATCAACAAGTCAATGACTGCTTATCAGAGTTTCAATAAAAGCAAAAAATAATGTACAAATGGAGAGAAAATTCAATCTTTTCTCCCTTTTTCCTTCTCAACATTACATCACTCCCCTTGAGTCGACATCGAAGATAAAAGTGTAAGAGAAGTGTCAGCCATAGGTCGAGGGTTGTCTTTATCAGAATCTGAGTTATCTTGATGTATGTAGTCGTTTGGATCCACTAGTATCCATTGTTTCTGGTATCTTTGCCAGTTGCGAATCCATCAGATCTTGTGGATTTAATTCCTCTACTTTTGGTTCTTTTTCCATCTGATTTTTCTCATTGGGTATGGGATGTTCCACATCAGCTTCCTCCTCCTCATCGGAGACTAGTGGGGGAAATTGCCATCCCTTGGATTGTTTCCCTATTTTCTTCTTTCTTCAAATATCTTTTTTGGCTTCAAGGCACGTATTTTGTAGATGTCCTGTATGTTGGCAGATTCTGCATCTGAATGCTGTATTTTCATAATCTAGTATCTGTGTCCAACACCTATGTTTGTGCTTCAATTATATTTGGTCTGGCAAGCCTTTGCTGAGATCTAGTTCCACACAAGTTCATGTGAATGTGAAAATTCTTTCCTCTAGTCTTTGTGTGTCCATTTTAATATAAAGCCCAATGGTGTTACCGATACCTGCAAGGACTTGTTGGTTACAAAAATATAATGGGATATTGTGCAAACGAACCCAAGCTGGCATCTTGGGAACAATCAAATGTATTTACAACAAATTCTGGAAACCATAGTGTGATGAAGAGACCCGTGGATCCCCAGAACAGTGGTCCTTCCCGTAATATAGTGTCTCTAGCCTCTATTGAAGGGAAATTTACAATGAAGAAACCCTTGGAACAAAGGTTAAGTTCATAGCAAGTAGTCTAGTTTGTGAAAATCCAATGAAAGAGCTCAACAGTTTTTGGACAGAAATAGTTGAATCTACAGATTATAGCTTGTTTTTCAAAAGTAGCACAATACTCATCTATTTCTCGTAGATCTATATTAAATTATGGGGTATAATTTAGTTGCTCCACATTATATGGATTGGGTTTGGTTCTAGCTTGCTTTGGTGTTACTGGAGGTCTATTTTACCCTTGGAGGATGTTCTTGAAATAAAGTCCTCCATTTTTATGATTTTGATGTGTTTCTGTGTTTTTTGTTGAGTGGCTCATAATGCCTCCTCCCATATAATTTGTTTTACTGTAGTCTGTCGCACCACCTCTCAGTCTCAGATTGAGTATTATGGTAGACACATGTAAAATATTGTAGTCCATGAGGGGCCTGGGGTCTTGGAGTGCTTTGCCCCCAAAAATCAGATGTTGTAATCCGGTAGGATAACCAACATGATGGGAGATGATATTATTCAAATGGAACACATACTTTGTTGCATGTACCCAAACTGAAAGTGACATTCTGGAAGGGGTTTTAATAAAAAATTAAAAAGAAGAGAGTTTACTAGAGGTCCAGGTTTTGTTTCCATCTAATGGTAACTATGCCGAGCAACAACAAATGCACTGCACCACTTTGAGGTCTTTGTGATCTCCTTCAGGGTTTTGTTTCCCTGTTTCCATTGGTCAATCTCCCTTTTATGATCTGTAGACCACCCAAGATCAGGTAACCCGAAGGATACTGAGGATCCAGGTACTCGCTGTAGAAATTTCTCTATGGATCAGCTAGCTCCGATAACATGTTGAGATTCTCACTGTAGATCACCTGATAATGCAATGTAACTAAAGAAAAATACTTGATCTACTTCTACTATCAAACTTTACGGAAGCTTAATCAATTTGAGCAAGATCAATCGGAACACATATAACAGAGAAGAAGAAATAATACACATGAAACACAGAAGAATACTCCGGGGAAAGCCTTAGCTAAAAACCTTGCTATCTATATTATCATACAAGTGGAAATATCTTAGGATTACATAAAGCTTTAGCTCTCAAGCTACCCAGCTCTCAATACAATCCCTCATTGCTGTTCATAGAAAGAATAGACATAATGTATGCCTTTCTTCAGTCCTCCAAGCCTCCTATTTCCTTGCACAGTTTCTCCTGGGTCCTCCAGCTGCAACCTGTGTGATTCTCACCTCACACACAACACTGACCTTCGAAATAACTGTGCAATCCTGAAGGATTTGATTCCTTCTACATGGATGAGTTTCCTTTATAGGAAAATTCCTCCAACTAATAGTACAATGTCCATGTATTTAATCTCAACTGGGTCTTTCTCTGAACTGACATGCATTGGTTATTTATGAGAGAATATTCAATTATCTGGAGAACACTAGTTGCATGCATGCATGCATTAATTGACTGAACTCGCAATTAGTTCCTCCAACTGTTTGGAACTAATTTAACTAGACTTAACTCAGTTAACTGAGCTAACTAATTATAACTCAAATACAACTCATCCTTATCTCCTTAATTAATGGATAACTTCCTCAATCAAAGGGATAATTGTTGCATGTCTTCACAAAGACTTCATTTTTGAATTTCTCTAGCTAATTAACTCATGATGGATTAATTAATTATTTTTCAAACAGCTAGTGAGACTAAATTCGAATTTAATTCTCAATTTTGATTCAAGGACAAATCAAAATCGGAATATATTCCGAAGTGCTATTTATAGCAATGTTATTTTTAGCATTTCTATTTTTTGTTATTTCCAACAGAGTTGGAGTATATCCTGAAATGCTATTTATAGCAATACTATTTTTAGCATTTCTTGTTGCTATTTTCAACACTCCCTCTCAACAAGAAAGGCATTACACTAGAACCCAATCCTGAACCTTTGGAATGTTCTGCATGCAACACTTCTCTCAAGTGTTGTTGTTGCAGCAACTCCAGAAACAAAAAATATCCAACCCAAATCAATATGATGCATCTGTCATCAAAGTCTTTGACTGCTATTGCCTTTGTCGACTAAAAACTCTGCACCTCTATGCTCTTCAATATCTGACTGCTCTAGCCTCTGTCACTTTGATATCTAACTGCATCAATCCCACTGATTCCTCCTACTGCATCCGTGCTGCTACCGGTCATATCTCCCAGCACTACATCCACACTACACCTCCTCTCTCATGTTGCGTCGTGTTGCCCAATGCTGCACTGCAACTCAGTTACTGAGAAGTAAGTAACTGATCTCCCAACTAACCTCCCTGTTGGGCTAGAAACACCCTCTGATGCTAAAGCTCCCTCTACCACTCCATCCGCATCTGTCCCTACCCACTCAGCCAGTCCTGCTACTCCTCGTCAGGGCTCCCGTAGCAAGGTCTAATCAAAGAGTTTGGGTAACTCAAGGATCCTGCCCCTATTTCAGCCCTCTTGGACTATCACTTCACATCGCCCCACCTCTCACCTAGAGGTATTCCTGCATGTGATCCATCTACTGACTTGGATCGAAATTTCCCCCTATTGGAGGTCTCTGCATGAGTGGATGCCTCCACTCAGTCTCCTCTCAGTATCTCCAGTTGTGGTTCCTCCACAACCTCCTGAAGCTACTTCACTAATTATGGCTCCTCCACAATTGTCTGAGACTTCTTCTAGCACTGCATGTTGAGAGGTAATGTACTCTCCCTCTCAACCACCAAGACTCTAATAGTTTCCTTGCTCCTCAAGGCTTTGCATGCATCTTGAACCTCAAGAGCATACAGGTTCTGTACCCGTGAACCAATCTGCTTCACCTGTCTCGTGGTGATGTTTCTAAGGAGAACCTTTCCCTTACTGAAGACAACATTGTAGCCTTTGTCCTCCAACATTGTGATCGATACCAAGTTCTTCTTCAGTCCTAGCACATACTTCACATCTGTCAAGGTAATGAGAGCTCCATGCTCCCTCTGAAAAGCAACCGTGCCCACTCCTGAAACACTATACTTTTCATCATTACCCATCTCTATGCGCATTTGGAGGTCTTTCTCCTCCAAGGTACTGAACAAACTCTTATCACTGGTCATGTGGAATGAGGCTCCACTGTCAAGAAACCAACCACAACCCATCATCGATGAAACCATGCATGTGATGAGGGTAAAATCCAATTCGAACTGAGAGGCCAATGCCTCACCTTCAGATCCTTCCGAGGATCCCTTCTTGGATTTCTTCAATGGACAATTAGTTGCATAATGGCCCACCTCATGAAAATTAAAGCATCTCACTTTATATTTGTCAATCTTCTTCCCTCGATGAGAAGAACTCGATTTGGAATGAGAATCCTTCTCCTTCCCTTTCCTTGCCTTACTGGCTAAGGCTATATTTTATTCATCCTCCTTGGATGAAGAACCATCTCTGGTGCTCCTCCTGATCTCATCCTGCATCAGATCCGACCACAGTCATTCCCAATTTGGTAGTTTCTCTCTTCCATTCACTGAGTCCTGGTAGCTATGCCAACTCTTAGGAAGACTGACGAGAGAAAGACTCACCATGTCATCATCGGCTATCATGATTCCTACACTTCCAAGCTCATCTCTGCAGGTGGTGAGCTTGTTTAGATATGTAAAGATCATGTCACCCTTTTCACACTTGATTTTCCAAAGCTTGTCCTTTAGCGCCAGCTTCCTCTGGTCGCTGCTGTTCTGATATAGATCCTTCAATGTCTTCCACATTGAAAATGGAGTCTCCTTCCCATGGAGACTCGAGACAATATGGTCTCGAACTCCCTCCAGAAGAATCCTCCTCTCTCTCACCACACATTTCTTCCATTCCGCCAATTCTTGGGCATTAGCTACTGCTGGCTTGGGGACTTCTTTATCAAATAAGTCCTTCAAACCGTTGTCCTCTAATACCACTTCCATGCGATCCTTCTAGGCTATGTAATTCGAGCTGCCATCTAGGGCATACTCGAGTCTCAAGCCATTGAACGCCATTGGTGAACTTTGAGATGTGATAAGAAATTGATTCTGTACCTACAATCAAGAACTTCAAACTTTGAACTTCTCCCTTCTTTGTATATTGTTCTCTGCTTTGATCACCTTTGCTTCGATACCATGTAGAAATTTCTCTATGGATCAGCTAGCTCTAATACCATGTAGAGATTCTCACTGTAGATCACTTGATAATGCAATGTAACTAAAGCAAAATACTTGATCTACTTCTACTATCAAACTTTGCAGAAGCTTAATCAATTTGAGCAAGATCAATTGGAACACATATAACAGAGAAGAAGAAATCATACACATGAAACACAGAAGAATACTCTGGGGAAAGCCTTAGCTAAAAACCTCGCTATCTGTGTTTCTAGGAAAACTAGTATTCCTAAAAAATGCTATCCCTTTAGGTTTGGCGGCTACCCTAGAAACAACAAATTAAAGCAATTCAATGATTTCTTCTATGTGTAACAGATAAGAGAAAGATAATGGAACCCACCTGGAACTTCCTCTTAATCCCTTGCTTGATCTTCCTCTCCTTTGACAGATCCTGCAACTCCTCCCCGTACTTAACACGCTTGGAGAGTACCTGCACAAGTACAACAACAAAGAACTGTCAAATCATCGTGATCTATTACAACATAAACATTACAGAATCAGATATATAATGAACAAATGATCGCATTCACAAATGATAACATTCACAATTGCACAATCATATGGAAGAAAACTTGAAGAGCTTTATTAATAGAAAGGAGAATTACAACCCAGTTGTCTGATCCAGCATCATCCTCCCAGCTTCAATCCTTCTTCACCTCATGAAATATCAAGATCATAACAACAAGAATACAATGCTCTTTCCTCAATTACAAACTATCAGCACTTCCTTGCAATTCACAATATTTCAGCCTATAGATCTCTCGGATGAGGGATCCATTTATAGATGTGTGCAAGGGTGTGAGTCATCCATGGGGTTTGATTAGTGTCATTCCACTTGTTACAATTGGTTCCACAAGAGAAGGGATTGGATATTTTCTTAGATCCCTTACTCATCCTTGGGCGAATTCAGAGAGGCAAGTGACACATGAGAAGTTTCTAGAAGATTCCATGAGCAACCACTTAGCAAACTGTCCCGGACATTTGTCCATCCTCGCCCATCGCACCCTATAGAAGGCCTAAACAGTATGCATTACACCCTGGTAGTGTACCACTCAGTATGCATCACACTTTGCCAGTGGAGCAGTCAGTATGGTTCAATTTAGGCAATTTTTGGATGGTTTCTCAGATGGAACTTTTGGGGAATGATGTATTCAGATGACTATGTTCCTTTAGGGTATGAAACAAATCTTTTAGGGGTTGAATGAGCCCTAATACATCAACATATAAGTTTGGGGTTGATGTGCCCAAATATGTATATAACAGTTGCCCCCTAAAGCATGAGGTTGTAAATATTCATGTCGGATGAAATGCTTTATCATGAGGATCTGAAGTTTCGAATTGGAAGGTGACCTGCATCAGTTACAATACAATACATTATCATAATATGATTTTCATGATCTAGCTAAGGGAGGCATTCCCATGCTCAGCTTTATAAGTTTTATTTCATGTACATAGATCAGATAGTCATCTACAGATACAGACTGGTGATTCTTCAGATATAGAGTCATCATCCATGATTAGGATGACCATCTATGCAGAGCCTTTGTACATTTGATGTTTTTACATCCCTGAATATATCACAGCTCGGATGGATGAAACTAGATCCGGGGTATTCAAACTCGTTCAATCTTTGCTCGATGTACAAGTCAATCCATGTGAAGAGATGCTCTAAAGTTGAACATGGAAAGACGTCGCCTGATTACCAGCCAATAATGTGAGCTGTTAACAGACGTGAGAGGAATCACCGATAATGATAATGATCCTCAAGGTACTATAGTACAATTCACGTGGTGTGAATACATGATCCGATGTCGAACTCCACGCAAAATCTTTCGGTCGAAGGTCATTGATGTAAACCTGTTGCTGGAAGTGAGAAACTTGCCATTGATGTATGCAAGCTTCAAAGCACTGAAAGGGTTGTTTCTAAGTCAACTTCTTAGATAATGACCTGATGTTGACAAGAAGCAACTCGTCATAGGAGGGCCTTGATGTATCCCACATCTATGACACGAAACAAAGAAAATGATTTCTGGAGGTGAAAATTAACTGACGACACAAGGTTCATGAATGGCGGTCATGAAAAAATGAAGGTTGGAGGTATTGCAGTGTATGAGACATTAACTGGATGGTGATTTCTCAACTAAATGACTTCTCTTGAACATGTCGGCGACACTGAGATGAATTGGTAGTGTTAACCCCAAAAGATGGATGGTATGAAAGACCAATGGTGTGATGACCGGTGAATGGAATAACCCAACCCAAATTAGTAATGGAGATGAAGTGAAAGTGTCATGTTCAAGAGCGACTTTCTACCATAAATTCTTCAAGTTTTTTCCCCTTTTTCCCCAGTCATTGCTGACTAGTACCTCTTTATTTTTGTCAAGCTTGAGGAGGATAACATATGCTTGTTCTATAATTCGCCCTTCGGGCAAACCTGTCGCTATTTAATGTTTTAACAAGTCTAGCGACAGTGAAACTCGATCTCGTCTAGATGGACAAGTTTTTCACTATTTTTTTAACGAGTTTAACGACAAGGATAACTCGGTCCTTTTCATGTTTAGAGAGTTTGAAAAGGGACGAAAAGAAAACTCCATAAGTTCTTTTTCGTAAAGTAATCCCTCAGGTCCGAAAAAGGATAAAATAATACAGGAGGGATGACATTTCCAATACTTTAACAAGCTGGAAAGGACAAGCGCTCGACGATATTTTCATGTTTAATGAGTCTGAAAAGGGTTTAAAGAGGACTCTATAGTTTTCTTTTCATTTTTGAATCAAAGCTCGAAAAGAAGACAAAATGTTTTCTTGGTGGTCAAAGATGTTCAATTCACTATTTAGCACATCAGATTCTTTCATCAGTCATTCAACCTGCTCAAAAATCCATCAAATTGATTAGAAATACGCATATATGGATGAAAAATGAACTAAACCTAACATCACTTTGAAGTACATGACTAGTAAACATAAAAAGTAGTTTTAACATTTCATTTTCATAATTTCATTTCAAATTTGGGATTTTGGAGCTCTGAAGTGGTTTTCCCCCTCAAATTACACCAGTTGATTTCGGGAAATCCTGTGGATCATTCTCTGCACCGTCAGGATCAGGTAGGAGCTACCCTCAAGCTCTTCATTTTCATTTCCTCTTTTCTCAATTCTGGACAAGTTTTTTCACTTTTCTGGGCCCTTGGGGTTTAAAGATTTAGTTCCCCAATCATCGCACCTAGCTTATATGAAAAGGTGCAATTTATACTGAGCTGCCAACAGGCCAGTCAGTATGCATCTCACCTTGCCCAAAGGAAGGGTGCGATGGGCACAGAAAGGCAACTTTATACAATGTTTTTTCATCAAATTTTTACTTGTTTTTGCTCAAAATTGGATCCTAACTCATCTATTGTTTGCATTTCAGATATTTGTTGGATCAAGATGGTTGTCACATGGCATGAACGAGAACATGAAGAGGAGGATATGATTGCTTTACATGACCAAGGCACAGTGGATGCATTAAGAAACTGTGGTTTACTGAAGTTTTTCTGCATATCCAGCATGAGACAACAGATCAGTTTGTTGCAGTATCTTCTCAATGCTTGGGATCTTATTGACCAGGTATTTCATAATTATTAATAATAATTATTTTATTAGAATAAAAGTAACTAATTATTAATAATATTATCATTATTTAATTAATATTAATTATGATAATGATCAACATAATAATAATTTATATTAATTAATTAGCTCACCAATAATTAATCAAAAATTATTATTCCAAAAAAGAAAACCGACATTCATCTCAATTTACTCTCATCAATAATTAATCAAAATTATTCAAAAGGATAGCCGACATTCATATCAAATTACTTTCCTCATTACTATTTAATCTCTTAATTAAGCTCTTCTTCTATCAAGCATTCAAGGAGTCCCGATGATGGATCCCAGTTGGGATTTGAAACGTTGGTAGAAAATGGTTCTTACTGTGGATTCTCCAGAAACTAAATCAAAATATTTATACCACAGAGGTATTAAATCCAAGTATTCCATATCAGAGGTAAATCTATTCCTTTCACGGTCGAGGATATTTATTTTCTGACAGGTTTGCCGAGGCGTGGTGCCCCTCTTTCACTATCAAGATTTGCTCGTGGGGGTGAATCTGTGAAAGATTACATTCGTCAGTTCTGCAGGGATGGATCTCAACCCACTAGAGATGGTAAGATTAATATTCGGTATGTTACTGATCGACCTTTGAGGACCATTCTATTTACCTTTTCTAGATTGGCTGGCAGCGCGGCCTTACATTTAGCGAATAGATCTTACATGCAGTATGGATTAGAATGCTTGCTTGGAATCGAAGGTGTTCAATTGGTGTGAGGCAATACTTCCTGTCATAAAAGAACAACTGTCCAAAGTAAAGAATGGAAGAACCAAGAACTTTGGTTATGGATCCACACTGACTGCTTTTTCTTTGGAAAGAATTCCACTGATGCAACCTCAAAACATTTCACTGGGATTGCCTGCACCAAGGGAACCACGGATGCAGAGATGGGTGGACCTTATGGCTAGACATGCCGGCCAGTCACAGATCTCCTTCTCAGATGCCTTTTTCGAGTGGTTCAACCACTAGGAGATGGTGTTCGCGGAGTATCCATATATCGGGATGGATTTCTGAGGCGATCCAGATTTGGCTTTACCAGTTGGTGAGCAGTGGAGTGCTATAGGTAAAATGATTTGACCACATCTTTGTTTTTTTAGTTTTATAATGTTTTTGTGTTTTTGATGTTACCAAGACTAAACAAACTCATATGTGTGTGCAGATATTGGACCAGTGCAACCAGTGGCATGTCCACGAGGAGCAAATGACGCTCCGGTAAGAGAGGCTATAGGGAGGGTCGTCCTTCGAGATCTAGATATATCAGAGACCCTGGCAGTGCTGCAGGATCAGATCGAGGGCCTCACTCTCGGCATTCAGGATGTCAGGACCGATGAGTTACCTTTGAGGTTACAGCGCCATACTACTGGTGTACCGAGTCGTTGGACTAGGCTCCTGCACATGATAGCACAGGTGGTGACATGTTATCACCAGCATCACTAGTCTAGGATGTTTTTCTGCATTTACTTTAAGTTTCTTGGTCAGATGACCGATTTTGTCTTAGACACAAAACATTTTGTGAAAACTATAAACAGCTATCTATTTTTGATTTTTGGAGTTTCATTTTGGCTAAGTGATGAAATCCTAATGCAAATGTTGATGTGAAATGCTTTCTTTACAAATGCTGCAAATGTCTATTCAACACATATTTTCTAATGAATTAGTCAATGTGTTTAAGTTTCTGGAAATGTGTTGACATTGAATGGAATCAAAATGTCTTTCCAAAATCCTAATTCTTAGGAACATGTGATAAATAGCTGGGTTCCGAACGAAATAAACGCCAGTAAGCTGTAGAATGACGAGTTGTGAATCTAGCCTAACAATGAGTTGGCATATGCCATGTGAAATGGCATCAGAGAGAAGTTCAATCAACGCACTATACTCAATGATTTTGTTCATTGATCGACCAATACATATCCCCCTGAAACTTACTAACTCGCTGCTTGGAGCGAAAATAGCCCAGGCTACAAAAGTTAGGTTCTGCATACTACGACTAGCTCCGTCGGCATACCCAACAAATGGTTCCAAAAAGTATGACATCTGCAACAAATGTGAAGTGGATTACCTAACCAAAATGACAACTCTGAAAGAAAGCACTAAAAAAAAATGCAATGAAAGCATATGTATAATGAGTTTACTACACTTAATCAAGCATAGTAATGTTTAAGATACAACCCGTTTCGAGGCTGCGACAGTGGAATCCCATCATAATCGACTAGCTTGTAGGCTCCTTTTGTCAATACACGTTTAACAATGTAAGGGCCCATCCATAATGGTTCAAATTTACCTGCTCCTAATTTGTCAGAGTCCTGATCGTAAAGCAAGACCAGGTCACCTTCTGAGAAGACACGAGGCTTAACATTTTTGTCATATTGTGCCTTGATGCATTTCTTATGTGCTTCGTTAGCCAATGTGGCATCATGACGGGTTTCATCCAGATGGATTAATTCCAAGAAACGAGCTTCTTCTTCAGAATTTTCGGGAAGCAGGTCGATTGCAAGCTTGAGGGATGAGATTTCACACTGAATTGGTAAGACTGCTTCTAGACCATACACCAACTGAAAGGGCGTAAATCTGGTCACATTTCTCACCGAAGTGCTATATTCCCACAGAGCTGAGTACATGATTAAATGCCAATTCCGTTTATGGAATCCAATCATTCTCTACAGAATGCGCTTAAGGACTTTGTTGATTGCCTCAACTTGTCCATTAGCCCACAGATAATATGGAGTAGAACTATCATGGGACAATCCTAATTTGGTAGTTAATTCGATCATCATGTGATTGCGAAAATGCAACCCATGATCTATGACTATAGCCTCTAGAACACCCAATCTAGAAACTACATTATTGAAAAAAAAGAGTGCAGCCATTTCGCCGCTATTGTTCAACGTAGGCATCGCCTCGGCCCATTTTGTAAAATAGTCGACAACGACTATAATATACCCATGCCCCCGGCCGAGGTGGGGTTACATGTCATGAAATCAATGCCCCATTTAGCGAATGGGCCAACAACAACGACTGGATGCAGTGGTGCAGGTGGTAATTTGGTTTTGCGATCAAAAATATGACAAGCATGGCAACTTCTGACTGCAATTATGCAATCTTTGAATATGGTGGGCCAGAAGTAACCAGCTCATAAGATCTTTTGTGCAGTAGCGTAACCAGATAGATGTCCCCCACAAGCACCTGAATGACAATCATTCAAAACTTTTTCGGCCTCCTCATGCGTGAGGCACCTTTGTAAAACCATATCGACACCATGACGATAAAGTGTATCACCAAGGATCAGATAATCTTTGGCTTGGTATCGAGTACGTCGCTGTTCAGAGCGATAGGTGTTAGGCCTAAAAGTTTGGGTTTAGAAATAGACCAGTATACCCCCATACCATGGATCACTTGATGATATCAAAAACAGAGTCTCATCCACGATTGATGCTTTCGATGTTAAATCGTTGGAGGACGAGGGAAGGTCACAAAGTAACCCTACAAATACGAGAGACTTCTTTGATTTGGATTTGATGAATTCCAGATCAAACTCCTACAAAATGACTATCCATTTGGAATATTTTCCCCCCAGCAATTGACGTGACAAAATGTATGTCATAGGGTTGCAATCTAACACAATGGTAGTTTTGCGAAGGAGTATATAGTGTCAAAATCTCTGTACTGCTTGAACGGCTACTAAAGCCAACTTTTCAACATAAGAGTACTTTCTTTCTGTATCATTAAGATTACGACATAAATAATATATAGGATGTTCAATTCCGTCATTCTCTTGCACTAAAACCATAACGATGGTTGTATCTGCAGCGGCGAGATACAGGTTGAAGTCTTTTTGATAGTCAGGAGAATACATTAATGATGCTTTTATTAAGGAATCTTTGAGAGCATCAAAGGAAGCTTGCGCAACCTGATCCCAATGGAAAGGTACTCCTTTCCTCAGAAGACGTGTATAACCTTTAGCGAGCTCAACATAATTTGGAATGAACCTCCTTAGAAAGTTAGCTTTCCCTTGGAGTCTCTGAATCTGAAGCAAATTTGAAGGTGGAGGCATGTCAAGAATTGCCTAAACCTTGAATGGGTTGAGTCGAATTCCATCATTAGAAACTACAAAACCAAGCAGTTGACCAGAACCAACACAAAACACACATTTGTGCGGATTGAGTCGTATCTTGTAGTGTCAGCAACGTAAAAATATGGCTCTCAAATGTTGCAGATGATCAGTCCATTTTCACGAATGAGCAGGTAGATCGTCGAGATACGGTTGAACAATGTGTTTGATGTCATGGAAGGCGTAATTCATCGCCCTCTGAAATGTTTCCCCTGCGTTCTTCAAACCAAAAGGTAATTTACGATATGCGAATGTGCCCCATGGACATATAAATGCAGTTTTTGATTGGTCCTGTGGGTGGATATTGATTTGATTGTAGCCGGAAAATCCATCCATGAATGAAAAGATTTTGCATCCGGCACATTCATCAATAATCTGGTCGATAAAGGGTGTAGGATAGTTTTCCTTTGGACATGCTTGATTTACATCTCTATAATCGACACACACTCTTATCGTTCCTTGTTTTTTCATCACAGGAACAATATTCGATACCCAATTAGTGAGAGGTATAGGGTAAATGAAGCCAGCACGCAAAAGTTTTTCAACCTTTGCTTTAATGGTAGTGGCTTTCTTCGGATGAATAGGTCGAAGCCATTATCGTACTGGTTTGACATCTAGATACATCTTGATTTCATGTTCAACAATTTCATGTTCAACAATTCTCGAGTCAATGCCTGGCATTTCTTCATATGACCATGCAAAGACATCTCTAAATTCGCGAAAAAGAGCACAGTAGTTATCTAGTTCTGATGGAGAACAAGATTTACCGACGTGAATATTCTCTACAATATTAGGTTTGGTCGAAATATTAATGGCAATAGTTTCTTCAATGTTGGACAGATTTCGCTCGAAATCTACTGTATTTACAGAATTTAATAAAAAATCAACAATTGAAGGGTGATTGAGGTCGTTTGAATAATCTTCATTGTCATCTCGAAGGTGGGAACAATGATGATAATCTTCCCATGGCATCTCTCCTATCATCATTGATTGGATGATTCCTTCGTCTGTAGAATGTATACGATACCAAGGATCAGAAGAGGTACCATATTCTAAAGACCTATCTACCCAAACACTTGTTGAGTGCGGATTCGGGTTTGCTGTACAAGCCCTAAAAATTGACTGCTACAAAGATTTGATGGGGCTTGGCGGAAACTCCTCATGATGATCGTCACTTTCAAAATAGTCGAAACTCTTCTTAAACTCAGATGATGTAGAAGAGATCATGTGGCAGGTTTCCATTGTGGCCACTTCCGCGAAACTAGATGGAGATGGGAGGGCAAAAGTACCCATTAAGGAAGGGTCTTTTAGGAGACCTACTCCAACATTTCGAAGCGATTGTGAACTTCCATGGATCAATGGAATGCTTCGAGTAGCTTGTGAACTATTAGCAAAAAAGGCTAGTTGGTCAACGACTGTGATTCCACCTTTAAAGGGAAATGCAATCCTTCGAAAATATGTAGACACAATGGCAGCTATAGCATAAACCCAGTGCCTTCCTAGTAAAATATTGTAGTCAAGGAGTCCATCAATGACCTCGACTTCAATATCTACTGTCTTGCCCCCCAGTTCAATTTGCAAGCTACTTAAAATCCCATATGTAGTGTACGTTCTTCCATCAAATGATTTTAGCATTGTTGGTGATCATGACAAGGGTGGTGAACCAAGAGTTTTCCAGCAACTCATTGACATAATACAGGTAGATGCCCCCTTGTCAATGATGGTTCGATGAACATTTTTATTGAGGGATTTTACCTGTATAAGGAAAGCGAGTTGGGATGGTAACTGTGGCATGTATCCAATATGATTAAAGACCACCAGATTGGAATTCGTTGGATCGATCCCACCTATTGCTGATAACAAAGCCTATTTTTGGGAGGGACAATTTTGCAATACCTCAAGTGTCGACATAGCCAATGGAAATTGAGCCAGATCCTCCACTATATTATAATTCTGAGTAGCTCAAGCATGAGGATTAAATGTTGATTTATGTACGACTCCCTTTGGTAGCTTAATGGTTAATTCAGGAATATTGGGTGGAACAACTTTTGGCAAAGTCATTGTTGAAGCACCAGGTTTATCAGTAGCCTGCTTGTTCGACGACGATGTATTTCCATAATCTTTACTCCTTGTTGATACCGAAACATCATTTTGTTTGCTTGCGATGGATAGCATAAGCACTTGGGATGTGGAAGCATTATCGGTAGCAACCATATTAGCCTCTGGGTTTGGAAACGGATCAGTCAACACCATTGAGGTATTTGAAGCCTTCAATAGTTTTGAAACCTTAGATCGATGTGGACAATCTCTTGTAAAATGCTCCTTGTTACAGATCAAACATGGATAACGAGGATGTTTCCTTGCCGTAGTAGGGTTTTCAGATGATTTTTCAGGAGCAGAATTCTCCTGTTTCTTCTTATTATTTTTCTTCCCTTTCTTCTTGCCCCCTGGTTGCTTTGGATATTTGCCTTTGTCAGATGACATGGCATTAATCTCCGAGGAAAGAGAATTATCATTTGCATTTTGACTAGAAATAGCAAGAGCTTGACCAGATGGACCTCTTGCAGTTTGCATGCTTAAGGAACAAATGACAATGTCACCGGCATGAGAGTCCCTACTTGGTTTAGGAGGAGGTGGAATGAAAAAAGATGGTTTAGGAGCGTCAGGAATCTTGTCGTAGAGTGTGCTAGATTGTGTATAGATCAAATCTAAATATTGGGCACGAGCAATGACTTGCTCTTCAGTGACAACTCCTCCTTTCGCCACGTCCTCAGTGATAGATGGAATAAGGACTTAATAAACCACTCAGCTAAAATCTGATCAGGAACATATGTCTTTACCATTCAACAACACTGCCGCCACTCATGAATATGATCAGATATGTGAGTGGATGTAGTCTGTTTAAAATTGGTAAGGAGTTTTGTCCCAGTTTCGTACCTGATGGGTAACTGAAAGCGGATTAGAAAAGTAGTGGCAAGGATGGTGAAGTTATCAAATGAAGCTCTAGGCAATTCAATATACCATTTTGTTGCTAGACCAGTGAGCATTCTCTGAAAAAGGCAATGTCTAATCGAATCATCATTCAGAGTGTTAGATGAGCACCACGAATGAAAAGTCATTACGTGATTCGATGGATCTTCACCTGTATTTCCATTAAACTTAGGAATATCAGAGGGGAGTTTATGAGGAACCGTCGGCCACCAAGGGGCGTATGCAATTGGATCATTCATTATCTGGTTCAAATCTGGTAATTCTAGATTTGCTACAAATGACAACTGTTGATTTAGGTTGGGTGGAGCATACCCAGGATAAGATGGAATCGCCTGAGCAGTAGGTCTTTGCATACCAGCATAAAGCATCTATTGCTGGTAACCTTGATAAGGTTGTTGGACATAACTAGTATAGTGTGGTTGTTGATAACCGGTTTGAAAATGCGGCTATCCATAACCTACAAAGCCTTGTTGCCTAGGTCCTCGGTAGGCTTGATATTGACCAAATCCAGTTTGAGCTTGTAAACCAAGTCCAAACTGAGGTTGGGTTTGTTGGAATTGCGGTTGTTGGTATTGTGCCAGCCATGGTTGTTGGACCATTTGCTGTTGCCCAATACCGCAAGATTGACCAAGTTGCGGATTGACAATACCCGTTGGTGCCTGAGTCGTTCCAGATAAAGAAGCACTAACCTGAGGTTGCGGTTGAGCCGTAGAGACAAGTGGCTGTTGTATCACAACCTGAGAGACTTGAGTCTTCTGTCTCAAAACTTGAGGTTGCGAGGAAGAAGGAGCAGGTTGAGGTTGAGACACAACATGCTATGCTTGTGTTTGCGACATAGTTGTAATAGCGGGTGTAGTGGGAATATTCGACATAGGTCGGATCGGTTGTATTGGATATACAACCCTTGGTTGTTCTGGCAGTATTGGTATCCAACCACTAGATGTAATTCCAGTTTGACCTGAATATTGTTGGAAACTCTCATATGGTTGTTCCCCAGGAGGAAATAGTGAAAAGGCATACTGCTCTCCATATGGTGGCAGTCCAGTGTTTAAAGGATATATCGGTCTTTGAAAATTGGTTTGCCCAAATTGATACTGGAATGCAGGATCAAATTTCTTAGTTTCAACATAAGAAAGACCAGATGGGACTTCGGATGAATAAACAGGAGCAGAGCATGGTGCCAAAGCAGCCCCTGAGTAGACTCCAGCTAGTGATTGATAACTAGCTGGAATAGATGGTGTACCAGAAAACATTGTAGGAATAGCAGCAAGAGGTTCCGCCGCAACTGCATCAGATGACACATTCCTAGATGTTGATGGTTGCTCATACATGTTTAGTCTATCCAAAAGCTCTCCAAGCGATTCGATAGCAACTTGTGATGAAGGAGGGTTAAAAGAACCAAACTCAGGAGAAGAAGGATACAAATGAATCCTAGTTCCAAATTAAAATGAGGTATTAGATGGAGGATCCTCTACTATCTCCTCTATAGCAATCGGACCAAGTGGAAGAGGTAGACCATCAGGTCTGTAAAATATTTCTGGAGCTGAAGAAGGTATAGCTTCTACAGTGACAGATACTGGATAGGTAACACCTTATGAATACTGAGACTCAATGTCTAGATGTTCAGGTAAATGAACTTTAGTCTCAAAGGGAGGTTCTTGAACAACTACTAGTTCAAATGTAGCCTCGGTTTTAACTGAGATGGGTTTTGGATCAACTCTAGATGGATTCGTTTCAGGTATAGAAGTGTCTACCATTACACTAGGATTAGTTCTAATGACCTCTTGTAACTGTGGAAATTCTTCTGTGAAGGTAGATGTACCAGAAATAATCGAAGTTACTAGAGTCTCTGACGATGTTGAAACAAAAGTTTCAAATAAACCAGATGAATTGGACTCAGTTAGACGAGACTGCTTTGTTTGGATTGGCTTCGCTTCTAGAGGCAAAGACGGTTGACTTGCTAGTCTCCACGAATGACGAGGTTTTGATTGAATTTCTTCCACGATTGCGGATTATTTGATCAACTCAAAATTAAGGGGAAAATGATGTTATTCCAAATTCAATTAATTTTAATGACGCTTGGACACAACTTTGCTTTTTCAATTTTTAAGAGTCGAGAAAAAGCTAAAGATGACTCTAGTCTCCTTCAATTTTTAATGAGCCTGAAAGGACAAGTGCTCAGATGGACCTTTTCTTTTAAAGAGTTGAAAAGGAACGAAAGTGACTACTTTGGAAAATCTAGACAGAAGGATTACCAAACCAATCGCAAAACTGCAATATACACCTTGGTGATAAATTAAAAAGAAATTACCAAGGACTTATGTATGGCAGTCAATCTTCTCGAATGTTGTGTTTAGTGCATTGCGATCAATAAGGCGGTAGACTCAGTTTCCTATGGATAAAGGATTTAAGCCTATTGTGGTTTCCCAATATATATGCGATGGTACGGGGAGCACAAGTTCGTGCTAGCACTTGTTGTATCAAGGAGGAGGAATCACCCAACCTTCAATGAAAATGATATCCAATGGTTTTAACGATGCTAGAACACGTCACTAGCCTAGACCTCTAGATATGTTGCGTTAAGTTCCAAAGTGTTGTTAGGTTCATTGAAATTCATTTTAAAGTTGATCTTGTTTAGAGTTTTCCTTTCAATGGTTCACCGCGTGATGATGATCTGAAATTCCTAAGATGCAATCTACAATGATAAACAATCTTTGTTTATTTGAGCAATGAAAATCCTAGCTACTAGGGAAAGAAGATAACAGTGCTTTTAAGCAAAGAGCAAAGAGCACACACTAGTGCATTTCCCTAAATCATCTTTCGCACACAAATCAAAAAATGCTAAATGCAAATGCATGTATTTGTTTTTGCTCTCCTTAATGTGAAAGATGCCAAAAGGAAAGCTAAATGCAACAAAGATATGAAATACTTCACTCAAAATGACATTTTCGACAATTTCTTTTTCAAAAGAGAAAGGAAGACTAAAAAATGACACTTTCAATTTTGAACAAAAATGCTTTTGACACTTCAAATGTAAACAAATCAAATCAAATGCATCAAGAAAAGTTCAATCAATTATCAAGGGAAGGAAAAATTTACGACACTTCTCTTTTCGACAAAAAACGACAATTACGACACTTTTTGTACCAAAGCAACAAATAGACTAAAACAACTTTTCGACAAAGGATTGTAAATGAGGAACAAATACAAAAAAACATTCATTAATCCTAAAGTAATTGAGGCTGATCTAAGTGATGCAAGTAAGCTTTAGTAAAGAGGCACTCTTCATATGTAGCAAAACAACCAAACAAAACTGAAAACAAGGTCAAAAACCCTCAATTTCTAGATGGAAAAAGAGTTCAGTCAATCATCGCACCTAGGCTTCACAGAAATTGAGATGCATCACACTTACTGCACTCAGGAGGTGCTATGCATACTGAGTCACAGTGGAAGACAGTGCGATGGTCCAGGGAGCGCAACTGAAATGGGTTTTGGCTCAAATGTGGAGCTGTTTTCAATGAATTAAGCTGGGTTTTGATGAACAATGATGAGAAAAGTATGATGGAATGTCTTGAGAGGTTACTGAGCTACCAAAAGGGCATCTAGATGTGCTTGCAAGTCAAATGTTTAATTCATAAACTAAACCAGAGATTGACTGAAGCAACATTCATCTACTATGCAATTGCAAAGCAAGAGCAGTTTGAAAGCTACCTAGCTGACTTCAGACTCTATCTATAGTTTATCAAATTGAAAATAGAACAAACAATAACAACAAACAAACATCTGTTCATTCCCCAGCAGAGTCACCAATTTGTTTATGGGAAAACTAGTATTCCTAAGGAATGCTAGCCCTCTAGGTTTGGCAGCTACCCTAGAAACAATAGTTTAAAGCAATTCAATGATTTCTTCTATGTGTAACAAATAAGAGAAAGATAATGGAACCAATCTGGAACTTCCGCTTAATCCCTTTCTTGATCTTCCTCTCCTTTGATAGATCCTGCAACTCCTCCCCATACTTAACACGCTTGGAGAGTACCTGCACAAGTACAGCAACAAAGAAACTTCAAAACATCATGATCTATTACAACATAAACATTACAGAATCAAATATATAATGAACAAATGATAGCATTCACAAATGATAACATTCACAATTTCACAATCATATGGAAGAAAACTTGAAGAGCTTTATTAATAGAAAGGAGAATTACAACCCAGTTGTCTGATCCAACATCATCCTCCCAGCTTCAATCCTTCTTCACCTCATGAAATAGCAAGATCATACCAACAAGAATACAATGCTCTTTCCTCAATTACAAACTATCAGCACTTCCTTGCAATTCACAATATTTCAGCCTCTAGATCTCTTGGATGAGGGATCCATTTATAGATGTGTGCAAGGGTGTGAGTCATCCATGGGGTTTGATTAGTGTCATTCCACTTGTTACAATTGGTTCCACAAGAGAAGGGATTGGATATTTTCTTAGATCCCTTACTCATCCTTGGGCGAATTTAGAGAGGCAAGTGGCACAGGAGAAGCTTCTAGAAGATTCTATGAGCAACCACTTAGCAAACTGTCCTGGACATTTGTCCATCCTTGCCCATCACACCCTATAGAAGGCCTAAACAGTATGCATCGCACCCTCGCAGTGTACCACTCAATATGCATCGCACTTTGCCAGTGGAGCAGTCAGTATGGTTCAATTTAGGCAATTTCTCGATGGTTTCTCAGATGGAACTTCTGGGGAATGATGTATTCAGATGACTATGTTCCTTTAGGGTATGAAATAAATCTTTTAGGGGTTGAATGAGCCCTAATACATCGACATATAAGTTTGGGGTTGATGTGCCCAAATATGTCTATAACAATCTGTATTATCATACAAGTGGAAATATCTTAGGATTACACTCTCAGTACAATCCCTCACTATTGCTCATAGAGAAAATAGACAACACATATGCCTTCCTTCAGTCCTCCAAGCCTCCTATTTCCTTGCGCAGTTTCTCTTGGGTCCTCTAGCTGCAACCTGTGTGATTCTCACCTCACACACAACACTGACTTCTGAAATAACTGCGCAATCCTGAAGGAGTTGATTCCTTCTACATGGATGAGTTTCCTTTATAGGAAAATTCCTCCAAATGATAGTACAATGTCCCTATCTTTAATCTCAACTGGGTCTTTCTCTGAACTGACATGCATTAGTTATTTATGAGAGAATATTCAGTTATCTAGAGAACACTAGTTGCATGCATGCATGCATTAACTGACTGAACTCACAATTAGTTCCTCTAACTGTTTGGAACTAATTTAACTGGAATTAACTTAGTTAATTGAGATAACTAATTACAACTCATCCTTATCTCCTTAATTAAGGGATAACTTCCTCAATCAAAGGGATAACTGTTGCATGTCTTCACAAAGACTTCATGTTTGAATTTCTCCAACTAAATAACTCCAGATGAATTAATTAATTATTTTTCAAACAACTAGTGAGACTAAATTCGAATTTTAATTCTCAATTTTGATTCAAGGACAAATCAAAATTGGAATATATCCCGAAATGCTATTTATTGCAATGTTATTTTTAGCTTTTCTATTTTTTGCTATTTCCAACAGAGTTGGAGTATATCCTGAAATGCTATTTATAGCAATACTATTTTTAGCATTTCTTGTTTCTATTTTCAACACTTGCGAGTTGGAGAGGAGTTGTGGCCCCATATATGGTCCATGACACAGATCCAACCAGGGCACGTGCATACCTTTGATCTTGAATCACAGATGGGGTGGGCTATCATTGTAGCCGACTATTGCAGAGAGTAACCAACCGGATGGTCCTGCCACCAACGTGGCGCCACGTTCCCAGTGATCCAACTACCCATTCGCACCCCCGCTTGATCCATTCTCCCTTGCAATTCCCTCAGTCATAGACAAGTCCCAACTAGGAAGCGTTTCACCAATTTGGTAGTAAACAAATGCTTTGTGCCCAGGGGAATATACAGTCTTTTTGGACCATAAATCCATTCGAGACAGCCATGGTAGCCCAATCATCCAGAAGGATCCGACATCTATGGACTCAGAGGAATAATGAAGCCCTATTCGGCAAATCAACCCTGCTTGTTCCCATCGAAATGGTTCCTCAGATAATCCCCCTCCGGGTCACTGGATCCGCCATCAACCTTGTGCATCAGTATCCATGCATCCCCACAAGCTGTCCAAGGGATGGAAAATGGCGGCGGCGCCCCAGACCCCATTACTGAGTAGAAAAACCCTATCTCCACTTTCCATTTTTTTCTGCAGCTAGTTCCGTTATTTTGCCAAACAAAAAATTGAAATTTCATTAATTTTATTATGGTCAATAAGAGAAAGAAAGTATATATATATATATATATATATATAAAAAATGAAGTAATTAAAAATAAAAAAAGTTATTTACTTTAATAAAAGGAAGATGTTTAATTCATTTAATTTTTAATATAAAACTAAGATATGACATAATAATAATAATAATAATAATAATAATAATCAAATTATATAGACTATAAATAAAATATTTCAATATGTAGAATTAAACAATATTAACACTATATATATATATATATATATGATTGAAATATATATCAAAAAATATATAGGATTCTCTTTCTATATAATTATATAATTATATTTTTTATACATATTTTTTAAAATGTTACATGTTTATTTATCTTTTATATATATATATATTAAAAAAATATTATTAATAGTGAAAGTATTATATATATATATATATATATATATATATATATATATATATATATTTTGTAAATACATAGTTTACATTGAAAAATATACATATTGGACTCTCTTTCTATATAATTATTTTTGTTATATATATATTTTTAAAATGTTACATGTTTTTGTCTATATATTAAATTTTTATTATTATTAATATTGAAAGTATTACATGTCAATGCCATATTAGAAAATGAATAAATTACAAAGCGCCCTTGAAAAATCTATTAATGGAATTAAAAATCATATATAAAATTTATATTAAAATTAAATATATATATATATATATATATATATATATATATATATATATATCACATTCTACATATTAAAATATTAATACATGCTCCAATCATATTTGAAAATAGAAAACATATATCCCCCCACCTGCCCTCTCTCTCTCTCTATATATATATAATTTTAATATAAAAAATGTGATCCATAATTAAAATATTTCGATGGCCATGTTTGATAAAACATTTTAATATAAACAATGTGATCCATAATTAAAATATTTCAATGGCCATGTTTGATAAAATATTTTAATGTCAACCATGTACATACTATATATGGTTGAATTAAAATGTAGTAAGAAAATGCTTCATTTGACTTGTGTCTTAGTCAAATAGAGACATTCAATTTTCCACATCAATAGGATGACTTGGATTGGAGTTAGCTGGAGCGACATGGCCTTATCTCCTAGTTAAATCAGTAAAGTCGAGTTATAGGCTAGAAGTAGAGTTGTGCATGGGTTAATTGTTAAAATTTAGTAATTTAGCGGATTTATTGTTAGTTAAAACCAATTAACTAAGCTCTAGTCTTTAGTAGAGTTAGTAGGAGTTCAGTTGAGTAGTTACAATAACTGTTAACCCACTAATCTCTCAATTAACTGATCAATTTACTAAAAATAGTCCCAGTCATGCACGAAATTCAAGTTGCTTAGTTGCAGTGGAGGAAAAGGCACATTGTAATTGCCAATTGTATAATAGTTCAAGATTGTACAGGTTTTGCATTGGAGCAGGTGGTCAATTCCTTTAGGAATTGTGGAAGGAAATATGGAATTCTCCTATTTTTTAGGCGTTCGTTTCCTTCAGGATTGTGCAAGGAAATAGGAGGAATACTGAGGCCTATTTTGGCTAAGTGTTGGTCAAATCAGGTCAATGAGCAGGAGATCATAATTGCAGTGTAGGGTGTGCTTTTGAATTGAAGCAAGACATTGTAATTGACCCATATTCTCATATGAATTAATACAAAGCAGCAGAGGGGCTTTTCCCAGTTTCATTCCCCTATAAAATCATTATGTTCATTGTGTTTTCATGGTTGCATTTTATTGCATGTGTTTCTATCATGTGTTTTCCTTACCGTAGAATAGTAGAAGAAATTTCTATCTCTTGATTTCATTTCGGTTTCATTAGCAGTAGAAAATTTCTTACAATTTTTACATGGTATCAAAGTCATGGAAGACTACATAGAAACTTTGTTCCAGATATTCTCTCAGAGAAATTTTGATTTGCTGAGATTTTTGTGTAGATTCTCTTAAGTACAGGAAAAATGCCTTTCAATGTATTGAGGCTTGAGTATGCATTGGAGGGCTCCTTGATTTTTGTGCTTGGAAAGAAAGGATGAAAGTTGTCCTGGATGATAATGGAGTATGGGAATATACACAAGCTAATATTCCAAAACCAACTACATCAGATGCTCAAGCACTTGCTCAGTGGAAGAAATACATAACAAAAGCCAGGGGGGTTACTATGGAGGGTGTCAGAGATCATGTGGTTTTGAACTTGCATGGAAATGGGACTTATTTTGCAATGTGGAATACTCTCACAATCTATTCTAGAGTGGTAGTGATGTCAAGAAATTGGCATTGAGAGATAAACTCAGAAGCATTCAAATGAAGAAAAAGGAAACCATTCCTTAGTACCTATTCAGATTCATTAAGGTTTGAGATGAACTTGGAGGAGTAGGAGAAAATGTGCCATCATACAAACTTTTGAGCTTATCACTCCTTGGCCTTCTGAAATCCTGTAAAAGCTATCAGGATTCAGTTAATGTAAGAGACAAGTTACTAGAGTGGGAGAGATTTTGGTTTGATTTGGTGCAGGAGGAGATTAGAAGAAACACTAAATATGGTGTCACATCCAAACCTAAGGAGGAAGAATTTTTTTCTAGCAAGTAGAGGAAAGAAGGCAAAGGGAAAGAAGATATAAGGCAAGGCATAATCTAGTCATAACCATGGAAAGAAGAAAGACCTCAACAAAATTAATTTTTTTTCATTGCCATGAATATGGACACTACACAACCAACTGTTCGCACAAGAAATCAGTGAAGAATCCTGTAGGAGGAGTAGGAGGTGATCCTCTCACATCATAATTCGAATTGGATTTTACCCTCATTGCATGCATGGGAATCACTATATGAGGATGTGTATGGTACTTGGACTCTGGAGCCTCATTTCATATGAAAGGAATCTAAGGAGTTCTTCAACAACCTAGAGGAGAAGGAGCTACAATTACACATAGAACTAAGGGATGATGGGAGGTATAGTACCAAAGGGATTGGTATTAGCACCTTTAAGAGGGAGTCAGTCTCCCATCTTCATCTGAAGAATGTAATGTATGTGCATGGTCTGAAGAAAAATCTAGTTTATGTATTTGTACTTGAAGACAGAGGATATGACGTGATCTCTAGTAAGGGGATAACTTAGCTAAAGCATGTTGCTACTGGAAAAGTAAAAGAAATTGGTGTTAGAGTGAACAATATCTACAAGCTAGAGGTGGATGCATGCGTTTCATTGAGAAGCAATGCATAACATGTTTAGAGTTGAGATGTTGGAGAAATATGGCATAGGCACACGGGTCACCTACACCATGGAGCTTTGAAAAATCATGTAACAGATCACCACAAGACTTAAAAAATGCACCCTTGACTAACATGATGTTTTCAAGGGATGAAATATTGGAGAATATGTCAAAGCCTCCTTCCAGGGGCTAGATATCAAAGCTAGAGCCATCTTGGAGTAAGTCCACTCAGAAGTGTGTGGAATATTTTATACAATCTCAGTTGCAAAGCACATGTATTATGTAATTTTCATAAATGACTTTTCTTGCAAGTGCGGGATCTATTTTATGAAGAAGAAAAATGATTTTATGCAAAATTTGTTGAATTCAAAGCATTAGTTGAAAGTGAGATTCGACAAAAAATTAAATCCTTGTGAAGTGATAATGGAAAAGAATCTGTGTCTGATGCTTTCAAATTCTTTTTTTTCCAAGGAAGGCATTATAAGAGAAATAATTGCATCCCACAACCCACAATGAAATCAGGTGGGAGAGAGGAAAAATAGAAGCATTGTAGGGGATGTAAGAGAAAGGTTGCGTGATCAGGTACCGCCACTATATCTGTGGGCAAAAGCTTGTAATACAACAATTTACTTGCAGAACCTGAGCTATCACTAAATACTTGGCATGATCACACCCAAAGAAGATTTATCTGGGAGGAAGCCATATGTATCCCATTTTCAAATTTTTGGATCTACAGGCTATTTTCATGTCTCCAAGGATAGCAAAAAAGCATTGGAGCCTACAATTGAGATGGGGATCTATGTAGGATACACAGAGACACCTCATAACTATTGGGTTTATTTTCCCTCACTCAGGATGATAGTGATGATGAGAGATGTCAGATTTGATGGGGAGAAGGCTATGCAGAGCTCTTTAGAGAGAGATCTAAGTATTCCACCAAAGGAAGAGCTTCTAGCTCCAAAGGAGGACCCTCAGGATGTTGTGGAGTAGCCACATGTGGAGGAGCAGAAAGGAGGCTGGGTGGAGGCACCCATTCAACCAAAACCTTCCAGAGAGGGGAGGAAGAGAACTAAAGAGGTTGACAGATTGGCACAAGATGCATCGGAGCATGTGGGAGTGCCTACATCCTTGCATAGGTAGAGGAGATCATTTGACATGTATACTGTTTATGTGGCACTTATAACAAAACTCATTGATTCTGAGCCTTCTTCATTTGAGGATGAAATTTCCCAACCTGTGTAGGTATATGCCATGGTGGAGGAGTATGACTCCATCATGAAAAACAAAATATGGGAGGTGGTGCCAAGACTAGAGAACAAGTGAGTGGTTGGTTCTAGATCGATATATAAAGTGAAACATGCAGTTGATGGTAGTATCGAGAAGTACAAGGCTAGATTTGTGACCAAAGGCTTCATACAAGTAGAAGGATTTTCTATGAGGAGACATTTTCCCTTGTGGAAAGGTACTCCTCCATCATAACCATTATAGCATTAGCTGCATAGATGGGGTAGAAGGTCCACTAGATGGATGTGAAGGCTGCCTTCCACAATGGAGTGGTTAAGGAAGAGATTTACATATATCAGTCTGAGGGGTTTAAGACATTTGACAGGGAGACACATGTGTGTAGACTCAGGAGAGCCATTTATGGTCTCAATCAAACATTCTAAGCTCGGTATACTTGGATATATACATATCTCAGTGGATTGAGCTTCACTAAGAGTGAAGCAAATGCCAACCTCTACTACATTGTGGTAGATGGAAAATTACTCATTCTAGTCATGTATGTAGATGACTTGATACTACTAGGGGATGAGAAGTTGATCCAGTCTTGCAAGGAGGACCTTGCAAGAGAGTTCAAGAAGGACATGGGCTTGATGCATTACTTCCTTTGTTTGGAGGTGTGGTAGGGAGATGAAGAGATGTTTGTGGGTCAGGGGAAGTATACCTATGAAATACTTCAGATATTTCATATGCAGGACTATAAGCCTATGAACACTCCTCTAGCTACCAACTTGAAGAAGGATGATGACTCTACAGGAGAGGCAATAAATGCAACCATCTACAGAGTGCTGGTGGGGTCCTTGATGTATTTGGTGAACACAAGGCCTGAGATATGTTATGCAGTTGATCAATTGAGTTAATTTATGGTGAAGCCTACCAAGCCCAATGGGAAGCAACAAAACATGTGCTTAGATATGTCAAAGGCACAACAAATTTTGGGTTATGATACAAGAGGATTGATGGTGTGAAGCTCCAAGGCTTCACTGATGTAGATTGGGAAGAGAGTCCATTAGAAAGGATTGTTGGGTCAACAACTATTTCCTGGTATAGCAGGAAACAAATATCTATAGCACTTAGCTCAGAAGAGGCTGAGTATATGGCTACTAGCCAACCATCGTGTGAGGCCATTTGGATGAGGAAAATACTTGTTGGTCTTTCCAGTTAGGAGATGGATCCTATTGTGATTTATTCTAATAATCAGAGTTGTATAAATTTCTCTGAAAATCTAATATTTCATGATAGGTCCAAGCACATTGATATTAGGTACCATCACTTGACAAATTTTGTATAGAGGAGAATCATAATGTTGCAGTACATTCCCATAGAGGAGCAAGATGCAAACATTTTGATAAAGGTATTGTCAAGAGGCAAATTCGAGTTTCACCAGAGCAGGATAGGGGTGGTGCATAACCCTTTTCTTGTTAAGAGGGGGTATTAAAATGTAGCAAGAAAATGATTCATTTGACTTGTGCCTTAGTCAAATGGAGAAATTTGATTTTCCACATCAGCAAGATGACTTGGATTGAAGTTAGTTGGAGTGACATGGCCTTGTATCCTAGTTAAATCAGTAAATTTGAGAGGCTAGAAGTAGAGTTGTGCATGGTTGATTGCTAAAATTTAGCAATTTAGTGCAGTTATTGTTAGTTAAACTCAGTTAGCTAAGATATAGTATTTAATGGAGTTAGTAGGAGTTTAGTTGAGTAGTTACAATAGTTGTTAACTCACTGATCTCTTAGTTAGCTGATCAATTTACTAAAAATAGTCCTAGTCATGCATGAAATTCGAATTGTTTAGATGGAGTGGAAGAAGAGGCACATTGTAATTGCCAATTGTATACTAGTTGAGTGTACAGGTTTTGCATTGGAGCAAGTGGTCAATTCCTTCATAATTTGTGCAAAGAAATAGAGAATTCTCCTACATTTTAGGGGCTAATTTCCTCCAGGATTGTGCAAAAAAATAGGAGGAAGGTTGAGGCCTATTGTAATAACCCTAATAATAATAATAATAATAAATATATAATATAATATAATATTAAAATATAAATAAATAAATAAATAAAAATAAAGAAATGATAATAATAGTAAATAAATAGTACACAATAAAGAGAAGATAATAATAGTAAATAGTAAATAATTAAGAAAAAATATTAATAGTAAATAGTAAATAGTAAATAAATAATGAATATAATATAATAATACTAAATAAATAAATAAAAAGAATAATATACTGGAGTTCTAAATAAATATATATAAAAGCAAACTATAAAAATAGTAAGAATAAGTAAAGTTAACAAAAAGTAAAAAAGAATAAAATAAGAAAGACTTAAATTAAGATAAATATTAAATTAAGTAAAAATTTAAATGAAAAAATAAAAGATGACACTTTGACATATAGAATGTGTATATGTGGATCCAATTTCATTTTTTGGTCTATTTAATGGATGATAAGCAAGATGAGATTCATCTATTCCTTCATCCATTCACTTGAGAGAAGAGTGTTGTGAGACAAAAAATCCACTAGTAGTAGTATGTTGATTGAGGGCTTGGGGATGGCTAGCTGTAGAAAGATTATGTGCAGCTAAGCCTATGGTTGCGTGGAGAGTCATCCCAAAAATCTTTGTTGCGGTTAGCAGAATTCAAAGAGCATTCAACTCCAAAAACACAAGTAAGGAATATCGTCAATATACGTAAGTCGTCTCTGCTCGTGTTTTTCGTAAAAAAATATGTTAAATAATTAAATAGTTGGGTGTTGATTATTAATCATATAAATTGATGTAATTATTTGTATATTCTAAGTCGAGGTTTTTACATATGGTAGTCGGTTTTCACTCTCTGTGACTTCTAAATAAAAATTCGAGAAAAACACCTAATCAGATTTATTGATAATTTTATTTGTGGTGAAAATAAAATCAACCCAATTTCAAATTTTGAAAATTACTCTTCTATCATAATTTTTTTTGGTTATGCTATTTGTTGGCCTTATTTTCATAAATAAAATAAAAAAATACTTAATTTACTCTAAATATATATTATCTTGTATTAAAAAAATAGAAAGGAGAAAGATTCTCCCTTTGGTGCAAGACATCCCTACGTTTCTCATAAATGCTATAAATATATTATATTTTTTATTAAAAATAAAAAAACTCGCTTTTAGTGTGGTTCCAATCTGTTATGAGAATCGACATCACTGTCTGTGTAGTGGTAAGCAATATCATAAGAAGAAACACAATCTTGAGGCTAAAGGGATTTGTAAACATGCCTAAATCGCCTTAATGCCTTTTCATCAAAGTTCAAGGTAAAAATAGGCTAACACAAGCTAACATATCAATACACAAAATTTGACCATTCATCCGGCCGGGGAAACACTTTGACATAAATTCCTTGCGCAAAGGAGTCATATATAGGACCCCATGTGAGTATATTTGAGTACAAGGAGTCGAATATCCATGATATGAAGACATCAAAATTTAATGCTCTCTTCTTGGGTCAACAACACAAGTGGACATAGGATTCAAAAGAAGGGACACCAACCACACTCTCTTTGCAAAGTGGACCTTTCCATACAACTTTAGTTATGGCCGACTTATGGGTCAACCCAAGGCATGGGTGACTGGTCGATAATAATAACAACCTCAAAACCAAATTAATAATAGCGTAGTCTAACGAGGCAGAGGAGTTGCTCGGAAAGTTATGGAAATTTTGGTCATATTTAGAGAAAATCTGGCAAGGATTTTTGTAAATCCAAATTATAGTTGTTAAACTTCAAAATTTTAGGTGTCCTAGATGTTTTTGATGGTGCTGAATCCATTTCCACCATCAAAAACATGATTCAAATATTGCCTCTACAAGAATTTTTGAAATTTTTTTCCCGGATTCTAGCCATTTTTTATCGTCCGGGCAATTCCTCCGCCTCATTAGATGACTCCATTAATAATAATGGTTGTAAAAGTTGAATTCAAAATCAATTTCAAATTATACATGTTAGTGGAGAAGGTATGTCATTATAATCTCCTGTGGGATAAGTGGAGAGGGCAATGTTCCCCGGAAATATAATCTCTGCTATTATTATATTCTGATATGCATCCACGACTATGGGTTTATACCTCTTACAAACATTCAATTCATGGTCTCGAGACCATACAAAGAAAATAGAAGTGTTTATTAATGAAATTGGAAACTTAAAAAAAAATGCCTTTAGGTTAATTGTTTTTGTAGGGTAATACATAGATAATATATTAAATAAAGTGTGGTAGTTTATTTTAATTGTTTTTTTATATTATAATAAATAGATAATATATAAGTGAATATAGTGTGGTAGATTATTTTAATTGCTTTTGTAATGTAATGATTAGATAATATATTAATTGAATTATGTAGGAATTTGCAGGGTAAGTTCCTCAGACAGAACACCAAAGGACACCGCTCACAAACAGATCATAGATCAATACACCAATATTGTTGACATGGTTAAAACCCTCAAAGAGGGAAACAGTGCATGGCCTAAGCAAATTCGGTCACTTCAAGCAATTTATTAATAAAAGAATGAAAATTTACATAAGCTTCTCTCATGAACGGTTACCCTACAAATGACCCTCCATGCTCTTTAAATAGAGATCATGGACCAATCGGGTGTTAAGCCACGGATCAAGTGTTGGTAATATTGAGGAGAGAATGAACCGTCGGATCACTTCATGTCTAGAACATATCGTGACCATCGGATTGTAAGTTACAAAAGTACATAGTAAAGAAACACACTTTACCTAACTCTACAGTAGACCAAGTTATACTTAACTATTTCCTATGTGTTGGAATATCCTAACATCCCCCCTTAAGAACAACTTGGGATAGGATTGAAGGATGTACAAATATGACACAATAGGAGAAGGAAGGAGGCACTAGAGCCTATCCCCCCTTAGTGACAACTTCCTGAACTCCAACCATAAATCGAATTTTAGTAAACTTCGCCTCTGTGAGAGCCTTTGTAAAGATGTCTGTAACTTGATCATCTATTGAACAATATTGCACTTCAAGAACATGGTCATGAATGAGCTTTCTGATGAAGTGCATGTGCAGTTCAATGTGTTTGTTGTGCTGATGTTGGATTGTATCTTTGCATAGTTGAATGTCACTTTGATTATCACACCAAAGTGTAGTCGGATGCTGCTGCTGAAAGCCAAACTCTGACAGGATTTGACGAAGCCACAGGGCCTCCTTACTAGCTTCCATAGCACCACGATATTCTTCTTCTGCTAAAGAAAGAGAAATGGCACTTTGTTTCTTGCAAGCCCATGTAATAGGTCCTGAACCAAGAGTGAACACATAACCTGTAGTAGACTTTTGATCATCAGGGTCACCAGCCCAATCGGAATCAGTGAAACCAACCAATAGAGGAGACGCTTTTGCACTGTAATGAATCCCAAATTGAATTGTACCTCGAACATAACGAAGTATTCTTTTCACTGCTTTCCAATGACTTTCATGTGGGTTTTGCATAAACCAAGCAATAAGGCCAACAACAAAGGAAAGGTCAGGACGAGTATGGGTTAGATACAAAAGTTTTCCTACAAGTTGACGGTATAAGGTAGCATCAACTTCAGGGGAAGTACAAGTGACTGAAAGTTTAGCTCCAAAATAAAAGGGAGAAGGGGCTGGCTTACAATCTTTCATGTGAAAATGGCGTAGAAGATCACAGGCATACTTGAACTGGGAAAGGGAAATACCTTCCTTGGATTGTAAGACTTGAAGACCAAGAAAATAATGCCAATGTCCTAAGTCTATCATTTCAAACTTCTTTTTAAGGCTGGACTTCACATGGTTTATAAGGTTGGGATAAATACCAGTAAGGATAAGATCATCAACATAAAGAACAAGAATGATAAGAGACTTGCGCACTTTCTTGGTGTAGATAGTATTGTCAGAATGACACCTAGAAACGCCAGTTTCTAAAAGAAATCTATCCATTTTGGCATACCAAGCTCGAGGGGCTTGCTTGAGACCATAGAGGGATTTCTTAAGCTGACATACAAGGCTGGAGTCTATTTGTATAAAGCCCGTAGGTTGTTCCATATAGATTTCTTCATGCAAGTCTCCATGCAAGAAGGTAGATTTAACATCCATTTGATGGACTTCCCTTTTGAAAGAGGCAACAAGGGAAAGAACAAGGTGGATAGAGTTCATTTTGGCAACAAGGGAGAATGTTTCAGTATAGTCAATGCCTTCAACTTGTGAAAAAACCTTAGCAACAAGATGAGCTTTATGTTTATCAACTTTTCCATCTGGGCCATACTTGGTTTTGTAAGCCCATTTGCATCTAACAAGTTTTCGTCCCTTTGGAAGAGGAACAAGATCCCATGTATCATTTGCCAATAAGGAATGATATTCTTCATTCATAGTTGCATCCCAATTTGGATGGCCTAAAGCTTTTGCAAAGGTGTCACGATCATAATTAGCTGAAGCTTGAGCCAGTAAAGAAGAGGCTCTATCGAACTAAGAATGTGTACGTGGCTGATCTATAGGATCATTGGCAAGAGCACTTGCTGCGTCCCGAGTAGAAAAGACCCATTTTGGAAGTTGAGGAGGTGAAGGAGGATCCTGAGAAGGTGGGGGAGGATTTTCATCCTCGCTGTCATCATCTGAAGAAGAAATATTTTCAGAAGTATAAGGGATAGAGAGAGGTGGCACATCCGCCGAACTACGCTTGTAGGACGATATATTTTCAGCAAACTTTACATCTCTTCTAATGATAACATTTTTGGACTTAAGTGGAATAAGTTTGTATCCTTTGACATATTCAAAATATCCAACAAAAATACATTTTTCACTCTTAGGTTCTAAAGCTTTATGTTTCTCATCTGGAATTTGGGCCCATGCTTCGCTTCCAAAAACACGAAAGTGACTTACATCTGGTTTAATTGAGCTCCATGCTTCTTCTGGAGTGATATTCTTTAAAACCTTAGTGGGAGTGCGATTTATTATGTAATTTGCATAGTTAATTGCTTTTGCCCAAAAATTAAGACTAAGTCCTTTAGATTGAAGCATACAATTAGCCATTTCCTTTAAGGTGTGATTCTTCCTTTCAGCTACACCATTTTGTTATAAAGTATATGGAACAATATGTTGCATTTGAATTCCATTCTCAGTGCAAAAGTTGATGAATTTGTTGTTAACATATTCTCTGCCATTATTAGATCTTAGCTTAAGAATTTGATGTCTAGATTGTTTTTCAACAAAGGCCTTAAAGGCCAAGAACATGTTAAATACTTCACTCTTGAGTTTTAAGAAGTATACCCAAGTGCGTCTAGGGAAATCATTAATGAAAGTTAAGAAATATTTGTAGCCAGAGAATGAAACAACTGGAAGTGGACCACATAAATCACTGTGCACAAGCTGTAAAGGGGATGAGGCGTGCCAAGAGGCACGTTTTTCAAAACTATCCTGATGATATTTTTCAAGTACACATCCAGAACAAACACCATCTCTGCAGGATACCATTGGAAGACCTGTCACCATATTTTCTTTACATAGATTCTGAAGGGAGTGGTAGTTTAAGTGACAAAATCGGTCATGCCAAAGTTTGCTCACTTCATCATTATGAGAAATAAATATTGAGGGAAGATTTGATGACCCAAAGTTGTTAAACTTATACAACCTTGTAGAATCATCAACAATGCCAGTAGCTAAAAATTGTCTAGGATCTCTTAGGTCCTTAATTACAACATTGTGAGGTGAAAATTCAACGATTTTACCTTCACCTGAATGAGTTGTCTGATATACAGATAGAAGGTTGCAGGATAAGGTTGGAACACATAATACATCATTAAATTGACCATTGTCTATATGAATAGTTCCATTCCCGACAACACTAAGAGATCTATCATCACCAACATATATATTTTTGAAATTACAATCATTTAAAGAAGAAAACATGGCTTTGTTTTTGGCCATGTGATAAGAAACTCCAGAATCAATGAGCCACTCATGAGAATTAGAAGAAGAAGATACATTTAGTGCATATCCAAACCGAGATGTTTGACAACCACATGCAGAAAGTGTTGTTCCTGAAGATGAAGTTGAAGTTGAAGAGTGCTCCAAATGGATGTTATGCTTCTTCATTGCTTCTTCCAATGCTTCCATCTTCTTAAAGAATTTGGATTTTAAGTGGCCATCTCGATTACAAAAGTGGCAATGTCTATCAGTCTTCTTCCCTTTGTTTTTATTTGCCTTATCATTTTGTTGAAATTATTTTTCATTTTGAGGCTGAAATTTCTTAGGACCCTTATTTGGTTTAAGACCATTCTTTTTAGGATACAACTTCTTAGGATTAATTTAATTTGGTTGCTGCTGGGCGGCTAAGGCTTTCTTAGAAGAGTTTCCAAGATTAAGAAGACCAAGGTGTAAGAGTTTTTCTTGTTCTCTTATTAAAGAATCACAAAAGGCATCAAAGGAAGGCGACTTGTAGTATTGTCCTTGAGAAATGAAGGTTTCTCTTGTAGAATGGAAGGTGGAAATAAACACAGAGTAGGCTGGTCCCAACTTAGTAAGAATGGAATAGATAAGGTTACCATCTTCTTTCTTAACCTTAACACCTTCCAAGAGAAGTCTAAGGGTCTTGAACTTGGACAGAAAATTTTCAATGGAATAAAAATTATTGGGGTCCAATGTAAGCAACTCATTATCGAGTTGATGGGCTCTAAGTTCATTTTTAATTCCAAAAACTTTAGTGATCTGTTTCATTGCTTCATTAGGAGTATCAAGTTCTGCAATATGGAACCTAAGGTCTGGAGAAATAGGCATCCCTATCAATCCACGTGCTTGATCTTGCCTATTTCCCCATTTGGTTGCCTTATCTTCATCTTTTGGTTCGGTTTCTTGGCCCGAGGCTATTCTGTAAAGACCTTTACTTCTAAGTAAATCCACAATGTAGGACCACCATTGAAAGTAGTTGGTGCTGTCAAGAATAACTTGGCATGCACTTTCCATTTTAATAGAAACTGAAGTTATAGATGATGAAACTAAGTGTTCCAATGGAAAGATCTCAAAAAACTAGGCTGATTAAAAAAAACGGCTCTGAAAACGGCTTCTAGATGAAGAAGTTATGGCTTTTTGAAGAAACGTTGTTGAAGATGCTGACGAAGTGCGAGAATGTGCGGAAATGAATGATAATGTTATATTTAAAAAAAAAATCTGGCCCCTTTCCAAACTTAATCTAATTAGCTCAACAAAAAGAAAGACTTGAACTCAAGACCTCTACTCTCATAAAGTAGCTTTGGACCAAGTTAGCTAGATTAAAAGGTTAGTAATTTTTGGAAAAGAGAAAGAAGGTTTTTTTTTTTAGTCACTGAAGCTTTGGGCTGTGTGCTTATTTGAGAAAGCTCTTTTTTTGCCTACAAAACAAAAAACACAAAACCCAACACGGACATACAAAAAAAACAAACCTTTCGGCTTGAAGTTAGCTTTAGCCGAAAACTAAATATTTGCCTCAATATTTTCGATTTTCCAAGATCACACTAAGGCGCAACGGAAAAGAGCATACGCATGAGAAAAATCCTTCCTTTCTGTTTCTGATTTGCCTATATCATACAAAGTCGCGGGGCAAAGAGCATACGCAGAAATGAAAGATATAGATCCGGAAATTAAAAAAAGAACTAAATAAACCAAAATAAACAGAGAGAAAATAACTAAAAACTGCAAATAAACATTGTATACCTCCAGATCTTAAAAATGACGTAGCTAGGGCTACCCGGAACCTTTTCGCGTCAAACAAAAGGGTTCCTCATTGGAATAGATTCTCCTAACACAATAGAGCAATCCTCTCGACCCGAAAGTAGTCATAACAGTAGATCTAGGAAACGACAGTCGGATGCAGTTCTATCGGCTTCAAATTTGGATCACCAATGGATGCGGCCCTCAAATAGCTCTGATGCCATGTAGGATTTTACAGGGTAAGTTCCTCAGACATAACACCAAAGGACACTGCTCACAAACAGATCACAGATTAATACACCAGTATTGTTGATGTGGTTAAAATCCTCAAGGAGGGAAACAGTCCACAACCTGAGCCAACGCGACCACTTCAGGCAATTTATTAATAAAAGAATGAAAATTTACATAAGCTTCTCTCATGAATGGTTACCCTACAAATGACCTTCCATGCTCTTTAAATAAGGATCATGGACCAATCGAGTGTTAAGCCACGGATCAAGTTTCAGTAATACCGAGGAGAGATTGAACCATCGGATCACTTCATGTCTAGAACATATCGTGACCGTCAGATTGTAAGTTCCAAAAGTACATAGTAAAGAAACACACTTTACCTAACTCTATACTAGACCAAGTTATACTTAACTATTTCCTATGTGTCGGAATATCCTAACAAATTAAGTGTCGTAGATTATTTTAATTGTTCAATATTTTAATAGTCAAATAGTATATTTTATAAGTTTAGAAGATTATCTTAATTATTTTTATATTGTAATAATTAGATAATTTATTAATTGAATAAAGTGCGGTAGATTGAATTTTAAGATGGGTAGGTTATTATTAAAATTATGTTTGATATTTAACTATAGGAATATCCATATTATTATTATAATGATGATTTTGAGTTAATAAAATAATTGCAGTATAAATTAACTATTGCTGAAAATTTATTAATAAAGAATTTATTTAAATTTAGTGAAAATTAAAGAATTATTTATATATATATATATATAATCTTAAGTAAATTTTGTATTATGGTTTATAGAAAAATGAATTATATTTAGTGAAATTGAAGGAATAATTGTTGAATGATAATGAAATTATTAAATGGATCTTTATAGTTCATATTGATTATCAATTGATACTATTTTAATTTACAAGTCTTTTTTTAATAATAATGTCTCTCCTTATGATAAGGGAGGTTGTTGAGATTAAGAACAGGTTTACAAATGAAGATCATGAGCACATGTCGTGAAGTAACATCAATAAAGTATATGCTAGGTTTCGAGATACATAATAGTTACGATAAAAAGTAAGTGAAACATAAAGTCTTATTTTTAAATATTCGTTTTCTTTTAATGTAGTATATTCATTTTAATGTTTTGTTTTTTTATATTTTAATATGAGAAGTGTTGATATTTTTATTAAAAATAGAACATAAAAGGTTGTTGACTTACGGTATTAATAAGTATTATATATATTTTATTGATTAACAAAATGGCTTGAAAAATGTTTTGTAATATGAAATTTGATTTTACATAGCATAATTTTAATTGAAAACTTGATGTAAGGATTTAGATCATAATTATTGGAAGAGATAGTTAATGAAATAACAATATAATAATATTATTGCAAATCTAGTTATGGTTATACTAATGTGTTAATTCATAAAGATTAGTTTCTTTTTATGATTTTGGAAGCTAAGGTGGATTGAAGAAGTCTCTATTAGCTCATTCAAGATGAGCTTTTAGGATGGAAAATTTATACGTTAGCGTGTTCGTTGATCTTAATTTGTGTTTCATATGCTAGAAAGAAAGACGATAGATGAGGGATTCCCTATGAGTATGGAATACCTCGTGTTGGTCATAAAATTGGGAATAACCATGAAAACACATATTAGAATAAGGACTTACGCTACTTATTTCAATGTTCCACATTGGTATCATGGTTTAGGAAAGGTGGTGCATTATATATAAAACATGATATTTTATTCTTTATTGGAAACTTTCAATCTAATGACAATGATGTTATGGGAATGTTATATTTTGATAGTATCTAGATGGATTCATGATGATTGTGGAAAATGTTACTAGCTTTGTGGTTGAAGGGATGATTTCAATGCTCAATAGGTAATTCCAGTACTCATAAAATTAGAAATAATGACTTTGAAGTATGTGATAAGTGTAGGAAGGAAGCAAGTTATGCCATAGAAGAGAGGCATATGAATTCATATTTGCAAATAACCATGGACGATACTAATAGGAAAGAAGAAAAAACAACTTATAATTAGTCTAAGTGGTAGGATGTCACCCTTTGATACATTCATTACAACATGATGGTGCTCATAAACCAAGTATGAAGATAATGAAGTTATGTTAAGGACACACATTTATGACTATGTGGGAGGACTCATGATGTCTCTCAAGTGTTTCTTAGGACCTGATGATAAATACCTAAATATGGATGTTAAAAAGAGGCCATCCAATATGAAGTAACATCCGAGACTATTAATAGGCTAAATTGGCCAAGCTAACATGTGCAAACTAGGTGCTGAAAATCATTTTTGAGTGAATTAAGGAGGACTATATACAAGTTAATTGTTAATGTAAGTCATGTGTATCTTCAAGAGGTTGTATGAAGAATAACTATAGGAATTAAATTATTACTAAGACAATCTTGATGTAATTTGGAAATGAGAATTTAATGATATGAATGAAAGGAGAAAATATTTATCAATTATCATGATTTCTTATTAAAGGGAAAATATTAATACAATATGAAATCCATAAAGAATTGAGAGTTTGATGTGAAATATATTTAAAGTGCCTACAGAATAGAAGTCAAGATGTTATGACGTGTTTCGAGGATATCTCCTCTTAAATAGGGGAAGGAAAATGTTGCAACGTTGAAATAATAGTGCTAACCACTACCATTTTGGAAAAATAAGTATAAAGAGAGAAGGGTATTGAGAATTATTATAAAGGAGAAAAAAGGGAGGGTTTCTAAGATTGATCCCTAATGTTAGTGGTATATGTTTGATGAAGTTATCTAAGAAGGAATGACAAAGGAGGAACTTACAAATTTCTTATTAATGATAATGAATGGTAGTCATGGTGATCATGACTAGCTTGGAATAATGAGATAAATAGAAAATAATACTAGATCAATAATTAAGGAAAATGAGTGGAAGTTTCACAAACAAGCATAAGAAATCAACAAGAAGTAATAAATTATCCTAAAATATGATGAAAGAGTTTGCAATAGCCATTGATAATGATTAATGAAGTTTGATGATCATGATAATTATGCAGTTGATTTAAAGGAGTTGTACAAATTATAGTAACATTTGATTACAAAATACATGAATGTTTGCAGGATGGGAATAAAGAAGCTAAAAATAGAAATTGGGAAGATTTTGCGAGAAGAAATTTGGAAAATGCACTATTTTCATAGTAAGTCTAAGATTAGTGATAGTTGAGTGGACTACTTACGTGACTAACATCAATACGAAATTTAAGATTTGAGTAGTTAATCAAATCTCATATGATTCCTTTTAGGTGTATGAAATTGAATTGTCAAGAGAACTATGAAAAGGTAATAAAGTTTAGAGACAATTTGTGGGACAAGACTAAGGGGTCTCTCTTTCAAGTGGAAAATTATTTTAAGGATATTGATAAGTGGATTGAACAACATGATTGGTGAGGGTCATAGCGATGACTTACAAAATTTAAAAGTGTCAAGATTGGAAATTGTGAACACTCGTAATTAGTCAAGAATGACAAGCAATAAACTAAGAAAATGTTCAAAGGTTTAAATGGTCAAAAATAGCAATTGAATTATAAGAAGGAATGTTCTTGTAAATTATCTAATGAGACGTTCAAAATTTAAAAGTGTCAAGATTGGAAATTGTGAACACTCGTAATTAGTCAAGAATGACAAGATTGGAAATTGTGAACACTCGTAATTATCTAGTGATGACTTACAAAATTTAAAAGTGTCAAGATTGGAAATTGTGAACACTCGTAATTAGTCAAGAATGACAAGCAATAAACTAAGAAAATGTTCAAAGGTTTAAATGGTCAAAAATAGCAATTGAATTATAAGAAGGAATGTTCTTGTAAATTATCTAATGAGACTTTCAAAATAAATACACATAAATTGACAAAAGAAGTGAGAGTCAACTAATAGGAAGTATATGTGACTAAGTTGCACTCATTGTTTCATGATTGTATTGATGATACAATGACAATTCACATAAAACAACTACTAAGGTTGTGCCATTAACATTAAAAAAAGTTATTACCAAGCACAATAAGCATTGAAAAAAATTGAACGGATGATAATGGTAATAATGGTTCAAGTGCTTCAAATTCTAAACCAAAAATAGTCTTCACCAACCAAAAGTGAAAGTGGAAGGATAAGACTCTTGTCCAACTTGAGGAAAGGTGAATCTATGATAAAGAGATCAAGTGGTAGGAACTTGATAAGATAAGAAAACATTTTTTTGGATGAACAATGACAATTACACGAGTTATGGATAAAGCACCAAGGAAGAACAATCCCTCATGTAGGTGTATTAAGCATGACATAAGACTTAACTAATGATGACCTAGTGTTTCTGTGCCATTTTGGATAAGGAAACTATGTATAATGATCATGGAATTTTAATTTGATATTGATGATTTAAAGAATGATTATACAATTGATAATATCTTAACAATGAATTTCATTAAATTTTCCTTAAGGAAGAAAGATTACATGATGAGAGATTAAGTATCAATATAATGAGGCTCATTTGAAATTTAATGATGTAATTGAATTAATATACCTATGGTGTAAATGGTCAACTTCTAAGTTGGAAGAAGTGGTAATGATTATTGAAAATTAATTGGTATCTTGATGAAAACATGACACTAATGGTATAAATGAGATAGCCGAGATCCTAGATGGATGTTGAATAATATTGTCTCATAGTTGGTATTCAATGTTTATAGAAGCAAATTAACTTGGCTTTTTTTATGAATCGTGATAAGAATGCTTATAGTGTATTATTGTTCCATATTTGATAAGTACTGATATGATTCTCATATTGATGATGTTTCATGTTATGATGGTATGAGGATAACGATGCACACATGGTTATTATTTATTTATTTTGTTATGATAATGATGTTGTATGCTCATGATGGATATGATATGCATAATGTGGCATAGGGATTGTGATATTATGATATGAGGTTATATTGACATGTGGTTTGTTTATTATGTGATGTCATGACATATCCTTGATGCACATATGTTGATGTTATAACTTATGATGATATTTCATGATGTGAAGCATGTGGTAATTGCATGTAGATTTTATGACATATATGAGCATGCAACTCGTTATTATTCAGAATGTTGTGATTAACAATGATGTTATGATATCACGATGACATGTAAGAGTTTGCATGTGGATTATGTTCTATGATACTATGATTATAACTAATGCATTAGTTTCATGTTGAGATGTGGTGATTGACAAGAACTCCACAAATGGGTCGAGAGCGCTGGTTTATTTAATGATCTTGTGGGAGCTCATACCTGCGAGGGAGAATATGTAACACCATATGGGTTGGGGACATACTCAATCAACACTACATATTCTAGTGGTTCCTTTGTCTTGTATAGCTCTTGATGGATAACTCTTGAGGGGCTAAGAGTCCATCTTGAGGAGGCCAAGTGCCTGATATTGGATTTGGATGCCAAAGTTTGGTGGGGGTGTAAGGAATTCAATGCCTGGGGTTGTGCACCTTAGTGAGCATGGAGAGAGTGGGCCAGCCTTGTGAGATGCCCAAAGTCATTGAATACTGAGACTAGATGTTGGCCTTCAGGTAGATGAGGTCTAAGCCTTCGCACGAGCCTCAGGGCTAGCCATAGGCTATGGTATAGATTGATGAGGCTTATGCCTAATTCTGAAAGTGAGAAAAATGACAAAGATTCCTTAGGATTCCCCAGGTGGTGTGGAAACTTTTGATGTTTGCGAGTTATAATAGTTCACTAGAGGGTGTGGGGCAAATGTGAAGTAATAAATAACTAAATAAAATAAAATGTTAAATGATTCAAATTAACTTCGGGACAAAGTTCCTTAAAAAGGGGGAGTATGTAATACCCTCTAACAATAATTAAAATAATAAATAATAAATAATATTTAAATATAAATAAATAAATAATAAACAATAAAGAAAATATGATAATACTAAATAAATAATAAAAAAATAAAGAAAGATAATAAGAGTAAATAAATAGTAAACAATAAAGAGAAGATAATAATAGTAAATAGTAAATAATAAAGAAAAAAATATTAATAGTAAATAAATAATAAATAATGAAGAGAATATAATAATAATAAATATATAAATAAAAAGAAAATAATAAACTAAAGTTTTAAATAAATATATATAAAAATAAACTATAAAAATAGTAAGAATAAGTAAAGTTAACAAAAAATAAAAAGGAATAAAATAAAAAAGAGTTAAATTAAGAGAAATATTAAACTAAGTAAAACTTAAAATAAAGAAATAAAAGTTGGCATGTTGACACGTGGAATGTGTACATGTGGATCCCTTTCCATTTTTTGGTTTATTTAATGGAATATATGAGGAGGATGAGATTCATCCATTCCTTCATCCATTCTCTTGAGAGAAAATTGTTGTTAGACAAATGATTCCTTGACAGTAGTACATTGATTGAGGGTTTGGGGGTGGCCAGCTGTAGAAAGATTATGCACAGTTGAGCCTACGGTTGGGTGGAGAGTTGTCCCCAAATTATTTGTTGCAGTTAGAAGAATTCAAAGAGCATTCAACTCCAAAAGCAAAAACAAGAATATTTTCGATACAAGTAACTCATCTCTACTCGTGTTCTTCATAAATTCTATGTTAAATAGTTAGGTATTGAATATTAATCATATAAATTGATGTAATTATTTGTATATTCTAAATCGGGTTGTTACACCTATTTTGACTAAGTGGTGGTAAGAGTAGGCAAGTGAGCAGGAAATCAAAATTGTAGTGCATGGTGTGCTTCAAGATTGAAGCAAGACATTGTAATTGATGCATACTCTCATTTGAATTAATTCAAAGAAGTGGAGTGGTTTTTCCCAGTTGGGTTCCCCTATAAAATCATTGTGATCCTTATGTTTTGATGGTTGCATGTTATTGCAAGTGTTTCTATCGTGTGTTTTCCTATCTGTAGAATAGTAAGAAATTTTTGTCTTTTGATTTCAGTTCAATTTCATTAGCAATAGAAAATTTATTGCAATTTTTATAGATTATGTATATTATATATAAAATTATTGGAAAAAAATAATATGCTCAACTCGAGTTGACTCATGTTTTTTTAAATTTGAAATAAAAAAATTTTCTAAATAAAAAAAATATGTCCACTATAATAAAAAAAATAACAATGAATATACATATATGATTAATTTTAGTTAAAAATATTATAAAACATTATTCATTTTATTATCAATGTACTCTCTTTGATTAATGTTAATAAGAAGACATGGTAAAAATATTTCTTTCTCACTCTCATCCATAAATAAAACATTTCTATGTCCACGGAAACTTAATTCTCTCCATTGAAATTAAGTATAACATCCATCACCTATTCACCAATATAATTTTTTTATTAAAAATTATCTTCGGAATATTGTTGTTATTGTTGTTCCTTTCTGCCTTTTCTTAATACCTTAATTCAGGTTGCATTAAGATTAAATCTGAAGTTGGTAAATGGTCTGCAAATAATGTCTGACTCTCTATTTCGCTTGGTCTACCAACATTTAACATCATCGAATAAATGTATCTTTGATTATTGCTTAGTACATGCACTTTTTAATTTTTATTTATTGTATGGCATTAGTTTCCCTTAGTTTGATATATGAATGGTCTCATTGTAATGCCATCGTGTTAGATGGAGTCTTGGTCATATGTTTCCAATGGTTCAACGTATTACATCACTCCTTCCAACTATTTTTAGGATAATCTATGGGAAGATGTTAACCTAGTCGGCTCCCATACTCTTCGGCAGACTCTTTCACCAGGTCTGGATTACCTAAGTTCCACAATCGTTAACCTCCCTTGAGTCAACAAAACCTCTGAGCTGTGACAACCGAATTATATGTAGGTAAAGGTACTTACTGAGGAAACTCTCATTTAAATTTTCAGTCGTTGATGAGTTTTATTTGTTTGACAAGCATTTTTTATATTTATGTGACTTTTTTGAATGTTGTATCATTTCGTCTCAGTGATAATTTCTTGTTTGCTATTATTGAGGATGGTCATCCTCCAACATGGCTCAAGGGTTTTCCAAAGACCACTTTTGATGGCGCTTCCAGAGTTCTTTCTCGTTTTATTATGCAGAAAATGTATCCTTCTTACCCAGTTGTACCCGTGTATGAAAGATTAGGTATTTTAGCTTAAGTTTTTAAATTATCAGGTTAATCTTTTGCTTACTAGGCAATGTTTACTCCTTCTTTCTCCTAGTTCCACCTTCAACTTACATGTATGAGATACAAGTATATACGATGGGCATTTCTTCCTTATTTAAGTATTTAAATCGTTAATACCCTCACTAATTTCCTGATCTTCCTTCTTTGTGTTTTGCAGGTGGGTTTTCCCTCTCCTAGAGCCGCTGACTCATTTGGATTAAAGATTCAAGTTTTTGATCAACTTAACCCATGTTCTCTTATTAACTTTCTTTTTGGCATTCCAGGTCGATCTTTGGGGAGACCACAACTCAATATTAGCTTAATGTAATGTTTAACATTTTCACTAAGACAAATTACATAAAAATAAAAAATAAATAAAAAAATTAATGTAATGTAATGTAAACGTTTCAACTTCATCAAAATAAAACGAGTATAGATCCATCTTAATTCTGGATCTCCCAAGCGTCTAAGAGATCAAATTTTTTTGCATCCTAAGATATTTGCATTTCAAGAGATTTAATTTAGACTAATATAATAAATATATAAATAATGTTATGAATATTATTAAATATTTTAAAATATAAATAATGTAATAAATATATTATAAATAATGTAATAAATATATTATAAATATTTATGATGATTTTTTTTTGAAATGAGATAAATGTAAGTTATATATTATAAAAAATAATGTTATTTTTTTAATTTACTTATTCTTTTCTTCAAAGTCTCTTGCATTTTGTTTATTTTTACTTTTTACTCTAAAACTTATAAGATTTTATTTTAATTTTTGTCATATTTATTTTTCCCCTTAAAAGTATTAAGATTAAATTTGATTTTGTAGTATAAAATTGTTTTTTCAATTATTTTTTAATAACATAATTGCACAAAGAGGCTCATTCTAAGACTCAATATGAGAAGTGTGATTCCTTTTGTACCCAACTCCTAATTTCCCTAAGTCCTTTTAAACAAAATTATCTTCTTTAAATAAAAAACAATTAAGGCTAAAATAAAAACAAAGAAAAATATACATGTTTGGTTATTTTTAATTAAAATCACTATAAAACATCATTAATCACACTTGTTTTTGATATTAAAACTCAATATCAAAAAATATGTAGTAAAGATATTTCACTTTCATTCTCAACTGATATAATTTTATATCAACTTTAAAGGGAGATAAAGTAATTAAAATTTCACACACACATATACATTTTTGAGTGTGTGAAGAATGTATAATTCATTTCTATATAGGACTTAAGTAAATGATTTGAATGTCTATATTAACTAATTTATTCCAGCATCAATTTTATATAAAGAGAAGGTTCAAAAAATAAAATAAAATAAAATTTCAAAACCTGATTTAAAAAAATAATATATTTCAATAAGAGAGAAAGTTTCAAAAATTCAAAGAGAAGAAATAATTAAAAGAAAAAAAATAAATTACTTTAATAAGAGAAAGATGTTTAGTTCATTTAACTTTTAATATAAAATTAAGATATGACATAATAATAATAATAATAATACTAACGATCATATGTAAAATGTTTCAATACCTAAAATTAAATAATATTAACATGCATTTAAAAATATATTAACCAACATAAATCTATCTTAACTCTATATCTACCAAGTGTTAGGGAAGCAAATTTCTCTAGATTCAAACATTCTTTTAAATGAAAAAGTTAATGAAATTTTTTCACATAGAAATATTTGATTTCTTAACTCTTGATAGATTCGAAGATATATATATATATATATATATATATATATAAAACTCTGTATATAATATTATTTTTGTTACACGTTTATTTATCTTTTTATCCATTTATAAAAAAAATGATATTATTATTTAAATTAGTACATGTTAAATCCATATTAAAAAATGCATGAATTACAAATATCCCTTGAAAAACCTATTAATGGAATAATATTAAACTTTTCTAATTAATAAAATGATATATATATTATTAAGTAGAAGAGTTTAATATTATTCCATTAATAGGTTTTTCAAGGGATATTTGTAATTCATGCATTTTTTAATATGGATATTTTGGCACATTTTTGGAAGCAGATCACAGTCTATTAACAAATTCGCCCCTCCAACAAGCGGATCTGCACCTGTATGGGTTGGATCTGGTGATAGGCATACATCCAGACATTTTTCCTAGAAGGGTTTCAAGATCTGGTGATGAGGAAACTCCACCGCTCTCCTCACAGGCTGAAGACAAGAAGGGGGTAGGGCATCCATATAAATCTAAGAGGTCTGGTCATGACGACCCAGCAAGGTTGCTTCAAGTAAAGGAGATGGAATCACATTGCCCAGATCTATTAGATCCAGCACCCCATTTAGCAGATCAAGCACTGTCAAGGCCAGATCTACCCACCACAGACCTGGATCTGATACAAATCTTCATTAAAAATTTGCAAGGAAGGATTGTCTGCATGTGAATCTGGAAGGGGAGGACGATAAAGGAACTAAAGTATGAAATCCAAGCTCATACAGGTATCGTTGCAAGTATTCAAAGTTTTCTATATGCAGGGAAAATTATGCAGGATAATTACACTATACAGGACTATGGAATTGTCACAGATTCAACCATCACTCTAAATTTGAGATTGAGAGGAGGATGTTTTGGATCTAGCTCAAAGGGCAAGGTTTCTTTTAAATATGCTATCAAAGGGAAGGGAGAAGCCAGCACCAAACCAACACCACCACCAGATCTACCTGGACCTTACATAGTGGAGAAAAAATCACAGATCCTAGCCTTGACAGTCTCTCTGCCTGAGGTAAATGAGCTTTGTGCAGATTTCTATACTAAGGCTGTCATATGCAGATTCAATGGTTTTTGGCCCAAATGAGATGCATTACATCAATGGATCTATACCACATGGACTACAAATTGTGATATCCATTTATGCTCTAAGGGGTTTTTTATTGTCAAATTTGACATAGTCAAAGACAAGGAATATGCACTCAATAAGGGACCATGGCTTTGGGGTAACACATGACTTTTCATGATCCCTTGGTTCCCAGGATTTGATGCCAATACTATGGTGGTATCTAAAATACCTGTTTGGGTCAGGTTACACAATCTCCCACTACATTTATGGCATCCCAAAGTATTAGAAGGAATGGGGAATGCACTAGGAAAATTTCTCAAGACAGATGCAGAAAGAGTCTCAAGAGGCATATTCACTTTCGCTAGAATATGTGTTGAGGTAGATCTTAGTCAAGGATTACCTGACATCATTATTATGATCCATAAAAATACACAGTGGAATCAACCACTAGATTATGAAAATACGACATTCTGGTGCTATGGCTGCCAACAAACAGGTCACCTTCTCAGCACCTGCCCACATGCTAAAAAAGACACCAAAAGAAACAAGAAACCATCACAAAAACCAAAAGGTTGGCAACACACAGAGCATCCAGATGAAACAACAGAAGAAGAGGAGACAACAAAGAACATTGCAGACAATATGGAGCAGACTGTACAGATTAATCCATAGAAGGATAACACAGAGCACAACTCAACATTAATACAATGATCCAACAATCCTCCGCAGCAGTACGAGCAACACACAACAGAAGCTAGTGGCAACAAATGATTACATGGTTCAGAAGGATCTGACTCTGACAAAGAAGGACAAGCTAATACCAATGAGAATCAAATGTCTATTGTAACATCCACTCCCAACATAGGTGGTTGGCGAAAAGTGGAAAAAAAGAAAGGTAGGAAAGAATAGATTAGTCTTTTATGGATTCTGAGAAATCAGAACCTGCTATTATTGCATATGCTCTTTAGCATCTACAACATGTAATTTTGATAATTTTTAATGAATAAAATTATGATTTTTCCACAGGAGTATATATATATATATATAGATAGATAGATATAAATAACATTGAAATATTTTATTTATGATTCATATTCTACACATTAGAATATTAATGCATACTCAATCATGTTTAAAAATAGAAAACATTGAAATCTTTTATTTATGATTCACATTCTACACATTAGAATATTAATACATGCTCAATCATGTTTGAAAATAGAAAACACATAAAAATAGAAAACATATATCCTGTAGTCTCTCTCTATATATGTATATAATTTTTTTTATTAGTTTTAAAATGTTACATGTAAAATTAAGGTGGCAATCGACATATTTTATTTATGGTGGATATTGATTTTTTGTTACATGACAACGTCTCCATGTCCATCATACTAAGTTGTAGAGTGCCTCTACAAGCAATATGAAGAATTTTTTTTTAATATAAACAATGTGATCCATAATTAAAATATTTCAATAGTCAAGTGATAAAATATTTCAATGCCAACTATGTATATATTATATATAATTGAAAAAAATTATGTATATTATTTTTTTTCCACTGGAAAAATCGTAATCTTTCATTATAGGGTGAAAAATTACATATAGTATATGCTGTTCAGCATATGCGGATTGTATCCATGTCTATAATATCTACAAACCATTCCTGTACAAGTCTATGTCAAAAAAACAAAAAATCATCACGCAGGATGATGTTGTATCAAGAATAAAAAAATCATCACGCATGATGATGTTGTATTGGTATTCTATATAAAAACATAATTGCACCTCGCAGGATGTTGTTCATAAATAAAACTAGTTTATCTACATCATCATATATACTCGATAGTTCTTCAAAAAAATTAGTGATCATCCACTTGATGGTATATTTGGTCTATATAAGGCCTGTGGTAGTACTGGTACTGAGAGATGCCCCTCTGTTCATGGATTATCCACTGTCCTCCTGGCAGGTGCGTGGCTTCCTTGGATAATCTATCGGCACTGTGATTATGCTCCCTGTAGATATGACGAACAATGATATTATTAAACTGTGATTTGAGATGCATAACTTTGTCTAGAATATTTAAGAGTGTGTGTGCGTGACATCTAGATTTCAGATTGATCCAATTTATGATAATATTTGAGTCCCCATATATTTGTAAGTCTCTGCATTCGTGATTTAAAGCAAAATGCATAAGATGGCAAAGAGTTATGAGTTTTGCAAAGTTATTTGTTCCTATGCCTAAGCCCATCTTGACTTTGTAATGATGCTGATTTGATAGATATAGTGTAAAGCCCCCCCCGCCACATCCATGTTGTTGAGAAGCTCCATCGAAAAATGCCCATGGTGTGGAGTGATCTATGGGGTCGGGGGCATATGGTTTGCGAGAGCGAGGTGGAGTATATTCAGGCAATTCGTGATATGTTGCAACGATTTTGGCAATAACAGATTGCCATCGAATCGAGCCATTTTCGAAGATCATTTTGTTCCTAGCCAGCCAAATTTCCCAGCAAATGATGAGAGGAAGACATGTGCGGTTTGTTCCAGAGTGTGCTTGATTCTAGGCATCCCAAGCTACTGTGATGTTTTCACCCTCCCATGCTCTCGTGAACTTAATTTCCTCAGGCACATCCTTCCATATCTATTTTATGGTTTCACAAGTAAGAAAAAGATGAGTGGTTGATTCAGATTGCTGTTTGCAGAGTATGCACCAGGTGGGACCATGCACAAATATGTGCATAAGTGATTCCCTAGTAGGGACCTTATTTCGGAGAATGCACCAGAAAAAGAGTTTTTTCTGGGTGGAGTCTTTAATTGCCAGATGAGCTTCCACCAGCTCTGAGTTATTTCTGGTTGTTTGTTATTAATCAGACACAGGTATCCTTCCTTGGGGGAGTAGTATCTAGATTCAGCCTTGTTCCACATGAGTTTGTCTGGGCCTTCCTTGATGTGAATATGGGATTCACTTAGAGCACTCATGTAATCCTCCCAATTTTGGTGCCAAACAGGAGGCAAATTTAATTGCACTGCCGATTTCCATGCTTGTGTGAAAATGTATGAATGCTCCTGGTCCGCAATGTGAGCTATTACTCTAATGTTTTGTTGATTGAGTAATCGAATAAGCTCACGAGGGAGATAACATCTCCCTCCTCTTCTTGTCCATGGATCCATTCCGATGCGAGCCTTGGTTCCATCATTGATTCTCCATGTAAGATGACCGCGAATGATGGGGAGCGAGTACAATAGGGCTTTCCACACTGATGAAATGCCTGTTCTGTTCTAGCCAGGCAGTCGGATCCAATCCATGACTTGTAAGGGCCATATGTATTTATGGTATGAGATAGATGTCCAGAGGTTTTTCTTGGTAAGCAATGTCCTTCCCGTTTTTGCAGCCAGGGCATGTGCAAAGTATGATAGATCTTTTAGGCCCCAGCCTACCCACTTCTTAAGCATGGCAATATTATCCCATCTAATCCATGCAAAGACTCGCTTATCCTGTCCTCCATTCCAGAGGTATCTGCAACATATTTGCTTGATATGGGAAAGTATTCCTCTAGGTATCCATGCTAAAGCCATCCAGAATATAGGTGTGGCCTCCAGGACTGATTTGATGAGCACCAACCTTCCTGCTCTGGATAGAAAGTGATAACTCTAGTGAGATCCTTTTCTCAAATTTGGAGATCAGCCAAGTCCAGTCCGCTATCTTGTGTCCCATGGGCTTGATCCAGTAACCCAAATATTTGAAACCCTAATCCAGAGGTCGAGGGTTATAAGGGAAACGATGCAAGGCTAGATTGGATTCTTGAGCAGAAGTGAAAGCCTGGGAAATAGTTGATTTTGAGTGGTTTTCCGACATACCAGTGACTCTGTAGAAAGAGGCAAGGATCTTATCAAGAGTGATTGAATCCCGTATACTTCTGTTCAAGAAAATGATGACATCATCTACAAACATGAGATGTGTCAGGTAACAATGATCAGTAATCTTCAAGCCTAATAATCCGCCATTCCGCTTTTCATGATAGATGAGTTTGCTCACATACTCCATAACAAGCAGAAAGAGGAGTGGTGAGAGCAGGCATCCTTGCCTGAGACCCCTTTCAGCATGGAAAAAAGGAGAGGCAGATCCATTAATGAGCAGACTATAGGAGGGGGTTGATATGCAAGTCATTATCCAATTGGTAAATGAGAGGAGGAAGCCTAGGTGAATAAGAAGCATTTTGATATAAGTCCAGTCCACCTAATCAAAGGCCTTGGCCAGGTCAATTTTGAGAATGATACCTTTTAGTCTGTGGGCTCAGATGGAATGAATGGCTTCTTGAGCAGTGCCAATAGCTTCATGAATCTGGCAGTCTTCTAGAAAAGCAAATTGTTCTGGGAGGATATGCTGAGAAAGGATAGGTCTGATACAATTAGCAATGATTTTGGAGATAATCTTATAGAGGCAATTGCAAAGGGAAATGGGTTGGAAATCATCAAAGGAGGCAGGGGAATCAATTTTAGGGATGAGGGATATGAAGGTGGAGTTGATAGCATTGAACAACCTACCAGATGATCGGAATCCCTCCACAACCTGAAGAAGATCCAGAGCCAATAGATCATAAAAAGCCAAATAGAATTCTATAGACCACCCATCGAGTCTCGGGATTTTATCCTTTTTTAACCACTTTAATACCCCCTCAAGTTCCTCCAGAGTGACAAGTGAAGTCAATTCATTTGCTTCTTCCTCACCTACAAAGCAAGGGAAGAGTCCAGCCACATGAATGTGTTGTGGCTAGAAACAACCCCCTCCCTTTTTTCATTTAAGTGTTATCCCAAATACTAAATGAATGGGGACCCTTAGTTAAAATTCAGGAAAAGCAGGAATTTCCTTTCTTCAGAATAAGGTTACCATCATAAACTTAGGAAGACCTTTTGAATACTTTAAAACCTAAGTCTATGATGAGGGAAAAATCTTTAAAACCGCGTTGCAAAAAAGATAGGAAGTTGCCTCCATTTCGCTATAATATCGGTAGGCGCAAGATTCTCGTGCTAAGCAATATATCGCATCGCAATAAGGTAATGCCAATGAGAAAAACTTCAAGATTCATCGATCTGCGATAACACCGATCGCAAGATCGCATATCGCAGAAAATGAGCTGACAAGATTTGGCAAGAATAAAACTTCTGCGATCTGCGATGTTGCGATATCGCGATAAAATGATGGTTGCGATATTAAGCCAGACCAATGCTACGATGTTATATTCGTGTGTTTGCGCGATCTGCGATGGTGCGATTTGCGATGGCGCGATCTGCGATGTTACGTAAGAAAATCATAAAATCACTTCATCACGAATCCTTCGGGCACGCTATTCAAGAAAAACCACTTACCATAATCTGACTCAAGATCATGCGCTTTTAATGATAGTAAAGGAATTAGTTGTCAGCTATTAAATGAAATGAAGACGCGTGCTTCTATAAAGAATTACTTCACGTAAGGTGGCATATTTGATATATCTGTTGCATTTAAAACTCTCCCATCACCTTTCTTGATCAGTCATTTCCATTTCGCTTGTGAGCTGCAGGAACGAAGAATGAAGGACGATTCAAAGCCAAACGCAGGAAGAAATGGGAAAGAAAAATAAAGCTCAGGGCTCTGAGGCGAAGGAGAAGGCGAAGGAAATGGCGCCTTTGTATACAAACACAGCATGCAACAGAGACGCAGGGATATCGACGTGGGAAAGCATGTACAGACTACTTGAAGAAGAGAATCCCAGAATAATGAAGGCTACTGCTGTCGCGGGCTCACAGCGCTCTTCCGAAGCGTCCTTAGAAGAGCTAGCATGCTCATTTCTTCATCGAATAGCAGCAAGGCGCAAAATTCTACCATATACAGATATGATCAAGTGGATACTTGATAATGCAGAGATGAACAACAGACAATTCAAGATTCAAGGACATGGGCTCATCGGATCATTTGCTGCACAAGACTTAAAGCTTATGTATCATCTTCCTGAACTGCAGGCGATTTACAATGCACAATTCGTTAAGAAATTTGTGGTGGAGAACCTAAACTTATTAGAGACCACCAAAGATTGGTCAAGAAAAGAGGAACCACTCAAGAAAGACAAAAACGGTATGTACAGCACTGGTTCCCTCACCTCTCTGTATTGTTTTGCTGCGGCCATGCTTTGTAGATTATTTGGGATGCCAGATATCAATAAGTTTTCGTCTGAATGGTTACCATTAATAGACGCTGCCACAATTGCCGATATTATGGATTGGGCCAAGATATTTTCTGATAATCTATACACGGCTATTATCAATTACCGGTCTAAGAGATCCTTCTCTCAAAGGATCTATCCTCCTTTTTATCTATCTGCATATGTTATCGATTCTATTTGTTATGTGTCTAAATTTCCCATTATGGGTTGGAAATGGACTACCCAGGACCCATTACTTATCCATGTTTATCATAAGATATTATGGGATTCTCAGTTCATCCCACATTTCTACCAGATTTGTCACGGGCTTATCTTACCCTTGTATAGAATGATGTATGATGAAGAACCCCCGAGGTGCTCACCCGAGGCACAGATAGATATCATCCCCATCGCAAGATGGTTCGGGGAAGAATGGTTCATCTATATTAGAGTATTTGGAAGCACCGTCCCTCCTCATGTCCTACCTTTGTATATTCCTGACAAACTATTGGCTCAAGAAATTGCATATCAAACCTGTTCAGAAGGCGGCCTAACTAAAGACCTAAAAGACAAAAAGAAGGCCATATGGCCTCAGTTTCTTGTAGCTTGTGGGGCCTTTGCATTGTTCGATGTAGGTCACACATTCACTGAAGTAGAGAACGTGACGTGTCTGCAATTATTTAAATTCCCGGCAAGGCCATTTGACCCAAATGAAGTTGCCCAAGAGTTCACAACGAACGTCAAAATAAAAGTATTCGTTGGAAAGAAAGATTTATTTGATGATTTATTTCAGAATAAAAGCTCACTCCAGGAAATTTCGCGGGAAGCTCAGTCGAAATTGTCTCCAGATGACCTCCAAAGATTCATGTTATACAGGGAAAGGAGACTAGCCAGTGTTCCTCTAGAAAAGCTGCGACTACCTGACAGAGAACCAACTCCAAGCGTTAGCCTCAGTGGGAACTCAAGCACTTCCAGATCTAAATCTAACACTGCGCAAGGAGTACCTGAACATTCTAAAGGGTCTGGAAGCGACCAAGGAAATAACGAAGAAATAGCTAAGGACACGGCTCAGTCAAGTGCAATGTCTCAACAACAGGTTATTGCCTCCCCGCCAAGAGATGTCCCCCCTCTCGTCACTAAAGCACCACCCGTCACGACAGAATTAGACAAAGAATGGGAAACCTTCAACGAGCTGATCAATCTTGAAGGGCAATCCCCAAGAACGCCTGTGAGCAATACACAGGTAGCACAAGAAGCGGTTTCGACCATAGTCAGCAGTGTCATAGAAACGGAGCACATTCCTATCGCTCCACCTTTTGAGCTTCTACTTAATGTAGAAGAAATTCCCCCACTGGACGTATTCTATAGTCCCCAACATAAAGCAGTTGTAAGAAGACAGAGAAAGAAAAGAAAACTAGAAAATACACTGTCACAAGATGCTAAACAATTGGACGTCTTATGGAAAGACCCCAACAATAACCCAACTGAAAATCTCACTAAATTGTCTCAGATCGCAGGAGCATATGCTTCTGCAACTATTGACAAGGCATCGGAAGTTCAGCAACTGTTGAAAGAACAAGAAGATCAAATACAGCTACTACAACGACAATTGCAACAAGCCAATGCTAATATTGAAGTTCACAAACAGCTCGAGAAGTTGCAGGAAGACTTTCAGCAGATGCAAATAGGCTATCAAAGAAGTCTATACAAGAAAGGAAAACAATTATAAATTTTACAAGAAATGCACAAAGATGAGCCTAAGCTTACAGAATTTATTTCAGAGTCTGTTAGCTTAAATGAACAACTACTGCAACAACAGGAAGAATTGGGACGGAAGATATCACAGTGGAGTCATTATTGCGAGCTGAGTGATAAAATCACCAATCAAGTGGTAGAATTGCGAGCTAACCATGATAAGATTGACAAACGAGTGACAAAGTACTTGGCTTGGTAGGACGAAGACGAGGGAAAAAGAGCAAGTGCACCTAGAATAAACGAGAGTCATAAAGAGCTGCTCTTTAACAGGTCGGACGATCAGATCAGAGAGGCGGAACAAGCAACGGAAACAGTGGCCACGCAAGCAAGTATTCTTATCGACTGTGTAAATGAAAATTTTCACAGAGCAAATTTAATCGAAGAGACCACCCTGGGGTATCTACCAAATAAACTACGACTGGAAGCAGAATGGAAGTAGAAGGCATGAGAAAAGGGAAAAGCGATCCAAGCACTAAACAGGTTAGATTGGGAGTGTTATTGGGCATACTTAGTGAAGCCGCATAGTTAGTAGATGACTGTGAAATGGATCATAAATGCGGCCGAGAAAGTAGTGCCAGCTCTCATAGATTCTGTTTTCTCAGCCCAGCTCAAAGCAGAAGTCAGCCAGCCGACTGTCCTCAAGCCCATGATGAACACTTGCAGCTTTAAAGATCAGATTCATAAATAGCCTTATTTAGAATGTCGTTTTTTTCTTAAAAGGTTAGATTAGAAAAAGGACGGTCATTTGAAAACCGCATCCTAAAATTTTGTAAATAAACTATTATTAGAATTAGGAAGTAGTATTTTAACGATTCTCATGCATTTAGAGAAGGGTCCAGAAATTTGTCAAAAACTTGTCCTCAGAACATGCACTTCTGCACCCTCAGAGGAGGTTTTGATGAATGGATGGATCGAGGTTTATTAATGTTTTCATTTGATATTTGCTACTCATGTTGCACTTCTGTACTCTTAGTAGATGTTAGAGCAAGGAGAGATAGATCATTGTTGCTTGAAGCTTATGAGTAGAACCAGTCATAAATGGTACTTTTATCTCTTGGCCATTTCTGCTTATATTCCTAAAGTGATATACAGTCTATAGTTGTTTATATGTTATTGCATGAATGTGTGAGTTACCATTTGGCACTTTTGTACGGTGGAGCCATTTATTTATGTCTGATATATGAATAACTTATTATGCGATATGCTGTTCACAACTGTTTTGCCTAAATTTTTATACAAAGTGGTTTATCTTAATTGATTTCCATTCTTATGATAGCTGAATGATCTTTATTACCAGTTATTGTCTGAAATCTTTTTAGATCGCATAATAGAAGAAATACACCCCAGGTTAGCATAGATTAGATGTGCTGTTTCTCATTAGATTACAATAGCCTAGAGTTAGTTTAAAATATTGAATTAGATTAGATTTAAGTATTCTTAGATCAACAAACATCCAACTCTGCACACACACACACACCCTTAAATTGGGAAACTGGTCCCATTATCCCCAGTCGGACCCGCTATACCAAACGGATAAGGAGCTACCAACCAAGGTCCGGACCGGGTGGGTATCCCCCTTGTTGTCGACCCGATTTTTGGGGCTTCAACATATTTGGCGCTAGAAGGAGGGCCTGAAGCATATTGTCTGTTGGAATGGTTTGAAATCATAACATTTGAATTAGGATGACTGCTCACAAACTTCCCATTTGGAGTTGCATCCATGTTCGTGCCTATTCCAACACTCCACCTGAAGTGGTAAGACTCTTGTCTCAGGTAAAATTCGATGGTAAGAATAATTCTTCTGCTTTTAAGCATGATCTTCAATTTATTCAAAGAGTTTCAAGTTCGAACGTTCAAAGAATTGATGAAGGCATTTTATGCAGAATTTTTACTCTTACATTCACGGCGGAAGCTAGAAAATGGTGTAGAACCCTCCCAGATGCCTCGATTCACAGCTGGGACCAATTCGTCAAGGCTTTCATTTGTAAATTTGATTGTTATGACTATGACCAGGTATATGATGAAATTGATTATCTACGGAAACAAGATGAATCTGTTAGGGATTTTAACATGCGATTTCATCTTAATTGTCTAAAGTATGATCTTGAAAGTGAACTCATAGATGAAGAATCTTCAGTTTATGCTGAGCACTCCCTGCCTCCTATGTCTGATCCAGCAGAAATTAGTCCAAGCTTTGTCTCATTTTCTTCTTATATGAATGAAAATTCCAATTTGAATATACAAATCAGCCATGATGAAGAAGGTTCCCAAAGCCTAGGAGACATGCATGCTCTAATGCAAGAAGACAAAAGAGAGAATGTTGGAGGAAAGCCTGCCTTGGAACCAGGAGATGACTTTGATACAAGGTCAGATAATATCGTTGCAAGTCAACAAATGCAGATGCCAAGGTTAGAACAACAAACTAATTCTCTTTCGAAAAGTATCAGTACACAAATGTATGATCTAAAGCCCGATGTCTATGATGAATCTGATGAACAAAGATTTTTCCACGATGATATTTTCAAATGCATTGTTCCAGAATCACATTTTTCTCTTTATCCTGATGTTTTTAGTGATGATAATTTTTCCCTTCTCAATATTAAAGATATCTCAAAAAGTACAGAGGGTTATTCAAATGAGTCATCATTAGGTTTTCAAGATAAAAAGACAGCTATAGAACATCCTTTGATCATTTTCAAACAAGAACCACTTGACCTTCCTTGTCTGAAAATATTCGATGAAAAAGAGAAATCTAGGGAAACCTGTAAAATCATTTATGATAGCTACTTTGATGACGATCATGTTGTTGATTTATCTCAAGTAACTCAACAAAGCTCAGATAATGAGAGATATTCTAATTCAAGAATCATATTAGTCAATCCTCATTCCAGAGTGACAGATCATTTACATGATTTTACTATCCAAGACAATATTCCAATCTATGATTCATATCATGAGCAAACCCCCATGCCTGTCCCCAACCATAACTTGTTTTCTGATTCACAAGATGGAATTCGAAATTGCTCGGATCCCATAATTCTGGCCAGTTCTTGTGAAAAAGAAGATATTTCAAGTCAATCCTAGTTGTGCTGTAACATTATTTGTACAGATAATCATTTCATTCTTTCTCACTTGCACTCATTTTGTACAAAATCGGATTGTGTTTTAAATTTTCAGACTTTTGATAGATTACTATGGTATATTGAGCACCTTATCAAAGAACATTCAAAAGATATGCTACCATTTTGGAAAACTAGATTGTGTCAAGGAAGTATAGAACTTTGTCAATTCCAAGATCAATCGATATCAGACTTCCTTAAAAAACTCCTTTGGCATCCAAAGCATCATCAACGAAAGAAAGTACTTTTGGAAACTTGCCGGCAATTCGCGCTAATTGATAAATCTCTTTCCAGAAATTTCCATCTATTCTTCGTTGATTTATTTAGCGATCTATATGTGGAAACTTTCCTTTTACGAGAAATTGCTAAAAGCTTGACCTTAACGCATGGTAGATTACAGGCCATTAAAACCAAAAAATCTTATTCACAAACTGGCTTGTCATCTTTCCTATTGCACGATCACCAATACATAACGAAGATTCATCCTGATTTTTATGATCCAATAGGTATCCAGTTGGAAAAAAGTTTTCATAAGAAAGAAATTTCAGACAGAATTCCAACTGAAGTTATACATTCTTATTCCACATCCAACGTTAACAGTCCAAGAAAAGTTTTGTTCTTAACACTGATGTTTGAAAGTCACATACGTGTAGGAATAAAAATGAAAAGATGGTTCCACTGGAAATATCATTTTACCTAGTTCATTTTTCTGTTTATAGTTAGAATAGGAGTAGGAGTAGTTTAGCTAGGATGTTAAGTGGATAATTTAGTTTTTAAATACTGATAGGCAAAATAAAGAGAAGAACTTATCCCTATCATGTACATAATCCTAGGGAATGTCTACCTCTCATTTCTTTAAATGTTTTTGTTTCCTAATAAAATTTGTTGTGGTTAACAGCATTTGACATTTACTAAAGACACCTTTTCTCTATCAAGATTTTGAACTTCTGCTTCTATAAATAGCAAATCTCTTGGAAACTTGATCTTTATTATTAATAGATACAGTTAACTTTAACCATGATATGATACTAGTTTCAACTTCAAGAAATTTGATGAAAGCAATCTTTGTGAAGAAATTGTTTTATATCAGTGCAATGAAAGGTATCAATAACAAAATAAGGTTTACCTGTAGAAACAGCCATTTCCAAAAAACTCTATTATTGTCATCCAGAGATTTCTTAAGGAAAGCAATGATATCCTCCCTGTTAGAGAAAATCGCAACATTCAGAGAGACAATCCAAGAAACACTATATCTCAAAGAATAAGAGGTCTCATCACGAGCCGGCTTATCATGATCACAGATATTATAAATTTTGCTGACTTTGCCAAACACTGTCCATCAAACAGCGCAATGAATCAAGATTATTGAAATCAAAAGACAAGGGGTCTCATCACGAGCCAGCTTGTTCAACAAAAGTGTAAATCAAGTGAATGACTGTGTCATAATTTGGCTACCAAACCAAGACATTGTTCTTTGAGAATAAAAAAAAAAAAAAGGAAAAAAGTGTCAATATGGGTTTTTCTTTGAAAAGTTGTAGATCACCTTAAGCAGGATAAAGGATCGTTACTGGGTAATAGGTAACCCTATCGAGGCTATGGACGCCTGCTAGCAGCAGAGGCTCTACCTACGACAAAGGAGCATATTTAAAAAGCTGCTACACAGGGAAGACTTTATTTTATCTTTACAAGACCAAGTAATGGCTGATGTAAATGCAAGGACAAGCTGAGGAAACAAACAATTAAAATAGAAAGAAGTTGAAACAAAATATCATTGACAGTTTGGAGTATAATATACTTTATCTTTTTATAATAAAGTTTAAATTTTCTGAGAAATAATTTTTTTTTTTTCGGAAGTTTGAAAAATTCAATAGAAAATGCAGAGATAACTAGTTCTCCCAAGTGAATCGCCAATTGTTGTGGCCAGCAACAACCCCCCCCTTTTTTCATTTAAGTGTTATCCAAAATACTAAATGAATGGGGACCCTTAGTTAAAATTCAGGAAAAGCAGGAATTTCCTTTCTTCAGAATAAGGTTACCATCATAAACTTAGGAAGACCTTTTGAATACTTTAAAACCTAAGTCTATGATGAGGGAAAAATCTTTAAAACCGCGTTGCAAAAAAGATAGGAAGTTGCCTCCATTTCGCTATAATATCGGTAGGCGCAAGATTCTCGTGCTAAGCAATATATCACATCGCAATAAGGTAATGCCAATGAGAAAAACTTCAAGATTCACCGATCTGCGATAACACCGATCGCAAGATCGCATATCGCAGAAAATGAGCTGACAAGATTTGGCAAGCATAAAACTTCTGCGATCTGCGATGTTGCGATATCGCGATAAAATGATGGTTGCGATATTAAGCCAGACCAACGCTGTGATGTTATATTCGTGTGTTTGCGCGATCTGCGATGGTGCGATTTGCGATGGCGCGATCTGCGATGTTACGTAAGCAAATCATAAAATCACTTCATCACGAATCCTTCGGGCACGCTATTCAAGAAAAGCCACTTACCATAATCTGACTCAAGATCATGTGCTTTTAATGATAGTAAAGGAATTATTTGTCAGCTATTAAATGAAATGAAGACGCGTGCTTCTATAAAGAATTACTTCACGTCAGGTGGCATATTTGATATATCTGTTGCATTTAAAACTCTCCCATCACCTTTCTTGATCAGTCATTTCCATTTCGCTTGTGATCTGCAGGGACGAAGAACGAAGGACGATTCAAAGCCAAACGCAGGAAGAAATGGGAAAGAAAAATAAAGCTCAGGGCTCTGAGGCGAAGGAGAAGGTGAAGGAAATGGCGCCTTTGTATACAGACACAACATGCAACAGAGACGCAGGGATATCGACGTGGGAAAGCATGTACATACTACTTGAAGAAGAGAATCCCAGAATAATGAAGGCTACTGCTATCGTGGGCTCACAGCGCTCTTCTGAAGCGTCCTTAGAAGAGCTAGCATGCTCATTTCTTCATCGGATAGCAGCAAGGCGCAAAATTCTACCATATACAGATATGATCAAGTGGATACTTGATAATGCAGAGCTGAACAACAGACAATTCAAGATTCAAGGACATGGGCTCATCGGATCATTCGCTGCACAAGACTTAAAGCTTATGTATCATCTTCCTGAACCGCAGGCGACTTACAATGCACAATTCGTTAAGAAATTTGTGGCAGAGAACCCAAACTTATCAGAGACCACCAAAGATTGGTCCAGAAAAGAGGAACCACTCAAGAAAGACAAAAACGATATGTACAGCACTGGTTCCCTCACCTCTCTGTATTGTTTTGCTGCGGCCATGCTTTGTAGATTATTTGGGATGCCAGATATCAATAAGTTTTCGTCTGAATGGTTACCATTAATAGATGCTGCCACAAATGCCAATATTATGGATTGGGCCAAGATCTTTTCTGATAATCTATACACGACTATTATCAATTACCGGTCTAAGAGATCCTTCTCTCAAAGGATCTATCCTCCTTTTTATCTATCTGCATATGTTATGGATTCTATTTGTTATGTGTCTAAATTTCCCATTATGGGTTGGAAATGGACTACCCAGGACCCATTACCTATCCATGTTTATCATAAGATATTATGGGATTCTCAGTTCGTCCCACATTTCTACCAGATTTGTCACGGGCTTATCTTACCCTTGTATAGAATGATGTATGATGAAGAACCCCCGAGGTGCTCACCCGAGGCACAGATAGATATCATCCCCATCGCAAGATGGTTCAGGGAAGAATGGTTCATCTATATTAGAGTATTTGGAAGCACTGTCCCTCCTCATGTCCTACCTTTGTATATTCCTGACAAACTATTGGCTCGAGAAATTGCATATCAAACCTGTTCAGAAGGCGGCCTAACTAAAGACCTAAAAGATAAAAAGAAGGCCATATGGCCTCAGTTTCCTTTAGCTTGTGGGACCTTTGCATTGTTCGATGTAGGTCACACATTCACCGAAGTAGAGAACGTGACGTGTCTGCAATTATTTAAATTCCCGGCAAGGCCATTTGACCCAAATGAAGTTGCCCAAGTGTTCATAACGAACGTCAAAATAAAAGTATTCGTTGGAAAGAAAGATTTATTTGATGATTTATTTCAGAATAAAAGCTCACTCCAGGAAATTTTGCGGGAAGCTCAGTCGAAATTGTCTCTAGATGACCTCCAAAGATTCATGTTATACAGGGAAAGGAGACTAGCCAGTGTTCCTCTAGAAAAGTTGCGACTGCCTGACAGAGAACCAACTCCAAGCATTAGCCTCAGTGGGAACTCAAGCACTTCCAGATCTAAATCTAACACTGCGCAAGGAGTACCTGAACATTCTAAAGGGTCTGGAAGCGACCAAGGAAAGAATGAAGAAATAGCTAAGGACATGGCTCAGTCAGGTGCAATGTCGCAACAACAGGTTATCGCCTCCCCGCCAAGAGATGTCCCCCCTCTCGTCATTAAAGCACCACCCGTCACGACAGAATTAGACAAAGAATGTGAAATCTTCAACGAGCTGATCAATCTTGAAGGGCAAGCCCCAAGAATGCCTGTGAGCAATACACAGGTAGCACAAGAAGCGGTTTCGACCATAGTCAGCAGTGTCACAGAAACGGAGCACATTCCTATCGCTCCACCTTCTGAGCTTCTACTTAATGTAGAAGAAATTCCCCCACTGGACGTATTCTATAGTCCCCAACATAAAGCAGTTGTAAGAAGACAGAGAAAGAAAAGAAAACTAGAAAATACACTGTCACAAGATGCTGAACAATTGGACGTCTTATGGAAAGACCCCAACAATAACCCAACTGAAAATCTCACTAAATTGTCTCAGATCGCAGGAGCATATGCTTCTGCAACTATTGACAAGGCATCGGAAGTTCAGCAACTGTTGAAAGAACAAGAAGATCAAATACAACTACTACAACGACAATTGCAACAAGCCAATTCTAATATTGAAGTTCACAAACAGCTCGAGAAGTTGCAGGAAGACTTTCAGCAGATGCAGATAGGCTATCAAAGAAGTCTAGACGAGAAAGGAAAACAATTACAAATTTTACAAGAAATGCACAAAGATGAGCCTAAGCTTACAGAATTTATTTCAAAGTCTGTTAGCTTAAATGAACAACTACTGCAGCAACAGGAAGAATTGGGACGGAAGATATCACAGTGGAGTCATTATTGCGAGCTAAGTGATAAAATCACCGATCAAGTGGTAGACTTGCGAGCTGACTATGATAATATTGACAAACGAGTGACAGAGTACTTGGCTTGGCAGGACGAAGACGAGGGAAAAAGAGCAAGTGCACCCAGAATAAACGAGAGTCATAAAGAGCTGCTCTTTAACAGGTGGGACGATCAGATCAGAGAGGCGGAACAAGCAGCAGAAACAGCGGCCACGCAAGCAAGCATTCTTATCGACTGTGTAAATGAAAATTTGCACAGAGCAAATTTAATCGAAGAGACCACCCTGGGGTATCTACCAAATAAACTACGACTGGAAGCAGAATGGAAGCAGAAGGCGTGGGAAAAGGGAAAAGCGATCCAAGCACTAAACATGTTAGATTGGGAGTGTTACTGGGCATACTTAGTGAAGCCGCATAGTCAGCAGATGACTGTGAAATGTATCATAAATGCGGCCGAGAAAGTAGTGCCAGCTCTCATAGATTCTGTTTTCTCAGCCCAGCTCAAAGCAGAAGTCAGCCAGCTGACTCTTCTCAAGCCCATGATGAACACTTGCAGCTTTAAAGATCAGATTCAGAAATAGCCTTATTTAGAATGTTGTTTTTTTCTTAAAAAGTTAGATTAAAAAAAGGACGGTCATTTGAAAACTGCATCCTAAAATTTTGTAAATAAACTATTATTAGAATTAGGAAGTAGTATTTTAACCCTTCTCATGCATTTAGAGAAGGGTCCAGAAATTTGTCAAATACTTGTCCTCAGAACATGCACTTCTGCACCCTCAGAGGAGGTTTTGATGAATGGATGGATCGAGGTTTATTAATGTTTGCATTTGATATCTGCTACTCATGTTGCACTTCTGTACTCTTAGTAGATGTTAGAGCAAGGAGAGATAGATCATTGTTGCTTGAAGCTTATGAGTAGAACCAGTCATAAATGGTACTTTTATCTCTTGGCCATTTCTGCTTATATTCCTAAAGTGATATACAGTCGTAGTTGTTTATATGTTATTGCATGAATGTGTGAGTTACCATTTGGCACTTTTGTACGGTGGAGCCATTTATTTATGTCTGATATATGAATAACTTATTATGCGATATGCTGTTCACAACTGTTTTGCCTAACTTTTTATGCAAAGTGGTTTATCTTAATTGATTTCAATTCTTATGGTAGCTGAATGATCTTTATTACCAGTTATTGTCTGAAATATTTTTAGATCGCATAATAGAAGAAATACACCCCGGGTTAGCATAGATTAGATGTGTTGTTTCTCATTAGATTACAATAGCATAGAGTTAGTTTAAAAGCTTGAATTAGATTAGCTTTAAGTATTCTTAGATCAGCAAACATCCAACTTTGCACACACACACACACACCCTTAGATTGGGAAACTGGTCCCATTATCCCCAGTTGGACCCGCTATACCAAACGGATAAGGAGCTGCCAACCAAGGTCTGGACTGGGTGGGTATCCCCCTTGTTGTTGACCTGATTTTCGGGGCTTCAACAGAATGATATTTGCTAGATTGGCCTCATGGGGAGATCTGAACAGATTCCGAAAGTCGGAGGTGCCAAATCTGGAGAGTTTTCGGAAATTATCTGCTTGCTCTCCATTAGGAAGGGGCATTTTCCAGATCTTGTTAGTAGTCTTCCTTCCCTTGGCAAAATTTTGGTAAAATTTGGTGTTATCATCTCCTGCCTTTAACCAAATGTCCCTGCTCTTCAATCTCCATGATTCTTCCCTTTCCTTAAGGATCTTGTCTTTCTGCTTCTCAAGCTCAATTAGCTTGATCTTCTCTTCTGCTAAGGTAAAGCCAAGATTCCTTTCATCCATCAGTAATTCCAACTCAGCTTCAATGGCCAAAATCTTCTGATCATCCTTAGCCTTCTTCTCCTTTTCCCAAGCCATGGTTAGATGTTTAAGCTGAGAGAGGTTTTGGCAAAAACCCTCCGTCGCTGATCTGTGATTAGATATATGGTTAGAGACCCAAAAGTCCTTGATTAGTCTAGTATACTCCTCATCTTGGAGCCAAACATGATTGAATTTGAAGGGTTCCTTTGGCTTGGCATGAGGTCCCAGAATCTCCAAATAAATAGGAGAATGGTCATATTTTCTCCCTGCCCCCACCCATTGTCTGTATCTGGTGAATCTCTGAAGCAAGGGGATTTTGATCATGAATCTGTCGAGTCTTCTAGCCAGGGTTGCATCCCCTACTCTCCAGTTCCTCCAGGTAGGCATAGGCTTGTTCATGGGGATATCAACAAGATGGTGCTATTCCAGAATGTCTTTAAAGTAATCAGACAAGGGGTCAACTTGGGCTTGTGATCCCCAGGATTCTCCATATCCCATGGAGAAGTTAAGATTGCCCCTTATGATAATCTGATCCATAGATGTTGTGTTTAATCCGAGAAAATGTTGCCAGAATTCATCTCTCCTCTGGCAAGGACCATAAACATTGATAATCCTCAAGGTCTCCCCTAGCTCAGTCGAGAAGAAATCCATGCCTATAAAGCCCACTCCTCCCCAGGTGGCAGATACATTTATGGTCCGAGGATTGTAACTAATGGCTAAGCCTCCAGCCCTACCTATGGCATCCAGTGCATGGAAGTGCCATCCAAGTCGAAAGGTAGAAAGGGTACGCTCAATAGAATCTGCATTGCCCAAGGTCTCTTGCAGCATAATGATATCAATGGGATTATTCTCAATCAACCTCTGCATGGCTAGTTTTTTGGAGGTACTAGCCAGACCTCTGCAATTAAAGGAGAGGAATTTCATGGCGTAACCCCCTCTTGGTTTTGCAATGCTCTAAGGACCCATTCCATGTTGGATTGTTTGCCCGATGCTACCTCAGCACCAGCTTTCTGAATGGCCTTGGTTAGGGAGGATTTACGCCCACGGGAAGACTGGGCAGGGGGACCAGGGTAGGCCAGCCCCAGCCCTACCCGTGTATGTGGGTTAGAATCCGATATGAGCCTGGATCGAAGGTTGTAGGAGTGAGACAATACCGGGAGGGACGAGGCCGAAACCCCTGATGAGGATGGAGTCAAATGGAAAGTAGGGGAGGAGGGGGCAATGATGGGCGGGGGGATGGAAATTGCACAAGTAACCAGAGGTGCATATACATCCAAAGGTGTAGCAATGGAAAGTGATAATGAAGATGAGTGTGAAATTAGAGGAGAGGAAGGAGAAGTACCCGATTTTCGTGCCATCTCCGCAGTGGTTGTAGCTCTTACCCACATCAAAGGCAACGATGATGGCCTGCTGGCTTCTTCCACCTCCTTTGAGGATTCACCCAAGTTGAAAAGCTTTGTAACCAGAGTACTAATGCGTGATGCCGACACCGGAGCTCGGGATGCCGACTCAGGAGATTTTCCTTTTAGAGACGTTGGCGAGCTGTGAGAGTCAGCAGATTTCGTGAGCAGAGGGCATTCCTTGAATACATGCCCTACCTTATGACACCTTCTACAATAGAACGAAACACCCTCGTAATCCAAGATTTGTATCTTAGTGTAATGCCTCCATTTCAGGGTAATCTTCTCTTCCAGGCCCTCCCTTGTGTCCAAGTGAACCAAGATTCTTGCTAGCGCTCGGTTTTTAGTCTGAACATAGGTCTTATCATGTTCCAAATACATCCCAAGGGCATTTCCAATCCTAATAAACACCGCTTTAGACCAGAATTGTAAAGGAAGACCTGGTAATCGTACCCAGATAGGTCCTGCTCCAATTTGTTCCCGTTTCGGATCGGATAGTGATGACCAGCGCTTGAGGAGGACTGGTGCCATCTCTATGTGCCAGTATTTGGCAAGGATCAGATCAGTATATTCAGCCTTTGAAAAGTGTAGGGAAAACCAACTCTGAGCCAGGCTCTGTACCTCTGGGAGCTCCTGAAGAATGCCACCCCATATCTCTTTTACCCAATTTGTGAGCTTGGTTGCTCAGTAAGCCCTTCCTCACACATGTCCAATAAGTACTCTGTTGGCCTTGTCCATGACCTCGCCCATTGGAATGTCTTCACCGAATGTGATGGTAAGGTCCTTTGCAGACGACTTCACACACTTTACCTTTCTCTTCCCTGTTCTCGGCGCTGATGGGTGTTCCTTCAATGGATCTGATCCTGCATCCTTCAGGGGAGTCGTCACTTTAGATTTTATGACTGGAGAGTCGAAGCAACCTGATGGGAGGGAGTTAGGGTTTGCTAAAACTGGATGGGGCGAGCTCTGGGGAGGCACCGGGTTATGGAGGGGGAGCGGATCGAAATTAGGTGAGGGAGGAATAATGGTAGTGAGGATATCGAGCGTGCCAGGGGAAAGCGGGGGGTAATCAAGACCCAAGGTTCCAGAGAGAGAGATCTTATGCGCAACGACGAGGTTGTGGATCCCGGAAGTGAAACAATCGGCGAAATGTCTGGGAGAGGAGGAGCAGATATTTCAATGCTAGGGTTAGGGCTTCGACTGCCAAAGATGGTTTGTCCTTCGAACAGATCTTGGGAATAATCAAGGGCCTCCTCTTCGATATCCATCGCTTCCATTAACGGAAACTGCCACCAAAACCGCTAGGAAGATAGTTGACCGTGCTCAGAAAACGGATGTCGACAGGTCATTGAGGTAGGGTAATAGCTATCGCAAATGCTCGAATATCTGCGATTAATTTAAGTTCTGTCTCTGTGCAGGTGTAGGGATGCACGCTCGCCACCTGCCCTCCTGCGGCCACGTCAGAGCGCAAAACATTTTCGCCACCCTTCTATTATGTTATCATTCAAGATTATGTATATTATATATAAAATATTTCAAAAATAAAATTATGTGCTCAACTTTTAGTTGGCACATGTTTTTTTAAAATAAAAATAAAAGATTCTCTAAATAAAAAACCAATATCCACTATAATGAAAAAATAACAATGAATATATATAGATATATATATAAATGGTTAATTTTAGTTAAAAACATTATAAAACATTATTCATGTGATTATCGTGCTCTCTTTGTTCATTATTAATATTACAACTCAATAAGAAAAAGATATAATATAAATATTTCATTCCTATTCTCACCTATAAATAAAATATGTCAATATCCTTATAAAACAAGTATGACAAAACAACATAATTCCTACCATTGAAATTAAGTGTAACATCCCTTACCTATGCACCACTATAAATTTTTTCATTAAAAATTATCTTTAGAATATTGTCATTCCTTTCTGCCTTTTCTTAATACCTTAATTTTAGTTGCATTAAAATTAAATCTTAAGTTGATAAAAGGTCTACACATAATGTTTGACTCTATTTCTCTTAGTCTGCCGACATTTAACATTATTGAATATATATATCTTGTTTATTATTCAGTATGCACTTTTTAATGTTTATTTATGGTATAGACTTAGTTTCCCTTGGTTTTAAATCTGGATGATCTCATTTTAATGGCAATGAGTTGGATGGAGTCGTGGTCATATGTTTCCAATGGTTCAACATAGTACATCACTCCTTCTAACTCTTTTTATGATAATGTTTGGGCAAATGTTAACCTAGTCGACTCCTATACTATTGTGCGGATTCTTTCCCTTGACAAACATTTGAGAACAATAGCTGTCGAGCACTCCGTATCTCTATCTCTGCAAACATGTCAACTTAGGGTTCTGTTGAGGTGTCAATAGATCTGCGACTCATTCTCTCTAGGGTTGAAATCAAGGAGGGGGAACATGGGGTTGGTTATGGGCTAACTACCCTCTCCCACCTCTCTCAGCGATTTTCATTTTCACTCTCGCTCTTACAGGAAGAGATTTGAAACTACATTCTTCGCCAGGTCTGGATTACCTACGTTCCACAATCATCAACCTCCCTTCAGTCAGCCAGAACCTGTAGTTTGTGAGAACCGAATTATACGCAGGTGAAAATACTTACTATGGAAATGGAAATTGTTGAAAATATAATTCCAATTGCCGCCCCGTCAAACAACATTTAATTCAGCAAAACCGCCATGAGTTTATCGCACCACTTTTCACAAGTTGGTGGTATTCTCCCAAACGCCCCCGATACAATCACCATTTGATGCGTGTCCCTTGTACGTTTTGCAAAATAGCTTTTTATCAGGACGTATCATTCGTTTTGTTTGGGCAAGTGATATTCGTCCGATTGCAAGGATGGATGATGTCCGTTGATTAAAGCCAAAGTTGTGCACAGGCCTGCTGCAACATTACATGACGTGAAGTAAAGTTCTGTTGACCGCCAGTAAAACAATTAATGGATTAATATGTATGTACTGTGGTCATAGATTTTAGGTATAAGCTTTTAATTTTAATGTTTTTAAATTCACGGGAGTAAGTTTTATGTTTTACCGCAAAATTCAAACAACAAATGTAATTTTTTTTTGTTTTGTTCATTGTCACATACACATTGTAATGCAAGGGTAGAAATGCACAGCGGTGCAAAACAAAAATAGAGCAAAGGGCGAATGTAACTTTTGTTAAAAAGGGAAATGCAATGTAAATGCAGCAGCGTGAGGGAAATATATGCAGCAGTGCATATGTATTTTCGTTGATTGAAATGTAATGTGAAGAATGGATATGTAAGAATTTTTTTTATTTACAACAGTAAATGTAAATGAAAAATTTACACACAGTAGTGTAAATTTTTTCAAAAGGAGACAGAGTAATTTTTGTTGAAATTTTCTTGGTGTAATCCCTCAGGCAGAGGAAGAATATTTTTGTAACAACAGTTTTATTTTAATGAATACAAAGCTTTTGTGGGTGTGTGTAATACTCTGTTCTTAGAAAACAATTGTAGCTTCCCTGTGTTAAATATCCTGAGAAACGGAGCATCATTCTCTGTTCAGTCTTTTGTTTGAAATTACCAGAAATTTCCAACATGGTATCAGAGCTTGTCCAGGCTCTTTGAAGGTGTCAAAGAAGCTGAAGGAAGGTTTCTTGCTGAAGCAGCTTCTCCAGCAGAGTGAAGACTCAGTCAAGAAAGGATTCAGGTATTTCTCAAAGTTTTTTTTGTGTTGCTGTTGAAGACAATCAGGATTTTTAAATACACAGTGATAGTTTAGAGTGCAAGAATGGCTGGCTCCAACACCAACACTAGCATGGGTATTTTTAATACTCAGCTCCCACAGTTTAATGGGAAAAACTATGACTATTGGGCAATAACCATGATAGCCCTGTTTGCCTCACAAGATTTATGGGAACTTGTTGAATATGGGTTTGAAGAACCAGGAGATGAAGATGGTTTAATAGATTAACTTAGGCAGAGAAAGATCTATTGAACAACAATAAGAAGAAGGATTCCAAAGCCCTCGTATTTTTATATCAAGCAGTGCATGAGAGTGTGTTTCCAAGGATAGCAGCAGCCAAGACATCCAAAGAAGCATGGAAAACTCTCAAGACAACCTATCAAGACATGGAGAAAGTGAAGACAGCAAAACTACAGTTGCTGAGGAGAGATTTTGAGAACCTGTGCATGAAGGAATAAGATAATATTGACTCATTCTTCACACATGTGATTGGTCTGGTCACACAGATAAGGTCTCATGGAGAAACTCTTGAAGAAAGGAGGATTGTGGAGAAACTATTGAGGGTCCTACCCTCAAAGTTCGATGTGATTGTCACCACCATAAAAGAGACATAGGATCTCACAAGCTTCACAGTTGATGAACTACATGTATCACTGATAACACATGAGCAAAGGTTGAGTAGAAATGAAAATTCATCTCTAGAACAAGCCTTTAAGACCCAGATGTCCTTTGGAAGAGGAAGAGGTCAAGGCAGAGGAAACAAGAGAGGAAGAGGCAGAAGCCAAAACAGAGGTGGAAGGAACAGTCTAGCAAATGCTCAAGGAAGAGGCAGCAATCCAAATCAGAACCAAGGCTAAGGCAGCAGTCAACTAAGTGGACAACATCATGCTCAAGGACAAAGGTATGAAAAATCCAATGTCCAATGTTATTATTGTAAAAAAATATGGGCATTATGCAAATGAATGTAGGAAGAAGCAGCATGATATGAATAATAGATCTAGTGCAAATATCACTAGAGAAAATATCAGCCAAGATAATGTGCTGTTAGCTTTTAATATGGCTGAAACAAAGAGTGATGATATATAGTTTCTAGACTCCGGTTGCAGCAACCATATGACAGGAAACATAGCCCTGTTTTCTGCTTTAGATCAAAATGTGAAATCACAAGTCACACTTGGGACTGATAGTAAAATTTCTGTTATGGGAAAAGGAGAAGTAAAAATATTTACAAAGAAAGGTGAAAATAAAACCATAGCAGATGTTTATTATGTTCCTGGAATGAAATGTAATCTCTTAAGTATTGGACAGCTTGTTCAAAAGGGTTACAATGTTTTCTTTGTGAATGATGTATGCACTATCATGGATAGAGCACCCAGCAAAAGATGTATTGATGAAGTGAAGATGACAAGGAACAGGATGTTCCCTCTCAGAATAAAGGTAGATTTGAAAAATAAAGAAGTAATAGCAGCAGTGACACAAGAGGCTTTTCAAAGCGTACCAAAGGATGAAAATTGGTTGTCGCACTTGAGATTTGGACATCTCAACTTTGGAGGTCTTAATTTTTTGAGTAGAAAAGGAATGGTAAGAGGATTACCATTGATAGAGAAACCAGACAGCCTTTATGAAGGTTGTATCTTGGGGAAACAACATAGAGAAAGTTTTCCATCAGGGAAAAGCATAAGGGTAAAGGCACCCTTAGAGATTGTCCACTCAGATTTATGTGGACCGATGCAAACCCCATCATTAGCAGGCAGCCAATATTTTCTAACATTCATTGATGATTTTACAAGAAAAACTTGGGTTTACTTTCTAAAGAACAAAAGTGAAGTGTTTGAAAAATTTCGAAATTTCAAAGCACTTGTGGAAAACCAAAGTGGGCTGCATATCAAAGTCTTAAGATGATCCGGATTTAAACAGGAACGCAACAAATTACAGAGATAACCATATACACAAAGATGCAGCGGAAATAATACTTCATTTCATTAATGGAAAATGCTGAAATATGCTTACAACCAGAAATAGAAATAAACCAGCTAGGGCGATGGTAGCTTATCTCTGAGAAGAGATGTGATGGCTACATGCCTCTGAACTGTCTTACAATGAGGCTCGGAGGCCTATTTATTGTTGAGAAACAATGGAAAACCCTTAACATTCCAAAACCTAACCCTAGGAGATGAACCGCCAAACTGTGGGCCCCGTTTGGGGGTAAATTGGTACATCAACTTCCCGGGGTCGTAACTTTGGCATATGATCTCCATTTGACGCGTACAATAGCTCATTAGAAAGATCTATCCGAGCAATATCATTGTTGAAACGAGAAACATCGGTCCATTCCATGGACCCATGTTGCCCATGGATTCCCCAAAAAACGTCGTTTAGGGCCTCAAAACGGCTCCGGAAGTTCAGGACCCGAAAAACTGCTAAAAATAGTAAGTTGTGCTACAATTAAGGAAACTGAAAATGCTGAGAAAGAAAATGGTGGGGGTCCAGGTGGACTTGGCAGGTGGCCACCAATATCCACCTGGATCATTCCTCCCCCCTTAGGAAGCAATGGTCCCCATTGCGTTGAGCTCCTCCATGAGATGAGGAAACTTCTGCTGAACTTGTTCCCTGGTGAGCCACTTGCCCTGCTGAAGGAGTTGGCCTGCTTTGACAACTCGATACAGTTGGATATTCTGTTGGCGAGTGTTCTTGATCTGTGTGTCCATGATCCGATCAGTTGCATCTTGTTCCATGCAATATGGATTTAATTCTGTGGGTTTGAGCTGTTCTGCAATGTCGGATGTGTCTAGCAATGGTGGAAAGTATGGCCGAAGGCGGTCCACATTGAACACTGGGTGCAGGCCAAGGAATGGGGGAATGCTGAGCTCAAATGCATTGTCTCCCATAGCCTTAGTAATGGTGTAAGGACCATATCGGAGTGGTCTCAATTTCCAATAGGCTCCAGTAAGGCGTTCCTTTTGCAAATGCAACCAGACTTTGTCGCCCACCTGAAACTTGTGTGGCACCCGGTGTTGATCATGTCGCTGCTTGTACTTGGCATTTGATTTCTCAAGAATGTCATGGACCTGCTGGAGAATATGTTGGATGCACTCAATGAAGCTGGTTGCCTTATCTGTTTCAGACTAGACATGAGCTGAATTCATGTGAGTAGCTGCAAGGGGCATGGCCACATCAATGGGGCATAGTGGCTGGAATCCCAAACCCACCTGAAACGGGCTATGGCCAGTGGAGCTGTGAAGAGCTCGGTTGTAGATGTGCTGAACATAGGGGAGGCTCTCGTCCCATGTGCGTGGATGCTTTGAGTTATACATGCGCAGAATGTGCACAATCATCCTGTTGACAACCTCTGTCTGGCCATCAGTTTGAGGATGGAAGGCTGTGGACTTCGTGAGTTTAGTGTCCAGCATTGACCAGAGACTGGACCAAAATGTGTTGAGAAACCGACTGTCCCGATCTGAGATGATAGACTATGGGATCCCAAAGTGCACCCACACTCGTTCAAAGAAGAGTTTAGCAGTGGCCTCTGCTGTGATATTCTTCTTGCAGGCCATCATAATGGCCATCTTCGAGAACCTGTCGACGACCACAAAAACACAGTCATTTCCATGCTTAGTGGAAGGAAGGCCTGACATGTAATCCATGGAGATGGATTCCCAAGGTCGACTAGGGGTAGGCAACGGGGTATAGAGGCCGTGCTTCTTAATGGTCGGTTTGGCAATGGCACAGGCAGTACATGATTGGATGTACTTCCCAACATCCTGTCGAAGATTCGGCCAATAGAAATAATTTTGCAGTACTGCCACTGTTTTCTCGACCCCGAAATGCCCAGCGGTCCGACTGTAGTGTGCTTCCCAAATCATCTTGGCACGCTCGCTTGAAGGAACACAAAGGTGACCGAGGTGGCATAATAGGGCATCCTGGAGGTGAAAATCTGCAACATGCTGACCCTCCAAGAGTGTCTGGTATGTGTGGCCGAATTCTGGGTCGCTTTTGTAGAGAAGTGGCCAATCAGAAGTCTCGTGCCCACAAGAGTTGATCACGGTGGTTAGCGCCATGATCGGTGGCCGACTGAGGCAATCTGCAACATTATTGGTGCTGCCCTTTTTATACTTGATATTCAAGTGAAACTGTTGCAGGTATGTAGACCACTTCTGATGGCGATCATTCTGCAATTTCCCTTGGGTCTGTATGAACTGCAGAGGTCGGTGGTCTGTGTGGATGACCGTTTCCTTCCCCAAAATGTAATGCTTCCATTGTTGGCAGGCCTGTACAATGGAATACATCTCTTTATCATAAGTGGGGTACTTCCGGACTGTGTCTGAAAGTGTTTCACTGTGATATGCCACCGGATGTCCATGTTGAGTAAGGACTGCCCCAATAGCATAGTCAGAGGCATCTGTCTCGACCTCAAATGGTTGTTGTAAATCTGGTAACGCGAGCACTGGTTCCGTGCAGAGGCGATCCTTCAACTCCCTGAATGCCTTATGTTGAGATTCAGACCAAAAGAATTTTGCTTTCGCCCCGCCCTTGGTGACTTGACTCAAGGGCCAAGAAATATGAGAAAACCCCAACACAAACCTGCAGTAGAATTTGGCAAGACCTAGAAAGCTGCGGAGCTCTGTTAGAGTGGTTGGAGAGCGCCAATCCCGAATGACTTGGATCTTGGCTGGGTCGACATGCACCCCCTGTTCATCAATGATGTATCCCAGATACTGAACCTGGGTCATGCCAAAAGTGCATTTCTCCAAATTGGCACATAGCTTGTGTTGCCGAAGTGTTTGGAGAACCTGTCGGATGTGGTGGAGGTGCTCTTCCCAACTCTGGCTGAAGATCAGAATGTCATCCAAGTATACTACTACAAAGGAGTTGGTGAATGGCCGCAAGATGTCATCCATTAGCCTCATAAAGGTTGCAGGAGCATTCGTCAATCCGAAAGGCATGACCAACCATTCGAAGAGGTCCTCCTTGGATTTGAAGGCAGTCTTCCACACATCGGAGGGTTCGATTGGTACCTGGTGATATCCTGACTTCAGATCAATCTTGCTGAAATATTTTGCCCCCTTTAGTTGGTCTAGGAGGTCATCAATCCGCGGGATCGGGTACCTATTACGGACAGTGATCTTGTTCAGCGCCTGATAGTCAAAACAGAGTCTCCACGTCCCATCTTTCTTCTGTACCAACACGATCGGGCTCCCACAAGGCGATGAACTCGGACAGATGTGACCTTTCTGCAGGAGCTCCTGAATCTGCCTCTTGATTTCATTGTTCTCCAGAACGGAGCGCCGATAAATTGGTCCATTGGGTAGCGGCGCACCTGGGGTCAGATCGATGGAGTGCTTGACTTGACAGTGCAGAGGAACCCCTGCCAGGGAGGTGAAGATGTCCTCGTACTCCTCCACAACCTTGTCCATCTGTAGTTGTCATGCAGAGGGACCCCGTTTGGAGGCCGCAGCCACTGTCTTCTTCTTTCCTTGAGGGCGTATCATCAGGAAAACAAATTTCCTAGTTTTGGAAATGATCTTACTGCATTGTTTTGCAGTAATCAAAGAGATGGCGGCAGGTGGTGCTACCTCTGGTATCCTGAACAACTTATTTCCCAATGTAATAATAACAGCACAGGGCCTTGATTCATACACAGCATGTCGCTTCCACAAGTATGGTTGTCCTAGTAATAAATCACAAACTTCAAGGGGAGCAATGTCACACAATACCTCATCCGTGAAGGGCTTGATGTTGTATGGAAGGCGACACTGCTGGCTCACGCGAAGATCTCGTCCTTGGTGAAGCCACCCAATGGTGTATGGTTGTGGATGTGCTGTGGTCGGTAAGCCCAACCGCTTCACGACCTCTGCCGAAATGAGGTTCTTTTGACTCCCGCTATCAACAATGAACTGTATCGGGGAGCCCTTTACCCACATCTGGGAGTGGAAGAGACGCTCCTCCTCCTCTGGATCTTTGCGGTAGCAACAGTGGCGCTGGGATCCGCATCAATGATCTGCTTCCCTTTTTCATACCCCTTATCGGGTTCTGACTCAGAGTCGGAACATGCATCTGATTCTGAAACCTTTAGCTCAGCCACCAGTGACTGCTTGGCCCGACACTCACTTGTGTTGTGAGTGGAGCTCTTATGGAACTCGCACCATTTTCCAGTGTCCTTTCTCGGCTTCGCGGCGCTGTTCTTTGCTTGCAGCTTCGGCTGGTTGTCTTGGGCTGTCCCGCCTTGGCTTTGTCCTTTGTTTTGTGGTTTAGGGGCACCTTTCCCCTGCTTTGGATTCGCAGATCCAAAGTCTCGCTTCTTTTATTTAAACTTCTCCTCGACCTTGACGGCATATCGGTATGCTGCGCCGAGCGAGGGGATGTTTAGGAATTGTATTTCTTCCTGGATGTACTTGTGCAGGTAGCCATGGTATTTGAGTATCAAATGTTGCTCCGAATCCTTGATACCCAACTTTGTGCGAAGGGTATGGAAAAGATTGGTGAACTCCGGCACGTCTTGGTCCCTTTCCTGTCGCAGCGTGGTCCACTTTATGTATTCATCCTCATAGCTTTCGACAGGGTAGTACTGCTCCTTGATGGCATCCCGGAACGAATCCCAGGTGGGTGCGGCTGAAAATAGTGAGCCAGTACTTTCATCCTTCTGCTCGCAGTAGGTTTCCCACCAGTCCTTGACGTGGGGGGCTGCTTTGAGAAGAGCAAAAACAATCTTTTCTCGACTCGAAAATTCATGAACAGAAAAATAACCCTCTAGCAGATTTAACCATTTATCTACGGCATATGCGTCTATCTGACCCTCGAATATGGGGATTTCAAAATTAACTTGTACCTTAAAGGGTGTGGTGTTTCCAGAGTAGCTGCTGGAAGCCGATGCATTGCTTCTGGGTAGCCGCTGAAGGATCTGGGCAAAGCTGTCCATCATCGCGTTCCGTTGTCGCTCGAGGGCTTCTTCGAGCAAGATTTTGATGGGATCTCCTGCCCCCTCGTCTTTCTTCTCGTCCGCCATGGGAGGCCGTAGGGATTTGCGAGGCTGGTCTTGCAAAGGTTCAACCAGTTCAAGCCCTAACTCCTTATATCCCGACCTTGTTGGGGACATGCAAAGAAAAACAGAGAAAAAGCAGACCGCTCTGATACCACTGATCCGGATTTAAACAGGAACGCAACAAATTATAGAGATAACCATATACACAAAGATGCAGCGGAAATAATACTTCATTTCATTAATGGAAAATACTGAAATATGCTTACAACCAGAAATAGAAATAAACTAGCTAGGGTGATGGTAGCTTATCTCTGAGAAGAGATGTGATGGCTACATGCCTCTGAACTGTCTTACAATGAGGCTCGAAGGCCTATTTATTGTTGAGAAACAATGGAAAACCCTTAACATTCCAAAACCTAACCCTAGGAGATGAACCGCCAAACTGTGGGCCCCGTTTGGGGGTAAATTGGTACATCAACTTCCCGGGGTCGTAACTTTGGCATATGATCTCCGTTTGACGCGTACAATAGCTCATTAGAAAGATCTATCCGAGCACTATCATTGTTGGAACGGGCAACATCGGTCCATTCCATGGACCCATGTTGCCCTTGGATTCCCCAAAAAACGTCGTTTAGGGCCTCAAAACGGCTCCTGAAGTTCAGGACCTGAAAAACTGCTAAAAATAGTAAGTTGTGCTACAATTAAGGAAACTGAAAATGCTGAGAAAGAAAATGGTGGGGCTCCAGGTGGACTTGGCAGGTGGCCACCAATATCCACCTGGATCATAAGAAATGATAGAGGAGGTGAGTATATCTTCAAATAATTTCTATGTTTTTGTAGAGAAAATGGAATTCACAAACAGTTTACCACTAGGTACACTCCGCAGCAAAATGGAGTAGCTGAAAGGAAGAATAGGACCATCATGGATATGGCAAGGAGTATGCTAAAGGCAAAGCATTTTCCAAATGATTATTAGGGTGAAGCTGTACACTGTGCAGTATATATTTTGAATATATGCCCAACAAAAGCAGTCATAAACAGAGTGCCGGAAGAAGCATGGAGTGGGAGAAAGCAAGGAGTCACCCACATGAAAGCTTTTTGTTGTGTGGCTTATGCACACATTCTAGATCAGCTAAGGAGGAAGTTGGAAAACAAAGGGGAGAAATGTATTTTCATTGGATACAGTGAAGAATCCAAAGCTTACAGGTTGTATATCCCATCTACCAAGAAATTTTTTGTGAGCAGAGATGTTCAATTCATTGAGGAGGAAGCTTGGGATGGAAGCATAGAGAAAACAGTGAATGTTAAAAACTGTTTGTCTCATGATGAAGATGATGAGGAGATGGTTGAAATACATCCCCAAACAGTAGCACCAACACTAGGACAACAAGTGACACCCTTGAGGAGAAATGAAAGTGCTTCTCCACGCACACCACAAGGAGGAAATTCAAGTGCTTCTTCAAGCACTTGCACACCAAATGAAAGAGGTAAGAAGTTCAGAAATTTAAGTGACATTTATGATGAAGGTATGAATTCTTTGTTTGCTTTATATTTTCATTTTGATGACCCTATTCATTTCGAAGATGCAATTAAGGATAGGAAATGGATAGAAGCTATGGATGAGGAGATCAATGCCATAGAAAGAAACAAGACATGGGATTTGGTTGAACTACCAAAAGGAAAAGAAGTCATTGGAGTTAAATGGGTCTACAAGACCAAGAGTAATGCTGAAGGCAAAATAGAAAGACACAAAGCAAGACTGGTTGTCAAAGGATACAAGCAGCAGTATGGGAGAGACTATGAGGAAACTTTTGCACCGGTTGCTAGAATGGAAACAGTGAGAGCAGTGCTGTCCATAACAACAAAAAATAAGTGGAAATTTTACCAAATGGATGTGAAGTCAGCATTCCTAAATGTAGTGTTAATGGAAGAGGTTTACATTGAACAACCTCTAGGCTATGAAAAGAAAGGCCAAGAACACAAAGTGTGCAGATTGAAGAAAGCTCTTTATGGGCTGAAGCAAGCGCCAAGAGCGTGGTACAGTAGGATAGATTCCTATCTACTGGAAAAAGGATTTGAAAAGTGTGAGGGAGAACCCACCCTCTACATCAAAGAAAGAGATGGTAAATTACTAATTGTTGTGTTATATGTTGATGATGTTATCTTCACAGGTAATGATGAATACCTTATTGAAAATTTCAAATCAGTCATGAAAGAAGAATTTGAAATGACTGACATGGGTTTGCTGAGATACTTCTTAGGAATAGAAGTAGATCAAAATGAAAATGGAATTTTTATTTCACAAGAAAAATATGTTAATGAAGTTTTGGAAGGATTCAATATGCAGGACAGTGTTAGCTACCTATACCAATAGGTTTCATATTTCATGATGGGCAAATAAAAATTCCAAATATGCTCTGCTTTGGTGATACAAAGATCCCATATTTCCAAGAGAAGACAATGTGTGTACATAAGCTTGACGTTGACTCAATTTTGATGGATGGTCCAACAGCCTAATCTGGATCATGCCATGATTCAATTTTCTGTTATAGAATAGAGAAGGAAGTCTGTCCAAACTGTTTAATCTTGGCAGACCACTAGTTAGGTAGAGAATTAAGGTTCCCAACTGCTTAATCTGGGGCCTTGGAAGCAATAAGGGTAGTTCTAGATAGAAAATCAAAAGAAAAAGCCAAAAGAAAAGAAAAGGCACATGAGGGTCTGCAAGTCTAAGTGCACCCTCCATGAAGAAACAAAAAATGCTAGGCAAGTAGATGGGTAGGTAGATGGGGTTGCAGAAATGTCATTCCTTTCAACTGAATTTAGCTGGTCTAACATAAAGGAAGCATCAATGGATAAGGGGAAGCTCTTCTTCCCCATCACTTTGCAGCAAAACAATGGAGCATTTCTAACTTCCTGTTTCCCCCCATTCACATTCATTGCTAACAATCCCTTTACCAGTTGTGTTCATGAAAGAATTCAAGGCTTTATGTTGGTTCTTGTTTCTCTAAAAGCCACATTTCTTGTCTAAAATTCTTTTCATTTTGATCTACTTCCTAAGCTAAGTTGTTTTCATATAAACTTAGCGTTATCACTCCTCATTCACCTTTTCCACTCATATTAACCCCTAACTTCTTATTATTTAAATCCCCTATGTTCCCCTTTTCCCTTACTATTATAAACACTATGGTGTATAAACCCCAAGCATTCTATAAATATCCCCCCCCCCTTGGCATTATAGCCATATGTCCAAAGTCAGGGATTAAATTGACCTCAGGTCAGTTTAACAGCCTAAGCATTACCCCTCTTTTCCCTTCAGAAATCATTTAAACCATTTTCCCCTTCATTTGCAAAAGAACCTTGTAAAAAACCCCATTTCCACCCCTAACCCACTTTATTTGCAAAAATACATCAAAACCCACTTTTCGGCTTTATCCAAAGTTTGGCGCAAATGCGCGTTTTTATAAAAAATACATTGAAAACCCATATTATCCGCCGAAGTCCTAAGTCCCGCCAGACACACATTTCAAAGAAAAATATTATTTTATTCCCGGCCCCTTCCGTATTGTCCTGGCACTTTAGCGATCCGTCGACCGTCGGATCCGGGTCTTTTCATCGGACGGCCCACATGCATATCGGGTCGGGCCCGACGTCCGTAAGATAGCACCCGAGAAACTGTCAGAGGGTGACGTCAGGCCTCTGCCACGCGTCGCGCCCACAATTTCTCGGGTCGCCTTCTGACAAAAACGCGGCCGTATCTAAGGCAGTCCGAGAAAATCCACTTACCGCTTATGGTTTTCTGCTGCTCACGTCACCTCCTCATCACTGCCACGTCGTGCTCGCGTCATGCCACATCGCCGCCGCGTCAGCGCCCCTGTCCGCCACTGCTCCGACCTGTCCGCCACCTCACCATCCCCGTGGACCACCCATAGGCCACCACGCCACCTGATGACATCATGCTGACGTCATCCGACCTTGACCCCACCTGATGACGTCATCCAAAAAAGCGCCAAAATCCCAAAAAGTCTATATTTTGGCCGAAAATCGTGTTTTTTGTCACTTTTGATAAAACAACTGTTACTCTGCTTTGCATGAATTTTACGACCAATCCATCGCCAACCTACTGAAATCGACCAGAAGACCGTTGGCGCGCCAATTCCACCTACATTCGTAACCATTGCCGACTGTTTACCAGGTATTTATCCCAGTCATTCCCTCTGCGCCTGGTTTTGTCCATAATTCTCCAAGAATAGCTTTAAAGAGTGAAAAAACACAGTATCTACCAGCAAATCCTGGTGGCTAGCCTCCATTTTCAATTGTTAAGTCGAAAACTCCCCTGCAGAACTTGCATTTAGCTAAATTTACCTAAAAACGCAATCTGTCCATGCATTCGTGGACTTAAAACTTGAACTGCTCTAATTCACCGTAAAGAGAGTTTTTCAGGCCTGACGTTTGCTCTGGCAGTCCTCTGTGCAGTATTTCAATTTCTGCTATTACAATTTACCCTCTGCTCCTTGCAATTCACCTCCCTATTGTAAAGATACCCCTCTGTGTTGCTCTGTTCACTCAAAACACTTCACATACAAATCAGAGGCCTTATTAGCCATGGAAGCACCAGTAGCCCTGAATATTCAACCTCTGAATGCCCCACAAAGAGAATTAGAATGGAAATCCCTGGGGGATAAGGATTATCAGATGATAGACTCATTTTCAATGAATTCCAAATTTAACATCCATCTGCTAAATGAGTTAAAGACCCAAAACCTCAGTGGAGTTGATATTTTAGGGATTTGGGACTCCAACTTGCCCATTTACAACCTCCCTCAAGTCAATGCCCTTCCAGACTTAATCCATAGATGCTGTGAATGCTATGATCCATGTCAGAGAGCTGTTCTCAATCCCTCAGGTGTAGTCTTGTTCCATATCACCCCTGAGGCCATAAATCAAATGCTCAACTTTCATTCTGTAAGACCATTGACTCCTCTCTCCATGCTAGATTTACTAAAGAAGGGAGGGAACTTGTCCAGTGCCCAGATCATCAAAATCAATCAGTTATTCATACAGCCAAGCTCTGAAACTGTGAGGACGCCTCCTATTGGAAATCCATACCTCAATGACTTGGGTAAAATGCTTGTAGATTTGATCAGCTATGTCTTGGGCTACAAGGGAACTGAGGATGTTGATGACACCATTATGGCTATGCTATCCATATTTTCTCCTGGAAAGCCTCCTGTTGTGCACTATGATTATGCTACATATATTGCAAACAAGATTCATGAGCAACTGATGAATCTAGAAAGGGAGAAGGTGTTTAGATACACCAGATACATATATCATCTGTTCTTATTTTATCAACCTGAAAGTTTCCCTATTCCTCTCAAGAAACTTGATGCCCAGGGAAATCCAAGGTCAGTTGTGTTTTGGACTTCAGTTTTCCATCACACCTCTTGCTCACCATACACATACAGTGAATTCATAGACCTTTTCATTCATCCAGCTTTGACCTTGTTGTATGGTGTTCCTCCTCCAAGATTGACTGATGAAATGCAAAGAATTCTTCATCTCTCTAAGGCCTACAGCATCGGTGATTGGTACTTTTACCAACACCACACAGTAATTAGAATATATGGCTGTGAGCTGGACCCTTACAGGCTGCCAAGATATGTCCCCATGAGACTATTTGCCTTGGAATATTTCAGGCAATTTGGAAATGCAGACCACATCCATTTCCATAGTAAAAACAAAAAAGTGCAGCTAAAGGTCAGGAACCAACTAGACCCTTTTCTTTACAACATAAGGGAGGAGGGATGGAAGGAAGCAGATGGCATGCTAGAGGCCCTCCGATTTGAAACTAGTTTCAAATGGATACCTTATGACCCTAATCATTTCATATCTCTCAGAAGGGTAAAACATAAACTGGGTGGCTATCCTCATGTCAGATTGCCTCATATTGAGAAATATGCCAATCAACTAAGTTGGAAAGAGGGCACCCTAGAAGAGCCAATGACTAGAGAGCAAATACTACAAAGAGAAGCAAAAAATATTGAGAAAGAGGCTGACTTGGAAACTTGTGGACAGGTTTCCTCTTCATATCAAAGGCAGCTTGGAGCAGCTGCATCATCTTCCACAACACATCAGCAAGCATCCAGAACTACTCATCAACTTCCAACAAAGGCGAAGAGAAATAGATGGAGCCAGAACAGCTAGCTCCTACAGAACAACAGCATGAAGTACAACAGCAAGAGGTACAACAGAAAAAACAGCAAGAACAAACATTAGAGGCCCCAATATTCGTAGGGCAGCAAGCACAGGACACTCTGCCTCCTAGGCAGGAGACTACAGTGGAGGCCTCGGTCCTCCAAACTCCACAAAATGAGGACAGAAATCGGAAGAGGGACAGAGAGACTCCCCTCACCACCTCCACAACTCACTGGGAGAAAAGGCATAGAATGAAGCCCCTCTCTGAGGAAGAAATGCCCATTGGGCAATCTTTAGGCATGGGCCCACCAAGTATGGAGGCATCTGCAAGTTCCTTTCAGCAGGAACATGAAAGAACAGTTGGAGGAGAAGTCAACTCCTCAAGCCACCAAAAGGGAGTTGTAGTAGGCATCAAACAACAATTTATTGATATCAAAAAGAGGAACGAGCCAATCAAGATACAACTCTACAATCACTTGTTAAAGATGGCTCCTACAAACCAGCAAAGATTGATGTCTGCCTATGATGTACATGAGGGCAAAATGGTAATGAGTCATTTCATGCCAACCATGTTGCAGCCCCAGTCAGCTGCAGACTACATAAGGACCAACCTTGAGGTCCTAGCCAAAGACATCCACCCTATGGATTAAATAGAATTGCACAAGAAAACGGGTGAGATGGTGTATGCCACTCTTGCAGACAAAACATTGGTAAATCTTAGGCTGAAAAATAGCCTAAATAACATAGCTGCCCAACTTGAGTTGGAAAAGGCTTCCTCCCAAGCAAAGGACAACTGAATCAAAGCATTGGAGGATATCATCATAGAGCTTGGGCATGATCCCAAGGACATTAAGGCTGTACAAGCGCCGCTGAAGCTAAGAGATGCAGATATGGCAGCGTTGAGGAAAATGATTAAAATCCCAGCAACTCTTCATCCCCAAACAGAAGAGGTTTCCCAGCTGAGACATGACCAAGATGCAGCAGCTATGCTGGTATCGTTATACAAACAGCTGATCCAGACACAGGAGAAATTGGGAGAATCAGAGGCTACACTGCAGGCAGCACTACAACAGAAGGAAGGAGGCCAAACTTCTCAGCCCCCTCCAGAGATAATCAATCTTGAGGAACCTCCTCAAACTATTGCTCCTCCCACAGAACAGACAGCACCCTCTACATCAACACCAACACCAACAACAGAGCAGGCTCCAAGCCTGGACATGCAGAAGCTGAAGAGTGAAATCCAAGCCCTGGAAGCCCAAATGGCAGAACTAAATGAGGCCAGGGAGAGTCTAGCTAAGCTAAATGAGAAATATGACAAGTCAAAACAAAGCATAGCTAAGAAAGGAAGAGAGATAAAGGCTCTCAAAGAGAAGATAAAGGAGGTGGAAAAAGAGCTCACCCTGGACAAAGTGGTGGCTCAGCTCAAGACATTTTTATGGGCCAACATTGGCCAATCAATCACAGGTCAGTGGCAATACATTGAGACCATTCATGAGCAAATAGAACTCATAGGAAAAGCACACAGAGAAATCCAGAGAGCAAGGGCATCTCTAGGCAACATGCCTGAGGTAGCCAATAGAATGATTAATGTGCTCAACAACCGTACAGGTCCTCAGCTGGCAGCAATGGGAATTCCCAGCAGAACTGAAACCATTTTGCTGATAAAGAGGGTCCTTACATTAAGAAGCCTGGTACAAACACTGGAAAGAAGAAGCCAGGACATGCAGACAGAAGTGAACAGGTTCATGGATAAATTTGCAGTACTACAAGGCAGAGGTCTTCCTGGCTTACTGAAGAGCGCAGGTAGGCTACTTTCGCATGAGAACTATGCAAAGAGGGTCAACACATTTGCTTGAAATCAGATCACTGTAACGCCAAGTACTTCAGAAGAAACAGGGCTAGCATCTGGGCAAAATCTCTATGATAGAGTAGAGAATTTATTTTTTATCATGAATGAGATCAAGCATTTTTTTGAAGTGCCTCCAAACTTCTACAAATATACAGAGGCAGATGAGACCTTGGATGCAATTTTGAGACATCAATTGCCCACACAAGAATGGTGGACCAAAATGATACAGATGATATTGTAATCAAAAGCCTTTCATCAAATTTTTTCATCAAAAGACATAAGTCATCACCTTCAGAAAAAGTGATGCACACAGTATGATTATAGAAGAATGGGCTGAGCCAACTCAGCAAACCCACTAGGCCACCAAGGCAGCACTGACAGTTATAGATGACAGGGCCGAAAAGGCTACAGCAGGACAAAGACATAAAGACACATCATTCAACATTTATAACAGAACGTTCAACCGACTCAGTGGCCTCCAAAGGTCAAAAAGCCTTCTGACAGTATTAAAGAGCATTCATTTTGTATTCATAGCAGTAATAACTTATTTATCTGCTATTTGTAAAGTTGGTGAACCTATTTATTTCTCAGATGACTCGACGGTTCAGATATTTTGCATGACCGATTGTATATAGTCCCCCTCACATAAGCTCTCAGAGGGTTGTTGATTTCTCTTCTAGAGTTCTTATGCTGTAAATTTTCAGAGTTCAATACAAAGGCTGATGAAATTTCCAAAGTTTGTGTTGTCTGACGCGTTGTAACGTGACTGCTGAATGCTACAGGATTCCTGCGTGTTTTCATGGCTCAATAAGTTCCCTTTAAACTTTCTTTATGTTCTTTTATTATTTCGTCATAACTCATCCATGTCCTATATTTCATAGTTAATGGCAGAGAAAAAGACTAATTCTAGGATTTATTCATAGAATACCCTGAATTCAATCTGTGCTATTATAAATGTTTTCTTCAGTTATGGTTACAAAGGTGTAATTCTTTATTGCTGCACCTCTACACTATATCTTTCACAGTGACTATTGTTTAGGAATTCAAATCTGCTCCTTTACAATATATCTCTTTCTCACACCCCAGCTTAGTGGAAAATTCTTAATTGCTTTTCACTGGTTAAACACACTTCATCCTTATAATTTCAAGTTTGTTTCATGGGATATTCAAATGGCCCTGCAGTTTCAGCAATCCCAACCTACCTCTCAAACAACCTGTAGCCACAGACTCCATTGCCCAATGGACTAACACTGTCTAAAGATTTCCACCTTAAGCACTGAAAGACATCACTCAACCAAAATATAAAACCAAACCCTGAACTCGTAACTAGCCTAAAATCTTCACAAAACAGAGACAAACCTTAAAGAGAGAGCCCTCTCTGATTACAGTTGGGCTAGAGACTGTAATCCAAAGCTTGGTTAGTGGTTACCCCGGCCGTATTCCCTTGGGAGTCAAAGGGAACAACCTGGGTGTTAACATAATTGGCGACTCCACTGGGGAACTCCTCAGGATTTTCTAATTTCTGTATATTTCTTAAAGCTGCTTCAGTGAATCTTCATGCTAGCATTAAGATATACACAGCCATTCCAAAATCTTGTCTGGCCCTTGTAGACACAAAAATATTCCAAAAACATACTCAAAAAACAAGTTCAGAAGCTGGCTCCCAAGAAGAATCCGTGATATACAAGGTCAAATCCTGACCCCAATCCACCAACTGTTTTTGAAAATCCTAATACAATCCCTAAAAACATTAGGAAGCAGCAAGGACATGAAACTCTTGCTGATTCGAGTCCTGAGACAGCTTACCCAAACCCTGTTCCAACTCCAATCAAGGTTCTATTTCGGTCTACCCCTAATTCCCCCAGTTCACCATCCACATCTCAAAGCCCTCCGTTCACACCTCCATCCACTGCACATATTCCCTTGACCAACACTCTAGTTTCTACCGTTCCCATTACCCCTGTTGTACCAGTCGTTCATGTTATCCCAGTTATCCCTGTCAATCCTATAAATCCTGCAAATATGGCTAATAGGTATGCTCCCCTGCAGTTGCCTGCTAATGCTGCAGCTCTACCTCAAGACTACCAATCCAAGATCTCATATTTTGACTCCACTGGCCCTTTCAGAGCAATTCAGCATGCCAAAAGGATGCAAGACCATTTTGAGAACTATGAAATAGATGATGACAGTGTGAGAATGAGAATCTTTGTTCAGAGCCTGACAGGGGATGTAAGAACTTGGTTTAGATCACTGGCTGTAAATACCATCACAACTTCTGATGAGCGTTATCAAGCCTTTACTAACAGATGGGAGAAAAAGAAATATCCCCTGCACATACTTGGTGAATATGATACAATCAAACGAGGTCCTCAAGAGACCGTTTTGGAGTATTGTGCAAGATTCAACAATGTATATAACACAATACCACAGAATTTAAGACCTCCTCCCGATTTAGCCTTGTACAAATTTCCTGATGGTTTTGACCCTGATATGGCATATCAGTTGAAGGAAAGAGCCCCTGAAACCCTTGAAGATGCCCAAAAGGTTGCTGTCATAGTAGAGGCTAACCTGATATCCAAAAGAAACAGGGCAAGATTGGAAAAGAGAACCACCTTCAAAGAAGAACCCTCAGCCTTTGATCAAAAACTGGATGCAATACTCACTAGTATGAAGAGATTGGGTGATAGAGTAGAATCAGTTGAGAGAAAGTCATCATGGGAAGCACCACAAAATAACCCTATCAGGAATCCCAATTTTAGGAGAAATCAAAACCCAAACGTTGGCAAGGCCAGTTCTGATCCAGACATAAGACCTCCTTTCCAGGAAAACTATACTGAGGCATCCACTTCGAATGAGAAAACAGATGACACCCACATTAACCTGATGGGCCTGAATGATGAGCAGCAAGTTTTTTTGAGTCAAGAAGATCATAAGGATGATGATATTCAGCAATTCCAAACCAGGTCAGGTGAGTCATTTGACTTTAAACAAGGCTATGACACAGCTGTTTATGAAGTTCATAAGCAATACAAGCTAAGAAGCAGAACTATAAATGTAACACAGCCTGAAAAAACAAAGGATAGCCAGCAGCCCAAAAGAGCCATAGTCACAGAGCCAAATGACACAACTGATTCAGTTACAAATGAAGTAACCGTTCAAGAAGTCACTGAAACATTGCCCTAAAAACAACAGCCTATGGCTACATCACCCTTGCAGCCTAATCCAAGTAACACTCCTCAAGAGGTGAGTAAAAAGGACAAGCCTCAAGATCAAAAAGAGAACCAGGAGGAAGGCATCAAGGATTCCATTGAAAAGGAAAAGCCTATTAATCAAAATACTAAAACCCAACCTGATAAACCTTTTGACTTAGAAGCTGAAATTGGAAAATTGAAGATAGCCATTCCTCTTTCAGAATTGGCCAAACACAACATCTACAAACAACGAATCAAGAAATCCCTTCAACTTACTGATAACAAAGATGATGTTAATGTGTTGGATGATACTCCTGAACTACTTTTCGGCCCAGAGGTTGATGGAAAGACAGCAGTTACAGGGATCTTACCTTTCTATGTCAGCCTGCATGTTCATGATAAGATACTACACAATGCAATTTTTGACTCAGGTGCCTCTCATAACCTGATGCCCAAATCAGTCATGGAAAGATTGAATCTAGATATTACAAGACCATATAAGGACCTATTCTCATTTGACTCCAACCAAGTTAAGTGTTTAGGCTTAATAAAAGACTTATGTGTGTCCCTTGTTCAGTACCCAAATAAAACAATTCTAATGGATGTTGTAGTTGCTGATATCCCACCCAAATATGGGATGTTGTTATCAAGATCATGGGGGGCTAAACTCCAAGGTTCCCTACAATTAGACATGTCATATGCCACCATCTCAGTCTTTGGTCAACCCAAGAGGTTATATAGAGAGTCACTTATGAAATACATGGTCAGCAGTGAAGAAAAACCTCAGAACTTTCCCATATATGCTGTCCATTCTGACATAGACTCCTATATTCTCTTCAATGATAAAACGGGTCCCACAAATGATGAAGAAAACCAGACACTCAAACAAGGTCAGCATATGAATGAAGAAACTGCTGTTCAAGAAATAATGATTGAGAAATCAATTGACAAATCAGTTCAAGAAGGAAAACCAAATGTAAGCCAAGATCTCAAGTTGTTGATGCTAACTCCCATAACAGTTGACAACTCTTCCCTTAACTAAGAAGTCCTCTGGTTTCTTGAATTCGATGGGTCAGTCAACAAATTAGGGGCAGGAGCAGGAGTTTGGATACATAATGAACTAAGCAATCATGCAGAGGGCCGAGCCTATAGGCTAAACTTCAGGTGCACTAACAATATGGCAGAATACGAAGCTCTTTTACTAGGCCTCAAACTAGTAAAATCCTTACAAGCCACAAAGGTTTCAATCATGGGAGATTCAGACTTAATTATCCAACAAGTAAAGGGGAATTTTTTCACTAATGACAAAAGATTGAGATCTTATAGGTCTGCTGCTACTGAAATACTAAACTCCTTTACTGAATTTCAAATCACCAAAATCTCTAGAACTCATAATCTTCATGCTCATAGTTTGGCCACATTTGAAAGCACCTGCAAACTACCCTTTGAACCTAGCCATTGCTTGACAGCCGAGGTAAAACACAGACCTTCTGTCCCAAACAATGTTAAAGACTGGCAAGTGTTTGAAGATGATGCACAAATAAATAATTTCTTGACCTTGCAACAAGAATTTGCAGGACTAAACATTGACACTGAGGGAGCAAGTCAATCACAAATACTTAGTGCACAGAACCACAGGGCAATATCACCCAAAACAGCTAACCAAATGCTACATCCAACAATTTTTAACAAAGACAACATACAAGAAATTCAACAAATCAGTTGTGAAGAAATAGCTGGTGCAGAGGCTGAAATCATAGAGCTGAAAGACAATTTTCTTCCAACAGGCCTAACTCCGTTGGAGGACATTTTTGATTCAAATGATATCCCTAGAAAACCAAAGATGCAGCCCCTTAATGCTGCCATTGAGGAATGCAACATTGGAACCATTGAGAAACCCAAGATAATAAAATTGTCTGCATCCTTACCTCCTGATCAAAAGCCTAAATACATTGACCTCTTCAAAGAGTTTCAAGATGTCTTTGCATGGGGTTATGAGGATTTAAAATCCTATGACACCTCTGTTATCCAACATACTATCCCTCTCAAGCCTAATCAAAAGCCATTTAAGCAGAAATTGAGAAGGATCAATCCCATGCTTCTCCCTTCAATTGAAAAAGAGCTGCAAAAAATGTTTAAAGCTGGCATCATAGCACCAATCAGGTTTTCAGACTGGATCTCAAATTTGGTGCCCACAAGAAAGAAAACTGGTGAAATAAGGCTTTGTGTTGATCTAAGGAACTTGAATCAAGTGTCCTTGAAAGATAATTACCCCTTACCTAAGATGGATCACATTCTCCAAAGAGTGGTAGGGGCTTCAAGGATCTCATTACTTGATGGATTCTCAGGTTTCAACCAGATCCTAGTTCACCCTGATGATCAGGACAAAACAACATTTACAACCCCATGGGGAACCTTCAAATATGTGAAAATGCCTTTTGGATTGAAAAATGCAGGGGCTACATTTCAGAGAGCAATGGATATTGCTTTTGCCAAGGAGATTCATGACTTCCTTGTCATTTATTTAGATGACCTCACACCATTCTCAAAATCTGACCAAGAACACTTGAAGCATTTGAGACAAATATTCATAACTTGTAGGAAATATGGAATTTCCTTAAATCCCAAAAAATCCCTGTTTGGTTTGGAAGAAGGTAAGCTGTTAGGTCACATCATTTCAAAGGATGGCATTAGAATTGACCCAGACAGGATACAAGCTATCTTACAAATGCCCCACCCAAGAAACATCAAAGAATTACAAGCTTTCTTGGGAAAAATTAACTTCTTAAGGAGGTTTATCCCAAACCTAGCAGAATTGATCAGATTACTAAATAACATGCTTAAGAAGGATTCAAAAGTGAAATGGACAGTAGAAGCAAATCAAGCTTTTGAAGGCATAAAGTTGGCCCTTACCCAAACACCAGTCTTAACAAATCCTCAATTTGACAGAGAATTTATCATTTTCTCCTTTGCCTCCCAGCATACCATTGCTGCTGTCTTATTACAGAAAGATGACCAAGGAAATGAAAAACCCATTGCTTTCTTTAGTAGAGCTCTTAGAGATGCACCCCTGAAATATCAGATCATGGAGAAGCAAGCTTATGCTTTGGTCAAGGCCATTAAAGACTTTAGGATTTACATCCTATACTCCCATGTTATAGCTTATGTGCCAAGTCCCATTGTGAAAGACATACTCACCCAAGAAAACCTAGAGGGCAGAAGAGGCAAATGGATTGCCAACATATTGGAATTTGATATTGAAATAAAACCTACAAAACTGATAAAAGGGCAAGGTTTGGCCAAACTAATGACAGAAGCAAACTTTCAAGCCTTAGACATTAACCAACTGGACAATGAACCGGAGCTGGCGACTCCAAAGATCAATGCAGCCTTTGAACAATCCTCTTGGTATTCTGATATATGCTATGTGTTACAAAACCTGTGTGCTCCCCCAGGATTGTCCAGAACTAAATGTAGGTTCTTAAAAATGAAAGCTTCAAGATTTTGTGTCATGGATGGCAATTTTCTTTGGAAAAACCATGAGGGTATATTGTTAAACTGCTTAATTGAGAACGAGACTAACAATGTCATGAAAGAATTTCATGCAGGTGATTGTGGTGGACATTTGTACTGGAAGTCCACTGTGGATAAAATATTGAGGGCAGGTTACTATTGGCCCACTGTTTTCTCTGATGTCAAAAAATTCACCACTTCATGTCATAAATGCCAAGTGTTTGAGGGAAAGAGAAAGTTGATGCCACTTCCTTTGAGGCCTATTGCAACAGAAAGACCTTTTCAACAATGGGGCTTGGATTTCATTGGGGAAATTCGCCCCTCATCCTCAGGCCAACATAGATGGATCCTCACAGCCACAGACTACTTCACCAAATGGATTGAGGCCATCCCATGTAGACAGGCAAATGACTCAAAAATCATTCAGTTTTTGGAGAATAACATATTGTCTAGATTTGGTTGTCCTGATAAGATCATAACAGACAATGCTGCTGCCTTTAGATCTAAGAAGATGGTGAATTTCTGCCACAAATTCCACATTACCTTGGGCCATTCTACTGCATACTACCCTCAAGGAAATGGTCTAGCTGAATCATCAAATAAAAGTCTTATAAACATCATAAAGAAGATGTTGGAAGAAAATAAGAAGAACTGGCATAAGAAGCTGGCCAATGCCTTATGGGCAGATAGACTAACAACCAAGAGATCTATTGGGGTCAGCCCATATGAGTTAGTCTATGGATTAGAAGCCGAATTTCCTTCATCACTAGGGATCCCTGTTATGAAACTACTTCAAGAAAGTCAGGCTGAGCCCAATGACATACAAAGAAGGATCAATCAAATCATATGCTTGCAGCAAACTAGAGACCAAGTCTATAATAGAGTTCAAGTTTTACAAGAAAAGTTAAAGAAAGCTTTTGACCAAAGGACCAAGGCTGAAGACTTTAACATTGGAGAGAAAGTCCTCAAGTGGGATTCAAGAAGGGAAGATAAATGAAAACATGGAAAGTTTGATTCCCTTTGGAGAGGACCATTTGTCATTCAAGCAGTGAGAGGAAACAACACTTACTTTCTTAAAGGTCTTGATGAGACTGATTTGGATGAAGGTCCTGTGAATGGCAGGATGTTGAAGCACTATTTTGACTACTTTCCATGAACATAGCATGGCTGTTCCCCTGTACATAATATATTGTATATAACGTTCTCTTTCAGCATGTGAATAGCTCAGTTTGAAAGGTCTTGCAAAAACAGGAAAAGTCTTTAGTTCAGCAAGGTCCACAAGTATGACAGATTCCAATTTTGAGATTTCAAGGAAGAAAAGCTCCAAGTTTTGGTAAAGAGAATTCAAAGGGCCAAGGCATTCTGACCTACTGTTCTTGGTCTTTCAAGAAGAAAAACCATCCTGATGTGGAGCCAGTGTTAGCTAACTATACCAATAGGTTTCATATTTCATGATGGGCAAATAAAAATTCCAAATATGCTCTGCTTTGGTGATACAAAGATCCCATATTTCCAAGAGAAGACAATGTGTGTACATAAGCTTGATGTTGACTCAATTTTGATGGATGGTCCAACAGCCTAATCTGGATCATGCCATGATTCAATTTTCTGTTATAGAATAGAGAAGGAAGTTTGTCCAAACTGTTTAATCTTGGCAGACCACTAGTTAGGTAGAGAATTAAGGTTCCCAACTGCTTAATCTGGGGCCTTGGAAGCAATAAGGGTAGTTCTAGATAGAAAATCAAAAGAAAAAGCCAAAAGAAAAGAAAAGGCACATGAGGGTCTGCAAGTCTAAGTGCACCCTCCATGAAGAAACAAAAAATGCTAGGCAAGTAGATGGGTAGGTAGATGGGGTTGCAGAAATGTCATTCCTTTCAACTGAATTTAGCTGGTCTAACATAAAGGAAGCATCAATGGATAAAGGGAAGCTCATCTTCCCCATCACTTTGTAGCAAAACAATGGAGCATGTCTAACTTCCTGTTTCCCCCCATTCACATTCATTGCTAACAATCCCTTTACCAGTTGTGTTCATGAAAGAATTCAAGGTTTTATGTTGGTTCTTGTTTCTCTAAAAGCCACATTTCTTGTCTAAAATTCTTTTCATTTTGATCTACTTCCTAAGCTAAGTTGTTTTCATATAAACTTAGCGTTATCACTCCTCATTCACCTTTTCCACTCATATTAACCCCTAACTTCTTATTATTTAAATCCCCTATGTTCCCCTTTTCCCTTACTATTATAAACACTATGGTGTATAAACCCCAAGCATTCTATAAATATTCCCCCCCCTTGGCATTATAGCCATATGTCCAAAGTCAGGGATTAAATTGACCTCAGGTCAGTTTAACAGCCTAAGAATTACCCCTCTTTTCTCTTCAGAAATCATTTAAACCATTTTCCCCTTCATTTGCAAAAGAACCTTGTAAAAAACCCCATTTCCACCCCTAACCCGCTTTGTTTGCAAAAATACATCAAAACCCACTTTTTGGCTTTATCCAAAGTTTGGCGCAAATGCGCGTTTTTATAAAAAATACATTGAAAACCCATATTATCCGCCAAAGTCCTAAGTCCCGCCGGACACACATTTCAAAGACAAATATTATTTTATTCCCGGCCCCTTCCGTATTGTCCTAGCACTTTAGCGATCCGTCGACCGTCGGATCCGAGTCTTTTCATCGGACGGCCCACATGCATATCGGGTCGGGCCCGACGTCCATAAGATAGCACCCGAGAAACTGTCAGAGGGTGACGTCAGGCCTCTGCCACGCGTCACCCCCACAATTTCTAAGGTCGCCTTCGTACAAAACCGCGGCCGTATCTAAGGCGGTCCGAGAAAATCCACTTACCGCTTATGGTTTTCTGCTGCTCACGTCACCTCCTCATCACTGCCACGTCGTGCTCGCGTCATGCCACATCGCCGCCGCGTCAGCGCCCCTGTCCGCCACTGCTCCGACCTGTCCGCCACCTCACCATCCCCTTGGACCACTCATAGGCCGCCACGCCACCTGATGACGTCATGCTGACGTCATCCGACCTTGACCCCACCTGATGACGTCATGGTGACGTCATCCAAAAAAGCGCCAAAATCCCAAAAAGTCTATATTTTGGCCGAAAATCGTGTTTTTTGTCACTTTTGATAAAACAACTGTTACTCTGCTTTGCATGAATTTTACGACCAATCCATCGCCAACCTGCTGAAATCGACCAGAAGACTGTTGGCGCGCCAATTCCACCTACATTCGTAACCATTGCCGACTGTTTACCAGGTATTTATCCCAGTCATTCCCTCTGCGCCTGGTTTTGTCCATAATTCTCCAAGAATAGCTTAAAAGAGTGAAAAAACACAGTATCTACCAGCAAATCCCGGTGGCTAGCCTCCATTTTCAATTGTTAAGTCGAAAACTCCCCTGCAGAACCTGCATTTAGCTAAATTTACCTAAAAACGCAGTCTGTCCGCGCATTCGTGGACTTAAAACCCGAACTGCTCTAATTCACCGTAAAGAGATTTTTTCAGGCCTGACGTTTGCTCTGGCAGTCCTCTGTGCAGTATTTCAATTGCTGCTATTACAATTTACCCTCTGCTCCTTGCAATTCACCTCCCTATTGTAAAGATACCCCTCTGTGTTGCGCTGTTCACTCAAACCACTTCACATACAAATCAGAGGCCTTATTAGCCATGGAAGCACCAATAGCCCTGAATATTCAACCTCTGAATGCCCCACAAAGAGAATTAGAATGGAAAGCCCTGGGGGATAAGGATTATCAGATGATAGACTCATTTTCAATGAATTCCAAATTTAACATCCATCTGCTAAATGAGTTAAAGGCCCAACACCTCAGTGGAGCTGATATTTTAGGGATTTGGGACTCCAACTTGCCCATTTACAACCTCCCTCAAGTCAATGCCCTTCCAGACTTAATCCATAGATGCTGTGAATGCTATGATCCATGTCAGAGAGCTGTTCTCAATCCCTCAGGTGCAGTTTTGTTCCATATCACCCCTGAGGCCATAAATCAAATGCTCAACTTTCATTCTGCAAGACCATTGACTCCTCTCTCCATGCTAGATTTACTAAAGAAGGGAGGGAACTTGTCCAGTGCCCAGATCATCAAAATCAATCAGTTATTCATACAGCCAAGCTCTGAAACTGTGAGGACGCCTCCTATTGGAAATCCATACCTCAATGACTTGGGTAAAATGCTTGTAGATTTGATCAGCTATGTCTTGGGCTACAAGGGAACTGAGGATGTTGATGACACCATTATGGCTATGCTATCCATATTTTCTCCTGGGAAGCCTCCTGCCGTGCACTATGATTATGCTACATATATTGCAAACAAGATTCATGAGCAACTGATGAATCTAGAAAGGGAGAAGGTGTTTAGATACACCAGATACATATATCATCTGTTCTTATTTTATCAACCTGACAGTTTCCCTATTCCTCTCAAGAAACTTGATGCCCAGGGAAATCCAAGGTCAGTTGTGTTTTGGACTTTAGTTTTCCATCACACCTCTTGCTCACCATACACATACAATGAATTCATAGACCTTTTCATTCATCCAGCTTTGACCTTGTTGTATGGTGTTCCTCCTCCAAGATTGACTGATGAAATGCAAAGAATTCTTCATCTCTCTAAGGCCTACAGCATCGGTGATTGGTACTTTTACCAACACCACACAGTAATCAGAATATATGGCTGTGAGCTAGACCCTTACAGGCTGCCAAGATATGTCCCCATGAGACTACTTGCCTTGGAATATTTCAGGCAGTTTGGAAATGCAGACCACATCCATTTCCATAGTAAAAACAAAAAAGTGCAGCTAAAGGTCAGGAACCAACTAGGCCCTTTTCTTTACAACATAAGGGAGGAGGGATGGAAGGAAGCAGATGGCATGCTAGAGGCCCTCCGATTTGAAACTAGTTTCAAATGGATACCTTATGACCCTAATCATTTCATATCTCTCAGAAAGGTAAAACATAAACTGGGTGGCTATCCTCATGTCAGATTGCCTCATATTGAGAAATATGCCAATCAACTAAGTTGGAAAGAGGGCACCCTAGAAGAGCCAATGACTAGAGAGCAAATACTACAAAGAGAAGCAAAAAATATTGAGAAAGAGGCTGACTTGGAAACTTGTGGATGTAGGAATTTACAGGGTAAGTTCCTCAGAAAGAACACCAAAAGGACACCGCTCACAACCAGATCACAGATCAATACACCAGTATTTTTGATGTGGTTAAAACCCTCAAAGAGGGAAATAGTCCACGGCTTGCGCCAATGTGGCTACTACAGGCAATTTATTAATCAAAGAATGAAAATTTACATAAGCTTCTCTCATGCACGGATTACCCGAACAATGACCCTCCATGTGCTTTAAATAGAACTCATGGACCAATCGGGTGTCAAGCCACGGATCAAGTGTCGGTAATACCGAGGAGAGAGTGAACCGTCGGATCACTACATATCGTGACCGTCGGATTGTAAGTTACAAAATGTACAACGGTAAAGAAACACACTTTACCTAACTCTATACCTAACTCTATACTAGACCAAGTTGAACTTAACTATTTCCTATGTGTCGGAATATCCTAACATCCCCCCTTAAGAACAACTTGGGATAGGATTGAAGGATTTACAAATATGACACAATAGGAGAAGGAAGGAGGCACTAGAGCCTATCCCCCCTAAGTGACAACTTCCTGAACTCCAAGCATATATCGAAGTTTAGTGAACTTCGCCTCTGTGAGAGCCTTTGTGAAGATGTCTGCAACCTGATCATCTGTTGAACAATATTGCACTTCAAGAACATGGTCATGAATGAGCTTTCTGATGAAGTGCATGTGTAGTTCAATGTGTTTGCTGCGCTGATGCTGGACTGGATCTTTGCATAGCTGAATGGAACTTTGATTATCACACCAAAGTGTGGTTGGATGCTGCTGCTCAAAGCCAAACTCTGATAGGATCTGACGAAGCCACAAGGCTTCCTTACTAGCTTCCATGGCACCACGATACTCTGCTTCTGCTGACGAAAGAGAAATGGCAGCCTGTTTCTTACAAGCCCATGTAATAGGTCCTGAACCAAGAGTGAAGACATAACCGGCAGTAGACTTCCGATCATCAGGGTCACCAGCCCAATCAGAATCAGTGAAACCAACTAATAGAGGAGCTGCTTTGGCACTGTAATGAATCCCAAACTGTATTGTACCTCGAACATAACGAAGTATTCTTTTGGCTGCTTTCCAATGACTTTCATGGGGGTTTTGCATAAAACGAGCAACAAGGCCAACAACAAAGGAAAGGTCAGGACGAGTATGGGTTAAATACAAGAGTTTTCCTACAAGTTGACGGTATAAGGTAGCATCAACTTCAGGAGAAGTACAAGAGACTGAAAGTTTGACTCCAGACTGAAAGGGAGAAGGGGTTGGCTTACAGTCTTCCATGTGAAAATGACGAAGAATATCACAAGCATACTTGGACTGGGAAAGGGAAATACCCTCCTTGGATTGCAAGACTTAAAGACCGAGAAAATAGTGTAAGTGTCCTAAGTCTGTCATTTCAAATTTCTTTTTAAGGCTGGACTTCACATGGTTTATAAGGTTGGGATCACTACCAGTAAGAATAAGATCATCAACATAAAGAACAAGGATGATAATAGAGCTGCCCACTTTCTTGGTGTAGACAGTATTGTCAGAATAACACCTAGAAAAGCCAGATTCTAAAAGAAAGCTATCCATTTTGGCATACCAAGCCCGAGGAGCTTGCTTTAGACCATAAAGAGATTTCTTAAGTCGACATCCAAGGCTAGAGTCTGTTTGGATGAAGCCAATGGGTTGTTCCATATAGATTTCTTCATGCAAGTCCCCATGCAAGAAGGCAGATTTAACATCCATCTGATGGACTTCCCATTTTAAAGAGGCAGCAAGGGAAAGAACAAGGCGGATAGAGTTCATTTTGGCAACAGGGGAGAAGGTTTCAGTGTAGTTAATGCCTTCAACCTGTGAAAAGCCCTTAGCAACAAGACGAGCTTTATGTTTATCAACTTTCCCATCTGGTCCATACTTGGTTCTGTAAACCCATTTACATCTAACAAGTTTGTGTCCCTTTGGTAGAGGAACAAGATCCCATGTATCATTTGTCAAAAATGAATGATATTCTTCATTCATAGCTGCTTCCCAATGTGGATGGACTGAAGCTTCTGCAAAAGTGTCAGGATCATGATTTACTGGAGCTTGAGCCAGTAAAGAAGAGGCTCTTTCAAACTGAGAACGTGTACGTCACTGATCTGTAGGATCACCGGCAAGATCACCTGCTGCATTCCGAGTAGCACGGACCCATCTTGGAAGTTGAGGATCCTGAGAAGGTGGGGGAGGATTATCATCCTCACTTTCATCATCTGAAGAAGAAATATTTTCAAAAGTAGAAGAGATAGGAAGAGGTGGCACATCCGCCGGACTAGGCTCGCAGGCCGATTTATTTTCATCAAATTTTACATCTCTTCTAATGATAGCATTTTTGGACTTAAATGGAATAAGTCTATAACCTTTTACATCTTCAGAATATCCAACAAAAGTACATTTCTCACTCTTAGGTTCTAAAGCTTTATGCTTTTCATCTGGAATATGGGCCCATGCTTCACTTCCAAAAACACGAAAGTGACTTACATCTGGTTTAATGGAACTCCAAGCTTCTTCTGGAGTGATATTCTTTAGAACCTTAGTAGGAGTGCGATTTATTATATAATTTGCACAATTAATTGCTTCGGCCCAAAAACTAAGACTGAGTCCTTTAGATTGCAGCATACAATTAGCCATTTCCTTTAAGGTGCGATTTTTCCTTTCAGCTACACCATTTTGTTGTGGAGTGTATGGAACAGTATGTTGCATTTGAATTCCATTTTCGGTGCAAAAGTTGATGAATGTGTTTTTAACATATTCTCCACCATTATCAGTTCTTAGCTTAAGAATTTGATGTCCAGATTGTTTTTCAACAAAGGCTTTGAAGGCCAAAAATGTGTTAAATACTTCGCTCTTGAGTTTTAAGAAGTATACCCAAGTGCGTCTGGAGAAATCATCAATGAAAGTTAAGAAATACTTGCAGCCAGAGAATGAAGCAACAGGAAGTGGACCACATAAATCACTGTGCACAAGCTATAAAGGGGCTGAGGCGTGCCAAGAGGCACATTTTTCAAAACTGTCCTGATGATGTTTTCCGAGTACACATCCGGAACAAACACCATCTCTGCAAGATACCATAGGAAGACCTGTCACCATATTTTCTTTACATAGATGCTGAAGGGAGCGATAGTTTAAGTGACCAAATCGCTCATGCCAAAGTTTGCTCACTTCATCATTATGAGCAACAAATACTGAGGGAAGATTTGATGACCCAAAGTTGTGAAACTTATACAACCTTGTGGAATCATCAGCAATACCAGTAGCTAGAATCTGTTTAGGATCTCTTAGATCCTTGATTACAACATCATGAGGTGAAAATTCAACAATTTTACCTTCACCTGAATGAGTTATCTGATATACAGATAGAAGGTTGCAGGATAAGGTTGGAACACATAATACATCATTAAACTGACCATTGTCTAGATGAACAGTTCCAGTCCCTACAACATTAAGAGATCTATCATCACCAACATATATATTTTTGGTGTTACAATCATTTAAAGAAGAAAACATGGCTTGGTTTTTGGCCATGTGATAAGAGGCTCCAGAATCAATGAGCCACTCATGAGAATGAGAAGAAGAAGATACATTTAATGCATAACCAGACTGAGATGATTGACAGCGACATGCAGAAAGTGTCATTCCTGAAGATGAAGTTGAAGTTGAAGTTGAAGAATGCTCCACATGGATGTTATGTTTCTTCATTGCGGCTTCCAAGGCTTCCATCTTCTTAAAGCATTTAGATTCTAAGTGGCCATCTCGATTACAAAAGTTACAATGTCTATCAGTCTTCTTCCAATTGTTTTTATTGGTCTTATCATTTTGCTGAAATGATCTTTCATTTTGAGGCTGAGTTTGCTTAGGACCCTTGTTTGGTTTAGGACCATTCTTTTTAGGATATGACTTCTTAGGATTCTTTGAATTTGGTTGCTGCTGGGCGGCTAACGCTTTCTTGGAAGAGTTTCCAAGATTAAGAAGACCAAGGTGTTAGAGTTTTTCTTGTTCTCTTATTAAAGAATCACAAAAAGAGTCAAAGGAAGGGGCCTTGTAGTCTTTTCCTTGACAAATGAAAGCTTCCCTTGTAGAATGGAAGGTGGAAACAAATACAGAGTAGGCTGGTCCCAACTTAGTAAGGATGGAATAAATAAGGTTACTATCTTCTTTCTTAACCTTAACACCTTCCAAGAGATATCTAAGGGTCTTGAATTTGGACAAGAAATCTTCAATGCAAGAAAAATTATTAGGATCCAATGTAAGCAACTCATTTTCAAGTTGATGGGCTCTAATTTCATTTTTAATCCCAAAAACTTTAGTGAGTTGTTCCAATGCTTCATGAGGAGTCTCAAGTTCTGCAATATGGAATCTAAGATCAAGAGAAATAGACATCCCTATCAAACCACGTGCTTGATCTTGTCTATTTTCCCATTTTGCAGCCTTGTCTTCATCTTTTGGTTTCTTCTCTTGGTCTGTGGCTATTCTGTAGAGACCTTTACTTCTAAGTAAATCTTCCATGTAGGCTATCCATTGGAAGTAGTTAGTGCTGTCAAGAATGACTTGGCATGGACTTTCCATTTTAAAAAAAAAACTGAAGCTGAAGATGATGAAAGTAAGTGCTCCAATGGATAGATCTCGAAAAATTAGGCTGTTTTAAAAAAAACGGCTCTGAAAAAGGCTTCCGGATGAAGAAGTTATGGCTTTTTGAAAAAAATTGTTGAAGTTGTCGGCAAAGTGCGCGAATGTGCGGGAATGAAATAATCCGCCCCCACAAAATGGAGACTTGAACCCAAGACCTCTACTCTCTTAAAATAGCTTTGAACCAATTGATCTATACAAAAAATTTGAGAGAGAGAGAGAGAGAGAGAGAGAGAGAGAGAGAGAAGGGGGGGGCCTTGGTTTGCGTGCTTGCCTTGAGAAAGCTCTTTTTCCCTACAAAACACAAAACACAAAACCCAATACGGACATGCAAAGAAAACGAACCTTATGGCTCGAAGTTAGCTTTAGCCAAAAAACTAGATATTTTCAAAAATGAACCTTGCGGCTCAAAGTTAGCTTTAGCCGAAAAACTAAATATTTTTCTCAATGTTTCTGATTTTCCGAGATCACACTAAGGTGCAGGGAAAAGAGCATACACATGAGAAAAATCCTTCCTTTCTGTTTCTGATTTGCCCAGATTGCACAGAGTCGCAGGGAAAATAGCATACGCAGAAATGAAAGGTATAGATCCGGTTAAAAAAAAGCTAAATAAACCGAAACTGAAATAAGCAGAGAGAAAATAATAGTAAACTGCAAATAAAGACTGTATACCTCCAGATCTTAAAAATGACGCAGCTAGGGCTACCGGAAACCTTTTCGCGTGAAACGAAAGGGGTTCCTCACTGGAACAGATGCTCCGAACACAACAGAGCAGTCCTCTCGGCCCGAAAGCAATCAGAAACAACAGATCTAGGAAACGGCAGTCGGATGCAGTTCTACCGACTTCAGATTTGGATCACCAACGGACGCGGCCCTCAAATAGCTCTGATACCATGTAGGAATTTACAGGGTAAGTTCCTCAGAAAGAACACCAAAAGGACACCGCTCACAACTAGATCACAGATCAATACACCAGTATTTTTGACGTGGTTAAAACCCTCAAAGAGGGAAACAGTCCACGGCCTGCGCCAACGTGGCTACTACAGGCAATTTATTAATCAAAGAATGAAAATTTACATAAGCTTCTCTCATGCACGGATTACCCGAACAATGACCCTCCATGCACTTTAAATAGAACTCATGGACCAATCGGGTGTCAAGCCACGGATCAAGTGTCGGTAATACCGAGGAGAGAGTGAACCGTCGGATCACTACGTATTGTGACCGTCAGATTGTAAGTTACAAAATGTACAACGGTAAAGAAACACACTTTACCTAACTCTATACCTAACTCTATACTAGACCAAGTTGAACTTAACTATTTCCTATGTGTCGGAATATCCTAACAGTGGACAGGTTTCCTCTTCATATCAAAGGCAGCTTGGAGTAGCTGCATCGTCTTCCACAGCACATCAGCAAGCATCCAGAACTACTCATCAAACTTCCAGCAAAGGTAAAAAGAAACAGATGGAGCCAGAATAGCTAGCTCCTACAGAACAGCAGCAGGAAGTACAACAGCAAGAGGTACAGCAGAAAAAACAGCAAGAACAAACATTAGAGGCCCCAATATCCGTAGGGCAGCAAGCACAGGACACTCTGCCTCCTAGGCAGGAGACTACAGTGGAGGCCTCAGTCCTCCAAACTCCACAAAATGAGGACAGAAATCGGAAGAGGGACAGAGAGACTCCCCTCACCACCTCCACAACTCACGGGGAGAAAAGGCATAGAATGAATCCCCTCTCTGAGGAAGAAATGCCCATTGGGCAATCTTTAGGCATGGGCCCACCAAGTATGGAGGCATCTGCAAGTTCCTTTCAGCAGGAACATGAAAGAACAGTTGGCGGAGAAGTCAGCTCCTCAAGCCACCAAAAGGGAGCCGAAGTAGGCATCAAACAGCAATTTATTGATATCAAAAAGAGGAACGAGCCAATCAAGATACAACTCTACAATCACTTGTTAAAGATGGCTCCTACAAACCAGCAAAGATTGATGTCTGCCTATGATGTACATGAGGGCAAAATGGTAATGAGTCATTTCATGCCAACCATGTTGCAGCCCCAGTCAGCTGCAGACTACATAAGGACCAACCTTGAGGTCCTAGCCAAAGACATCCACCCTATGGATCAAATAGAATTGCACAAGCAAACGGGTGAGATGGTGTATGCCACTCTTGCAGACAAAACATTGGTAAATCTTAGGCTGGAAAATAGCCTAAATAACACAGCTGCCCAACTTGAGTTGGAAAAGGCTTCCTCCCAAGCAAAGGACAACCGAATCAAAGCGTTGGAGGATATCATCATAGAGCTTGGGCATGATCCCAAGGACATTAAGGTTGTACAAGCGCTGTTGAAGCTAAGAGATGCAGATATGGCAGCGTTGAGGAAAATGATTAAAATCCCAGCAACTCTTCATCCCCAAACAGAAGAGGTTGCCCAGCTGAGACATGACCAAGATGCAGCAGCTATGCTGGTATCGTTATACAAATAGCTGATCTAGACACAGGAGAAATTGGGAGAATCAGAGGCTGCACTGCAGGCAGCACTACAACAGAAGGAAGGAGGCCAAACTTCTCAGCCCCCTCCAGAGATAATCAATCTTGAGGAACCTCCTCAAACTACTGCTCCTCCCACAGAACAGACAGCACCCTCTACATCAACACCAACACCAACAACAGAGCAGGCTCCAAGCCTGGACATGCAGAAGCTGAAGAGTGAAATCCAAGCCCTGGAAGCCCAAATGGCAGAACTAAATGAGGCCAGGGAGAGTCTAGCTAAGCTAAATGAGAAATATGATAAGTCAAAACAAAGCATAGCTGAGAAAGGAAGAGAGATAAAGGCTCTCAAAGAGAAGATAAAGGAGTTGGAAAAAGAGCTCACCCTGGACAAAGTGGTGGCTCAGCTCAAGACAGTTTTATGGGCCAACATTGGCCAATCAATCACAGATCAGTGGCAATACATTGAGACCATTCATGAGCAAATAGAACTCATAGGAAAAGCACACAGAGAAATCCAGAGAGCAAGCGCATCTCTAGGCAACATGCCTGAGGTAGCCAATAGAATGATTAATGTGCTCAACAACCGTACAGGTCCTCAGCTGGTAGCAATGGGAATTCCCAGCAGAACTAAAACCATTTTGCTGATAAAGAGGGTCCTTACATTAAGAAGCCTGGTACAAACACTGGAAAGAAGAAGCCAGGACATGCAGATAGAAGTGAATAGGTTCATGGATAAATTTGCAGTACTACAAGGTAGAGGTCTTCCTGGCTTACTGAACATCGCAGGTAGGCTACTTTCACATGAGAACTATGCAAAGAGGGTCAACACATTTGCTTCAAATAAGATCACTGTAACGCCAAGTACTTCAGAAGAAACAAGGCCAGCATCTGGGCAAAATCTCTATGATAGAGTAGAGAATTTATTTTTTATCATGAATGAGATCAAGCATTCGTTTGAAGTGCCTCCAAACTTCTACAAATATACAGAGGCAGATGAGACCTTGGATGCAATTTTGAGACATCAATTGCCCACACAAGAATGGTGGACCAAAATGATACAGATGATATTGTAATCAAAAGCCTTTCATCAAATTTTTTCATCAAAAGACATAAGTCATCACCTTCAGAAAAAGTGATGCACACAGTATGATTATAGAAGAATGGGCCGAGCCAACTCAGCAAACCCACTAGGCCACCAAGGCAGCACTGACAGTTACAGATGACAGGGCCGAAAAGGCTACAGCAGGACAAAGACATAAAGACACATCATTCAGCATTTATAACAGAACGTTCAACCGACTCAGTGGCCTCCAAAGGTCAAAAAGCCTTCTGACAGTATTAAAGAGCATTCATTTTGTATTCATAGCAGTAATAACTTCTTTATCTGCTATTTGTAAAGTTGGTGAACGTATTTATTTCTCAGATGACTCGACGGTTCAAATATTTTGCATGACCGATTGTATATATTCCCCCTCGCATAAGCTTGCAGAGGGTTGTTGATTTCTCTTCTAGAGTTCTTATGTTGTAAATTTTCAGAGTTTAATACAAAGGCTGATGGAATTTCCAAAGTTTGTGTTGTCTGAGGCGTTGTAACGTGACTGCTGAATGCTACAGGATTCCTGCGTGTTTTCATGGCTCAATAAGTTCCCTTTAAACTTTCTTTATGTTCTTTTATTATTTCGTCATAACTCATAGATGTCCTATATTTCACAGTTAATGGCAGAGAAAAAGACTAATTCTAGGATTTATTCATAGAATACCCTGAATTCAATCTGTGCTATTATAAATGTTTTCTTCAGTTATGGTTACAAAGGTGTAATTCTTAATTGCTGCACTTCTACACTATATCTTTCACAGTGACTATTGTTTAGGAATTCAAATCTCCTCCTTTACAATATATCTCTTTCTCACACCCCAGCTTAGTGGAAAATTCTTAATTGCTTTTCACTGGTTAAACACACTTCATCCTCATAATTTCAAGTTTGTTTCATGAGATATTCAAATGGCCCTGCAGTTTCAGCAATCCCAACCTACCTCTCAAACAACCTGTAGCCACAGACTCCATTGCCCAATGGACTAACACTGTCTAAAGATTTCCACCTTAAGCACTGAAAGCCATCACTCAACCAAAATATAAAACCAAACCCTGAACTCGTAACTAGCCTAAAATCTTCACAAAACAGAGACAAACCTTAAAGAGAGAGCCCTCTCTGATTACAGTTGGGCTAGAGACTGTAATCCAAAGCTTGGTTAGTGGTTACCCCGGCCGTATTCCCTTGGGAGTCAAAGGGAACAACCTGGGTGTTAACAGACAGCAAGGCAGCAATCACTCCCACAGTGATGGGATTAAAACTCAGCAAAGAGGACAACAGCAAGGATTTTGATCCTAGTTTGTACAAGAGAATAGTTGGCAGCCTCATGTATTTGACTGCAACTAGGCCGGATATAATGCATGCTGTTAGTTTAATTTCCAGATTCATGGAGAGGCCAAAATAAGCACATTGGCAGGCAGCAAAAAGATTTCTAAGTTATGTTAAAGGTACTAAAAGGTTTGGCATTTTATATACTGTCTCAGAATGTTCAGATTTAGTTGGATACACTGATAGTGATTGGGCTGGAAGTGTAGATGATCGGAGAAGCACATCCGGTTATGTTTTTCGCATGGGTTCAGGAGCTATTTCATGGGCTTCTAAAAAGCAGCTTATTGTAGCATTGTCTACAGCAGAGGCAGAATATGTGGCAGCTACAGCAATAGCATGTCAAGCAGTTTGGATGAAAAGAATGTTAAGGAGCTTAGGCCAAGAGAGGGCAAAAGGAACGGTGATTTTTTGTGACAATAGCTCAGCTATTGCATTATCCAAGAATTTGGTGTTTCATAAGAGAACGAAACACATTGACACAAGGTTTTATTATATCAGGGAATTGGTAAGCAATGGAGAAATTGTTTTAAAACATTGCAGGACTCAGGAACAGGTTGCAGACATTCTGACAAAGCCATTGGACCAGAAAAGCTTTGAATTTTTGAGGAAATGTCTGGGTATGACTGATAACCCAGCAGTTGAAATTAAAGGGGAGTGTTGAAAATATAATTCCAACTGCCGCCCAGTCAAACAACATTTAATTCAGCAAAACCGCCATGAGTTTATCGCACCGCTTTTCACAAGTTGGTGGTATTCTCTCAAACGCCCCCGATACAATCACCATTTGACGCGTGTCCCCTGTACGTTTTTCAAAACAGCTTTTTATCGAGACGTATCATTCGTTTTGTTTGGGCAAGCGATATTTGTTCGATTGCAAGGATGGATGATGTCCGTTGATTAAAGCCAAAGTTGTGCACAGGCCTGCTGCAACATTACGTGACGTGAAGTAAAGTTCTGTTTACCACTAGTAAAACAATTAATGGATTAATATGTATGTACTGTGGTCGTAGATTTTAAGTATAAGCTTTTAATTTAATGTTTTTAAATTCACGGGAGTAAGTTTTATGTTTTACCGCAAAAGTCAAACAACATATGTAAATTTTTTTGTTTTGTTCATTTGTCACATACCCATTGTAATGCAAGGGTAGAAATGCACAGCGGTGCGAAACAAAAATAGAGCAAAGGGCGAATGTAACTTTTGTTAAAAAGGGAAATGCAATGTAAATGCAGCAGCGCGAGGGAAATATATGCAGCAGCGCATATGTATTTTCGTTGATTGAAATGTAATGCGAAGAATGGATATGTAAGAATTTTTTTTATTTACAGCAGTAAATGTAAATGAAAAATTTACACATAGCAGTGTAAATCTTTTCAAAAGGAGAGAGAGTAATTTTTGTTGAAATGTTCTTGGTGTAATCCCTCAGGCAGAGGAAGAATATTTTTGTAACAACAGTTTTATTTTAATGAATACAAAGCATTTGTGGGTGTGTGTAATACTCATTGTAGCTTCCCGTGTTAAAGATCCTGAGAAACAAAGCATCATTCTCTATTCAGTCTTTTATTTGAAATTACCAGAAATTTTCAACAGAAATGAATTTAACTGAGGACTTTTTGTTGACACCAGTGTTGAAGAAGAACCTATTTTCTGTAGGACAGATGATGGAGTGAAATTACAAGTTAGTGTACGAGTTCATGTATGATAATAAAGATTGCTTATTTATGGAAAAGTTAGAATCAAAATGAAATTATAACAAAAGGTGAAATGACTGAAGACAATTTTTTCCAGCTCTCTTTTGATTATTGCTTATTTATGGAAAAGTTGAATCAAAATGAAATTATAACAAAAGGTGAAATGACTGAAGACAAATTTTTCCAGCTCTCTTTTGATTCGAGTAATTTACAAAGTTTCAAAGCAATAGAAGAACCAAATAGTAAGCTTTGAGAGTTAAAGATGGGACATATGAATTTTCATAGTTTGGTGTTGCTAAGAAAGACGAACTCTGGAAACCCTCATTTAAATTTTCAGTTGTTGGAAAGTGTTTTTCGTTTGTTAGTGTTTGTTATATTCATGTGAATTTTCTGAACGTTGTCTCATTTCATCTCAGTGATAATTTCTTGTTTGTATTATTGAGGATGGTTGTCATGCGACATGGCTCCAGGGTTTGGCAAAGACCACTTTTGATGGTGCTTCTGGAGTTTTTGCCAGTTTCTTAGGTAGAAAAGGTATCCTTCTTACCTAGTTGTACCTGTGTATAAAGTATTGGGTATTTTAGCCCAGGGTTTTAAATTCTCAGGTTAATTTTTTGCTTACTATGCAGCGATTAATCCCGCTTTCTCCCAGTTGTACTTTCAGCTAAGAGGTATGAGATATAAGCATTTACATTGGACATTTATTCCTTGGTTAAGTCCAACTCATTAATACCCTCACTAATTTCCTAGTACTCGTTTTGTTTTGTTCTCTAGGGGGGTTTTCCCTCTCCTAAAGCCGCTGACTCATTTGGATTAAAGATTCAAATTTTTGATGACTTTAACCCCGATTTTCTTATTTTATTAACCTTTTTTCTCCAGTTTTAGGTGGATTTTGGGGAAACCACACTTAAATATTGGCGTAATATGTAATAATCAAAATAAAACCAACCTAGATCTATTTTAACTCCAATTTATAATTTTAAATCTACCAAGCATCCACAGAGATCAATTTTTTTCTAGAAAGATCAATTTTTTTTACATCCTAAAATATTAGGTAAATCAAGATTTGAACCTTCTCAACCTTTGTAGATCGAGAATTGAGATGAATCTAGACTTCTCAACCCTAGTCCTCGTTTTGTTTTGTTCTCAAGGTGGGGTTTCCCTCTCCTCGAGCCACTGACTCATTTGGATTAAAGATTCAAATTTCTGATCAACTTAACCCATATTCTCTTATCTTATTAACCCTTCTTCTCCGGGTTCTTGGTCGATTTTTGGGGAAGCCACACCTAAATATTGGCTTAATATGTAATGTTCAAAACAAAACCAGCCTAGATCCATTTTAACTCCAATCTATAACTGCAAATCTACGAAGCTTCCACATAGATCAATTTTTTTTCCAAGGAGATTAATTTTTTTTTTCATCTTAAGATATTCGGTAGATCCAAATTAAAACCTTCTCAACTCTTGTAGATCCAGAATTAAGATGAATCTAGATTGATTGATTTGATTTAGATTAATATAATTATTATGTAAATAATATTGTAAATTTTATTAAATAATTTAAAATAAAAAATTCTAATAAATATATTATAAATATTCATGAGGAAACAAATTTATGAAATGAGATAAATGTAATTTATATAATTTCAACAATAATGTTTGTTTTTACTTAAGTTTACTTATTATTTCCTTCAAAGTCTCTTGCATTTTGTTTAATTTTACTTTTACTCTAAAACCTATAAGATTTTGTTTTAATTTTTGAGATATTTATTTTCCTCCTTTAAAAGCATTAAGATTAAAATGGATCTTGAATTATAAATTATCTTTCTTATTTTTTTTCTTAATGTGATTGTAGCAAGAGGATCATTCTACAACTCAATATTAGAAAGATGTATGATTCCTTTTGTGCTCAACATCATTGATCCCACTTGTTGTGTTATATTACAATTTAGTATGAAAAAGATATAGTAAAAATATTTCACTTTCATTCCCAACGATGAATAAAATATTTAAAGATACAGTAACATAATTTTATATCAACTTTAAAAAGAGATAAAATAATTAAAAGTTCATATATATATATATAAAAGTGTGTAGAGGATGTGTAATTCATTTCAATAAGGATTTAAGTAAATGATTTGAATGTTTGTATTAACTAATCTATCTCAGTGACAATTTTGAGAAGGTTCAAAAACTAAAATAAAATAAAATTTCAAAAGCTAAATAAAAAATAATATATTTCAATAAGAGAAATATAGAAGAAGAAGAAGAAATTAAAAGTGAAAAAACCAATTATTATTAAGGGGAAGATGTTTAATTCATTTAATTTTTAATACAAAACTAAGACAAGAGGTAGTTATAATAATAATAATAATAATAATAATAGCAATAAAATTTATATAGACCATAAATAAAATATTGCAAGATGTAGGATTAAATATCTACCAAGGGCTTAAGGGAATCAAATATATTTCTATTCATACATACCTTTTTTTATTATTATAAAAGTTAATGAAAAGTTTTCACATAGAAATATTTGATTTTGATTCATCTTAACTCTTGGTAGATTCTAAATTCTCTCTATCTTTGTCTCTCTCTCTCTATATATATATACCTACCGACCTTCCTTTTTGTATATAGTATATACATAGTTCACATTGAAATATATATCAGAAAATATATAGGGCTCTCTTTCTGTAATTATTTTCATTATACATATTTTTTAAATTGTTACATATTTATTTATCCTTTCTTTTTCTATATATTAATTTTTTTTATTAATATTTAAAGTATTACATATCAACTCCATATTAAAAAATGAATGAATTGCAAATCTCCCTTGAAAAACCTATTAATGGAATAAAAAATCCCCCTTTATATATAAAATATATATTAAGCTTTTAAGATATATATATATATATATATATATATATATATATATATATATAAAACATTGAAATATTTTATTTTTCATTCACATTTTACACATTAAAATATTAATACATGTTTCAATCATGTTTGAAAATAGAAAACATATATTTTATAGTCTCTCTCTATATATAATTTTTTTTATTGATATTTAAAATGTTACATGTCAACTCTATATGAAAAATAAATGAATTTCAAATTTCCCTAAATAATCTATTAATGAACCAAGTACTGCATGACAGCGTAATAATTGGCGTTGAAATTAAAGATATGTTGTTACAAAATTTGTATATAAAAAATGTTAGCATGAGAATTATATATATATATATATATATATATATATAGAAAACATGGAAAAGATTAATATATGTTTTTCATATCTGCAAGCTAACATAAAATGAGTATTTTATGAAAATGTTTTAGAAAACAATTTTTTCTTTGTATTTATATGACAATCTTTGAAAAAATCTTGAAATTCAACTAGGTGGATGTACATTGATATATATTTTAGTTACAAATGGTTTAGTACAATGCACAATTAAATTGGTCAATTTCCCATGTCTATTGACATGTAAAAATACATAATGAAAAGAGGGAAACATCATCAATATGTATGATCAACTATAGTTAACTATGATGAAAGTTAATTGATATTTATGTGTGTATAGAACTAAATCTTTATCACGTTCATGTAGATTTGAATTACAAATTATTTAGTACATTGCACATATGCAATTTTCTATTATGTATAATTAACCATAATCAATTATGTCACACTCAATTGAGATCAACTATAATTAACCATAACTATATTTTATGGGGTTAACTCTAGTTTTAATTTTGTTCTTGGTGGTTCTTAATCAATGTAAATAATTTTTAAAAATTATGAAAGGGATAAAAAAAAACCTTTGACAATTTACATTTCAAAAGGAGTAAAAACTTGTAATTCATTGTCGTATTATGTTCAATATCCAAAATGTTTAAGTACTATGTGAACATTTCTATTTAAAAAGTAGAATTACATGGTATTAGCCTAATTTGTCAAGCCTTTCGAGAAAAAGACTCAAATAATTTTGTTGATAATTTGTGCAATTACATGCTATTAGCCTAATTTGTCAATAATTAGCCTAATTGGTGAAGCCTTTCAAGAAAGAGAAACTAAAATAATTTTGTTGATAATTTGTAGGGATGATTAAGCAAATCATAGTTAAAAGATAAGACATGTATGTCTATGTTCATTCTTCAAATGTCCAACAAAAGCTGATGCAATTAAATATCTTTTGTTCTTACCAAGTGCATAGTTGAACGACCTGTAAAACAAAAAGCAAGTTAAAAGAACGGTAAGCAAGTTAAAAGAACGGTAAAAGAGAGACTATGTTAAAAGCATACTAAAAGTAATAACAATTTGGAGGCATCTTATGATATTATTTAGTGAACATATTTGAATATTTTAGTTCACATGTAGTATTAAATTGTCTTTATTTAGAGTAAGCCTGTTGTGCATGCAAAGGCCACGAAGCATATAAACACTTTTTTGTTTTGTTTTTTTTTTCTAGATGTATTAAAGAGTGAATCTATACAAGTTAGTTTTTTTTTTATTATTAAATTTGTGGAAAACTTGTTATTTTTTTTTATATCAATGTTTTAGACTTTTAAGGTGAGTATATTATTATTATTAGGGAAATTGTAGTTTATAATGGAGAAGTAAGAGCATGAATAATTTGAGCAATTAATAGTTATTTGAGAGAAGTTTTGGTTTATGTCAAGATTAATTTAATTTTGGTTGATAATTGTTTAATTTTTGGAAATTAATTACTATGGTTTCGGTTATTATTTTCATTTAATAAAGGTTTATTATTAGTTTTGTTTAATAAAAGTTTTCAAGTGTTACTTAATTTTAAGTCTTCATCTCTATTCACTGTGTTGGATGATTTTTCTATTTCAATGGCCTCTTTTACTCTTCTTTTTAAATAATGGTTTTCTCTTTGAATTAGTCTTGCATTTTCCATGCAAATGTAGTGTGAGGAAGAACATGAATGTTTCCCAAGGGCACATTTTTCTGTTCTATTCTTTGCTACGTCAATTATGTTCTCTTTTAATCATATGTCTACCGATCTTCTTATTTCACCTATATATATTTTTCCACATGAACACATAATAGAGTATACTCCTTTGTGTTGTTTTGGGTCTATTAAATCTTTGATAGAGTCAATCATTTTCCTGATGGTGTTTGGAGGAGTGAATGCAACTTTGACCTTATGTTTGGAGAGAATTTTTGCAATTTTGTCAGTGGTTCCTTTTATATAGGGTAAGGTGATTTTTGGGTTGTCAAGAAATTTTATTTTTTGAGTTTTTATAGGGATTATTAAATGGTTTTGTGGTTAACATTATTATTATATCCATTACCTTCAAAAAATTTGTAGTTGTGGATGCTATAGTTGCTAGGGTTTTCATGACTCCTACTTTTTATTTTGGATTGTGGTCGGAATCAGAGTGAAGGTATTTATCAGCTTGAGTTTGTTTTTTGAAGATTTGGTGGCTAATTTTACCATTTGTCTTAGTGAGGAGGATGTCTAGGAAAGGGAGTTAGTTGTCCCTTTCAATTTCAATTGTGAATTTAATGTGATAAGAGAGGCTATTTATGTGTGATACAAAGTTTTTAAGTTTATCCAACCCATGGCTCCATTTTGCAAATATGTCATCCACAAATATTTTCCATTCCTCTGGGGTAAATGGGAATGAATTGGGAGCCATTTGTTCAAAGTGCTCCATGTATATGTTGGCAATTATTGGTGATAAGGGTGAGCCCATGGAAACACCATGTGTTTGCTCATATATTTTCCCTTTGAAACTGAAGTATGATAATTTAAGGTAAATTATTAGAAGGCTCACAGTAATGTTCTTTCTTACCTTGATGGCCTCATTTACTAGAATCATTGTATAGAGAGATACAATGTCAAAACTTACTAGGAGATCATTTTCATTAATTTTTAGGTTTTTAATCTACACTATGAATGATGTGGAATCTTTTATATATGAAGGGGTGTTACCTGAGACTCCATAGGTCAAAGCGAATGGTCGATGCTAGCTGGAGATGCAAACCTAGAAGTTTTTTTTTAGAGGTTTTGATTAAATGATATCTCGCTGATTTTATTTCTATACTTATTAGGGTTTTGCTAAGTTTATTAAAAATATATATGTTTCGGCCCCGCCTAAGAGGATGTCTGCATTTAGTGAAGTTTGGAGTGAGGTTTTCATCACTATGGTGTTTCAAAAAAATGAGATTCGATAGGTGTTTTTCTCTTGAAATTCTCATGTTTCATATAATGACATATCTTTTGTGTTTCAAAAAAATGAGATTTGATAGGTGTTTTTCTCTTGAAATTCTCATGCTTCATATGACATATCTTTTGTGTTTCAAAAAATGAGATTCGATAGGTGTTTTTCTCTTGAAATTTTCATGCTTCATATGACATATCTTTTATGTTGGGCAGTGTATCATGGACTATAGGCTCTCTAATAGTGCAGTACACAATTTTTTTTAGAGGTCATTCGAATGACAATGTTTAGACAATATTTATATACAAATGGACATCTCTAATTGCATTTTAGTCCATTAATTGTTCCATTTTCTATAAATGTAAATGCATTAGCAGGGGATTTGCAAATAACAAAAGCATGTTCAAATGGGGTTGAATAAACCTTTTATGCTATTATCATGCCTTTAGCCTATTCATATGGCACCAAAAATAGCCTATTCATATGGCACCAAAAAAATATATTGAGTAGTACCGTATAAGTTTTTTTCGAATAATTATTTATATAAAATTTATGTATTAATTTAAATGCTTATACTTACAACATTCATTGAGCTAGTGATTCTTTTCAGATCTCATACTATATCTATTCTGAGTTTGGCTATGAATGTAGATTGTGCTGTCGGAAAGGTATTTTCCTTCACGTCCCTTATTTTGGTTAATTTTTGATATGTTACATTTTTGAATAATATCAAAAGGAATTTGCCTTTCTACAATTCTTGTTCCACCGAAGTGAAGAAATGTTCATACGTTTCAAATAGTTGAAGTTGTTGCATAACACATTATAATTATTATGTAATGTAATTGAATACATAATATGATTTAAAAATTTGCATACTTGAGTACTAGATACGTACCGTTGCTTTGTCATTTCCAGAATCACCATATTTTGTATACAGAGTATATTGCAATCCTACTTTTCTAGTAAGTGTAACAACAACGCCAATCGTTCCGACTGGATACATGTCCTTATTCTATGCAAATTGTTTAATTGTAGTGTTTGGTATGGAATTGTATTCTTTGCAGATTGGTGGCACTATTTCAACAATTTTTTATTCATCAAGGTGTATGAATGATCACAATCACCACGGTTGTAACTGTTCTTTGGTAATACTTTGAATTTTGTAATGGATATTTAATGAGATGTGCAGGAACAACTAATGTAATTGTAATAATTCATTTTTCATCTGTCATGTCAACAAGCAGATTTGACGTGTTCTATTTGCTTTGTCTAAATAAGTACTATATATGACCATTACATCTTCGATAAATACTTTTCCAATCCTATGACTATTCAAGTCTTCTATTGTTATGAGTTGTAATTGTTAGCTTGTATAAATTGTTTATACAAGAAAAGTGAATGCAAGAAATTTTTTATATGCTCTATTTATTTATTGATAAAGTAAATTAATTATATTGTTTAAATATTTAAATACATACCTTTTAGATGGTTCATGATCTATTGTGGTTGTTCTTTAATTTATATTTCTCATTATTTCTCTTCAACTATAACAATTATTGTTTATGATATGAGCAATATTGTTATGGCTTGAAACAAAGAGGAAGCATGTATAGTTTTAAAAAGTAATGAGAATAGAATGTAAGTAGTAAATAGATAATGTATGGTTCGTAACAATTGTATTTGTTGTTATTTTGATGTATGTTATGTTTGCCTGTCAATGCTTTCTTCATTTAATTTTTTTTTATTTAAACACTTGTACATTTGTTATTTGAGAGATAAACATATATAATAATTTTTTTAGTTTGTTTATAACTTTACATAAACAATAATAACTATTTACTTTTGCTAAATATTTTTTGAATGTATAAGTAAGAGAAAACACCTACTATATATCTATATTATTTGTTTAAAAAGAGCATATTTTTTTAATAATTACAATGAACATATCTCTTTGAAAATCACAATTAATGTATCTCTTTGAAATTGCTTGTTAAAGTTCTTCTTTCATGTCACATATGATTTCTTCATCATTTTCAAGTATTGTTTTTCTTTTGATGTTAACAATGTACAAGAATATAAGATATTATGTTGAAATAATGCACAAAGTACAAAAGTGAAAAATTAATTTGTCAAAAGAAAATTATAGTTACAATAAAAGAGGCAAAAGCATAAGAGGCAAAAACATTTACCTTTTAATTTAATTCCATGTTCCATGTTTGTTTTTTCTTTTTCTCCTTTTGCCTTGAAGTATTGATGATTCTTTTGATTCAATCTGCATTGAAAAATGTATCTATATATATATATATATATATATATATATATATATTTTTTTTTTTTTTTTTTCTTTTTTTCTTTCTTTTTTTCCCCTATTTTTTATTTCTTTAGTAATGTACATAATTTTCAAACCTTGTTGTATATAGTATTGTTTTTTGATCCCAAGAAATTAGCATATGTTTTTCTTTCATAGAAAATATTTTTTGGTTATATATATGCAATTTTGTGTATTAATTTATATGTATTTTATAAATCAAGTACAAGAGAAATTACATCATGATCATACCAATATATATATCCAATACCAAGATTCTATACTATTCCTTAGCTATATTTGACCATAATGATCAATGAGTGTTTCTATTACATGATTTTTTTTATCTAGCAACACATGAAAATTGTAATTGTCCATCTATAACTTTCTAATTATTTTTCTTTCTCATTGCTTTGTAACATATCAATATTGAAATCACCTAGAATTATTATGGTTTCATTCAAAACAACATTGCATAATTCCTTTTCAATTATATTTGTTATGTTGATTAAAGTTGTATGTGGTGGAGCATAGATATTGAGTACTATGATTTGCAATCCATGAACTATTACTTTTGCTAAAGTTGCTTCTACAATTTGTTCTTCAAAATTCATATGTTGCAATATTGTAATATGTTTTTTGATTAGTATCATAGTTCCATGTTTAAAACAATTTGATATGCAATTGAAGTTTACAAACCATTCTTTTTCTTTGTATATTGTCATATATGTTTCTTGCAGCCACAAGATATCATATTGCATTGTGTCATAATCATTTAGTATGTCATTGATATGTGCATTAAAATTGCGCATGTTCAATGAAATAATCAAGATAGAAGATTCTAATCGTATGGAATGGTAATCCTATTCTAGAATCTATTTTGCATTATTTCGTAAGAATTGCATTTCACTTTTGACTTGTTGTTTGAACTTAAATTTGTTATTTGTAAGGTTATTTGGAAAACAAAAAGATTCTATGTTTCTTACAAGTGAAGGGGCTATGTATATCAATCCATGAATTCGTATGCCAGTTTGTTCAAATGGAACTTGTCTGGAGTTAAACCGTGTGAATTGTGTATTGTATGTGCACATGCAAGTTGATTTGGGAATTGTTTTGAAGTTTTTGAATAGCCTATTTTTGGTTTTGTAAATATTGGATTTTCTATTCGAAGTATAGGTGTCCAATATTTCGAAATGTTTGTACTATAGAGATAAGATAACTTGTTGTATTGTCAATGTCTCGTATGTGGATCATGAAACTTAATCCATGACATGAATCTTATCTATTTTAGTATATGCTTGTAGAAATTAATGTGTAGATTCTAAACTACTCATGAATTTTTCTAAATCACAAGACTAGAAGTTACTCTACTGATCTACAAAAGTAAATTCACGATCGAGTACAAAAATCATTAACATGCATCAAGATTTAACAAACATACACAGATATTTATCTAGGGGAAAACAACTTCTCAAAACCCCTTACTATATGTATTACATTAATCAAAGAATATGGATGAATACAATATGCTCTACTCAAGATTGAGCTCAACCTGCACCTGTATCTTCTATCCTCTACCTGATTGACTGATATTGGCTAATACTTAGCCAATTTTTCGAGTGTCCAAGCCCTAGTTCCTTGTGATGTTCCTCAAGGAATTAGACCCCCTATAATTTAAAGAAATTCCTATAGGTCCTTCTTTGATTGCATGCATGAACTGTGCAACTTGGAATAGTTTACCATTAATAGTACACTTCCCTTGAACTCCAATCTCAACTAGGTAACTCGAATTCTCTGCACCCAATTATTATTTTGGGTTGATTGATTAGTTAATTAGATGATCACTTAATGTGAAAAAAGTTACACACCCTTGACTGAACCTCCACTAGTTCTACTAATAATGAGGACTAGTTATACTGACATTAACTCAAATTATCTGAAATAGATTGCTACAAATTAGAAATCAATCATGTAGAACTGAACTCGAGTGTCTCCAACTCAAATTTACTAACTTAACTAAATTGAAAGATCCATTTCACCTTAGTTAACTACCTGCAAGTATTCTACTAAAATTGAAATTGAAATTTCTCCTAATTTAATCAAGGGAAAATTAAATTAGGAATTTCTTGCTGCATTTTCAACACTCCCTCTCAGAAAGAGAGGGATTATCAGATATACCAATCTTGCCTATATGAAACTCAAATTTTCCTCTTGACAAATCCTTTGTCAAAATATATGCATCTTGTTCCTTTGTCGGAATGTACTGCAACAACATAATCTGCCATTGCACACAATCTCGTATATGGTGATACTAGATGTTGATACGCTTGGATTGATCATGAAATATTGGATTCTTAGAGAGTTTTCTATAACTGTGATTGTCACAGTAAATCACTGTAGGATCTATCTTTTGACCAAATAACCCAACAAGAATCTTTCTCATCTAGATAATGATGCAGGAGCATCTGGACTTAGCCAGCAATGTGAAATTATGTTCACATGTTGTGGCTAAACACGTTGAATCTTAGTGACCTAAGTGGTCAAAAGTCCTTTTTTACCGAGAGGGTTGGATCTCTCAAGAAATGAGCTATATTTCATTATTGTAATAGTTAGAAATTGTCTTATTTTAGATTCAAAGATAAGTTGTTAGCATAGGTGTGTGATAGAGCTAGAAAATAGAGACTTGATTGTTAGATTGTTTAAAAATAGAGATTGAGTTATTAGGCAGGATTGGATTGATAAAAAGAAGAAAAATGTAATGTAGAAGGATGGGCAGAGATAAGAGAGGATTGAGTGAAGCGAGAGTCAGGTAATAGAGCATAGATTTCCAGATTGAAACAGAGATATTTTAAATCGCTGTAATCGAGCCAAAGGGATGAGACTCTGTAACATTGATAGTATTGATTAATTGATATCGTGGGTGATTGTATATTGATTCTGTGGAAACTATTGTTTTGCTTTTGTTTCTTTGTATTCAGGACAGAGTTGATCATTTCTCTGTTTTTATGATTTGTGATATAAAACTTAGAGTTCAATGGAGATCACAGTCCTTAGTGTTAATAATAGTGTTGAAGCCCGCTTAAATCCCAACTGTTGATCTAAGTTCCAGCCAACGGTCCGAAATCTTGCCGACCGTTGGATCATCCCATATCACATCGAAATGTTTATTTACAAGGGATTGGACCTCAGGCCTTGAGGAATTTTGATGTACGATCACTGATATATTGCATCGTAATAAAACATTGACTTGTGATAGGACCTCGGGCCATAAGGTCGTGCGACACGCGATTGCAATCCATTACATTACAATATTTCAGTTGGAAAGGAAATGGGCCTTGAGCATTGGAAACCTGTGATATGTGATGGCCGATGCGACCATTGACTATATTGCATCAGAATGTTTCATATGTATGAACTGAGCCCTAAGCACTGCCATTGTGATTGCGATATAACGTGGACCATTGGATCAATGTGTTGCAATCTACGGTGTACCACCAAGCGATCTTTATTAAAAAGGGGAAATACCAGTATTCGGGCTTTTACAAAGGAAATCTGATCAGCGCAGTAAAAGGTTAGACTGTAAAAAGAAGGCAAACGTGGGGCTGATTGTTGATATTCTCAAAAAAATTGATTCCTTCGTCATTTGTGGTATCAGAGCACAGAGAGATTAAGGTTGACTACAATAAACATGTTGCCAAGGAGAGGAGCTGGTATTGGTCAAGGAAGACTAGAAGCAAATGAAATTCTGCTAGAGGAGATCCGAAGTTTTCGTACGAGGATGGAAACAATTGAGACTGTTTAGAGAAGAACACCTGATGAAGGGGATGATAGTGCTAAAGAAGAATCTTCTAAGGAGGAAGAAGAAGAGGAGGAAAATGAAACTACCAGAGTTATTAAGATGTTAGTGAAAGTAGGAGGAAAACCAAAGGTGGAAATTCCTACGAATGAAGGGAGTCTCAATGCAAAAGAGCTAATGGATTGGATCAGGTCATTAGACAAATATTTTGACTATGAAGAGGAAGCTCACGACAAGAAGAAGGTGAAATTTCTAGTTACCAGATTGAAGGGTCATGCAGCTATTTGGTGGGATGAGCTACAGACATCCAGAATGAGGAAAGGAAAGTCCAAGATCAAGCAATGGGACAAAATGGTAAGTAAGATGAAAGCCAGATTTATGCCTAAATATTATCGGTTAAATCTTTTTAAACTGTTGCAGAATTTAAGGAAAAAAGGAATGTCTGTTAAAGAATACACAGAAGAGCTCTGTAGATTGAGTATTAGAGCAGGACAGGCAGAGGATGACATGGAGAAGGTAGCCAGATATATCAATGGCTTAAGATATGACATAAAAGATGAGATTAGCTTGTTAAGTCTGAAGACTATTGAGGATGCCTATCAAGTGAGTTTGAAGGCAGAGGAGAAGATGTTGAGAAAACATAATTAGAGGAATAGAGGAAGAAGCTCAGTAAGAGGTAGAGGAACTACCAGACCAAGGGGACAACAAAATCAACATGAAGCATACAGTTCAAGTAGCATACCACCACAAAGAGGGGATTTTAATAGAGGAAGATTTGCGCCCAAAGGAAGAGGCCGAGGAAGAGATATTCGGTGTTACACTTGTGGAGAATGGGGACATGTCATGGGACTGTCCTCATAATAAACCAGCAAGTCAGAGGAATGCGAATGTGGCTGAGGCAAAGCTAGAAGCACCTCAACTTATGGAAAAGGAAGAACCCCCTAAAGTAGGAGAATCCCTGTTGTTGAGAAGGACATTGCTTAAGACACAGAAAGAGATTGAAGAACCAAACCAGAGGAAGAATTTATTTAGAGCTACTTGTAAATCAAAAGGTAAGTGTTGTAAAGTAATAATTGATAGTGGAAACACTGATAATTTTGTTTCTACAGAGATAGTGGACAAGCTCGGATTAGCAAAGACAGTGCACCCTACTCCTTAAAAAGTGTCATGGTTGTAGAAAGGACATCAGATTATTGTGACAGAACAATGCAAGGTTGAAATACAGATTGGTACATATAAGGATGTAATATTATGCGATGTAATGCCAATGGATGTATGCCATGTATTGTTGGGGAGACCGTGGCAGTTTGATCGGAAAGCTATTCATGACGGGAGGAAAAACACTTATACTCTGGAGAAGGATGGAAATAAACATACATTGCTGCCATTGAAGGATGACGCTGACAAAGGAGCACCTGGAAATAGTGTTATGTTGATGAGTGGAAAGGAGTTGTTGCAAGAGATTGGAAAAGGTGAAGAAATGCATTTTGCTGTCATAGGGAGACCGAAGGTAATTTTAACTTCCACAAACTTAGATGATTTACTTGAAGAAATCAAAACTCTGTTAAATGATTTCGCTAATATTATTTTGGATGAGTTGCCAAATGCATTGCCACCGATCAGGACTATTAGTCATCATATTGATCTAATACCAGGAGTGAGTTTACCAAATAAATAAGCGTATAGATTAACTCCTCAAGAGAATGCAGAAGTTGGAAGACAAGTGCAAGAACTGATGGATAAGGGACTAATTAGAGAGAGTCTTAGTCCATGGGTTGTACCAACAAAACTTAGTCCAAAGAAAGGATGTGAATGGCATATGTGCACAGATTCCAGAGCCATAAACAAGATCACAATTGGGTATATATTTCATTTGCCACGCATGGATGATTTAATGGATTGTTTGAGTGGATCAAAGTATTTTACTAAAATAGATATGAAGAGTGGATATCATTAAATAAGAATTCGAGAAGGAGATGAGTGGAAGACTGCATTTAAAACAAACAGTGGGTTGTATGAATGGTTAGTGATGCCTTTTGGACTCACTAATGCACCTAGCACGTTCATGAGATTGATGAATGAAGTCTTGAAGGAATAAGCAGGCAAGTTTGTTATTGTTTATTTTGATGATATTCTAGTTTTCTGTAAAAGTAAGGAAGAACATATAGAGCATCTTAAATTGGTTTTGAGAACTCTGCAGAAATAGAAACTATTGATAAATCTGAAGAAATGTAGTTTCATGAAAGAAGAATTAATTTACTTGGGATTTGTAGTTTCTAAAGAAGGATTGAAAATGGATCCAGAGAAATTCCAAGCAATTTGGAACTGGCCTATTCCTAGAAATATATTTGAGGTAAGAAGCTTCCATGGTCTTGCAAGTTTTTAAATGTTTATCAGAGGTTTTAGTCAGATTTGTGCACCAATTCTTGAAACAATTAAGGAGACTAATGAGCCGTTCAAGTGGACAGAAGCAGCAAACAAGAATTTTAAATTGCTGAAGATGAAAATCACAGAGGAACGTATTTTAGCTTTACCTGATTTTGAAAAAGTATTTCAAGTAGAAACAGATGCTAGCGGAGTTGCAGTTGGTGCAGTTCTGAGTTAGGAACAAAGACCGATATCGTACTTTAGTGAGAAATTGAATGAAGTAAATAAGAAGTATTCTTCTTACGATAAAGAGTTTTACGTTATTGTACAAGCCTTGAAAAAATTGAGACATTATTTGTTGCCAAAGGAATTCATATTGTATTTGGAAAATCATGCATTATAGTTCATAAATAACCAGCCGAAATTGAACCAGAAGCATGCCAAGTGGGTAGAATTTTTGCAGAGCTTTACTTTTGTGATAAAGCACACAAGTGGTAAGTTGAATAAAGTCACTGATGCGTTGAGCAGGGTAAGTTTTATTGTGCAAGAATTCAAAGTTGGTGTTGTAGGATTTGAAGAAATGATTGAAATGTATAAAGATGATGCCGATTTCAAAGATATCTATACAGTAGTTCAAAATCCAATAGTTCATAACATAAGTCAGTGGTTAGATTATCTCATCCAAGGAGGCTTATTGTTTAAAGGCAACAAGTTGTGTATTCCCAAATGTTCTATGAGGGAAAACATAATAAAGGAGAAACATAGTGGAGGATTATCTGGTCACTTTAGATAAGATTAAACCTTTGCTCAGGTGAATGCTTATTATTATTGGTCAAAAATGAAAACTGATGTTAAGATATTTGTTGAGAAGTGCAGGATATGTTAGCATGTTAAAGGGAGAAGCTAGAATACAGGATTGTATTAGCCATTGCCAATACCATACTGATTGTGGGATGCAATTAGCATGGATTTTGTTTTGGGATTACCAAAAACTCAAAGAGGAAATGATTCCATTTATGTTGTGGTAGATAGATTTTCCAAGATGGCACATTTCATTACTTGTAAGAAGACTAGTGATGCAACACATATAGCTAATCTATTTTTTTAAGAAATTGTAAGATTACATGGATTGCTTATAAGTATTGTGTCTGATAGAGATACAAAGTTTGTAGGACATTTTTGGAGAACTCTTTGGAAGAAACTAGGAGCTAACCTCAGTTTCAGTTCAGCATACCGCCCTCAAACAGATGGATAGAACTAAGTAGTAAATAGGAGTTTGGGAAACATATTGAGAAGTTTAGTGTATCAAAATCCTAAGTAGTGGGATTTAGCACTAGCTCAAGCTAAATTTTCTTATAATGACACTCCAAACCGAAGTACTGAATGAGTCCATTTCAGATTGTTTTGGAAAGAATCCAAGAGGTGTGTATGAGCTCAAAAATTTGGGAAAACAAGAGACAAGAAGTGCAAAAGCTGAAGAGTTTGCAGAACAGATGCAAAGACTACAAGAAGATGTCAAAGGTAGATTGCAGGAAAGTAGTGGTAAATACAAACAAAGAGTGGATATGAAAAGAAGAGAGAAAAAATTCCAAGTGGGAGATTTAGTGATGGTATATTTGAGAAAAGAAAGATTTCCTGCTAATACTTACAATAAACTGAAAATGAAAAACATAGGACCATGTAAAATTGTAAGAAAGTTTCCAGCTAATGCCTATGAAATTGAATTGCCAAGAGGGATTGGAATATCACCTATTTTCAATATTGCAGATTTGTATCCATACGAAGGGACAAAGAAAGAGCTAGAGGAGGAAACTACAGAAGATGAAATTCAAACTTTGAACTGGGAAGAAAAAATTCCAAAGACAGTTAAGAAAGAAGTGGAAGCTATTTTAGAGAAAAGAGTATCCAAAAAACCAGAGGACAGGTTTATTTTCAATATCTAGTCAAATGGAAAGGATAGCCAGTGGAAGATGCTAGCTGGTTAACTACAACAGAGTTGCAGAAGTATGGAGTAAGCCCTGAAAGTCTGAGGGATGATTTATTTCTTCCTCGGGAGTCTGATGTAGGGGCATCTGGACTTAGCCAGTAATGTGAAAGTCGGTTCACATGTTTTGGCTAAACAAGTTGAATTTCACTGACCTAAGTGACAAAAGTCTATTTTTACCGTGAGGGTTGGATCTACCAATAAATGAGTTGTATTTCATTATTGTAATAGTTAGAAATTGTCTTATTTTAGATTCAAAGATAAGTTGTTAGCATAGGTGTGTGATAGAGATGGAAAATAGAGACATGACTGTTAGATTGTTTAAAAATAGAGATTGAGTTGTTAGGCAGGAATGGATTGATAAAAAGAAGAAAAATGTAATGTATAAGGATGGGCAGAGATGAGAGAGGATTGAGCAAAGCGAGAGTCAAGTAATAGAGAGTATATTTCCAGATTGAAACGAAGGTCTTTTAAATTGTTGTAATCGAGCCAAAGGGCCGAGACTCTGTAACATTGATAGTATTGATTAATTGATGCCATGGGTGATTGTATATCAATTCTATGGAAACTCTCATTTTGCTTTTGTTTCTTTGTATTTAGGACAAAGTCGATTATTTCTCTGTTTTTATGATTTGTGTTATAAAAACAATGTAAACTTTGAAACGAGAACTATAAACTCAAAATGGGAACTCTGGCCAAAAAACGCCAAAAAAAACATCAAAAAGAATGCTAAAACCGAAAAGTGTGTATAGTGGAACGATGGTTTTTTTTTAGGGACAATTTTGAACATGTTTTAAAAATGGCAGTGAAAACAAAATTTTCGTGCAAAATACAGCTTGAAAACAAAAAAGTGATTATACTGGAACAATGATTTTTTTTAGGGTCAATCTTCAAAATTTAAAAATAATTCTAGTAAAATGATCCAACAACATAAAAATGACTCATAACTTCTCATTTAACACCATATGGAAATCAAAAATTTTATTTCAAGATACGATGCATACATCAGTTAGATAAATTGTCTTAAACAATTATTTAAAATCACTCATATTTTCTTTCACACCATCAGAATTCACATCTTCAGATGAGTGATTGGATGCTGACGAAGATGTTCCATATTCTTCTCTTTCATCAACTAGTGCCCCATTTGAGTCCACATGCATGCCCATCATTTCATGTTTCAAAATTCTTTTAGATCTACCACTTGTTTCAGCAGACTCCCATCTCAACACTATTCCTTCTGGTAACAACTTTTTCAGAATCTCTATTGTCATGAAGTGAAGAGTTCCTCTCTTTGTTAAATTGAAGTCATAAACAAGTATGTCAACATCCGCCAATTTCAATATGTCTGTGCGGTGACGATTTATATTCGTGCCCTTTCTTTTTCTCTTTCCGCCATTTGTTTTGTCAGCTACCATCTCTGGCTTATACACACCATTGAATGGGTGTGTATTTGTGGCATACCAATGTACTTCAACACTTGTAACATCCTCATTTTCTGTAAAGACCTTTATAACTTTAGCAACCTAGGATGGATAGCCATTGGGATCTCCATATGCTAGCACTGCGATCATGCAACCCTCCTTAATATCCTGTACTGAACCCCTATAAAGATATTCCATGGCTTCACGTTGTGTATGAGATCTTCTGGAACCAATATACATCTCGCTTTCCTTTGCCTGTGAAGAATTAATAATACCTTGAGATTGTTGCTATTCAACAATGTTTATTTCCTCATGTGCATTCGACACGTTTTGTGGCCAAATAAATGGATTTTTCAAAGGTATATATTCATTTGTTGTTGTTGAAATGATATCACTTTGATTATTGAAAAATGACTCCCACCAAACTGAATCAACAACGTCAAAGTACTCATATGTATATCTAATACATTTTTTAATTTCTTCTAGGCAATCAGAATAATTTATATCTCTATTTTGTTTGCGTGCATTATGAACTTCACCAATTGATTGTAATAACAATATTTTTGATGCAAATATTAGATGATCTAGAATAAACTTCAAAAATTGCAAACTTGATGGCGGTGCCCATTCTGCAGTAGTTGAATACTTCTTGCCCCATATTAGTGTTTTCTCATCAATTTTTTTGATACGAAATTGATGTTGGAAGCTAATGTCATTAAGTTGTTCAATGCATTTCCCCTCACCATATGATCCCATAATAAACCTTTGCATGTCAACAGTTTCTTCCAACACATCAAAAGTAGGCTCTGGCATGTATGATTTCTTAATACATTCAATTAATGATGGCAAGCTCCCAACTTCGTTCCTCCTCAATGTGACTGAAAAACGACTGAACATCTGATCAATATGGTCATGAGTGTGCCAAACAAGAAGGAAACCAACCTTTACCTTCTAAAAAATTCTCAATTCAACAAGCATGTTAGATATCCAAAAACAACCTGATTTTTGTTTTCACAGCAAGTGTTGTCCAATTGTAGATAGAAATCTTCAAGAAGATTACTAGACCAATGAGAAAGCACATCATTAATTATGGTTATGGTCAGATTTGCATCATTATGAATATTTGGAGCTGTAAAGTACACCTTTGGCACCATTTTCCCATTCAAGACCATACAACCGACCAAGTGATACTGAATAAAATTTTCCTCCTGTAAATTTTTGGGTATGCGAACAAAATGTGGTAAAAGTGTTTTCTTCTGGTGCATACCATCAATTGTCAAACCCAAATATTTATTCGGATTGTCATAACACTTCTTTCGATGCTTGTACAACTTTTTCCTTTCATTTGTTTGTTGTTCGCGATGCTCCTGAAGTTCTTTGACAATTGAATCTACACAACATAAAAGAAAACCATTAAGAAATATGTTTTCATACTTGATGAATATATAATTTTAAAAGTTAAAGTTATGAATGCCTACCTCTTTCTGACCCTTCACATTTGTCCCTTTTTAATTTAAGAGAAGCACACGTACTGCAAATCCCCGTCCTTGTCTTCTTAGGAATACGAACATTGTTGAATTCTTTCTTCCATACCTTCACAAAATATTGATATGTAATAAACCGGCCATGTCCCTCAGCACCTTCTGCATATTCTTTGTATAAGTTGTAGATTTATCGTCTTGAAAAATTATCTGGAATATGTATCGTCTCTCTATTTAGCACACACTCTCCATGCTTTGAAAAGAAATCTTTCATCCATGACATTGCAGTATTTGATAATGACCCAAAATATCTTTTATGACGTACTTCAGAATAAAATGTCGGATCCTTTTCCAAATTTTCTTGAATTCTCGAGAGACGAAAATTCCCAATCGAATGAAACATTTTGAAAGCTTTTCTACATATAAATAAAGTCCTAATATGATAATCATAACCTGACAATGTAGATTGCATGCACCCAACTAAATATGAATTTTCCATGTTTTTATTCATTGACAAATATCTCTTCTTGCTCTCTAATGAAAATTTGAAATCCATATGTTTCAAGAAATCTTTTTGGCAACATTCACTTGAAATGAGTGCGCTAATAGAACTTCTTCTCGTCAGATATTCTGCTCTACCCCTTGTATAACTAGAACATCTTGCATTGATACGAAAAGGTCTGCTCCTACTCCTCGATACAATATTTCTTGGCAACATCTCCATCATTGGATCATCATTTGTATAAGGATTTTCATCATCATTAAGAGGAATGTTATCCACACTATGATCAACTGTGCTTTTCAAACACTGACTTGGAGGATATTCTTCATCTTCCCCTTCTTCAGTGCTACTATCATAGTCCTTAGAATTTGGACTCAATGGAAAATTTGACTCGATGTTTATTGGATATTCTTCCTCATGTGCATTTTCAGTGCTGCTCTCACAGTCCATAGAATTAGGACTAAGTGCATCATCCTGTCCTTCATCACTGCTACCTTTATACTCATTAGAATTAGGACTAAGTGTATCATCCTGTCCTTCATCACTGCTGCTCTCATAGTCCTTAGAATTAGGACTAAGAGGACATTGTGACACTCCATTCTTTTGAAATTCATCATCATGCTCTTCATCACTGTTGCTCTCATAGTCCTTAGAATTAGGACTAAGTGGACACTGTGACACTCCATTCTTTTGAAATTCATCATCCTGCTCTTCATCACTGCTGCTGTCATAGTCCTTAGAATTAGGACTAACTGGACACCATGGCACTCCATACTTTTGAAATTCATCATCCCGCTCTTCATCAAAGCTGCTCTCATAGTCCTTAGAATTAGGACTAACTGGACACCGTGGCACTCCATACTTTTGAAATTCATCATCTCGCTCTTCATCAAAGTTGCTCTCATAGTCCTTAGAACTAGGACTAACTGGACACCATGATAGTCCATACTTTTGAAATTCATCATCATGCACTTCATCACTGCTACTCTCATAGTCCTTAGAATTAGGACTAATTGGACACTTTGACACTCCATTCTTTTCAAATTCGTTATCATGCTCTTCATCACTACTACTCTCATAGTCCTTAGAATTAGGACTAAGTGGACATCGTGACAATCCATTCTTTTGAAATTCATCATCATGCTCTTCAATACTGTTGCTCTCATAGTCCTTAGAATTATGACTAAGTGGACACCGTGACACTCCATTCTTTTGAACTTCACCATCATGCTCTTCATCACTGATGCTTTCATAGTCCTTAGAATTAGGACTAAGTGGACACCATAAGACTCCATTCTTTTGAAATTTGCCAACAAGCTCATCATCACTACTGCTTTCATAGTCCTTCGAATTCGGACTAAGTGGAATCTGTGACTCTTTATTTATTTGAAATTCTCCATCCCCTCTTTCATCAATGCTACTCTCATAGTCCTTAAGATCAGGACTAAGTGGAAAAATTGACTTTCTATTCATAGTGGAAGAATTCCTGCTATATTCATCCATATGAATAGAGTTGTTATGTGATGAAGATGTTGATGTTGTATAAATCGAAACTTCACTATCAGGATAATCCATCCCTTTCAAATAGAAGATGTTGAATGATACAAATGGAGAGTCTCCTAAAGATATTATATAGCTTAGAGAATGAAATTTTCCCTCCAAAAATTCCCCCCCAAAAAATTTCACGAAAATATTTCCCTCCTAAAAGTTTGTGAGATTTATTTATCTTCATTATTTTATTCTACAATTTAATGAAAAATGTAAACTAAATTTTTTTATGAAATAAATCATTAAAGTTAAAATTGTAAATTACAACTTCTACCTAAATTATTTTTATAGTCAAAGTATATAATATTTACTAAACAATTGAATGTTTCTTTTAATTTTTATAATACATTGTGAAACAAATTAATCCCACATTCACCCTGCTGTAAAACAATTTCATAATATTCACTTTAACATATTTTCTTTCATCGCCATAAAAAATTAACATGTTAAATTTATTAAAACTGATTAATCCCACATTCACCGTAGGATAAAACATCTCTGTAATTTGACCTATATACTCCATTATCACTATTACTCACATTACATCAAGGTTTTCCGAGGCTCGTTGAACGACTTGGAGAAAATTTGTGGAGCAGCTACATTGGTATCAACAACATATTCAACGAAGAATTCTCGCAATTGAAAGGCAAGTTAAATTTTTTTCCTTGAAAATTCTCATATTAAATTAGTTTAACGAAGTAGATTTTTTTTTTAAACTTAAAATTTTTTGTCAACCAAATTAACCAATATTTTCGCTATGAGCATGGTGGTCCCAGGTCACCCCCATCCTGCAATCGGCTGGCCACCCACTCCCTCCACACACCCTACCAGCCCCCTACCCAAACTCACCCACCCTGTCCCCTCGACCACCCCACCCTCACCTTGCCGCCCCAGCCCCATCCCACTCCACCCGCCTAACCCCCGACCCCCTCACCTCCTGCCCCTCAACCCCTATCCCAGCCCACCTCCCTTCCCCCTCCCCCCTCGGCCCTCCCACCCCATCCCCCTATTCCCCCTACCCAGCCCCCAGCCCCCCTTACCCCATTACCCCCCCCCGCCCCACCCGGCCCCCCTTACCCCCCTCTACACACCCCCTACCCCCTTCCCCACCTGACCCCCATACCCACCCCCCCACTACCCCTACCCCCCCTCCCCCCTACCCCTACCCACCCCCACCTCCCCGGCCCCCCTACTCGACCCCCCTTCCTCGCCCCCCTACCCCCTTTCCCACCCGAACCCCACACCCCCCCGGCCACACCCCACCCCCCCTTCCCCCCGCCCTCATCCGCCCCCCCTACTTGGCCCCCTCCCCCCTCGGCCCTCCTACCCGGTCCCTGCCCACCACCCTCCCCCACCCTCCGCCCCACCCTTCCCTCTCCCCCCTCCCCCACTCGCCCCCACCCCCCTTCCCCCTCCCCCACCTGCCACCCCCCACCCACCCCACCTACCTGGCCCCCGCCCGCCACCCTACCCCTCCACCCTCCCCCCTCCCCCCTCCCTCCTCCCCCACCTACCCTCCGCCCCCTGCCTCCCGCCCTCCGCCCCATCGGACGGCCACCCAGGGTGGGCCACCGCGCTGGAGCGGGGTGTGGTGTCGTCGCCCACCCCGCGCCACCCCAACGTCCCGCTGGCCTGCCTAGGGTGGCGGGGTGTCACAGGGTGTGGTGCCGCCGCCCACCCTGCGCCACCCCAGGGGCACCACTAGTGCGCCCGGGGTGGCAGTTTGATTTCGGGAATCAGACTGCCACCCTGGGTGGTTCGCCTAGGTGGCGTAGGGTGTGGCGCCACGTGCTGCCCACCCCACACCACCTCAGCGGCCCGTTGGCCTGCCCAGGGTGGCACGGGGTGGGCGGCAGTGCCACACCCTGCGCCACCCTGGCGGCCCGTCTGGGGTGGCCGTTTGATGGGGCGGAGGGCAGGTGGGGGAGGGGGGTCAGGTGGGGGACGGGGAAGGGAGGGGGGGGGGGGGCAGGTGGGGGCCGGGTGGGGGAGGGGGCAAAGGAGGTGGGTGCGGGAGGCGGAAGGGTGGGGAGGGCCGAGGGGAGGGGGAAGGAAGGGGGGCCGAGTAGGGGCCGGGTAGGGGGGCAGGTAGGGGGAAGGAGGGGGGGTAGGGGCCAGGTGGGGGAGGGGGAAGGGAGGGGGCCCGAGTAGGGGCCAGGTATGGGGGCGGGTAGGAGGAAGGGAAGGGGGCTGTGTAGGGGCTGGGTGGGGGGGGCCGAGGGGGGAGGGGGAAGGGAGGGAGAATGGTAGAGGTACCTAAGGGGGGAGGGGGAAGGGAGGGGGGGGCGGATAGGGGGCAGGTGAGGGTGGGCGCCGTGTAGGGGGTAGGGTGAGGGTGAGGGTAAGGGTGGGGGTGGGCGCCGGATAGGGGTAGGGTGAGGGTAGGGGTAGGGTGAGGGTGGGTGCAGGCGCAGAGTAGGGGGTAGGGAGAAGGGGGGCGTGGGTGCGGGCCGAGTATGGGGGTAGGGGGAAGGGAAGGGGGGACCGGGTAGGGGATAGGGTGAGGGTGGGGGTGGGGGTGGGCGCCGGTTAAGGGGTAGGGTGAGGGTGGGCGCGGGTGCGGGGTAGGGGGTAGGGTAGGGTAGGGTAGGGTGGGGGTGGTCGCTGGGTAGGGGGTGCAGTGGGGAGGCCGTGTAGGGGGGTAGGGAGGGTGCCTGGGTAGGGAAAGGGGGTAACGGGGTGGGGATGGAAGGCCGGGTAGGGTGGGTGGAGTGGGGGGGTCGAGAGGGGTAGGGGGTGCGGGTGGGGGCCGGGTAGGGGGTTAGGGGGGTGGAGTGGGGGGGGGTAGGGGTCCGGGTAGGGGGGTGGAGTAGGGGGGCTGGGTAGGGGGGGTGCTAAGGGGTAGGGGGTTGGGGGGGAAGGGAAGGGTGATATGGGGGGTAGGGAAGCGAGGTAGGAGGGAGGGCCAAGGGAGAGGGGGAGAGGGGGGTGGTAAGGAGGGTCGGGGGAGAGGGTGGTGGGAGGGAGGGTTAGGGGGTAGGAGGGAGGGTCGAGGGAGGGGGTAGGGGTAGGGGAGGGGGGATAGGAAGGAGGGCCGGGGGAGGGATTGTAGGGGGTGGAGGATGCGGTAGGAGGGAGGGTTGGGGTGGGTAGGGGGAAGGGGGGTAAGGGTGGGATGGGGTGGCCATTCGATTGCAAGGAGGGGTGGCTCAGTTGGGGGAGGGGTGAGGAGGGTAGGGGGAATGGGTGGAAGGGAGGTAAGGGTGGGCTGGGGTGGCCGTCCGATTACCAGGTGGGGTGGTTCTATTGGGGGGATGTGGGGGTAGGCTATAGGGGGTTAGGGGGTGGAGTGGTGTGGGGGTTGGGGGTGGGGGGGGGGGGGCGTGGGGGGGAAGATTTTAGGGGGTGGGGTGGCGTGGCAGTAGGGGGGAGGGGTGAAAGGGGGGGTAAGGGTGGGGTTGGGTGGCCGTCCGATTGCGGGGTGGGGTGGCGTGGGTCGGTTGGGGGGGAAGAGGGGTAAGGCGGGGCATGGGGGGTAGGGGGTGGGGAAATCTCCCGCCACTCCACGGATGGACAGGGTGGTGTTGGTGGGCTTCTGCCATTTCTTAGTGTTAATATTTTTTTAATTTCAATTATCCAATTATACAAATTAAAAATTTATGATATATTTTCGTTGTGGATTTAAGTTAATATGTTTTCGTTATTTACTGATTTATGTGTTTCTATTTTTCATGAAAATGGCATCAAAGAAGATTTCTGTGAATATGTCTGGACCAAAGACTCTTAAAGGTGCATCTTCAAAAAACATTGGTGAATGAACTCCACCTGAGCTCATGGCTACAAATCTTTCAAGTGCCTCAAATGATAAGAAGATGATTTTAGACTGGAAGAATTCAAAACAGATGAAATTCCCATCAAGAATCTGGTATGTGAAAGAAAGAGAAAGCTAAAATGTGAATATATATATCTATATATTGATATACTGAATGAAATGAAATTTTTGAGCTGATGAGAAGAGTCATATATATGTGTTCGGTACCAGACACTAAAGTTGTTTACATACTTACAAAAGCTCCCAAGTCAGATGAAAGGATTAAATATCGACTAACATATTCATTGTATGACACGAGAGAGGTATCTACAAAGTTGTGTAAACAAATCATAAATGAGATGAAACAAAACATCGTAAGTATTTTTATTTATATTTGTATTTTTCTTTCTTGAAAGTGTCTCGCTATATTTTTTTAATTTTGTTTTTTGACATATGATATTTTGTTTGGCAGAATTTTGTTGAAAGTTCTTCAATTAGGTTGGGAGGCATTCATTTCATAGAGCATGATATCATGAAAGTTGTCAACAAGTTTTACTTAGTGTGAGAAGAAGATATGGAAAACAAGAAAAATGTAGTAATTGATGATGCTACGAAACAACATCCAAAGGATTAAGAAAAAAGGCCTCTAGTGGATAAATCTAGCAAGGGTAGACAAGTTACTTTTGAGGGTGATGAAGTTGAAACTGACAGTGAAGCATATGTTGTCGTTACTGAAGATGACATTGGAACTGAGAAGAGCCGTAAAAGCCCAAAAGTAAAAATGCCAAGAATAAATCTATTGAGAATGTTATGACGAAGAAAAGTGAAGTTGAAGATTTTGAAGTAGGCATTACCAGCAGTCAAGAACGTAGTGAAACTTCAAAAGGAAGCAGAGAAATCGTTACACTGGGAGCTGATTTAGAGGATGGTATTATCAAAACAAAACAAAATGCCATTGGGTAGAATTTGACAAAGAAAAACTTAATTGATGGTGGTCGTACATTTCAGCTTAATGTCAGACAAACCTATAAGGCAAGTGAAGGAAAATGTCAATATCAAGTCAGAAAACCACACCATCTGCATGTTCACAACTTGAAGACATTGATGAGGTACAATCCATATGCTCATGTCGTTAATTATGTGCTTCTTGTTGATCCAGTTCAAGTTCCCAACGAAGAAGCATTTGATAAGTCAAAATGTTTTGAATACAATTATTATGTGCTTGGGGGGGGACCATTCTGTAGAATCTCAAAGACAATTGATGGAGGAATATCCCAATAACCCACATTTTGAAACAATGAAATGTATCATTTATGCTGGTTTATCGGATACAGAAGTAAAGTTAGTGGCACGGGATCATAATTCAGATAATGAATATAGGATGTCTATGACTTTCATCCAAAGGGTTAGATTTATTCATAGTGAATTTCAAGAAAAATGTGGTGGGGATAGGATAAATTCTACTGCATATTTCCGAAGGGAATGTTGTATGGAAATAGGCTATCAAATTGAAGAGAAACCCAATTCAAAAGGTGGAAAACGCAACCTTCCTAGTGATATATTCAGAGGTGTTGATAACATTTTCCAATTGGCATTTAGAACTGGAGATGTTTGGAAGTTGATTGATGACATTTTTAGCATGTGGGAAAACATTGGCATTAAAAACCAGAAGGTCAAAAAGTCTAAGCCATTGATATGTGGCGGCAGTAAATCAGGTCCTGAATTGAAGCAGCTTCCAGAAGATATGACTATCACACCTTGGAGAGCAATGCAAGGAGTGAAAGATGAAAAAATTATCAAAACAATATTATCTCGTGTGAAGTCAGGGGAATTATCATTGGAGGAAATGTCTGAGGAATTTCAAAAGTAAGTTTGTTGAATTATTTTTATTTATTTCTAGATTATAATTTTATTTTAAATAAAACATGTTGTTCTTGGTAGTATTTGTTATACATATCATTATATTGACTTTTTGTTACTTTATCTATGTAGTCACAAATTTTACATGAAAATTCAAGAACAAATGGTTAGAGTGTTGAATGAAGATAGTTGGGATGATGTTGTACGCAACTATCCAGATTCAAGTTTTACATCAACATTAAAAGCTTTTTATCTTGCATTTAAAAAGGTATCTTGATTTACACATTCATTTTTATTCATCTATGTACGATTTTTAATTTATAACTTACACATATATTTGTTTATTTTATAAAATATGAAGAAGGATGATAATGGAGCGCCAACTAGCTTCATAACCTTTATTGAAAAAATAAAGATCAAAAGACTGAGGAAGCAACGTGTTAAGAATGTTGAACTTGATCCAACTCTTACTCATTTCATTTGGAATGGGCTAGACACTGTTCAATATCAAGTAATACAAGGCAACTGTGAACACATTGCTAAACTCATACCTAAAAGGGAGTATGCCCTAGTTATTGCAAATATTCCCCATGGTTTCAATATTCCAAACATTGACTATGATAGTGACCCTTATACTTATCAAGCTCTTCATTAAGTGGTCGCAGGATTTGTAGAAGTCACGTCATCACCATTATGGAGATTTGTGACATTTCATTCAGACACACAATTAGTAATGATATTGTCAAGCTTCAAAGGGAAAACAAATTCATAGATGCAGCTTACATGGTAAGATGTTTAAAATGTATATTTGATTAATGTTGAAAAATTCATTTATGTACAAGTTGATTGAACTTTTACTATTTCATGTAACAGGCAAAAGTCAAATCTTCTTAACCGTGATGATCAAGTATTTATAAATGATTGTGAGTTCATTCATATTGATAGTTGGGCAAAAGATGATAGCTATATATCTATGATTTTTAATCGGGTAGACGGAAAGAGTCATAGCCAAATACTGGCTTATGATGCCGTTCTGAGAAAACTAACATATGAAGACAAAGAAGCAAAAAGAGAGATAACATTTATAAAAAACCACAATTATTGATTAGCTATCTTATAGACATATGTTCAAATGAAGGAGATTGGGTTCTGGATTTATTTTTTTGCTCAGGTAAGTTTTACTATATAGAATTGAATTTCAATATGTTATTTTTTAATTAATATGTCATTGTACTAATTTACTTCATTATTTCTTTTGTGCTTGATAATTAGGTACAACACTAGCATGCTGCCTTCAAAAAGGAAGAAATTGCATTGCAATTGAAAAAGATCCATTACAGTGCAATTTCATTCAGCAAAGAATTAATGCTCTTCAATTTCTTCCAGATGCAATGCAAGAAATTGGGTTGAAGAAAGGGGACTTTAGTGAATCACGTGTGGCAAAAAAGGCAAAGGAACCTCAAAAACCATTACATGGGATGTTTGGAAAGACATACATTGGGAGATTCGCAGACATCAAAGATCCATTAGAGGACGAAAATGAGCAAAAGGAAGCAGAAAATATTACGGAAGAAGACAATGATGAAACTCTAGAGGACGAAGAGTTTGGATTACATGACATTGTTGATTAAATTTAAGTTATGCTTGGAAATCAAGCTCATTTTTTGTAACTATTAAGTAGTTATACTTGCAATGTTTTGACTTTGACATTTTATGAGAAGAATATACACTCAATTAAGGTTGTTATGCATTCAATATTTGTAATATGTGATTTTCACATTAATTTTTAAGTTAATCATTATCTTTTGAAAAAAAAAGTGATTATTATTATTTTTTTGACATGAAATTCATAAAAAAATATTATTTAACTATTTTTAGTTAAAATTTTCGTATTAAAATTGTGATTTTCGCATGTCAATTGTAGCAAAAAATTATCAAAACGTGTATTTTTAAATTATATTTTTGTTAAAAATGGCTATTTTTATGTCCATTGTTAAAAAATATTGTTTTTTAGAAACAATTATTTCTTGTGGATTGAAAAATTAATTAACGATGTATAAATATGTAGAATATCGAAAATTCAAAATATCAACCTTCTTCTTTAAATATGCGAAACAATAAAAGCCTCACTACAAAAAAAATAAAATTAAAATAAAAACAAGAAAATATGAAGAAAAAGACCACTTCAAAAATTATTAAGTTTACAAAATAATTATTTACATTTCAAACATTACACAAAAAAAAAAGCTTTTTAAAAAATGGGCTTGGTGTAGAATTACCACGTTTTTAAATTAGCATAAAAAACACTACCATTATAAAATGCAATGTACATAAAAAAATTTATAGTGCCAAAAACTAAGCCCTAAAAAACACATGTGTGTTCTACATCACCCCTTTTCAAAATCGGGTAACAGTATGGATTCCCGTTTCAAAGTTTACATTGTTTAAAACTCAAAGTTCAACGGAGATCACAGTCCTTAGTGTTAATAATAGTGTTGAAGCCTGCTTAAATCCCAGTCGTTAATCTAAGTTCCAGCCAACGGTGTGAAATCCTGCCAACCATTGGATCATCCCATATCGCATCACAATGTTTATTTACAAGGGAGTGAACCTCAGGCCTTGAGGAATTGTGATGTGCAATCACCGATATATCACATCACAATAAAGCATTGACGTGTGATAGGACCTCGGGCCGTAAGACCATGCTTCGCGCGATTTCGATCCATCACATCGCAATATTTCAGTTGGAAAGGAAATGAGCCTTGAGGATTGGAAACCTACGATATGTGATGGTTGATGCAACCATTGACTATATCGCATCACAACGTTTCATATGTATGAACTGATCCCTAGGCACTGCCATTGTGATTGCGATGTAACGTGGACCGTTGGATCAATGTGTTGTGATATATGGTGTACCACCAAGAAATCTCTATTAAAAAGGGGAAATACCAGTATTCGGGCTTTTAAAAAAGAAATACGATCAGAGCAGTAAAAGGTTGGACTGTAAAAAGAAGGCAAACGTGGGGCTGATTGTTGATATTCTCAAAACAATTGATTCTTGCGTCAGACAACCTCACATGTTACTTGACTTGCATCCATGTACTCTTCTTCTACTGAGATGAGTACCACAAAGCTATGCTTCATGTTGTACCAAGAAACCGTTGCTAACCCAACATTGAAAATTCCTCCTGAATTGTTCCTTCTGTCCCATGGACTCCTCGCCCAATATGCATCTGTGAAGTCTTGCAACTTCACTCCCTATGTTTGTATGTACTGAGTATTGCCTATGAGGTATCTCAACACATGCTTTTCTACCTTCCAATACAGTTTGGTTGGATTAACCATGGCTTCACTAAGCTAGTTAACTACATATTAACACATTTCTGGTCGTGTGTTCACCAAATACATAAGTGAACCCACAAGTTTCCTGTAAATTGTAGCCTCCACTTCCTCATATAAAGTGGCATCCATTTTCCTCTAGTTACCTGCTAGAGGAGTGCCCATGGATTTGCTACTCCCCATGCATAACATCTTCAGTACTGTGTTTGCATACCTTCCCTGAGAGACAAACAATTCCCCATCTCCTTTTGATACTTCCAAACTGAGGAACTAATGCATGAGTCCCATGTAATTCATATCGAACTCTCTTGCAAGGTCCCCCTTGCAAGATCTAATCAGCTACTTATCACTAGTAAGGATCAAGCCATTAACATATAACACAATAATCAATAATTATAGTTCTACTACAATGTGATAAATATTTACATCTTCTTCACTTTTGGTGAAGCCCAAACTGGTGAGATAGCTATTGATCTTGATATACCAAGCACGAGATGCTTGCTTGAGTCCATAAAATTCTCGCTTGAGTATGAACACATGTGACTCTTTATCAAAGGTCTCAAACCCCTCTGACTGCTCAATATACACCTCCTCCTGCTAGAATTAACCTGATGGATGAGTACCTTGCTAGTGGAGAAAAGGCCTCCTCATAGTCAATTCCCTCCACTTGAGAGAACCCATTGGCCACAAATATTTCCTTGTGTTTATCTATGCTCCCATATGCTGCATGATTTACCTTGTAAATAAATCTTGAACCAACCACTGATTTGTCTTTTGGTCTTCAGACACTTCCCAAACACTATTTCTAACCATGGAATCGTATTCCTCTACCATAGCATCAACCCATACTTATTCCTATAAAAATTAATCAGATGAGGATGGCTCTATCTCCACAAGCTCACTAATTAGAGCCATGTAGCTCCTCTACTTGTGTTGTGATGTGGGGGCTCCCACATTCTCTTTAGCATCCTCCTCTATATGTCTCTACTTGAGTGGATGTCTCCACTCTCTGCTCCTCTTCTTGTGGCTGCTCCACAACTTCTCGAGGTTCTTCCTTTGGAGCTAAAAGCTCCTGATCATGCTACAATTGAAGCTCCCTCTCAAGAGAACACCTCATTGCCTTCTCCTCATCAAAATTCACATACCATCTGACCACTATCATCTTGAGGGATGGAAAGTACACTCGACAGTTGTGAGGTGTATCAGTGTACCCCACAAATATGCCCAACTCTTTTGTAGGCTTTAGCTTTTTCCTTGCTTCCTTGGAAACATGGTGGTAAATTGATGATTAAAAGATCCTTAAGTGTGACACATCCGGTTCCTTCCTTAAAAAAGCTTCCTTTGGTGTACACATGCTAAGAATCCTGTGAGGACTCTTGTTTTGAAAATAGTCCACTATGTTGCATGCTTCAACCCACAAGTGTAGAGGTAGGCTTTAGTCATGCAACATCGACCATGCTACTCCCACAATAATTCTATTCTTCCTCTGTTGTGGGTTATGAGGTGTTGTCAACTCCCATAGATTGCCTTCCTTTGCATAAAAAAATTTAAACACATTCAACATGTACTCACCACCATTATCGTTACTAAGAGCCTTCACTTTCCTGCCAGTCTCTTTCTCAACAATTTATTTAAACTCTACAAATTTGGAGAGTGTTTGGCTTTTCTTCTGCATGAAGTAGATCCTACACTTCCATGTAAAATCATCCCTAAATATAACATAATACATGTGCTTGGTGGTGGAGGCTGTCAAGAAAGGTCCACATACATCAGAGTGGATCCTTTAAAGGATTGAATGTGCCTTGTTGCCCCGATCATTGAAGGTTGATTTTGTGTACTTCCCCAAGGTACACCCTTTGCATGTATCCTACTGCTCTAGTGCTCCATTAGGGAGGCTCGTAGAAATTCGTTGCATGATCTTCAAAGCACCATGATGCAAATGGCCAACTCTTCTATTCCATAATTCACTGACATCTTGGCTCTGCAGCTTCTACACTTTTGTGCTCAATGCTACATGATCTTCCACATCTAATTTGTAGAGGTTCTTCACTTGAACCTTGATATGCTTCACTTGTCCTGTGGTGATATGTCTAAAGAAATCCTTCCTTTTGTTGAATATCACATCGTAGCCACATTTCTCTAACACTGCGATGAAAACTAGACTCTTCTTAGACCTGGTACATAAATCACATCCTTGAGCTTGAGAGGGGAGCCAAACACCCTCTGAAAAGTAACTATACCAATTTCAGTCGTCTTGATGTGCTTTTGGAGATCCTTCTCCTCCAAGTCACTGAAAAATTATTTGTTGCTTGTCATCTGAAATGAGGCACCACTATCAAGATACCACACAATACCCATCATTGTGCTTGCCATGCATGAAATGAGGGTAAAATCAAGTTTGAACTATGAATCCAAGGCTTCACCCACTGCTCCTCACATAGTCTTATTTCTTTCTTTCTTTTGTGGACATTTTGTGGCATAGTGTCCTAGTTCATGACATTGAAAGCACTTAATTTTGGACAAGTATTTCTTCTTTCCCCCATGACTCGAATCTACTTTAGGTTGGGATTTCATCCCTTTCTCTTTATTTTATTTTCCATCCAAGGCACAATTCTCCTCATCCTCGATCTTAGATGAAGTCATATCTCTGCTGCTCTGCCTTAGTTCTTCCTACACTAGATCAAACCATAAACATTCTAATCTTGGTAGCTTCTCTCTACCATTTACTGAATCTTGATAACTATGCCAACTCTTAGGAAGGCCCAAGAGGGCTACAGCTACCATATCTTCTTTAGGGAAAGTATTACCAACCCCACCAAGTTCTTCATGACACTTTGTAAACCTCTTAAGGTACTACAAAATTGTTTCATTCTTTTGCATCTAAACACCTCGAAGCTTGTCCTTGAGTGTCGGCTTCTTGTGGTCACTATTGTTCTCAAACAACTCGGTCAATGTTTTCCACATCGAAAATGGTGTCTCTTTCAAATGGATATTCATGAAAATATGATCCCTAACTCCCTCCAATATGATCCTCCTCACTTTAGCCACATCCTTCTTCCATTGAAAAAGATCCTAGGCATCAATTGTTGGGGGTTTTGCTACATCTGTCTTGATGTATTCTAGTAGCACAATATCATCCAATACTTCCACAATTTGGATCTTCCATGCCACAAAATGTGTGGTTCCTTCCAAATAATACTCAAGCCTAAGTCCATTGAAAGCCATCTTCTCAATCCTAGAGAAAACCTGTAACACTGATCTTCAAATTCAAACCTCCCACAATGACAAATTCAAAATCTCTTCTCTACTGTGAATCTTGATTTTATACCATGTAGAAATTAATGTGTATATTCTAAACTACTCATGAAATTTTCTAAATCACCAGACTAGAAGCTACTCTACTGATCTGGGAAAGTAAATTCATGATCGAGAACACAAATCATTAACACGCATCACGATTTAACACAGATACACAAAGATTTATCTAGGGGAAAGAAACTACTCAAAAGCCCTTACTATATGTATTACATTAATCAAAGAATTTGGATGTATACAATATGCTTTTCTCAAGCTTGAGCTCAACCTGCACATTTATCTTTTATCCTTTATCTGACTAACTAACCTTGGCCAATAATTAGCCAAAATTTTGAGCCTCTAGTCCCCTATTTCCTTGCATTGTTCCTCAAGGAATTATCCCCCTATTATTTAGGAAATTCCTCAATCTAGATTGCACAATTCCTGTAGGTCCTTCTCTGATGCATGCATGACTTGTACAACTTGGAATAGTTTAAAACTAATAGTACACTACCCTTGAACTCCAATCTCAACTAGGTAACTCAAATTATCTACATGCAACAATTATTTTGGGTTGATTGGTTAGTTAACTGGATTATCACTCAGTCTGAAAAAAGTTACACACCCTTGATTGAACCTCCACTAGTTCTATTGATAGTGAGAACTAGTTACACTGACAGTAACCCAAACTAACTAAAATAGATTGCTACAAATTAGCAATCAATCATGTAGAACTGAACTCAAGTGTCTCCAAATCAAATTTATTAAGCGAGTGACAAGAGCCATGTCACCTCAGTTAAATACCTCCAAGTATTCTACTAAAATTGAAATTCGAATTTCTCCTAATTTAATCAATGGAAAATTAAATTTTGAACTTCTTACTACATTCTTAACAATGCTTTGATGATTCCATCAACGTTTTTTACCATCCCATATTTTGAGTCATAGTGCCAAGCATATATTTCAGCTAACATGTTTAATTTTATAACACGTTGCAAGGGTAAAGAAGCTATATGTTCATAAATAGGGGTATTTCCATAGTTCTCTTCATCTTCGTCAATTGCATGTATTATGATGTTGTTCCCAAGCATAAGAGATAACATGTGTTTGTTATGCATTGCAATGCCTTTTTTTTGTAAAATAGGTAAGGTAATGTAGGTTTGTCTGCAATTTGTATTGACATACTCTAAGTCATCACTTATTTGTCTATTTGTGCACATTCACTTCAAAATGGCAATAAATATTTCATTTTTCTAGCACATTGTAGTATGCAGTTCATAACAATTTACATTGTCTTTCCAAAAGTCATATGTTGTTTGTTCGAAATTAACTGTTTGTTGGGTTTATTATAATTAGATTAGAATTTTTGCTTCCATAGTTTCAACTATTTATGCCTTTATTCTAATTCTACTATAACTTTGGAATTAAAATTCACTTTAACTATTGTCTAGAAAACTCTTTTTAAACCGTATTAGTAATAATATAATTACCTAATGACAGAATTAACTTTAATAATTTTATTAAAAAATTAAAATTAATAATTTTAGATTTTTCTTTTAGGGCCATTGTAATTAAATAATTAATAAAAATAATATATTAGAGTTTACCTTTGGACCATTAGATTTGAATAATTATTATTAAACAAATATACAATTTACCTAATGTAACAAAATTCTTAGAATAATAGTGATTTGATACTATTTAAATAATATTGGAATGATAATATATATATAGATTATTTAATAAAAAAATATGAACGATTATACATGACTATTATGTCTAAATAATAAAAAATGATTATAAATTTTTTTATATTTTAGATATACTCAATTAGTTTTAAATTTTTACCTTTGGACCATTAGATTTAAATAATTATTATTAAATAAATACACAATTTACCTAATGTAACAAAATTCGTATAATAATAGTGATTTAATACTATCATTTAAATTTAAATAATATTGGAATGATAATATATATATAGATTATTTAATAAAAAATATGAACGATTATACATGACTTTTATGTCTAAATAATAAAAAATGGATTATATAATTTTTATATTTTAGGGTATTGACCTTTAGATTTAAATAATTATAATTAAATAAATACACAAATTACCTAATGTAACAAAATTCTTAGAATAATAGTGATTTAATACTATTATTTAAATTTAAATAATATTGAATGATAATATTTATATAGATTATTATTAATAAAGAATAGATTATAAAATTTTTATATTTTAGATATACTCAAATTAACTAATGAACTCTCTTAATATATGAACTAATAATAATGAATTATAAGTTTTAGCTATTTCTAAGAATATTAATAATAAAATTAGTGGTTTGACTAGGACCTTTGGTCAAAATTAGCCATTGGCATTATAGCCGTTGGAGTCTCTGCACACTCTATTTAATCAAGCTAAGCCGGATTGGTTCTTCAACTTGTCCTGACGATGAACCACACTGGTTGGTAAGAAACGCGCCGACAAAAGATTGGTTATGTGATTTTGCCGAAGATTTTCTAAACAATGTTATGGATCACAGAAGTCTTAATTCCTTAATTAACTGTATGTTGTTCAAATATTAGATAATCTTGTATGGGTTTTGATTGGTAAATATCACCACAAAATATCATGTCAATATTTCCAAAGTATTTTTTTTTAAAATATGTTTTATGTTTCTAAGTCGTTTGCCAATTGAATAAAGAAATAAACTTCCAATTAATGAGGCTTCATCTATGAATACAAGTTTTAGTTCTTGATATAGTTTTGATAACGTATCTAACATTTCATTGCTAAGTGGAAGAAATTGAGGTTTGTTAAAAGACATTAGCATTCTTCCTGCATTATCTGCATCTTACCCTATATATGATAATATCAATCCTTTTGTCTTTAGAGGGTTAGTTGTATTGTATGTATCATACATTCGTATAAGAATTTGGAATATTGCATTTGCTATAAATGTTTTTCTTGTACCTACTCCACCTGTAAGGAACATGTACATTGATTTGTGCATGTATTTGTGTTTTTTCAATGCAATGTATTTAATAATCACTTGTTGTTCTCTATTTAGTATTCTCCTAATTTTGTATTACTCTTTGTTTTCAAGAAAAGTTGGATATTATGTGACTTGAAATCCAAGATTGATGTTTTTTTTCATATTCAATTATTGTGAACATTACAAATCTGTTTGCAAGTCATAATTTTCATAATCCGTTCTTTGTTTTTTTTATCTTTTTATCGTCAATATTCACAGAACTATCAAATTGTCCAATTTTTCTTTCTAGATCACCCCATGCAGGATTGATCCTATAAGTAATTAGATTCATTGATTTGAATTATCTTTTCATAAAAATTACATGCAATTTTAGATGTAGTGAAGTTTTGTTTCAAAGTGTTCTCATTTGTTTGAAATGGAACATATAACAATACTTTATCGCGAGAAAAAATTCATATTCCAGCTATTTTTTTCACCCAACAAATCATATTACATTTGGTTTTTTCCTTTTTGATATGTTCATTCCATTTTTCTTACAATTTGACACAAATTCTGCAAGGGAAATGTGCTTAATATTAGTTGGACATTCTATGTAGTAATCAATAATAGAGTGACACATTATATCTTTTGATTCTTTGAGTTCTTATTTTAGTAGAATCATTGGATTAAGCACAAATGTTCATTCATTTGGCGAATATTTGTTTATGAAAATACGCTCTTGAATTGAAACTCAATGGCAATGAGTGATATATGAACAACTTGTTGTCCCAACATTTTTTGGAGATTCAGTAACATATTTCCAAGTGTAAGTATCATTTGTATAGCATCAATTTCACTTTTTTCATGTTCTTTATCTAATCTTCTAAATCATTTTTCATAGACTTGTCAAATGTGTTAATGTATGAGCTATAGTATGATGCTGCAACGTATGCATTTAACACAAATTGTGCATCTACTACAGTATGATGCTACAACGAATGCATTTAACACAAATTGTGCATCTATATTTACATTCCACAAATTTGGCATTTCCTTTGAAAAGTTATTGTTCCAAATGTGTGAAGGCTTTCGGCTTAGGAAAATTGTTGTTTGAGTTATTGAAGATTGAATTACTCAAACATATTCATCTTCACTTAATCCTATTTCCATTAAAAAGTCTTCAAAACTTGTTAAATTGTCATATTTTGTTTGCTCCAAGAATGAAAATAACAACTTTGATTTTTGTTAAGTTTTTTTTCAACTACATGGATTGGTTAAATGATCTCTGTCATTTTCATTGGTGGTATAGGAAAAATGTATCTACAATTCAATGTCGTTCACTTTTTACAAATTCTTGTGTGGAAGTACTTGTGTACTTTGGCAAGTTCTGAATCCAAATAGTCGGTGTCACATGTTATGTATTTGTCCAAAAAGTTTTGAACTTCTATATTACTATTATTTCCATATGTCGAAGCATTTTCTATCCATAAAAATCTATGTTCATGTTCACTTCCCCTGTTTTGGAATAGTGTTACGAAAGAGTAATCTGATATTTTTCCAAAGGATGTGGAATCATGACATATCAATTGCTTTATGGTATTTATTCTATGTCTATAATAACAAGTGCATGTGACATGATATTTTCTTAAGATGTAATCAATGTCATTGTCCTCCAATGTTTCACTATCATTATTCCGTTTTCCACTTTTATACAAGTCAAGCATTGTACTCAAAAATAGTTTCCATCGATTCTCTGCACTTGTAAATGTAACAAAGAAAATTGGAGGGCCTAATTGTTTATCATAGCAAATATGTTTCCTTTTATCTATTGTAATTAACCGAGGAGAGATGCAAATGTTTTTTAAATCTATGTATCCAATATCAGATTTCAATATCTTTTCTAAATTTGCTTTGTACTTGACATATTTTGTGAATAATTTCCTTTATCTTAGTTTTCCTTTTCATATTCATATCCACATGCAAGAAAATACTTTTTAATTATTATTCGCATAGTTTTGAAAAACAAATTTGTTATATGATATGAAAAATCACTGCCAACTTGCAACAATTCCCATTGCACTATGTTCTGGTAGCTAAATATTTTTATAATGTCATTGTCACGTGGATATTTCTAAAAAAATGTTGGGAAGATCATTTCTTTTGCATATTTGTACTCAAAAATTGCAAGAGGATGTTGTCCTTCAGCTAGTGCAATCTCAACAATCATGTCTTGCAAATCAAGTATTTGTTGTGATTTTGTGAATCCATATACTAATGTTTGAATATGCCTTTCATTTTCTAATTCAATACTTATATTATTGTCATTATAAGTGTCTTCATTTTGCATAGACCTATGATTGTCTTGTTCAAGGACTTGAATCTAGTTCTTATTTATACAAATTTTATTAGCTCTGTATAGAGTTCTTGAACATAGTTGCATTAATGCTTTTATAACAATGTTTACATGTATTTTACCTGTTTGGTAACAATTTTTGTAATTTACTCAACTTTTCAATGTGTTAGCACTCTGTAAATCCCTTAAGGCCAAAGAAAGGAATCCCAGAGGTAACCACAAACTACTTGTAGTTTAAGGTCCAGTCCCCCTAAACTTGGAGAGGGCTCTCTCGCTGGATCAATTATCAATCAAAAAGACTGATAGGATATGAATTATAGACTAGTTATTAAGATCAAAGGAAAATGATATATGATTTGATGCAATTGTTGGGAGTGAGAGTCAAAGAAGTATAGGATAATAGCACATCAGGGCATGCATGATCCATCTAGATAACAAAGGCAAGGTACGCACATATGTCAAGCCATTTGTCAGTTGTAGTATCGCGAAAAATAAGCGAAACACATAAATATTTAGGTAAATGTAACAGAGCATATGATTATGAATTCTGCTACACAACTTCTAACCAAATATTCAGAAGAAATATGACAGATAAATAAATAATTCTATCATGCATTAGATCCACAATTATCCTGAGCATACAAAGATGAATTCAAGATAACAATTTTAGAAATGGATATTAATTAAACACAATGAAAACACATACTTAAGACCCCACACCACAAGAATCTCTGAAAATAATAGCAAATTTTTCTTTGAGATTGATTAAAAATATTTACATACAATGCCTCCTCCTCTCAACAATTTTCCATCACCCACTATTACATTATAAGTTTATCCTTTTATATCATTTTAACCAAGGGCTAGATACATTGTATTTTATCCAACAAAGTGGACAAAATCGAAGTGTTTTATCGTTTATAACAAAAACAACAAGACTTAGGATAATTATAGGAACAACATCATTTTCATCCTCATTTGCCCGTCGTCCTCTGGAAAGTCCCGAACTTCCTGCTATATTGATGCCAAAAATCCTTCTGATGCCTTATCCGATCCTACCGAACAGTTAAAACCATAAAAAAAGGCGGAGTACAAAATCATGATTCTGGAAGGGATGTAGACACCTTTGACTTAGCGCCTTTATCTATTTATTAGTTTTGTGACTAGAGGTGAAACCCAGACTTATATATCAGAGCTTTAGTTGTGTGTCGCTTTGAACTGCGTGAGGGTATGAAACTCTGTGATATGTATAACCCCCGTGGCTTAGGTGAAACTCAGGGTGAAAGATTTTTGATATATTAAACCCTTTGGCTTGAAAGGGGTTTGATTCTTTATAATATTGCAATACATGGGACCTTAATATACAGGACTTGGTCTTTGTGCCGATAGCTCCCAACTCTTTGAACTCTTTATAACCATGGGCCAGTCCCCACATCGGAGGTCACCTCTTGACGATTTCTAATTGAAAGTTTCAACTTGGTACGCAACACATGTCCTATGATTGTCGAACGTTGATCACCCTTCATGTTTAGCGCCTGGTCCTTTCGTTCATCACGTGACCATGATGAGAAACCGTTGCTAACCCAACATTGAAAATTCCTCCTGAATTGTTCCTTCTGTCCCATGGACTCCTCGCCCAATATGCATGCTTTAGTCATGTAACATCGACCATGCTACTCCCACAATAATTCTATTCTTCCTCTTAGCCACCCCATTTTGTTGTGGGTTATGAGGTGTTGTCAACTCCCATAGATTGCCTTCCTTTGCATAAAAAAATTTAAACACATTCGACATGTACTCACCACCATTATCGTTCCTAAGAGCCTTCACTTTCTTGCCAGTCTCTTTCTCAACAATTTATTTAAACTCTACAAATTTGGAGAGCGTTTGGATTTTCTTCTGCATGAAGTAGATCCTACACTTCCATGTAAAACCATCCGTAAATATAACATAATACATGTGCTTGGTGGTGGAGGTTGTCGAGAAAGGTACACATACATCAGAGTGGATCCTTTAAAGGATTGAATGTGCCTTGTTGCCCCAATTATTGAAGGTGGATTTTGTGTACTTCCCCAAGGTACACCCTTTGCATGTATCCTACTGCTCTAGTGCTCCATTAGGGAGGCTCGTAGAAATTCATTGCATGATCTTCAAAGCACCATGATGCAAATGGACAACTCTTCTATTCCATAATTCACTGACATCTTGGCTCTGCAGCTTCTACGCTTTTGTGCTCAATGCTACATGATCTTCCACATCTAATTTGTAGAGGTTCTTCACTTGAACCTTGATATGCTTCACTTGTCCTGTGGTGATATGTCTCAAGAAATCCTTCCTTTTGCTTAATATCACATCGTAGCCACATTTCTCTAACACTGCGATGAAAACTAGACTCTTCTTAGACCTGGTACATAAATCACATCCTTGAGCTTGAGAGGGGAGCCAAACACCCTCTGAAAAGTAACTATACCAATTTCAGTCGCACTATACCTTACATCATCTCCCATCTTGATGTGCTTTTGGAGATCCTTCTCCTCCAAGTCACTGAAAAATTATTTGTTGCTTGTCATCTGAAATGAGGCACCACTATCAAGATACCACACAATACCCATCATTGTGCTTGCCATGCATGTAATGAGGGTAAAATCAAGTTTGAACTATGAATCCAAGGCTTCACCCATTGCTCCTCATGTAGTCTTATTTCTTTCTTTCTTTTGTGGACATTTTGTGGCATAGTGTCCTAGTTCATGACATTGAAAGCACTTAATTTTGGACAAGTATTTCTTCTTTCCCCCATGACTCGAATCTACTTTAGGTTAAGATTTCATCCCTTTCTCTTTATTTTATTTTTCATCCAAGGCACAATTCTCCTCATCCTTGATCTTAGATGAAGTCATATCTCTGCTGCTTTGCCTTAGTTCTTCCTACACTAGATCAAACCATAAACATTCTAATCTTGGTAGCTTCTCTCTACCATTTACTGAATCTTGATAACTATGCCAACTCTTAGGAAGGCCCAAGAGGGCTAGAGCTACCATATCTTCTTTAGGGAAAGTATTACCAACCCCACCAAGTTCGTCATGACTCTTTGTAAACCTCTTAAGGTACTACAAAATTGTTTCATTCTTTTGTATCTAAATACTTCGAAGCTTGTCCTTGAGTGTCGGCTTCTTTTGGTCACTATTGTTCTCAAACAACTCGGTCAATGTTTTCCACATCGAAAATGGTGTCTCTTTCAAATGGATATTCATGACAATATGATCGATAACTCCCTCCAATATGATCCTCCTCACTTTAGCCACATCCTTCTTCCATTGAAAAAGATCCTAGGCATCAATTGTTGGGGGTTTTGCTACATCTGTCTTGATGTATTCTAGTAGCACAATAGCATCCAATACTTCCACAATTTGGATCTTCCATGCCACAAAATGTGTGGTTCCTTCCAAATAATACTCAAGCCTAAGTCCATTGAAAGCCATCTTCTCAATCCTAGAGAAAACCTATAACACTGATCTTCAAATTCAAACCTCCGACATTGACAAATTCAAAATCTCTTCTCTACTGTGAATCTTGATCTGATACCATGTAAAAATTAATGTGTATATTCTAAACTACTCATGAAATTTTCTAAATCACAAGACTAGAAGCTACTCTACTGATCTGGGAAAGTAAATTCATGATCGAGAACACAAATAATTAACACGCATCACGATTTAACACACATACACAAAGATTTATCTAGGGGAAAGAAACTACTCAAAAGCCCTTACTATATGTATTACATTAATCAAAGAATTTGGATGTATACAATATGCTTTTCTCAAGCTTGAGCTCAACCTGCACATTTATCTTTTATCCTTTATCTGACTAACTAACCTTGGCCAATAATTAGCCAAAATTTTGAGCCTCCAGTCCCCTATTTCCTTGCATTGTTCCTCAAGGAATTATCCCCCTATTATTTAGGAAATTCCTCAATCTAGATTGCAAAATTCCTGTAGGTCCTTCTCTGATGCATGCATGACTTGTACAACTTGGAATAGTTTACAACTAATAGTACACTACCCTTGAACTCCAATCTCAACTAGGTAACTCAAATTATCTACATGCAACAATTATTTTGGGTTTATTGGTTAGTTAACTGGATTATCACTCAGTCTGAAAAAAGTTACACACCCTTGATTGAACCTCCACTAGTTCTACTGATAGTGAGAACTAGTTACACTGACAGTAACCCAAACTAACTAAAATAGATTGCTACAAATTAGCAATCAATCATGTAGAACTGAACTCAAGTGTCTCCAAATCAAATTTATTAAGCGAGTGACAAGAGCCATGTCACCTCAGTTAAATACCTCCAAGTATTCTACTAAAATTGAAATTCGAATTTCTCCTAATTTAATCAATGGAAAATTAAATTTTGAACTTCTTACTACATTCTTAACAATGCTTTGATGATTCCATCAACATTTTTTACCATCCCATATTTTGAGTCATAGTGCCAAGCATATATTTCAGCTAACATGTTTAATTTTATAACACGTTGCAAGGGTAAAGAAGCTATATGTTCATAAATAGGGGTATTTCCATAGTTCTCTTCATCTTCGTCAATTGCATGTATTATGATGTTGTTCCCAAGCATAAGAGATAACATGCGTTTGTTATGCATTGCAACGCCTTTTTTTTGTAAAATCGGTAAGATAATGTAGGTTTGTCTGCAATTTGTATTGACATACTCTAAGTCATCACTTATTTGTCTATTTGTGCACATTCACTTCAAAATGGCAATAAACATTTCATTTTTCTAGCACATTGTAGTATGCAGTTCATAACAATTTACATTGTCTTTCCAAAAGTCATATGTTGTTTGTTCGAAATTAACTGTATGTTGTTCAAATATTAGATAATCTTGTATGGGTTTTGATTGGTAAATATCACCACAAAATATCATGTCAATATTTCCAAAGTATTTTTTTTTAAATATGTTTTATGTTTCTAAGTCGTTAGCCAATTGAATAAAGAAATAAACTTCCAATTAATGAGGCTTCATCTATGAATACAAGTTTTAGTTCTTGATATAGTTTTGATAACGTATCTAACATTTCATTGCTAAGTGGAAGAAATTTAGGTTTGTTAAAAGACATTAGCATTATTCCTGCGTTATCTGCATCTTTCCCTATATATGATAATATCAATCCTTTTGTCTTTAGAGGGTTAGTTGTATTGTATGTATCATACATTCGTATAAGAATTTGGAATATTGCATTTGCTATAAATGTTTTTCTTGTACCTACTCCACCTGTAAGGAACATGTACATTGATTTGTGCATGTATTTGTGTTTTTTCAATGCAATGTATTTAATAATCACTTGTTGTTCTCTATTTAGTATTCTCCTAATTTTGTATTACTCTTTGTTTTCAAGAAAAAATGGATATTATGTGACTTGAAATCCAAGATTGATGTTTTTTTCATATTCAATTATTGTGAACATTGCAAATCTGTTTGCAAGTCATAATTTTCATAATCCGTTCTTTGTTTTTTTTATCTTTTTATCGTCAATATTCACAGAACTATCAAATTGTCCAATTTTTCTTTCTAGATCACCCCATGCGGGATTGATCCTATAAGTAATTAGATTTATTGATTTGAATTATCTTTTCATAGAAATTACATGCAATTTTAGATGTAGTGAAGTTTTGTTTCAAAGTGTTCTCATTTGTTTGAAATGGAACATATATGTTAAGTTATGGTATGTTCTATGCTTATAACAGTTTACTTCTTTTTCTTATTATATTCCACCAATTAGAAATCACATGTACATAAAGTAAAGTGCAGATAGAACATTAAACGATCGACAGAAAACAAGCCAAGACAAGAGACACAAGATGTGGCGGCTAGCCAGGGAAAAACCCCACAATGTGTGGGGATACCCTTTGATCAAATCTTCTTTTATCTTCAATAATTCAGCAGAGAGAAATAGTACAATAAATCTGATTCATATTAGCAGTAGCAAACCCTAGATCAGTAGCATCAGCATTAGCGGCTTCTTTATCAAACTAGGGCAGACCATGTCTCACAAATCGATAGTTGGATTGACTTCATTCCACCACCAAAAGTTTCGGCTTCCAGAGGAGGTTCAGATGAACCTACAGCACAGTTCATATGAGGAGATATTCTAGGCCACGCAAGTCAATCTTTACTTCTGCAGTTGCAGCTTCAGTTTCAGCAGTTTCCGGCTTCAAACTAGGGCAGACGATATCTTGCAAACCGTTCGTCGGATTCACTTCATTCCACCACCAAAAGTTGCGGCTTTCAAAGGAGGTTCAGATGAACCTACAACGCATTTCAGATGAGGAGATCTTCTAGGCCACGCAAGTCAATCTTTTCTTCTGCAGTTGCAGCTTCAGTTTCAGCAGTTTCCGGCTTCAAACTAGGGCAGTCGATATCTTGCAAACCGTTCGCCAGATTGACTTCATTCCACCACCAAAAGTTGCGGCTTTCAGAGGAGGTTCAGATGAACCTACAGCGCAGTTCTAAAGAGGAGATCTTCTAGGCCACGCAAGTCAATCTTTACTTCTGCAGTTGCAGCTTCAGTTTCAGCAGTTTCCAGCTTCAAACTAGGTGTGAGAGAGAGAGAGACCCATTTCAACGCAGTAGAGAAGAGACTCATATTTGCGCAGTAGAGAGAGAGAGATGTGATGAGATGAGTGAGTCCAAATGAGGAAAATTCCTCTTATATTTATACACAACATTGGTGGGTGAATAGATGCGACTGTTGGGCTTCTGAGCCTACATGAGTTGTAGGTCAGCTTGATAATAATTCCATAATCAAAATAAATTCATATCTCCATGAATACTTATCGGAATTGGATGATCTTTATATCAATCCTACACCTCTCGATGAGAGGAATCTAATAAAAATATTATTAGCCATGAATAAGGTGACCCACATGAAGTTTTTCCCTGGTTGCCAATTTTAACACTCCCTCTCAACCATGGAGAACTTCATCTGCAATCTGTCTATCGGTCGTTACTATTCATCCATCAAATGCACTACCTTGTACAGCCTGACCCTTTCCCTACTCTGCTCTATTCTGCCTGTTCTGCTTTGTCTTGTTCTGCCCTGCACTGATCTGTATTGTTTTGTTCTGTTCTGCTCTGCTCTTGCATTGTTCTGTTCTACTCTGCTTTTGTCCGAATTATGAAGAAGAAGAAATGATCGAGGATGTATCATACTGACTCAAAGTCAGTCTCAGAGTATGTACCACTGGTCCCAGACCAGTCTCAACCAACCCAAAGTCAGCGTCATAGTGAGTACAACTCCAATGGTCCCAGACCAATATCATCCTCCACTGACTCAAAGTCAGTCTCAGAGTATGTACCACTGATCCCAGACCAGTCTCAACCGACCCAAAGTCAGCGTCATAGTATGGTACAACTCCTACCACTAGTCCCAGACCAGTATCATTGATCCCATATCAATGGAGGTCATCCTAGCGTAGGGAGTACGGTAGTTACAACGATGCGTCCATCGGTACTACTATGGTCCCTAACTTCATTTCCCTGCTCATTGATCAGATGAGAGGTACTTCCCATGAGTCCCAGACTGCATGGGTAGGATGCCTCGACAAGAGAACTAATCAATCCTGTCCTCACAGGAGAACACATCAATCCTGCTACAATTGCCATGGATAACACATCAATCCAGGCCTCACAGGAGAACACATCAATCCTGCTACAATTGCCATGGAGAACACATCAATCCAGGCTGCCATGGAGAACACATCAATCCAGGCCTCACAGGAGAACACATCAATCCTGCTACAATTGCCATGGAGAACACATCAATCCAGGCCTCACAGGAGAACACATCAATCGTGCTACACAAGAGAGCGAATCATCCTGTTCCACAAGAGAGCGAATCATCTTGTCCCACAAGAGAGCGAATCATCTTGTTCCAATGTGCACCACCAGGGGAGGGTGAGTCACCCTGTGGTCATATGTTGCTCCAGTAGAAACCGCAAGCCCTCAGAGCTCCCAGAGCTCAATGTATGCAACATGCAGGACCCTTGTACAAGGGTTTCTTACTGACTCCAATTCGTTTGGGAAAATCACAGATTAGATCTTTCCTCGGGGCTTTGACAAGGTGTATCAACCTTTACATCATCTTAATGTGATGGAGCCTCCTTGCTCATCAACTTACCATATCCAAGATGATGTCTATCTGCTAGAGCAATCGACGAATACGGGATTCCTCAATAATCGAATCCCACCTCTGGTTGTTATAGAGAATCACAGTGGTATCCAATGTAAATCCAAACAACTCACTGAAGAGCTTTCACAACCAGACTACCTCACATGAGGTTATGCTAGCAACAATATATCCTGCTTCGGCGGTGCTCAAAGCCACCGACTTTTGCTTCCTGCTCATCCAGGATATCGAAGCAGATCCCAAGGTGAAACAGCACCCAGAAGTGCTATTACGGTCCACCACACTGTAGGTTTTAACCCTGTACAGAAATTACCTGCATATGAATTCTTAAACAAAGAAAATAAACAATGCGAGAGCATAACCCATAAAACACATATGCACAGAGATTTTTCCCTGGATCCCAAAACTGGGACTACCAGCTTGATTTTTCATTATTTTCCTTTCAATGTTACAATACATATTTATACATGCCGAAGCATCCAATACCATGGACCGAAAACCATCATGTCCAATACCATGGACCGAAAACCATCGCGTCCAAAAAGCATGTGCGAAAATCATGCACAAAACCATAGGTGGGTCCGCCCAACCTAACATATGGTCCAAAACCAAAATTTTCCGAGGCGCTGCCCCGGACCCCAAAAAGTGGGGTTACGGGTGCCCTTCAAACCCCCTATTAACTACGTGGAAAGAATATAACACAACCCAACAATCTCCCACTTGTTGTTTTCTTTCCATAGGGGGCCACAGGAGAGCTTAGTCATTTTTTTAGCCCTGAGATTCCCATTGCTTCTCTACACCAAGAGAACTTCTTAGAGCTCACAGATTTTGTCAATGCATCTGCAGTATTCTTCAAAGTGTCCACCTTTACCAGCAACACCTTTCTGTCTTCTATCATATCCCTCACAAAGTGATACTGAACATCAATGTGCTTTGTCTTTGAATGATAAGCAGGGTTCTTTGCCAAGAAAATTGCACTTTGGCTGTCACAGTCTATTCTTATAGCTCCCTGTACTAACCCCATACTTGAACACAATCTCTACAACCAAACTGCTTCCTTGCTTGCATGAGTGGCTGCCATGTATTCTGCCTCTGTAGTTGATAGTGCCACTACAGATTGTTTCTTACTCATCCAACTGACTGCACCTCCAAATAGGTTAAACACATACCCACTTGTAGATCTTCTCTGATCCAGATCTCCAGCCCAGTCTGCATCAACAAAGCCATGAATATCCAACACTCTGTCCAATCCTGGTCTTCCTTGGTAGCACAAACCATAATCACTAGTGCCACGCAAATACTTGAAAACCCGCTTCACTGCTGTCCAGTGCTCCTTCCCAGGTTTTGACATAAACCTGCTCAATACTCCCACTGCATGTGCAATGTCTGGTCTAGTACAGACCATTGCATACATCAAGCTACCCACTGCACTTGCATATGGAACACGGGAAATGTCCTCTTCCTCTTCTTGTGTCTTGGGACACTGTTCAGCAGATAACCTCACACCTACAGGAATAGGAACCTTCACCGGTTTACTATCTTGCATATTAAACCTCTGGAGTATTGTCTCGACATACTTCCTCTAGTTTAACCAGAGCTTCCTCTTTGACCGATCTCTTTTAATTTCCATTCCCAAAATATAGTTTGCAGCACCAAGATCTTTCATGTCAAATTTGGAGGACAATTGGGTCTTCAAATCCTGGATAATTTCTTTTTCATTTCCAACCAACAACATATCATCCACATACAAGACCAGATAAATAATACGGTCACCAATTAATTTAAAATACACACAATGATCTGCTTTGCTTCTGGTGAAGCCAAGTCCCCGTATAAATGTATCAAATTTCTGATACCACATCCTTGGTGACTGTTTTAACCCATACAGAGACTTCTTTAACTTGCATACCAGTTCTTTCTTACCCTTCACCGCAAAGCCTTCAGGTTGCTTCATGTAGATTTCCTCTTCCAAATCCCCGTGAAGAAATGTTGTCTTCACATCCATCTGTTCTACCTCAAAATCAAAAGCATCAGCAACAGATAAAAGTAATCTAATAGAAGTTACCTTGGCAACAGGAGAAAAAATATCACCAAAATCAATTCCTGGCACCTGGGAATAACCTTTTGCTACCAACCGAGCTTTGTATTTCTCCACCTTTCCTTCTGCATTTGTCTTCTTCTTGAACAACCATTTGCTGCCAATGGGTTTCCTTCTAGTCGGCAATTCCACCAGATCCCAAGCCTCATTTTTGTGCAAAGATGCCATTTCATCGACCATGGCCTCTTTCCAGAGTTTTCCATCCTCTGAATCCACTGCTTCCTTCACAGTTCTAGGATCATTATCAGTAACAGAAAAAGCAAAATTTGAACTGAAATCAGATGGACTATACCTTTCTGGCTACCTTCTTTCTCGGCTGATCTTCTCACAGCCGGAGTTTGTGGCTCTTCATCTTCTGATTCCTCCTCTGCTGCAGAGTTTGATTCTTCCTCCTTTGGCTCAAACTCTATCTTCTCAAATTCCTTTGGTTGGACTTCATGTTGAATAACATCTTTTACCTCTCTGAACAACACATCTCGGCTGTACAAAACCTTCCGTGTGACTGGGTTCCAAAGCTTATAACCCTTTAAACCATCCTTATACCCAATAAAGATGCACTTTTCAGATTTACTATCCAACTTGGTTCATTTCTCCTTTGGAACATGTACATATGCATCACATCCAAATACCCTTAGATGTGAAAGAGAGGGTTTCTTACCAGTCCATACTTCTTGTGGAGTCTTATCCTCCAACGTTGATGAAGGTGATCTGTTGATCAGGTAACATGCAGTATCCACCACCTCTGCCTAGAATTCATGTCCTAACCCGGCACCACTGAGCATGCTTCTTGCCCTTTCCATTAACGTCTTGTTCATTCTTTCTGCGACTCCATTTTTCTGAGGTGTATATGGAGTAGTCTTCTGCCGTGCTATATCACACTTCTTACAAAATTCTTCAAATTCCTTGTTGCAAAATTCTCCACCATTATCTATCCTCAGCACCTTTATCTTCTTCTCTGTCTGATTTTCCACCAGACCCTTAAATTCTTTAAACCTGTCAAAGACTTCAGATTTCTTCTTAAGAAAATATATCCATGTATTCCTTGAGAAGTCATCTATGAATGATACATAGTACACAGACTAACCCAGTGATGGAACCTTCACAGGTCCAAACACATCACTGTGCACAAGCTCTAATATCTATTTCGTCCTCTTACCACCAGAGGGGAAACTCACCCGATTCTGCTTCCCATATACACAATTTTCACAGAAATCAAAATCTAGAGAGCTATTATTCATACCTTCTACCATACCTTTACCATGAAGTATTCGAAGGCCCTTCTCTCCAATATGTCCAAGCCTTTGATGCCACAACATGGTCTTCTCTCCAGAGACCACTAGATTCTCTACTCCATTTTCAGGAACCATAGAACTATTGCACCCATCAACAACAGTGCTACCTTGCAGCTTGTACAGAGTTCCAATCCAAACTCCCCGCATTAATATCAGTGCTCCTCGAACCATCTTGTAGGTATCTTCCTCGAACATCGTCTTTACACCTGCATCATCCAACTTGCTTACAGAAGTCAGATTTCTGGCCAATGCAGGAATATGTAGAACACCCGGAAGTGTTCTAACCCTTCCACCTTGCAACTTCAACTTTACCTTTCCCCGACCAATGATTCTAGCCTTCCTATCATCTCCTAAGAAGACATCACCACCATCGTATTTCTCATGCTCGCAGAACCACTCTCTATGGAGAGTGAAGTGAAAGGATGCACCTGAGTCAATCAACCATGCCTCATGATCTACATGTGTACTTGAAGAAGCCAAGTACACATCCCCACCTTCATCTGAGGTGGTTTTCACCTCTGTAGAAGGAGCATCATCAGATCCCTTTCCTTTATCAGGAGCTTTAGATTTACAATCCCTTCTGAAGTGCCCTTCCTTTCCGCATTTCCAGCACACCACCTTTGTAGGTTTTCCTGGAGATTTAGATCTCCCTCTAGATTTAGATCTCCCACTCGATGACTTATTTTTGTTTCTGTTCTGCGACCGTCCTCGTACAGACAAGGCATCACCATTCTGGTTGTCCATATTTTTCCGTCTCATCTCCTTCGTCAGCAAGGCTGAGACTATTTCATCAAACTGCAAAGCAGTTGCATTGCTACCTATTGAAATAACCAGACTATCCCACGAATCTGGTAGAGAACACAACAAACTGATGCACTTATCTTCATCTGAAATTTTAATGTCAACAGATAATAACTGACTTACCACAGTATTAAACACATTCAGATTCTCTATCACCGAGTCTCCATCTTTCATCCTCAGGTTATACAGCTTTTTCCGCAGGAACAGTTTATTCACCAGAGACTTAGATTGGTACAAAGTCCCTAACTTGACCCACAAAGCCTTTGTCGTAGCTTCCCCTGATACATTCAGCAATACTGAATCTGAGACACACAATCATATTGTGCTCTTTGCCTTCCGATCCAACTTCTTCCATTCTTCATTGGTCACTCCCGATGGTTTAGTACCCGGATCTACCACGATCCACTTATCTTTATCCACCAACAGATCCTCCATCTTGAGTTTCCACAACTCAAAATTCTGACCATTGAACTTCTCAATCTCTATCTTTCCACTGCTTGTCATCTTCTTTCACCACCAAAATCGATCTCGCAGATCTCCCACTAAACAGGGTCTACCACAGGCCCGAGCGAAACCCCTCAGCAACAAAGGCGTCCCCTTGAAGCCAAAACGGCTCTGATACCAAATGTAGGTTTTAACCCTGTACAGAAATTACCTGCATATGAATTCTTAAACAAAGAAAATAAACAATGCGAGAGCATAACCCATAAAACACATATGCACAGAGATTTTTCCCTGGATCCCAAAACCGGGACTACCAACTTGATTTTTCATTATTTTCCTTTCAATGTTACAATACATATTTATACATGCCGAAGCATCCAATACCATGGACCGAAAACCATCACGTCCAATACCATGGACCGAAAACCACCGCGTCCAAAAAACATGTGCGAAAATCATGCACAAAACCATAGGCGGGTCCGCCCAACCTAACATATGGTCCAAAACCAAAATTTTCCGGGGCGCTGCCCCGGACCCCAAAAAGTGGGGTTACGGGTGCCCTTCAAACCCCCTATTAACTACGTGGAAAGAATATAACACAACCCAACACACACTGCCTGCCCAATCAACATCAGTATATCCAAGTAGTCTCACACCTCCGGCAGTGTATCTTAATCCATGAGAGATTATGTCCTAAAGACATCTCAGAAGATTCCTAGCATCAATCCAGTGAGGCTCAACCAAATATGAGCTCACAATGCTAACTGCAAAAAATATGTTCGGATGGAGGTTCACCAAGAACATCAATGCGAATGAGTTTATGAAACTCAGAGACATTTCCCAAATCTAGTCCGACATCACTACCATATAACTTCTAAAAGTTAAGATCCTCGAGGTAGTCACAGGCTTGCAGTCCATCATACCAAAGCTTTGCAATATCTTTACCACATATTTCCCTTGAGATAGGAAAATTTCCCTTGGCTTCTGCCATACTTCAAGTCCTAGGAAGTAGTGCATCAGTCCTAGGTGTTTCATTTCAAATTCAGAAGCCATCTCCCTCTTACATTTGTGAATGAGAGGGTTTGCACCTGTTAGAAAGAGGTCATCCACATACAACACCAGTATGAGAGGCTTGTTATCTTCAACCTTAAAGTAAAGGTTAGGATCAGCTTCACTCCTAGTGAATCCCAGCTTCATCAAGTAGCTATCGATCCTCTCATACCATGCTCGGGGTGCTTGCTTCAGCCCATAGAGAGCCTTCTTCAACCTGCATACATGAGATTTTCGATCATAAATCTCAAATCCTTCGGGTTGCTCCACGTAGACCTCTTCTTTGATCGAGCCATGCAAGAACGCAGTCTTAACATCCATCTGATGTAGGTTCCATCCTTGTGAAGCCACAAGGGCTATGATCAAGCAAATGGTCGTATATCTGGCAACAGGTGCAAATATCATAGTCTATACCTCCCTTTTGGGATAAACCACGAGCAACAAAATGAACCTTATACTTTTCCATACTACCATTTGCTGCATGCTTTATCTTGTAAAGCCATTTTAAAGTAATAATTGTCTTATCCTGGGTCTGGGAACTACTTCCCAGACATCATTCTCCATAATAGACTCATATTCTATGGTCATGGCATCCTTCCATAGTTAATGCTTGATGACATCTGAGAATGATGAAGGTTCATTTTGTATGATCGTGCTCATGATGGTCAGGTATCCCTGATACCTTTTAAGTTTCTTACTTTGACGGAAGGTTCCTCAGGGTGCAGCATGTCCTTCAGCATCATCAAGTATCCCCCTAAGCCATGAAGGCCTCTTCCTAGAAGAGGAAGGCTCATGTGGATGAGGATCAATCGGATCCATGGGTTCTTCTACATCAGGCATTGATTCATCATCCTTTTCTTTCGGTTCCCTGGTGTCGGCTTCTTAAGAGCTACTCAAAGTTAGCAGATTGTCCACCTTGCTGAGAGCCATATCTTTGTCAAAGGTGACATCATGACTAATCACGACTTCCCTTTGACCAGTGGTGAACATTTCTTCAGGATTTTAGGAACCCAATGCTTGATGAGGGCATCGATTTTGTACATATGCGGCGGTGATTGTAGTTTCAGCCCATAGAAACTTTGGAAGTCTTTGATCATGTAGCATGGCACAGACAGCTTCCATCATCGTGTGGTTCTTCCTTCCCACCACACCATTATTCTTAGGAGTATGTGGTGTAGTAGTCTCCCTCTTAGTGCCAACCTCAGGTATGCCTGAGTAAACCAATTGTAATATATCATAGGTCTTTCTTTGGCTTGAGGGGAATGGTCCTTTTTGAGATTTCCTTTGGCACATCCCAGACATACACTTTCTTTCTCTACTTGGAATTCGGGCATCCCTGTTACCATCTATCTTACATCGAGTAGAGCTTTGTAATGAAGGTGGGAAAACCTCCGATGCCAAATTTCGGACTAAAGAGATGTGTCACAAGACATGACACCTAGCGGACTTCCATCGACCTGATATAATGAATCAACACTAAACCCAAGAGTAAAGGCATCTTTAACATTATTTTTCCATATACATACCTTGCCATTGCTGAAGGTTACCTTGTAGCCTCTGTTTGCCATTGCCAAGATGGACACTAGGTTCCTTTTGAGGTCAGGTGCATTTAATACATCCTAGAATTTCTAGCCTTCTTGAATGCTTGTCCTCTTCCTTGATTCCCAGCTCTCCTCTTACCTTTGCTGTTGAATTTGTCATTCCTTTGATTGCCATCAGAGGGATTTCGAGTTGCACAACTGCATACTATACCATGCTTCTCTAATCATGATTATCATCATGCTACCCATGTCCATGATTTTATCCATCATAACGCTGCTCAAACTAGTGTGCATCATCATCATGCTATCCTATATGTCTATGATCTCATGCCTCATGATGCTCATGATCTCATACATAGTGACTTGCTTTATCGCAAATGTAACATCGTCTTTTTCTTCTAGCCTTAGGTCCAGCCTTTCCTTTTGATTTAGTCCCGGAATTATTTCTTTTCTTTGCAGGAGGACCTTTAGGCATGGGCATTTCTTGCACTTCTTCCCTTGTTTCTTCTTGAATGCATCTAGCCATTAATTCCTCGAAACCAGGAATTACATTATAGTTCAGAAGAGTAGTCCTGAACACATACCATTCGGATGGTAATCCTTCGAGAGTTGTGAGTGCCATTTCTCTGTCAGTAATGGTTTCCCCAATAGATAGGAGATTGTTCTTGATCTCAGTGATTCTTAAGAAGTATGCTTGCATACTTTCATCTTTACCCTTCTTGATTTCCCTCAACTTATTCCTAAGAAACAAAACTTGATTTGCATCATTAACTTTAAATAAACTCACCAGTCTGTCGTAGATTTCCTTGGAGGTGTCTAGATCAGAGATGTAAGCCACCAAGCGCTTGTCGATAGAGTCCCGGATGATCTTCTTTGTTTTGACTTCTCCATTTTTCCATTTGTTCCAGGCAGCAGCAGATGCATTTGATGAAGGCTCAACAATATTGCCTCTTACATGGTCCAGCACTCGTTGATCTTCAAGGGTTAGATCGATAGAAATCTTCCATCCGTGATAGTCAACTTTCTCATGGAGCTTGTCTTCGACAAGAAAGAGTGTTGAGGACCCCATAGTTCTTTTAGGATAGCCTTGCCAATCTTCTCTTCAATGATTGCTCTTGCTCTTGCTTGGGCTTTGTCTTCACCTCAGCTCTGATACCATGTTAAGTTATGGTATGTTCTATGCTTATAACAGTTTACTTCTTTTTCTTATTATATTCCACCGATTAGCAATCACATGTACATAAAGTAAAGTGCAGATAGAACATTAAACGATCGACAAAAAACAAGCCAAGACAAGAGACACAAGATGTGGCGGCTAGCCAGGGAAAAACCCCACAATGTGTGGGGAAACCCTTTGATCAAAACTTCTTTTATCTTCAATAATTTAGCAGAGAGAAATAGTACAATAAATCTGATTCATATTAGCAGTAGCAAACCCTAGATCAGTGGCATCAGCATTAGCGGCTTCATTATCAAACTAGGGCAGACCATATCTCACAAACCGACAGTCGGATTGACTTCATTCCACCACCAAAAGTTTCAGCTTCCAGAGGAGGTTCAGATGAACCTACAGCGCAGTTCAGATGAGGAGATCTTCTAGGCTACGCAAGTCAATCTTTACTTCTGCAGTTGCAGCTTCAGTTTCAGCAGTTTCCGGCTTCAAACTAGGGTAGACGATATCTTGCAAACCGTTCGTCGGATTAACTTCATTCCACCACCAAAAGTTGTGGCTTTCAAAGGAGGTTCAGATGAACCTACAGTTCAGTTCAGATGAGGAGATCTTCTAGGCCACGCAAGTCAATCTTTGCTTCTGCAGTTGCAGCTTCAGTTTCAGCAGTTTCCGACTTCAAACTAGGGCAGCCGATATCTTGCAAACCGTTCGTCGGATTGACTTCATTCCACCACCAAAAGTTGCAGCTTTCAGAGGAGGTTCAGATGAACCTACAGTGCAGTTCCAAAGAGGAGATATTCTAGGCCACGCAAGTCAATCTTTACTTCTGCAGTTGCAGCTTCAGTTTCAGCAGTTTCCGGCTTCAAACTAGGTGTGAGAGAGAGAGACCCATTTCAACGCAGTAGAGAAGAGACTCATATCTGCGCAGTAGAGAGAGAGAGAGATGTGATGAGATGAGTGAGTCTAAATGAGGAAAAGTCCTCTTATATTTATACACAACGTTGGTGGGTGAATAGATGGGACTGTTGGGCTTCTGAGCCTACATGAGTTGTAGGTCGGCTTGATAATAATTCCATAATCAAAATAAATTCATATCTCCATGAATACTTATCAGAATTGGATGATCTTTATATCAATCCTACACCTCTCGATGAGAGGAATCTAATAAAAATATTATTAGCCATGAATAAGGTGACCCACATGAAGTTTTTCCCTGGTTGCCAATTTTAACAATATAACAATACTTTATCGCGAGAAAAAATTCATATTCCAGCTATTTTTTTCACCCAACAAATCATATTACATTTGTTTTTTTCCTTTTTGATATGTTCATCCCATTTTTATTACAATTTGACACAAATTCTGCAAGGCAAATGTGCTTAATATTAGTTGGACATTCTATCTAGTAATCAATAATAGAGTGACACATTATATCTTTTGATTTTTAGGTTCTTATTTTAGTAGAATCATTGGATTAAGCACAAATGTTCGTTCATTTGGCGAATATTTGTTTAAGAAAATACGCTCTTGAATTGAAACTCAATGGCAATGAGTGATATATGAACAACTTGTTGTCCCAACATTTTTTGGAGATTCAGTAACGTATTTCCAACTGTAAGTATCATTTGTATAGCATCAATTTCACTTTTTTCATGTTCTTTATGTAATCTTCTAAATCATTTTTCATAGACTTGTCAAACGTCTTAATGTATGAGCTATAGTATGATGCTGCAACGTATGCATTTAACACAAATTGTGCATATACTACAGTATGATGCTACAACGAATGCATTTAACACAAATTGTGCATCTATATTTACATTCCACAAATTTGGCATTTCCTTTGAAAAGTTATTGTTCCAAATGTGTGAAGGCTTTCGGCTTAGGAAAATTGTTGTTTGAGTTATTGAAGATTGAATTACTCAAACATATTCATCTTCACTTAATCCTATTTCCATTAAAAAGTCTTCAAAACTTGTTAAATTGTCATATTTTGTTTGCTCCAAGAATGAAAATAACAACTTTGATTTTTGTTAAGTTTTTTTTCAACTACATGGATTGGTTAAATGATCTCTGTCATTTTCATTGGTGGTATAGGAAAATTGTATCTACAATTAAATGTCTTTCACTTTTTACAAATTCTTGTGTGGAAGTGCTTGTGTACTTTGGCAAGTTTTGAATCCAAATAGTCGGTGTCACATGTTATGTATTTGTCCAAAAAGTTTTGAACTTCTATATTACTATTATTTCCATATGTCAGAGCATTTTCTATCCATAAAAATCTATGTTCATGTTCACTTCCCCTATTTTGGAATAGTGTTACGAAAGAGTAATCTGATATTTTTCCAAAGGATGTGGAATCATGACATATCAATTGCTTTATGATATTTATTCTATGTCTATAATAACAAGTGCATGTGACATGATATTTTCTTAAGATGTAATCAATGTCATTGTCCTCCAATGTTTCACTGTCATTATTCCTTTTTCTACTTTTATACAAGTCAAGCATTGTACTCAATAATAGTTTCCATCGATTCTCTGCACTTGTAAATGTAACAAAGAAAATTGGAGGGCCTAATTTTTTATCATAGCAAATATGTTTACTTTTATCTATTGTAATTAACCGAGGAGAGATGCAAATGTTTTTTAAATCTATGTATCCAATATCAGATTTCAATATCTTTTCTAAATTTGCTTTGTACTTGACATATTTTGTGAATAATTTCCTTTATCTTAGTTTTCCTTTTCATATTCATATCCACATGCAAGAAAATACTTTCTAATTATTATTCGCATTGTTTTGAAAAACAAATTTGTTATATGATATGAAAAATCACTGCCAACTTGCAACAATTCCCATTGCACTATGTTCTGGTAGCTAAATATTTTTATAATGTCATTGTCACGTGGATATTTCTAAAAAAATGTTGGGAAGCTCATTTCTTTTGCATATTTGTACTCAAAAATTGCAAGAGGATGTCCTTCAGCTAGTGCAATCTCACCAATCATGTCTTGCAAATCAAGTATTTGTTGTGATTTTGTGAATCCATATACTAATGTTTGAATATGCCTTTAATTTTCTAATTCAATACTTATATTATTGTCATTATAAGTGTCTTCATTTTGCATAGACCTATGATTGTCTTGTTCAAGGACTTGACTCTAGTTCTTATTTATACAAATTTTATTAGCTCTGTATAGAGTTCTTGAACATAGTTCCATTAATGCTTTTATAACAATGTTTACATGTATTTTACCTGTTTGGTAACAATTTTTGTAATTTACTCAACTTTTCAATGTGTTAGCACTCTGTAAATCTCTTAAGGCCAAAGAAAGGAATCCCAGAGGTAACCACAAACTACTTGTAGTTTAAGGTCCAGTCCCCCTAAACTTGGAGAGGGCTCTCTCGCTGGATCAATTATCAATCAAAAAGACTGATAGGATATGAATTATAGACTAGTTATTAAGATCAAAGGAAAATGATATATGATTTGATGCAATTGTTGGGAGTGAGAGTCAAAGAAGTATAGGATAATAGCACATCAGGGCATGCATGATCCATCTAGATAACAAAGGCAAGGTAGGCACATATCTCAAGCCATTTGTCAGTTGTAGTATCGTGAAAAATAGGCGAAACACATAAATATTTAGGTAAATGTAACAGAGCATATGATTATGAATTCTGCTACACAACTTCTAACCAAATATTCAGAAGAAACATGACAGATAAATAAATAATTCTATCATGCATTAGATCCACAATTATCCTGAGTATACAAAGATGAATTCAAGATAACAATTTTAGAAATGGATATTAATTAAACACAATGAAAACACATACTTAAGACCCCACACCACAAGAATATCTGAAAATAATAGCAAATTTTTCTTTGAGATTGATTAAAAATATTTACATACAATGCCTCCTCCTCTCAACAATTGTCCATCATCCACTATTACATTATAAGTTTATCCTTTTATATCATTTTAACCAAGGGCCAGATACATTGTATTTTATCCAACTAAGTGGATAAAATCCAAGTGTTTTATTGTTTATAACAAAAACAACAAGACTCAGGATAGTTATAGGAACAACATCATTTTCATCCTCATTTTCCCGTCGTCCTCTGGAAAGTCCCGAACTTCCTGCTATATTGATGCCAAAAATCCTTCTGATGCCTTATCCGATCCTACCGAACAGTTAAAACCATAAAAAAAGGCGGAGTACAAAATCATGATTTTGGAAGGGATGTAAACACCTTTGACTTAGTGCCTTTATCTATTTATTAGTTTTGTGACTATAGGTGAAACCCATACTTATTATATCAGAGCTTTAGTTGTGTGTCGCTTTGAACTGCGCGAGGGTATGAAACTCTGTGATATGTCTAACCCCCGTGGCTTAGGTGGAACTCAGGGTGAAAGCTTTTTGATATATTAAACCCTTTGGCTTGAAAGGGGGTTGATTCTTTATAATATTGCAATACATGGGACCTTAATATACAGGACTCGGTCTTTGTGCCGATAGCTCCCAACTCTTTGAAATCTTTATAACCATGGGCCAGTCCCCACATCGGAGGTCACCTCTTGACGATTTCTAATTGGAAGTTTCAACTTGGTACGCAACACATGTCCTATGCTTGTCGAACGCTGATCACCCTTCATGTTTAGCACCTGGTCCTTTGGTTCATCACGTGACCATGATGAGAAACCACTGCTAACCCAACATTGAAAATTCCTCCTGAATTGTTCCTTCTGTCCCATGGACTCCTAGCCCAATATGCATGCTTTAGTCATGCAACATCGACCATGCTACTCCCACAATAATTCTATTCTTCCTCTTAGCCACCCGATTTTGTTGTGGGTTATGAGGTGCTGTCAATTCCCATAGATTGCCTTCCTTTGCATAAAAAAAATTTAAACACATTTGACATGTACTCACCACCATTATCGTTCCTAAGAGCCTTCACTTTCCTGCCAGTCTCTTTCTCAACAATTTATTTAAACTCTACAAATTTGGAGAGTGTTTGGCTTTTCTTTTGCATGAAGTAGATCCTACACTTCCATGTAAAATCATCCCTAAATATAACATAATACATGTGCTTGGTGGTGGAGGCTGTCGAGAAAGGTCCACATACATCAGAGTGGATCCTTGAAAGGATTGAATGTGCCTTGTTGCCCCGATCATTGAAAGTGGATTTTGTGTACTTCCCCAAGGTACACCCTTTGCATGTATCCTACTGCTCTAGTGCTCCATTAGGGTGGTTCGTAGAAATTCGTTGCATGATCTTCAAAGCACCATGATGCAAATGGCCAACTCTTCTATTCCATAATTCACTGACATCTTGGCTCTGCAGCTTCTACGCTTTTGTGCTCAATGCTACATGATCTTCCACATCTAATTTGTAGAGGTTCTTCACTTGAACCTTGATATGCTTCACTTGTCCTGTGGTGATATGTCTCAAGAAATCCTTCCTTTTGCTGAATATCACATCGTAGCCACATTTCTCTAACACTGCGATGAAAACTAGACTCTTCTTAGACCTGGTACATAAATCACATCCTTGAGCTTGAGAGGGGAGCCAAACACCCTCTGAAAAGTAACTATACCAATTTCAGTCGTCTTGATGTGCTTTTGGAGATCCTTCTACTCCAAGTCACTGAAAAATTATTTGTTGCTTGTCATCTGAAATGAGGCACCACTGTCAAGATACCACACAATACCCATCATTGTGCTTGCCATGCATGCAATGAGGGTAAAATCAAGTTTGAACTATGAATCCAAGGCTTCACCTACTGCTCCTCACGTAGTCTTATTTCTTTCTTTCTTTTGTGGACATTTTGTGGCATAGTGTCCTAGTTCATGACATTGAAAGCACTTAATTTTGGACAAGTATTTCTTCTTTCCCCCATGACTCGAATCTACTTTAGGTTGGGATTTCATCCCTTTCTCTTTATTTTATTTTCCATCCAAGGCACAATTCTCCTCATCCTCGATCTTAGATGAAGTCATATCTCTGCTGCTCTGCCTTAGTTCTTCCTACACTAGATCAAAACATAAACATTCTAATCTTGGTAGCTTCTCTCTACCATTTACTGAATCTTGATAACTATGCCAACTCTTAGGAAGGCCCAAGAGGGCTACAGCTACCATATCTTCTTTAGGGAAAGTATTACCAACCCCACCAAGTTCGTCATGACACTTTGTAAACCTCTTAAGGTACTACAAAATTGTTTCATTCTTTTGCATCTAAATACTTCGAAGCTTGTCCTTGAGTGTCAGCTTCTTGTGGTCACTACTGTTCTCAAACAACTCGGTCAATGTTTTCCACATCGAAAATGGTGTCTCTTTCAAATGGATATTCATGAAAATATGATCCCTAACTCCCTCCAATATGATCCTCCTCACTTTAGCCACATCCTTCTTCCATTGAAAAAGATCCTAGGCATCAATTGTTGGGGGTTTTGCTACATCTGTCTTGATGTATTCTAGTAGCACAATATCATCCAATACTTCCACAATTTGGATCTTCCATGCCACAAATTGTGTGGTTCCTTCCAAATAATACTCAAGCCTAAGTCCATTGAAAGCCATCTTCTCAATCCTAGAGAAAACCTGTAACACTGATCTTCAAATTCAAACCTCCCACAATGACAAATTCAAAATCTCTTCTCTACTGTGAATCTTGATCTAATACCATGTAGAAATTAATGTGTATATTCTAAACTACTCATGAAATTTTCTAAATCACAAGACTAGAAGCTACTCTACTGATCTGGGAAAGTAAATTCATGATCGAGAACACAAATCATTAACACGCATCACGATTTAACACACATACACAAAGATTTATCTAGGGGAAAGAAACTACTCAAAAGCCCTTACTATATGTATTACATTAATCAAAGAATTTGGATGTATACAATATGCTTTTCTCAAGCTTGAGCTCAACCTGCACATTTATCTTTTATCCTTTATCTGATTAACTAACCTTGGCCAATAATTAGCCAAAATTTTGAGCCTCCAGTCCCCTATTTCCTTGCATTGTTCCTCAAGGAATTATCCCCCTATTATTTAGGAAATTCCTCAATCTAGATTGCACAATTCCTGTAGGTCCTTCTCTGATGCATGCATGACTTTTACAACTTGGAATAATTTACAACTAATAGTACACTACCCTTGAACTCCAATCTCAACTAGGTAACTCAAATTATCTACATGCAACAATTATTTTGGGTTGATTGGTCAGTTAACTGGATTATCACTCAGTCTGAAAAAAGTTACACACCCTTGATTGAACCTCCACTAGTTCTACTAATAGTGAGAACTAGTTACACTGACAGTAACCCAAACTAACTAAAATAGATTTCTACAAATTAGCAATCAATCATGTAGAACTGACCTCAAGTGTCTCCAAATCAAATTTATTAAGCGAGTGACAAGAGCCATGTCACCTCAGTTAAATACCTCCAAGTATTCCACTAAAATTGAAATTCGAATTTCTCCTAATTTAATCAATGGAAAATTAAATTTTGAACTTCTTACTACATTCTTAACAATGCTTTGATGATTCCATCAACGTTTTTTACCATCCCATATTTTGAGTCATAGTGCCAAGCATATATTTCAGCTAACATGTTTAATTTTATAACACGTTGCAAGGGTAAAGAAGCTATATGTTAATAAATAGGGGTATTTCCATAGTTCTCTTCATCTTTGTCAATTGCATGTATTATGATGTTGTTCCCAAGCATAAGAGATAACATGTGTTTGTTATGCATTGCAACGCCTTTTTTTTGTAAAATAGGTAAGGTAATGTAGGTTTGTCTGCAATTTGTATTGACATACTCTAAGTCATCACTTATTTGTCTATTTGTGCACATTCACTTCAAAATGGCAATAAACATTTCATTTTTCTAGCACATTGTAGTATGTAGTTCATAACAATTTACATTGTCTTTCCAAAAGTCATATGTTGTTTGTTCGAAATTAACTATATGTTGTTCAAATATTAGATAATCTTGTATGGGTTTTGATTGGTAAATATCACCACAAAATATCATGTCAATATTTCCAAAGTATTTTTTTTTGAAATATGTTTTATGTTTCTAAGTCGTTTGCCAATTGAATAAAGAAATAAACTTCCAATTAATGAGGCTTCATCTATGAATACAAGTTTTAGTTCTTGATATAGTTTTGATAACGTATCTAACATTTCATTGCTAAGTGGAGGAAATTGAGGTTTGTTAAAAGACATTAGCATTCTTCCTACGTTATCTGCATCTTTCCCTATATATGATAATATCAATCCTTTTGTCTTTAGAGGGTTAGTTGTATTGTATGTATCATACATTCGTATAAGAATTTGGAATATTGCATTTGCTATAAATGTTTTTCTTGTACCTACTCCACCTGTAAGGAACATGTACATTGATTTGTGCATGTATTTGTGTTTTTTCAATGCAATGTATTTAATAATCACTTGTTGTTCTCTATTTAGTATTCTCCTAATTTTGTATTACTCTTTGTTTTCAAGAAAAAATGGATATTGTGTGACTTGAAATCCAAGATTGATGTTTTTTTTCATTTTCAATTATTGTGAACATTGCAAATATGTTTGCAAGTCATAATTTTCATAATCTGTTCATTGTTTTTTTTTTTATGTTTTTATCGTCAATATTCACAGAACTATCAAATTGTCCAATTTTTCTTTCTAGATCACCCCATGCAGGATTGATCCTATAAGTAATTAGATTCATTGATTTGAATTATCTTTTCATAGAAATTACATGCAATTTTAGATGTAGTGAAGTTTTGTTTCAAAGTGTTCTCATTTGTTTGAAATGGAACATATAACAATACTTTATTGCGAGAAAAAATTCATATTACAGCTATTTTTTTCACCCAACAAATCATATTACATTTGGTTTTTTCCTTTTTGATATGTTCATTCCATTTTTCTTACAATTTGACACAAATTCTGCAAGGCAAATGTGCTTAATATTAGTTGGACATTCTATGTAGTAATCAATAATAGAGTGACACATTATATCTTTTGATTCTTTAGGTTCTTATTTTAGTAGAATCATTGGATTAAGCACAAATGTTCGTTCATTTGGTGAATATTTGTTTATGAAAATACGCTCTTGAATTGAAACTCAATGGCAATGAAAGTGATATATGAACAACTTGTTGTCCCAACATTTTTTGGAGATTCAGTAACATATTTCCAAGTGTAAGTATCATTTGTATAGCATCAATTTCACTTTTTTCATGTTCTTTATGTAATCTTCTAAATCATTTTTCATAGACTTGTCAAATGTGTTAATGTATGAGCTATAGTATGATGCTGCAACGTATGCATTTAACACAAATTGTGCATCTACTACAGTATGATGCTACAACGAATGCATTTAACACAAATTGTGCATCTATATTTACATTCCACAAATTTGGAATTTCCTTTGAAAAATTATTGTTCCAAATGTGTGAAGGCTTTCGGCTTAGGAAAATTGTTGTTTGAGTTATTGAAGATTGAATTACTCAAACATATTCATCTTCACTTAATCCTATTTCCATTCAAAAGTCTTCAAAACTTGTTAAATTGACATATTTTGTTTGCTCCAAGAATGAAAATAACAACTTTGATTTTTGTTAAGTTTTTTTTCAACTACATGGACTGGTTAAATGATCTCTGTCATTTTCATTGGTGGTATAGGAAAATTATATCTACAATTCAATGTCTTTCACTTTTTACAAATTCTTGTGTGGAAGTGCTTGTGTACTTTGGCAAGTTCTGAATCCAAATAGTCGGTGTCACATGTTATGTATTTGTCCAAAAAGTTTTGAACTTCTATATTACTATTATTTCCATATGTCAGAGCATTTTCTATCCATAACAATCTATGTTCATGTTCACTTCCCCTGTTTTGGAATAGTGTTACGAAAGAGTAATCTGATATTTTTCCAAAGGATGTGGAATCATGACATATCAATTGCTTCATGGTATTTATTCTATGTCTATAATAACAAGTGCATGTGACATGATATTTTCTTAAGATGTAATCAATGTCATTGTCCTCCAATGTTTCACTGTCATTATTCCTTTTTCTACTTTTATACAAGTCAAGCATTGTACTCAATAATAGTTTCCATCGATTCTCTGCACTTGTAAATGTAACAAAGAAAATTGGAGGGCCTAATTGTTTATCATAGCAAATATGTTTCCTTTTATCTATCGTAATTAACCGAGGAGAGATGCAAATGTTTTTTAAATCTATGTATCCAATATTAGATTTCAATATCTTTTCTAAATTTGCTTTGTACTTGACATATTTTGTGAATAATTTCCTTTATCTTAGTTTTCCTTTTCATATTCATATCCACATGCAAGAAAATACTTTCTAATTATTATTCGCATAGTTTTGAAAAACAAATTTGTTATATGATATGAAAAATCACTGCCAACTTGCAACAATTCCCATTGCACTATGTTCTGGTAGCTAAATATTTTTATAATGTCATTGTCACGTGGATATTTCTAAAAAAATGTTGGGAAGCTCATTTATTTTGCATATTTGTACTCAAAAATTGCAAGAGGATGTTGTCCTTCAGCTAGTGCAATCTCAACAATCATGTCTTGCAAATCAAGTATTTGTTGTGATGTTGTGAATCCATATACTAATGTTTGAATATGCCTTTCATTTTCTAATTTAATACTTATATTATTGTCATTATAAGTGTCTTCATTTTGCATAGACCTATGATTGTCTTGTTCAAGGACTTGACTCTAGTTCTTATTTATAAAAATTTTATTAGCTCTGTATAGAGTTCTTGAACATAGTTCCATTAATGCTTTTATAACAATGTTTACATGTATTTTACCTGTTTGGTATCAATTTTTGTAATTTACTCAACTTTTCAATGTGTTAGCACTCTGTAAATCCCTTAAGGCCAAAGAAAGGAATCCCAGAGGTAACCACAAACTACTTGTAGTTTAAGGTCCAGTCCCCCTAAACTTGGAGAGGGCTCTCTCGCTGGATCAACTATCAATCAAAAAGACTGATAGGATATGAATTATAGACTAGTTATTAAGATCAAAGGAAAATGATATATGGTTTGATGCAATTGTTGGGAGTGAGAGTCAAAGAAGTATAGGATAATAGCACATCAGGGCATGCATGATCCATCTAGATAACAAAGGCAAGGTAGGCACATATCTGAAGCCATTTGTCAGTTGTAGTATCGTGAAAAATAGGTGAAACACATAAATATTTAGGTAAATGTAATAGAGCATATGATTATGAATTCTGCTACACAACTTCTAACCAAATATTCAGAAAAAACATGATAGATAAATAAATAATTCTATCATGCATTAGATCCACAATTATCCTGAGCATACAAAGATGAATTCAAGATAACAATTTTAGAAATGGATATTAATTAAACACAATGAAATCACATACTTAAGACCCCACACCACAAGAATCTCTGAAAATAATAGCAAATTTTTCTTTGAGATTGATTAAAAATATTTACATACAATGCCTCCTCCTCTCAACAATTGTCCATCATCCACTATTACATTATAAGTTTATCCTTTTATATCATTTTAACCAAGGGCCAGATACATTGTATTTTATCCAACTAAGTGGATAAAATCCAAGTGTTTTATCGTTTATAACAAAAACAACAAGACTCAGGATAATTATAGGAACAACATCATTTTCATCCTCATTTGCCCGTCGTCCTCTGGAAAGTCCCGAACTTCCTGCTATATTGATGCCAAAAATCCTTCTGATGCCTTATCCGATCCTACCGAACAGTTAAAACCATAAAAAAAGGTGGAGTACAAAATCATGATTGTGGAAGGGATGTAAACACCTTTGACTTAGCGCCTTTATCTATTTATTAGTTTTGTGACTAGAGGTGAAACCTAGACTTATTATATTAGAACTTTAGTTGTGTGTCGCTTTGAACTGCGCGAGGGTATGAAACTCTGTGATATGTCTAACCCCCGTGGCTTAGGTGGAACTCAGGGTGAAAGCTTTTTGATATATTAAACCCTTTGGCTTGAAAGGGAGTTGATTCTTTATAATATTGCAATACATGGGACCTTAATATACAGGACTCGATCTTTGTGCCGATAGCTCCCAACTCTTTGAACTCTTTATAACCATGGGCCAGTCCCCACATCAGAGGTCACCTCTTGACGATTTCTAATTGGAAGTTTCAACTTGGTACGCAACACATGCCCTATGATTGTTGAACGCTGATCACCCTTCATGTTTAGCGCCTGGTCCTTTGGTTCATCACGTGACCATAAGCCAAAACTCGTATCAGAGCCCCCTTTCCCGATGATTTCTAATCAGAGGTTTCACTTTGATACACAACACACGTATGTTGATCGCCGAATGCTGATATCTGACGTCATCAATGCCACGTCACCACCACATTACTACTATGTGTCAGCTTGTGAGTGGTGACGTGTGTCACCCATTTTTGGCCCCTTTTGACCCTTGAAAATGTTGAATCCACCTGCCATGTCTCCATCGTATGACCATGTCATTGTTGACGTCATCCTCCACGTGGCCCTTATCCGATCCAATCATTGACTGCCACACATCCTTTAGCAAATCCAATTTATTACTAACACATGTCCACTTTGGGAGGAGAGAGAAAAGGCCTGGCCTTCTCTGTTTCAGTGAACAATTACTTTGTAAATTTTTTTTGGCCTTTCCCAACATTTTAACACTGTAAGATTTTTCTCGCAATCCTGACGATTTCAAAATGTGATTTCCCTGCCTCCATTGTGAATCATCAATTGTTGACCTCGTCAACTACTGAATGACCATAAACCTCCATGATGTAGGATTTGGAACCTCCAGGATGTGGGATGCGGGGTACTTGGGACCTATACTTAGGCATTTTCTCTCTATTTTCTAGTTCTAAAAGGGGAACTTCAAACTGCTATAACTTTTGATTTTGGGTTCCCTTTTGGAAGTTCTATATACCATCGGAAAGCTAATTATGAGATCCATTTGATGATTTCACCTACAATATTATATGAGCCAAAACTTATAGACAAAAATCCCTCCCAACTCTAGAATGGGTTTTGACCACAAGACTTCAAGAACTGAATGACATCTTCGACAAGTAAATATTTAGGCTATGACACCTAGTGATTCATAGGCTAAATTTACCCAAATGAATAGTGATAAAACAATACCACTAATTCCTATTATAGGACTCTAAGATCATCTCCAATGGGGATGGCAGCCTCCCAGTGAGGTGCTAAGAACAAAAAGTAGACTAGTGGCCTAACCATTGGGGAATGGAGTCAAAACTACAAACCGACTGACAAACTTACATAACTGTAAACTTTAAAAGAAATAAGAAAATTTGAAAACACATTAGTGAAGTCTTAGGGCCTTCTCCTCGGGCTTCAAACCTCAATGAGAGATGTCTAATGTTGTTGATAATATACATATTAGGTGATGTCCTCCTTCCAATGTAACTAGTCAATTAAATGGCTACTTGACTATGTTTTTTCATAGTTCTCATGAGCAGGAAAAAGGAGAAAAGGAATGGAAACTCAAAATTCAACTGATCTTGAGAACCAACATTGATACAGAGTACAAGCTCCCATAACTCCTTCAACATACTGGCCATGGGATAATAAAACTCTTCTTTTGCAGGCTCAAAGAAACCAGCAAAATAATCCTTAAAAACATAACTATTTACCTCCACTTGAGCACTTTGTTCATAAATTTTTCTCTCTTCAGCTGCGGCAACCAGATCCACAACAATAATATTCACATCTGTAGGATTTGGGACAACTTTCTCTTCTTCAATAGATTCTTCAATTTATGGACTTGGAGGCAGATCTTCAATTGAAAGAGGCTCTAAAACAACCCCTTCTCTTTAATCGTTCTCCTCTTCTTGATCTATCTCGATCTGTTGAATTTCTTCATTAATCTCTGTCGGATCAGTTTCATATTCACCTGTAAAAAATTGTTACCTATTCGGAATCTTCAAGAATATCTGGGTAATAGGCCTCTTTTGTTTCTTCTCGAGGAAAAGAAAACTCAAGAAAGGCTTCTTCAATTTCATCTATCATTACATATTGATCATAGATGTCAATTCCCATGAGTTGAAACAGATCATCTAATCTTCCACAAAATCTTTCTATCAGCGCTATAGAAGGATAATTTTGCTTAAAATTTATGTAAAATGCTGAATAGAAATCCATCAAAGAACATATACTAGTAGTTGGAAAACCTTCATACCATGATCTGGCTTTATCCTCTAAGGTTTCCATAAAAATTTTCATTAATGAACCCTCATGAAAATGAACTTCAAGTCTACGTACATGCATGTGGAATTTAATTAAATGCAAAGCAACATATTCTCCCTTTCCATCTCTGAATATTGGGATATAGGCTAACCAATTAATAGGAGGCATAGGATTTGGAAAACTCGGAATACGAGATCTATCCATGGGAACATACCTGGTATTCGTTCTTGTAGAACCCATTATGAAAACAATCACCATTAATTCTACAAATTACTCAACTTTAACCAATGAAGACTGTGAACATTTGCTATTCTAGATCCTTTGAAAATAGAGTCGCCAACTGAACGATTCAGCCTTTCTGTGTCTGACTTTTGTCCACCATCAACAATCAGATCTGCAACTTTGATAATATTTCCCGGGGAAAATTAAGAATTTTGTTTGTTCCTTGGCAACGACACCAAAATTTTAGCACTCCGTAAATTCCTGAAGGCTAAAGAAAGGAATCCCAGAGGTAACCAAAAACCACTTGTAGGTTAAGGTCCAGTCCCCCAAACCTTGGAGAGGGTTCTCTCGCTGGATCAACTATCAATCAAAAAGACTGATAGGATATGGATTTTAGACTAGTTATTAAGCTCAAAGGAAAATGATACACGATTTGATGAAATTGTTGGGAGTGAGAGTCACTAAAGTATAGGATAATAACAAATTAGGGAATGCATGAGCCATCTAGATAACAGAGGCAAGGTAGGAACATATCTCAGGTCATTTGTCAGTTGTAGTATAGCAAAGAATAGGGGAAACACATAAATATTTAGTTAAATGTAATAAAGCATATGATTATGAATTCTGCTACACAACTTCTAACCAAATATTAAGAAGGAACGTGACAGAGCAATAAATAATTCTATCATGTATTAGATCCACAATTATCATGAGCATAAAAAGATGAATTCAAGACAACAATTTAAAAAATGGATATTAATTAAACACAAGGAAAACACAGAATTAAGACCACACACCACAAGAATCTTTGAAACTAATAGAAAATTCTTCTGTGACTTTTATTAAAAATATTTACATACAGTGCCTCCTCCTCTCAACAATTAGCCATCATCCACTATTACATTGTAGGTTTATCCTTTTATATTATTTTGGCCAAGGGCCAAATATATTGCATTTTATCTAGCTAAGTGGATCAAAAGGTGTGTTTTATCATTTACAAAAAAAACAACAAGATTTAGGTTAATTACAGGAACAACATCATTTTCATCCTCATCTGCCCGTCATCCTTTGGAAAGTCCCGAACTGCGTGCTATGATGCCAAAAATCCTTTTGATGACTTATTAGGTCCTACCAAATAGTTAAAACCATAAAATAATGCGGAGTATAAAATCATGACTGTGGAAGGTATGTAAACGCCTTTGCCTTAGTGCCTTTATGTATTTCTTACTTTTGTGACCAAAGGTGAAACCAAGACTTATTATATCAGAGCTTTAGTTTTGTGCCACTTTGAATTGCACGGGGGTATGAAACTCTGTGATATGTCTAGCCCCCGTGGCCTAGGTGGAAACTCAGGGTGAAATCCTTTTGATATATTAAACCTTTTGGCTTGAAAGGGGGCCGATTATTTATAATATTGCAATACATGAGACCTTAATATACAGGCCTAGGTATTTGTGCCGATAGCTCCTGACGCTTTGAATTCTTTATAACCATGGGCTATCCCGCACATCGGAGCTCCTCTCTTGGAGATTTCTAATTGGAAATTTCAACTTGGTACGCAACATGCCTCCTCTGATCACTGAATGTCGATCACCTATTCTACTTAGCGCCCATTCCTTTGGTTTCTCACGTGACCATAAGCCAACCCCTGTATTAAAGCCCCCTTTCCTGGCGATTTCCAATCGGAGGTTTCACTTTGATACACAACACACATCCGCCAATCACTGAATGTCGATACGTGATGTCATCAATGCCATGTCACTGCCACATGTCATCCTTTGAGTGGTGAAACGTGTCACCCAACTTTGGCCCCTTTTGACCCTTGAAAATGTAGAATCCACCAGTCAGGTGTCCATCATACGACCACGTCATTGTTGATGTCATCCTCCACATGGCCCTTATCCGATCCAATCATTAATTGCCACACATTCTTTACTGGATCCAATCTCCTTCTGACATGCGTTCACTTTGGGAGAAGAGAGAAGAGGCTTTATCTTCTCTCTTTCGGTGAAAAATTCCTTCATAAAAATTTTTTGGCCTTTCCCAACATTTTAAAACTGTAGGATTTTTCCCGCAATCCCGGCGATTTCGAAATGTGATTGCTTTGCCTCCATTATGAATCGTGGATTTCCGACCTTGCTAACTACTGACTGACGATAAATCTCCAGGATGAGAGATTTGTAACCTCCGGGATGTGGGATACGGTGCATGTGGGACCTATACTTAGGCATTTTCCCTCTGTTTTCAAGTTCTGAAAGGGGAACTTCAAACTGCTATAACTTTTGATTCCAAGGTCTTTTTTGGAAGTTCTATATAACATCAGAAAGATAATTCTAAGGTCCTTATGATGATTTCACCTGCAATATCATCTGAGAAAAAAATTACAGACAAAAATCTGTCCCAACTTTGGACTGGTTTTTGACCACAGGACTTCAAGGATTGAATGACATCTTTGACAAGTAAATATTTAGGCTATGACACCGAGCGCTTAATAGGCTAAATTGACCAAAATTAATAGTGAGAAACCAATACCATTTATTCCTATTATAGGAATCTAACATCGGCTCCAATGGGGATGGCAACCTTCGAGTGAGGTGCCAAGAATAAAATGCAAACTAATGGCCTAACCATTGGGCAATGAAGTCAAAACTACAAACCAACTGACAAAATTACACAACTGTAAACTTTGAAAGAAATAAGAAAATTTGACAGCATATCACTAAAGTCTTAGGGTCTTCTCCATGAGCTTCAAACCTCATTGAGAGTTGTCTACTACTGCTAACAATATACATATTAGGTGATCTCCTCCTTCTATTGTAACTAGTAAACTAAATGGCTACTTGATTATGTTATGCTCACATTTCTCATGAGTAGGAAGAAGGAGAAAAAGAATGGCAACCCATTCAACTGATCCTAAGAACCAACATTGATAAAGAGTATAAGCTCCCATAAATCCTTCAACATACTGGCCATGGGATAATAAAACTCTTATTTTGCAGGCTCCAAGAGACCAAAAAAAGAATCCTTAAAAACATAACTAGTTACCTCAACTTGAGCACTTTGTTCATAATTTTTTCTCTCTTCAACTGAGGCAACCAAATCCACAACAATAATATGCACATCTATTGTTGTGACAATTTTCTCTTCTTCAGCAGATTCTCGAATTTCTAAACCTGGAGGTAGATCTTCAAGTGAAAGAGGCTCTAAAAAAACCCCTTCTCTTTCATTGTTCTCCTCTTCTTGATCTGGTTCGGTCTGCTGAATATCCTCATTAATCTCTGTCTAACAAGTTTCATCTTCAACTACAAAAACTATTACCTCTTTGGAATCTTCAAGAATATCTGGTTAACATACTTTCTCTATTTCTTCAAGAGGAAAATACAACTTAAGAAAGGCCTATTCAATTTCATCTATCATTACATCTTGATCATAGATTCCAATTACCATGAGCTAAAACCGATCATCTAATCTTCCACAAAATATTTCTATCAACACAATAGAAGGATAAGTTTGTTTAAAATTTGTTCAAAATGTTGAATAGAAATCCATCAAAGAACATATACTTGCAGATGGAAAACCTTCATACCATGATCTGGCTTTATCCTCGAAGGATTCCATAAACATTTTCATCAATGAACCCTCTTGAAAATGAACTTCAATTCTACGTACATGCATGTCGAATTTAATTAAATGCAAAGAAACATATTCCCCCTTTCCATCTTTGAATATTGGGAGATAGGTTGACCAATTAACAGGAGGCAAAGGATTTGGAAAAACAAGAATACAAGATCTATCCTTGGGAGCATACCTGGCATTCGTTCTTGTAGAACCCATTTTGAAAAAAATCATCGGTAATTCTGCAAATTACTGACCTTTAACCAATGAAGACATTGTGAATGTTTGATCTTCCGGATCCTTTGAAAACAGAGTCTCCAGGTGAATGATTCAACCTTTCTGTCTCCAAATGCTGTCCACCATCAACAATCAAATCTTTAACTTTGATAATATTTCCTAGGGAAAATTAAGAATTTCGTTTGTTCCCCAGCAATGACACCATAATGTTAGCACTTCATAAATCCCTTAAGGATGAAGAAAGGAATCCCAAAGGTAAGCACAAACCAGTTGCAGTTTAAGGTCCAGTCCCCCTAACCTTGGAGAGGGCTCTCTCACTGGATCAACTATCAATCAAACAGAATGATAAGATATGGATTTTAGACTGGTTATTAAGCTAAAAGGAAAATGATATACAATTTGATGAAAATGTTGGGAGTGAGAGTCACCGAAGTATAGGATAATAGCATATCAAGGCATGCATGAGCCATCTAGATAACAGAGGCAAGGTAGGCATATATCTCAAGTCATTTTTCAATTTTAGTATAGTGAATAATAGGGGAAACACATAAATATTTAGTTAAATGTAACATAGAATATGATTATGAATTCTGCTACACAACTTCTAACCAAATATTCAGAAGAAACATGAGAGAGAAATAAATAATTGTATCATGTATTAGATCCATAGTTATCCTGAGCATACAAATATGAATTCAAGACAAAATTTTCAGAAATGGATATTAGTTAAACACAAGGAAAACATAGACTTAAGACAACACATCACAAGAATCTTTGAAACTAATAGAAAAGTCTGCTCTAAGATTTATTAAAAATATTTACATACAGTGCCTCCTCCTCTCAACAATTACCCATCATCCACTATTACATTTAGGATTAGCCTTTTATATTATTTTGGCCAAGGGCTAGATATAGTGCATTTTATCTAGTTAAGTGGATAAAAAGGTTTGTTTTATCGTTTCTAATAAAAACAACAAGATTCAGGTTAATTACATGAACATCATCATTTTCATCCTCATCTTCCCATTATCCTCTGGAAAGTCCTGAACTACATGCTATGATGCCAAAAAGCCTGCTAAAATTCCTCCTGATGCCTTATCAGGTCCTACAGAACAATCAAAACCATAAAACAAGGCAGAGTACAAAATCATGTCTGAGGAAGGGATGTAAACACATTTGACTTAGCATCTTTATGTATTTCTTAGTTTTGTGACTAGAGGCGAAACCCAGACTTATTATATCGGAGCTTTAGTTGTGTGCCGCTTTGAACTACATGGGGGTATGAAACTCTGCGATATGTCTAGCTCCTGGGGCTTAGGTGGAAACTCAGGGTTAAAGCCTTTTAATATATTAAACCCTTTGGCTTGAAAGCGGGTCGATTCTTTATAATACTGTGTTGCATGAGACCATAATATACGAGCATGGTTCCTTGTGTCGATAGCTCTCAACTCTTTGAACTCTTTATAACCATGGGCTAGCCCCCACATCGGAGCTCCTCTCCTAACGATTTCTAATCGATGGTTTCAACTTGGTATGCAACATGCCTCCTCTAATCGCTGAACACTGATCACCTTTTATTCTTAGCGCCTGGTCCTTTGGTTCCTCAACTGACCATAAGCTAGCCCCCATATGAGAGCCCCCTTTCTTGACGATTTCCAATTGGAGGTTTCACTTTGATACACAACACACATCCACCGATCACCAGATGTTGTTACATGACATCATCAATTCCATGTCACCACCACATCATTGCTACATGTCAACCTATGAGTGGTGACACATGTCACCCATTTTTGGCCCCTTCTGACCCTTGAAAATGCTGAAACCACCTGCCACATGTCCATCGTACAACCATGCCATCCTCCACGTGGCCCTTATCAGATCTAATCGCTAATTGCCACCCATCATTTACTAGAACCAATCTCTTGGTGACACGCGTCCACTTTGGGAGGAGAGAGAAAAGGCCTGACCTTCTCTTTTTCAGTGAACAATTCCTTCATAAATTTGTTTTGGCCTTTTTCGGCATTTTAACATTGTAGGATTTTTCTCGCAATCCCAACGATTTCAAAATGTGATTGCCCTGCCTCCATTGCGAATCACCGATTGTCAACCCCGACAACTGCCGACAAATCACCCATATATTTTGCATCCTTGCATTGTCCAAGTGCATCCCTTGATTTCAAGAAAATTGGTACATTCAAGGAAGACACCACGAAGTTGATGAGTGGGTGGTGTGTTGGATCTATCCATCCATCATAAATAATACTAACCCCAGATGTTGGCCATGCTAATTTAATAGGTTCAAGCATTGTATCCACCTCTTTCTTTTCCTTAGTAAAAAAATGTGGTTCTAAGCTTCTCTGACATGGGAGGAACATACCCTGATGAAGCCCCTTCAGTTAGAGCTCGACACATCTCAAGAAATAAAGGTGAGTGTGCAACATTAAAGGATATGAAGTTCAAATAAAAAGTAAGGAAATGGTGATATCAAGCTCTTCCCATCTCTCTTTCTCAAAAATATTGTCCATTAGACTAAATGCCAATGTCTTTCTTTTTGCTGCTTGACCTACACCCCCACCAAAACTCTCAAATGGAAAATTGCTATTGCCTTTTTTCAAGAATGGAAGGGGATCCTCATTCTTGTTTTTTTTAGATGATGCAACCACCCTTGCCACACCAACATTGGCCTCTTTTTCCATTTCTTTCCACTTAGCTATAGACACATTTGCACATGCGCCAATTCCACAACCTGGTAAGCCCAACAAATGAGCTTTCACACAAGAATAAGTGCTCTTGAAATGATTCTTGCAATAGCTACATGTCCAAGAAACATTGCCTCCTCAAACTTGTTTCCTAGCCCTTGATCTCTTGTGACATACTCCCACAATGGATATTTACTTTCTTGAGCTTGTTGCCTTTCTAAATTATTTTTACCTCAACATTTGAAGTTGTTGTTGCATCCACACTTCCAATAGAGAGAACACTTGTAGACCTTGATGAAATTGGAATAGGAGGGGCATCACCAATGAGGACATTCTTCCCCTTCCTTTACCCCTTCCCTGCTTCCCTTGATTGAGCCATGAATGTTGTAAAAAAGTAAAGAAAAAATGCACAAACATGTAAACAAAATGGACAAGCAAACTGTTGTAGCAAAATGGAAACAAAATAGAAGCAAAATGCCTTACATGTCACTTGAATCACCTCCAAAATGATCCCAAATCCTTTGCTAGTTGCTTCCACACACCCATAGCAAGAGAGACACAAAAGAATGAGAAATAAGCCCAAATTGAGCTTTAAGGCCATGCGACACACTTTTCAGAGGGACATGTGTCCCAAAATTGAGACACGCTAGGTGGGGGAGTCTGATTTGCATGCCCAATGAGTCTGATTTGTGTGTCGGGACATGCTCGAACAACGAATCAGACATGTGCCCCTCAAGAATCATGTTTGACACATGGGATTTGAGACATAAGGGAGGCGAAAATGAATCCAATTTCTTAAATATAAAAATATGAAATATTTACTAATATAAATTTATTTTTACATTAAGCCTATTAAATGTTGAGAAAAATAGACTTTCTTAAAATACAAACCTCTTTTCAAATATAAAATTAAAAATACAATTTACACCTCAAAAAATTGATACTTAATAAATACAAAATTAAAATAAATCTATAATAATATTTATTAATTAAAATAAATCTATATTAATAATATAATATCATTATAGCCCGCAAAGATTTGGTCTCATGGCCAGCGGACGATCTATTAAGTTGTCTGTGCCGTTGTGTAGGTCACGAGTTTGACCCTCGTCTTACTCGAGGGTCGTTCTTGTGGGCTGGGCAGTTCCTCCTAGAGGTTATAGTGGTAGCGGGTGGGATTCAACCCCGTGTAATGCAAGTACGATACCGCCGCCGTTGCTGATTCCGCTAGTCAACAAAAAAATATAATATCATTATAACTCAATTTCTTATATTTAACATTAAATTATATCAGATTTTTGGAGTTGACATAGAGAGCTCTTACTCTGATTGAACATGACAATAACCATATTTTCCACGGATTATTGACTAAGGGGTTCATGATACGATAAGATAGGTATGTTAATGAGGTTTTATTTGTGAATTAAAATGATTTTCTTACATTTATCCCCATATATATATATATATATATATATATATATATATTATTATAATGAAATTATTATTATTATTATTATTATTATTATTATTATTATTTCATAATATGATAAGATGAATTAAAATTTTATTTATAAATTAAAATGATTTTTTTACATTTATCTAGATATAAATTAAAAAAAATTCTTAATAATATATATATATATATATATATATATTATTATTATAAAATAATTAAAAAATATTAATTTTATACTAATTAATATTATTATAATAAAATATTTATTTTTTATTTTCATTATATCTCTTTACCCATCCCACATAATATTGATAAGATTCAACTTGGATTCAACATAAATCAAATGAAAAGGAAAAGGAAAAGATTCTTAGCCATTTATCCACATGCAAATTATACAATCTTCTTTATTCATGTAGAAGTAAAAGGTGCCATTTTAGAGGACCTCATCATCTCCGGAGAGAATCTTTGATTTACGACATCTTAAGACTTCAAAGTGAGAGGTTTTGTTTTATTGTGGTGTTTTATTATTATTAAATAAGTTTTTAAAAAATATGGTTTTTATGTATTTACTTTATTATTGCGTTTACGGTAAGTTTTATTTAAGTTTTATTTATGGGATGTTTTTTAAAATAAAAATAAAATATTTTTAAAATAAAAATAATGTTAATTAAAATAAAAACAAACTAAATATATATTTTTAATTTTAATTATTTTATTTTTATAAAATATTAATAATTTTATTTTTATTTTTGGTTATTGTGTTAAGAGGATTTTAATTTTAATTAATTTTTTTATAAAATATTAATAATTTTGTTTTTACTTTTTGTTATTGTGTTAAGAGATATTTTATAACTTAATATGATTGTAATGTTGTAAAACATTATATAAAACCAATATAATGTTATCTTAATTTGCTCAACAAAATAATGATAATAATAATTATTTATATATATAAGTTTGTAATAATAATTAATAATTATATATAAGTTTGAGTTAGTTATTTTATGGTTTTATTAATGGTGGTTTATAAGGTCATGGTATTGCATAATCCATGGTATTTGTCAATGGTATTTGTTATGATGAAGCCTATGTAAAGGCATTCATGAAATCCATTATGGAATGCAAGAATACCAGTGTAGATCCATCTTAATTCTGGAATTGATCCTTCTCAGCATTGATCCGAATTTAAGATGGATATATACATGTTGATACTTCTCACCCCGATCAAGGATTTGAACCCAAGACTTCCAATGAGACTTCATTTCCACGTCCATTGCCAATTGAGCTACCCCAAGAGGACAAAATTAAATTATGACATTTGAAAAATATTATTAATAATAAAAAAATTCAATGTAGATTATAATTAAAATATTTCAATATCTAATATTAAGTAATATCCACATATATTACAAAATATATTAATAATGACAAAAGCATTTAAATGTGAACAATGTAATATGTAAATAAAATATTGTAATGGTCATGTTAAGTAAAATATTTCAATGTCATATTGTGTGTGTGTGTGTGAATTTCTATTAGCTGAAAAACTAAAGTCTACATGATTAATCATGATTGGTCTCTTGATTAGGAGGCCTCAACGTAGCCAAAATAATATTCTTCTTAATGAGTACATAGACAGTTGAAAGCACATAGATAAAAAATGTCCGAACTAAATCTAACACTTAAGCCTAACTTCCCTTGTATAAGAGGAACAAAAGAAAGGAAAAGAGAAAACATATCCATTTCACCATCATGTTGTGGGGTCCAAATCCAATCTTGCAACCTGAATGGGTAGTTGTGGACCTTTTGTGGGTCTTCCTACCATCAAAGAGATGCCTAAGTGGTGATCGATCCACTCCATCTTTTAATTAAATAGTTTTTAGGTGCCTATGCAGATGCTCCAATGGTTAGAGAATATCCAAGTGGAATTCTTGACAGTGTAAGATAGTCCTCCCTAATAGAAAGTTCATTTTATAATGCAGATCCACCATATGCATGTATTGGTTGAACTGGCCCCACATATGATGTATGATTAGTAACCCGTTCATTCATGCAATTAATATCTCAATGATTGAGAGGGGGTCTTATGAGAAGAGGCCTCCCCTTCTGCCTGGGTTAATTCTTCCTATATATGGTCTGCAGTTAGTTCTTGGTAATGAGAAGAAAACTCCTCTATGTGGTGGTGCAACCGAGTGTGGCCCCGACGAGATCTCTCCTGGTAGTATGTTTCCCCTTGCTTGACGTAACCCCTTTGTCTCAGCATGATTGACCAACTAACATATTTCCATAATGCGGATCACAACTCCACTAGATCAATTAGACTACATATATAAAGAAAACACCCAATCAGAACAAGCCCAAGAACATGCAAATACAAAAACAAGGGTTAACCTAAATAAGGATTACGAGATTCAAATATGGGGGGGTGATCATCCCAATTTCCCTCCTCCTCCTTGAATCCACCTGACACCACCTCACAATTTCACAGAAGAGCCTGCAAAGCCATCAGGTAGATGGTCAATTATGCACCAGAGAAAGACCAGGAACTTCATGCCCCTCCTGGAATATAACAACTGAGACAATATTGCAATCTCTTCACCTCTTGAAAACCAAACATCCTCTAACCAGAGACTAACAGACCCGCCGAAAAATCAAACCAACCATAACACATTTCCAAGGGGATAATATAGATACAAGGTCACTGATTGAGGATGGGGCACACCATCGGAATTAATAGTTAGTTTCTCCCGCCCCCAACAATATTCCTATCCCATAACCATATAATTCCATACACACTCCCAAAGTCTCCATGCAACCACTATAACAGACTTGTGAATAAAGTATAATCTCCAAATTTTTAGAAGGAAACAATAATGACATTCACTAGCAAAAAATAGAAATCAAGATTGATACCACATATATTCAGCTAAGAAGTAGGCAAAAATCCACCACATAACCCAAAATTGAAGAGGGAAAACTAACTTAAACCAAGATTGATAAAGAAAAAGCTTCAAGTTTTAGTTCCTCCTAGTTTCCCCTTCAGTGTTATTGAATATTAAATAATTAAACTGAAGAAAAGAAATTTTGATACACCATTCATATTTACCTTGAGCTTCTTGAGACCTACAAGACTGGAAGCTAATTGCTACCAATATTTTGTGTATCCTTAGCTAGTTTATTTTGTTTTTTGTTCTAGGACGACGCTCAAAGCAATTTGTGTCCCAAAAACTTACGCTTCTAGTCTCTTTCATTGCAAGTCACATCCCTATCATGTGGTGATATTCCATAGTTTTATCTCATGCCAAAAAAACTCACAAAGCCTAGAGGCTCATAGCCATTGCTCCAAAATACACATTCAATTGGACAGAATGCTTTCTTGCACAATGTAGTCTTGCCACTTCTCTTACCACTCATATCTTCTCAAATAATTGAGCCACCATTGCATGAATTCTATCTTCTTTCCTTTGAGACTCTTCGCCCCCTTCATCAAATTCTGTAAATGCCATAGAGTGAATTTCCATGGTTGAATTCAAACAGTTCACGCAATCCACATGCTCGAAAGCCTCGACCTACCCACTTACCATCTCCCAATTTTGTTTCATCTGCAACAACAAGTGCATGTTAATAGACACATCGTTTAACATTTAAACTGGCTTGAGATGTATTTCCACGCCCCTAACCCATTAGCCTAAGTAGGGTAGTGGCATCCTGCCCCTCATTTCATCCTCAATTTTCACACCATTTGGGGATATATATTATATATGGTTATATATATGGTTATATATATATATATATATATATTAAAAAGTAATTGAAAAAAACTTGTTATTAAAATATTTTTAATAATATTGAGCATTGGAACGCGAAGAACCACGGCTGTCATTTACGGACCTCAGGTATGTTATTTGGCTTCACCTCAAACCTATAATTATGGTCTTGATGTGGTTTAGCTGGGATGTAAGGGGGTTTGTCTAGGGGATAGGAAATTGCTGGTGGTAATGGGGTAGACAACTACTTGCCATGGCCTGGTTCTGTGTCTTTTCCTTATGTCAAGTGGGTGAAAACCATGATATTTGGGGGAGAAATTTCCTATTGTTAGGACGGGAAGCTCTGTGCTCTATCAAAATGGGGGGGAAGCTCATCAGTCGCAGGGTAACACTGGAGGGACAGTGTAGCATAGATGGGGGCAGGGGAAAACAACTAGTAGGTGTCCTAGGATGCAGCCATACCCGAGATTCACATAGTAAGCATTGGGTTACCTAGAACCCATGTTGGAGTGAGGGTAAGACCATAAATTGTGGGTGGAGACCAAGCTGGGGGGAATCGAGAGGAAAGAGCTCTAAGGTTGAGGCAATGGGGGATAGGAATCCGAGCCATAGCTGGTATATAACAAAATGCAAGGGGGGATCACAAGCTTGGCATGGGTATGGGATGGTAGACTTGCATACGATTGAGAGAATTGGAGAGGGGGAAATGACGCTCCAAGGGGCTGGGGCCAGGGCCTTTCCCATTGGGGGTTGTGAGCTCTGGTCCACCCCAGTATGACTGTGGGGAGAATGGGAAGAGAAGAGAAGCGAGGCAAGAAGTACCCCACTACAAGTAATAAGGAATGGGTGAGGTGGTTAATAGTTTCAATTTTGTGTTTCATACTAACTTACTGCGGATGTCATCAACGCTTAGGACAATAGGGTATAGCGCGTGCTGTGCGAGGCCATGGACATGGTAGAAGAGGCCCGAAACCCAGGCAAGATTAGGGGTCGAGCACATCGGAGCCACACAAGGGCAGAAAATAAGTCGAACATCTCATAACAGAGGTAGCAGAATCTTAATGTGAGGGAACGGATGAGGGCATCCGGAAGTTGCTGGAAGAATGGGAAGGGGAAGTGAAACAAGGCAGTGAGACAGAGGAGGAGATGGACAATTTGAGAACCTTAGTCCCGGATCTGGGAAACACCTGCAGAAGAATCACTCAGTTCAAGCAAACTCTGTACCTGTATTGGTTCATGAAGATTATATTAGGCAAGGCTATCGAGCAGATCTTTGTGGGGATGATGGTGACACTACAAGGATTGCCGAACTACAAGAAGGATATGGAGAAAATCCTCTTTCAACTGCATAAGCAGGATATTCAGATGGATAGAATTGACCACCATATACCTTGCATCTTGGAGCTGTATGGTATGCCTGGTGCATTTGCCCAGGACCCAACACTTGTTGCATCTATTTTAGAGGAGAAGAAGGATTAGAGCAACACCCATGCATAATTTTTTCTTATGCGGATAACTTTTAATTTTCATGTCGTAGATATCAGTTTATATAGTTATGTAGTTCTTGGTCATGAAGTAGAGACATATCTAGCCTAGTTGGAAAGATTAAGACAATATTGTTTTTGGATGGCTTATACTACGGGCCGGTGGCCAATAGACTTGGTTTCCCTTCAAGGCAAGTTAAGGCTTGTGTGGTGTAAACTTGTTTATATTTAATAGAAAATGGAATGGTCTTGCCAAGCTTAACATTTTTTTTTAATAATTTAATTATTTTAATATTGACCATAATTAAATATTTTAAAATCCAAAGAGAAGAGGTAATTTATTTCAATGTCAACTTTATGTTGTAGAGAGAGCTAAAAAGGAACACTAAAAATTATTTTAATGTTGACTATAAGAAAATGTTTGAAAATATTAAAAGAAGAATTAATTAAAAGTTAAAAAAATCATTTTCTTTTAAAAAGATTAATAAGAGGAGAATGTGTAATCTATTCAATTTTAAATATAAAATTAATATATGATATTTAAAAAATGTCATTAGGGTTGTAAATAAGTTATTTCAATATGTAGGATTGTATTTAAAAATATATTAATAACAAGAAAAACATTTTAATTTGAACAATGTGGTCCATAAGTAAAACTTCTTCAATGGTCATATTAAGTAAAATATTTCAACATCAACTATGTATATATTATATATGGTATAAAATGGTAGAAAACATACTCTGTATATATTATATAAAGCAATTAGAAGCCTTCAGGGTTAGCTTAGTTGGTCAAGTTCCTGTTATTAAAGTATCTTTTCTATTGAGAGGTTGCATGTTAAATTCTCTAGACACTCTTAGGGTCGGGCTCCATGGTTGAGCTGGAATAAAGGAATTGAAAAATAAAATTGTATTGCAGAAAGAGATTGCAACCTAATATGAGGGCAATGTGTGATCCCATCCTTGCTCAACTTGAGTTGACATGTGTGCCTTTTAAAATTAAAATAAAATATACTCTAAATAAAAAACAATATCGTCTCTAATAAAAACATAAATCAATATACATATTTGGTTAGTTTTAATTAAAAGCATTATTAAAATCAATAATCTTATTCTCAATGTTGTTAATATTACAATCCAATATGAAGGATACGTGGTAAAAATATTTCAGCCTTTCACTCTTTTAGTGATAAATAAAATGTTCTGATGTCTATGTTAAATAACATAATTTTATATCGACTCTAGATAAATAACATAATTAAAAGTTAAAAGAAGAAGAAGAAGTGATATTTACCTTATAAATATTCCACTATAAAAATATAATTAAAATATTTGAATATCCATATTAACTAATATATTTCACTATGGACTTCATATATATGTATATAGAGAGAAAGTATATCTGCATGTGGGTAGACCATATCAAAATATTTCAATACCCCAAACGAAAAATTGTTTAAAAATAAAATAATTTAATTACTTTTCAATAAGTGGAAACCTATAATTTCTTCAATTCTTAATATAAAATTGATATGTAACATTTATAATAATACTAATAATAATAATAAGATTCAATTTGGGTCATAAATAGGATATTTCAATGCCCATATTAAGTAAAATATTTCAATGTCAACAATGTAAGCATGCACGTGCACACACAAACACATTAAAAGAAATAATTTTTCATGGTTAAAACATTTCAAGTCATCTCACTATTTTGGTCCAAGTATATTTTTTTTAGTAAATTTTGTCTTAAATCTAGCAAATATTTGTTGGAAATTACAAATTTGAGTGGTGTAGTGTACATAATCCAAGTGCCCAAGTGGAATTTCAAGGAATTGTATCCATTTATGCATGCAAAAATGTAGTATAAATAATTGAAAATTGTGCATGCTATATGTATATGTAGAACCAATATAGATTCATGATGGATTAAACCTCTTGAGGTGCAAATGTTTTTTCAAGACTTGCAGTTTAAAAAAGGTTTTCATTTTAATATAATTGATCCCTCTCAATTCTTGGTAGATTTGTGTTTAAGATGAATCTATATTGGTAGTTAAAACATTTCAAGTAATCTAATTACTCTACATTTTGAAAGACAATTTTGTTTGAAATATAGCAAATATTTGTTGGAATTGCAAGTTTAAGTTGTGTAGTCTACACAATCCAAGTGTCAAAGGGGATTGTGAAGGAGTTGAATCCATTTAAACATTCAAAAATGCAATTCAAACAATGAAAAATTACACATTATATATATAAAGAGAGAGAGAGAGAGATCCATATTAACCATCAATCAACATCTAAAGAGATCGAATTTCTCGGGGTGAAAACCCCTTTTCAAGTTTTTCACTCTAAAAAAGGTTTGCAACTTAAGAGATTTGATCCCTCACAGGGCTTGCTAGATCAGTGGTTAAGATGGATCTATACTGGTAAATATTAATGGTCTAGATAAAATGTTTTGAAAATGAGAATTAACTCTTTGATATATATATATATATATATATATATATATATATATATATATATATATATAAACATTGTTTTCTCACATTTTTTACATATTCTTTTTTTTTGTGGTATTTTAAGTCTTGTGTAATTTTTTTTTTTCACTACAAAACTAGTAAGAAATTGTTTTAATTTTTGTAATATTTATTTTCTTCTTAAAACTATTAACACTAACTTTCAACTTCTAATATAAAGGTGTTTCCTTTATAGAAAATCATTTTTTCCATATCCTCAATGTCATTGTAACATCAAAATATCATCTATTATTTAGTTAAGAGAAAAAAACATGGAGTTTCTGCAACATTGAGGCTTTACAATATCTCGTTCAATGGTGGCATCTAGAAGAAGGATCATTGATCCCTCCTTTTGTATTATTGCAGTAGAAAATGGCTCTAACAATCATTAATGTTTGATAGCCTCCAATGGTCCTGGAAAGAAAGTAGTTGGAGACCCATAATTGAAAGGAGCTAAAGGCTCTACCTCTAAAAAATGTTGAAAATGCAACAAGAAATTCTCAATTTTGATTTTTCCTTAATAAATTGAGGAAAGTTGAAATTCCACACCAACAAACAAATTGGAGGAGTTAAATAAGGCAACATAGCTCTTGTCACTCAATTAAGAACACTCAATTCGAGTTAATGAGTTGAAGTTCAATTTTCTTGAGTTGATTTCCAAAAAATAGGAGTCTAGCTCAGTTAATTCGAGTTAGGGGCATGAATTTCAGTTGTGTGTTGTGATTCCTAAATGTTAGGAGCCTAGGTTGAGTTAATTTCATTTGTAGCAATTTAATTTAGTTGAATTGAGTTATGGTAAGTTAAACTAGTTCTAACTATTGGAGGAACTAGTGGAAGGTCAAGTTGTGGAAGTGAAACTTCAACCACCCTCAGGGATCATCCAGATAATTGATTAATCAACCTAAATTAGCTCATGCATGCAGATAATTTGAGTTAACCTATTGAGATCGAGATTCCAAGGCAGTGTACTATTAGTTGTATACTATTCCAACGTGTACAGGTGGTGCATATAGTCAGAGGGAGGACCTAAAGGAATTGTGCAATTGAATAGTGGGAATTTCCATAATAATAGCGGCCAATTTCCTAGAGGAACATCACAAGGTAATAGGAGCTTGGAGGGCTTGAAAATTAGCTAAGTTTTGGCCAAAGTCAGTAAATCAGGCAGGGTGATAGACTATACACTTGCAGGTTGTGCTCAGGCTTGAGAAAGCATATGTATTCATCTCTATTCTATGCTTAAAGCAATTATATAAATAGGAAGTGGTTTTGAGCAGTTTCGTTCGCCTAGATAAATCTTTTTTCATGTGTGATGTTTCCTTTTTCATGTCTATGATTTTTGTTCTAGATTGTGAATTGACTTGTACAGACTAATAAAGTAGCTTCGAGTCTTGTGATTTAGTAAATTTCATGAGTAGTTTCAAATCTAAAGCCTAATTTCCTCATGTTATCAGAGTTGGTTTCACAATAGAACAAGAAATTAAAAGTTGGGTCTTAGAGATTTGAATTTGGAGATCAGTTTTGCATGTTTTCTTCAGGACTGAGAAGATGGCTTTCAATTGACTAAGGCTAGAGTATGCCTTGGAAAGCACCTCAATTTTTTTTGCATGAAAGAATTGCGTGGAGACAATATTGGATGACAATGGGTTGCTAGAATACATCAATACATATGTTCCAAAACCTCAAGAATTTGATGCTCATAACCTTGCTTAGTGGAAGAAATCTAGCCAAGGCGAGGAGAATCATCTTGGAGGAAGTACAAGATCATATTATCTCGAATCTCCACAGAAAATAAACTTTGTTTGTGATGTGGAAAGAACTGACAAAATTGTTCGAGAATAGTAGTGACCATAGAAAGTTAGCACTCAAGGATAAACTTCGAAGTATCAAGATGAAGAAGAATGACACAATTTTATAGTATATGAACAAATTTACACAATGTCGTGATGAAATTGGCAGGGTTAGTGTTAATGTCCCTGAAGGAGACTTGGTAGTTCTATCTCTTTTGGGCCTTCCCAAGAGCTGGCATAGCTATAAATATTCAATGAATGGGATGGAGAAACTACTGAGTTGGGAGCGCTTATGGTCTGACCTATTACAGGAGGAAATAAGGTGAAATACTAGAGATGGGACCTTATCCAAAGAAGAGTAAGAGGATTTTAGACATTTGTGGTTTATATTTTCTGAGTCAGTAACTGGAGAGCCCACAGTAATATCCATATTCTGTCAACATTTGAAATCCCAACAGGGATCCATCATTAGGACTATTTTTTAATGTTGACAGTGGAAGAGCTAAAATGCGAGTTTTGAATAGTTATGAGGTGAGCTGTTATGATTTAAGGAAAAATGAAGGTCGGTTTCTTAATAATTAATATTATCCAAATTTTTAAGTTTTTTATTAAATTACGTTTTTTATTTTTCATTCTAATTCCTATAATTTTTATTTTATGATGACAAATTAATAGTAATAGTAAAAATTAATAGTAATACTTTCTCATAATAATTAATAATTTATAATAATAATTAATAGTAATAATTTATAATAATAAAAATTAATAGTAATACTTTCTCATAATAATTAATAATTTATAATAGTCCTGATCATGGATCCCTGTTGGGATTTGAAACGTTGACAGAATATGGGTATTACTGTGGGTTGTCTGGTTACTAACTCAGAGAAGAGGAAGAGGAATTTGTATTAGTCAACAAAGGAATGAGGTCCAAGGGGAAGAAGTCCCAATGTGAGTCTAATTCCAGCCAAGAGGGAAAGAAGAAAGACTTGTCAAAAATCAAGTGTTTCAATTGTCATGAATTCAAGTATTATGCCACAAAATTTCCACACAAGAAGGCAAGAAAGAAGGAGCATGCAGTAGAAATAGCAGGTGAAGATTTGGCTTCATAGTTTGAGCTTGAATTTACTCTCATTACATGCATGGCCAACACAGTGATGGGGAGCATGTCATACTTGGACTCAGGTGCCTTGTTCCATATGACGGGGAATAGAAAAAAAATTAGTAACTTGGAGGAGAAATATCTCTAGATGAACATAAGTTTGGAGACGATGGAAGGTACAATGGGGCCGAGATTGGTACAACCACCTTTCAGAGGGAGTCAAGCTCCCCTCTGAAACTCAAGGATGTCATGCTTGTTCCAGGATTAAAGAAAAATCTCATCTATGTTGTAGTTTTGGAATTTCGTGGTTACGATGCGATCTTCATCAAATGGAAAGCATTCTTGAGGCACATAACCATGTGACAAGTGAAGTAGATCGGGGTTCGAGTGAAGAACCTGTATGCACTTGAGGTAGAATATGCATGCAAAGCCTTGAGGAGAAAGGAAGAAACTAGAGATATGGTGGTTGACAGTGAGCATTTTAACCTTGTCAACATGCAACCTCAGGAAGTTGTGGAGCAACAAAAAATGGAGAGGAAGAAAGGAGGAAGTGTGGAGACATCCACTAAAGTAAATACCTCCAGTAAGGGGACTGTTCAAGCCAAGTGGGTAGAGAAATCACATGTAACCATAGCTCCAAGTGCGAGGTGGGGCGATGTGAAGCCCTAATCCAAGAGTTGCAGAAATTTGGACATGGTTCATTGAGGTGTTCTCATGGATCATTACCTTGCTATGGGGGCCCAGAGTATTTAGTAGCAGGAGGATCATTGTTATTCATATACTGAGGAGTGCAAAGGAGTGTTGAAGACATAGTAGGAGGCTCAGTCGTAGATTCAATAGCAACACAATTTTCCTAGTAGATAGTTGCAGACATATTTGATTCAATGTTTTGTTTTATGCTTCGCAGTTGTAGGTGTTATAGGAGAAGAAACAATAATGAGAGGTGTTTCATGCACTACATTCCACATGTGCAGGATAGGGATTGTTGATAATCCCACTCTTACTGAGAGGGATTGTTGAAAATGCAACAAGAAAGTCTCAAGTTTTATTTTTCCTTAATCAGATTGAGGAAATTAAAAATTCCACATTAGCAAACCACTTAGAGGAGTTAACTGAGGTGACATGGATCTTGTCACTTAGCTAAGAACACTCAATTCATGTTAATGAGTTGAACTTCAATTTGCTCTAGTTGATTCCTAAAACATAGGAGTCTAGCTCAGTTAATTTGAGTTAGGGGCATGAATTTTAGTTGTGTGTAGTGATTCCTAAATTTTAGGAGCCTAGGTTGAGTTAATTTCATTTGTAGCAATTTAATTCAGTTAAATTGAGTTATGGTAAGTTAAAATAGTTCTAACTATTGGAGGAAATAGTGGAAGGTCAAGTTGTGGAAGTGGAACTTCAACCACACTTTGTGATCATCCATATAACTGATTAATCAACCTAAATTAGCTCATGCATGTAGAGAATTCGAGTTACCCGGTTGAGATGGAGATTCCAAGGAAATGTAATATAAGTTGTAGACTATTCCAATGTGTACTGGTGGTGCATGTAGTTAGAGGAATGACCTAAAGGAATTGCGTAATTCAATAGTGGAAATTTCCAAAATAATAGGGGCTAATTTATCAGAGGAAAAACACAAGGAAATAGGAGCTTGGAGGGCTTGAAAATTGGCTAAGTATTGGCCAAAATCATTCAGTCATGCAGAGGGATAGACTATACACTTGCAGGTTGTGCTCAGGATTGAGCAAGCATATGTATTCATCTCTATTCTATGATTTATGCAATATAGATAGTAAGGGGTTTTGAGTAGTTGCTTTCCCCTAGATAAATCTCTTTGCATGTGTGATGTTTCCTTTTCCATGTCTATGATTTGTATTCTAGATTGTGAACTAACTATCACAGATCAGTAGATTAGCTTAGAGTCTTGTGATTTAGTAAATTTCATGAGCAGTTTCGAATCTATAGCCTAATTTCTACAAAAAAATTGCCCCTATTCAAGTTGAGATGGAAAAAAATCCTAGCCCTAACACACTAATACTTACATTCCATAGGCTGGAAAAATTCCCAAATATGAAATCACCTCTTTCAAGAATTATTGAGAACATTCATCATTTGCAAGTTCATGTAGCCACTAGAAAATTTGTGGGCGTCTAGCCAATAAAAGAATAATTTGTAATCTAGTGGATCAACACATAATAGAAGCCAAAATGCCATGTAGATTTGGAATTATGCACAAAAGGGTTCTTTATGGAGATATTTAAAAATATGAAAGATAGGGAGAAGGTGTTTGAGAATGGCCCCTATCTCTTCAATTCCATTGGAATTTATCTCCACTATTGGATTGAAATGTTTAGTTTAGACAAACAAGACTTCACTACATGCCCTGTCTAGATCCATTTATATTCACCACCTCAAAGCTTATGGGATGTAAGGATTCTATAAGGTATAGGAAACACCTTGGGGATATTAATCATGATTTTGGAAGCACAAACAAAAAGATGATATACACCCTATGCTCACATCTATGTTTGCATGAATGTTTCCAAACCCTTCACTACTTCCATTTATTTAGTTATTTGGCATATACTTGGTTTCAGAGAAAAGACTACAAGCATATCCTCTTTTGATTCTAGAAATGCCATGAGAATGGGAATCTCTTCAGAGATTTTCCCCTCAATGTCTCACCTCCTCCTTTAAAACCTCAAACTAGAAATTACTTAGACGTTTTTGAAAATGTATCTAGAAAAAGTACATTAGGGAAAATCCCCCCCATGCAATGACATCAAGTAATGACCAAAACTTTTAATTTCTTTAATATCTTATCAAAAAACATAGGGAAATTTCAAGGCCACAATGCAAGTCATCCTAAGGTGAAAAACCAACAAATTCAAAGCAATGTGAGATAATTAGCAGAGAAAATCAAGTGAAGGAAAAACTAAAATGAAGACATTATCATTATGAAGAATAAAAACAAAAAGATGATTCAAAAAGTTGAGGATTTAGTGGACTCAGATGAAGGAGAGAGTATGGATTTGGGTGAGATTTATCTACAAACCATCATTGTAGCCTAGGATCGATAAGACACAAAGTTAATATTGGATTAGAAAATTCAACTCTTAAAGAAAGTACTTAATAAAAAATAAGAAACTCCAAGAAAAATGATCCCAAGGTAAGTTTCATCATCCCTCTTCTTTAGGTCTGAGAACACATCCTTTAATGGATGGCCCTAAAATTAGTAAAGAGGGAAAAGAAAAAGAGGTTTTCATAGCAATAAGCAACTTTTGCAAGACCTTGGTGAGATGTTGGTGAATTTAGGTAGAACTTCTCTAATGATGAATAAATCCCTACCAACCCCCTTAAACATCCATTGAAGATCCTCTCATAAAATGTAAGAGGCTTGAATGGAAAATGTTAACACAAGTTTCTCAAAAACAAAATTCTCAAGGAACAAACGACCATAGTTATGCTTGAAGAAACTAATTGTTTAAGTGAATTTCTCTCAAATATAGAAACATCTAGTTATAACTAATGTTAGTAAATAGGAATAGACATGCAAGGGGTAGTAGGAGAAATTTCTCTTTTTTGAAAACCTTCAGAAGTTACACTCTCAAATATTTTCTCCACCCATTGAACACTCACAATCAAGTTTCAAGTAATTGGATCAAAGAAATCAAGTTTCATTTCCAGTGTTTGCAGTTCCAACTAAACATATGAAAATATATCCTTCTTGAGAACCCTTCAATCCATCCACCAAGTTATATGAGATTGATAGTAGATGTTGGGTAGATATTTTAACATGATCAAAACTATACAAGAAAAAAGAGGTAGTATAAGACACTTAGACGTAGACTCATAATACTTGAACAACCCAAAATCTAAAATTGCACTAGAGTTTTGTTACATTTAATTCATAAATCTAGGTTGGTAAGGTTGTGAAGTGTAAGATAAAATATATGCTAGGACTTAGTTTCTAACTTTTTAATCTATGCAAAATTGACAAGAAGGAATGTTGAGACAAATGTCATAGATTGCACAAGGTTCTGCATAAGAAGGTTCAATAGAACTCTAGCCTTCTAATTCAATCAATATAATATATCTTACTATGAAAGTGATATTTAGCTTATAATGGTTAAAAATCAAGAGTGGGAATTTCCAAAATAATAGGGGCTAATTATTAGGATATTCCGACACATAGGAAATAGTTAAGTATAACTTGGTCTAGTGTAGAGTTAGGTAAAGTGTGTTTATTTACTATGTACTTTTGTAACTTACAATCTGTTGGTCACGATATGTTCTATATATGAAGTGATCTAATGGTTCATTCTCTCCTAGGTATTACCGACACTTGATATGTGGCTTAACACCTGATTAGTCCATGATTTCTATTTAAAGTGCATAGAGGGTCATTTGTAAGGTGACCGTTCATGAGAGAAGCTTATGTAAATTTTATTTCTTTTATTAATAAATTGCCTGAAGTGGCTGCATTGGCTAAGGCCATGGACTGTTTCTCTCTTTGAGTGTTTTAACCATGTCAAGAATATTGGTGTATTGATCTGTGATTTGTTTGTGAGTAGTGTCATCTGGTGTTCTATTTGAGGAACTTACCCTATAAATTCCTACATGGTATCAGAGCTATTTGAGGGCCGCATCCGTTGGTGATCCAAATCCGAAGCCGATACAACTGCATCCGAATTTCGTTCCCTAGATCTACTATTTCTAACTGCTTTCGGGCTGAGAGGACTACTCTATTGTGTGTTGAAGCCCCGAAAATTGGGTCAACAACAAGGGGGATACCCACCCGGTCCGGAACTTGGTTGGCAGCTCCTTGTCCGTTTGGTATAGCGGGTCCGACTGGGGATAATGGGACCAGTTTCCCAATCTAAGGGGTGTGTGTGTGTGTGTAGAGTTTGATGATGCTGATCTAAAAGTATTTTAAGCTAATTTAATTCTAACTTCTAAACTGACTTTAAGCTATTGTAATCTAACAAAAACAACACATCTAATCTACGCTAACCCGGGGTAGATTTCCTCTATTATGCGATCTAAAAAGATTTCAAAAAATAACTGGTAATAAAGATCATTCAGCTATCATAAGAATAGAAATCAATTAAGATAAACCATTATGCATAAAAAGTTAGGCAAAACAGTTGTGAACAGCATATTGCATAATAAGTTATTCATATGTCAAGCACAAATAAATGACTCCACCGTACAGAAGTGCTAAATGGTAACCCACACATTTATACATTAACATATAAACAACTCAGCTGCATATCACTCTAAGAATATAAGCAGAAATTGGTCAAGAGATAAAAGTACCATTTATGACTGATTTCACTCACAAACTTCAAGCAATAACGATTTATCTCTACTTGTTCTAATATCTACTAAGAGTACAGAAGTGCAACATCAGTAGCAGACATTAAAATGCAAACATAAATAAATCTCGATCCATCCATTCATCACTGTGTGCTGCTTATGCGATGTTGCGATATGCGACGTCGCATATCGGTCGTCGGCGATTCCTTAAGATTTTTCATTTAAGAGCGCTTTCAATATATGCGATGCGATGAATTTCGCGTCGCTTCTTCGCAGCTTATTTATGCGCATAGGAAACGCTTCACTCTCTCTTCGCAATGCGATCTAGCTTTAGGGAGTTAAAATACAAAAATTTTGATAAAAATATTTTTTGGATTTTTTGTTAAGGGTCCCCCTTTGCTTGGTGTTATTGCTAATATCAAACAAAGAGGGGGGTTGTTGGTGACCACAACAATGGCGATTCACTGTGAAGAACCAGTTATCTCTGCTTTTCTATTGAATTTCCACTTCCGAAACAGAAAAAATTTCGTATGTCTAAATTTTGTTATGGACAGATAGAGTACATTACCCCTTATCCTATCAATGATACTTTGTCTCAACCTTTTCATATTCCAATTGTCTGCTTCCTCAGGCTTAGTTCTTGCATTCATACCAGACATTACTCGGTCTTTTTAAAGATAAAATAAGGTCTTCTCTGCGTACTGGCTTTTTAAAATATGCTCATTTGTCGTAGGTAGAGCCTCTGCTGCCCGCAAGCGTCCATAGCCTCGACAGGGTTACCATGTTATCCAGCAATGATCCTTTTTCTTGCTTGAGGTTATTTACAACATTTCAAAGAAAAATCATTTTTGACACTTTTTCCTTTTTTATTCTCTAAAGAACAATGTCTTGGTTTGGTGGCCAAATTATGACACAGTCATTCACTTGATTTACACTTTTGCTGAACAAGCTGGCTCGTGATGAGACCCCTTGTCTTTTGATTGCAACAATCTTGAGTCGTTGCCCTGTTTTGGTAGACAGTATTTGGCAAAGTCAGCAAGTTATAATATCTGTGATCATGATAAGCCGGCTCGTGATGAGACCTCTTATTCTTTGAGATATATTGTTTTCTCGAATCGTTTCTCTGAATGCTGCGATTTCCTTTAGCAGGGAGGAAGTCATTGTTTTTCCTTAAGAAAGCTCTGGACGACAATAATAGAGTTTGAAAACAACAACTTTACAGAGAATATTTATTTTATTATTGATAATACCTTTCATTGTGCTGACATAAAACATTTTTTTACCAAAGGTTGCTTTCATCAAAGTTCTAATATCATATTCAGGCTAAAGTTAACTCTATTTGTCAATAATAAAAATCAGATTTTTCGAAAAATTTTGCTACTTGTACAAGCGAAATCAAAATCTGATAGAGAATTGGTGTGTTCTTTCATGAATCCTTTTTGATGATCATTTACAACCGGTTTTATTTATAAGAAAGAGAAAAAACAAATAAAAAAACTAAAACTATCCTACAAAAATAGAAGAATGATCTTCTATGGAAAATACATTTTAAGAATCTGTCCATTCAGAAGAAAAGAATCTCTTCTACCTGCCAAATATTGCAACACAAACGTCGATGGGCCTATGACTTCTACAATCTGAAAAGGACCAAGCCACAGCTTTTGAAATTTCGTATGTTTGCCCTTTTCTTCATGAGCCTTATCCCATTTCAAAACTAAATCTCCCATCTGAAAGTTTTTTCTGGTCATTATGCTTGAGTCAAAAGAGGATTTTATTAGCGCTTGGTGATGAGCATGGGGTTTCTTAGCTTGTTCTCGTTGTTCTTCTAATTTGATTATTTCCATTTGTCTCAGTTGTAAGGAGGAAGTAGATACTTCATCGATGTATTGTACTAAAGACAAAGAGGGAATGACTAAGTGAGTTGGAAGAACCACTTCTTTCCCATAAACTAAATTAAAGGGAGAAGTGTCGATTGCAGCTTTCTTCATAATTCTATCTGCCCATAAAGCATTTACCAGTGCTTTGTGCCAATTCTTTTGGTTTTGGTCGACTGTTCTTTTAATAATCCTGATTAGGTTCTTGTTTGTTGATTCAGCCAATCCATTACCTTGTGGATAGTAGTTGGTAGAATATTTCAGTTTGAACCCTCTTTTAAGTGCAAACTCAGTCATTGTATTTCCAGAAAAGTATGAGGCATTATCAAACATTAAGGCCGTTGGCAATCCAAACCTAGTGATGATAAATTGATCTATGAATTCAATAATGTTTTCAGAATTAGCTGTCTTGAGAGGAACTGCTTCTACCCATTTAGTAAAATAATCTGTTGCGGTGAGGATATACCTATGCTGCTTAGAAGAGTGAGGAACGATCTCACTTATTATGTCCAAGCCCCATTGGCTGAATGGTTGCTCGATGTTAACCGGCTGTAGTGGCATGGACGATTTCTTTTGTTTCCCTGCAGTAGTCTGGCAGACTTGGCATTTCCTTAAGTAATTGTATGAGTCTTTGAACATCGTGGGTCAATAATATCCTGCACGTAAGATTTTATGTGCAGTAGCTTCTCCAGCATAGTGTCCACCTGCTGGTCCATCGTGGAGTTCCTGCAAAACCTTTTCGGCTTCAGTTTTCTCAAGACACCTAAGAAGTACAGAATCGTAATTCCTTTTAAATAGAACATCATTTATGAGCTGGTATTGTTTAGCTTTCAATCTCAGAGCTCTTTTCTTGGTGTGGTCCAGGTGTGATGGAGCATACCCGTTCTTAAGATAATAAATGGTGTCAGCATATAATGATTCTGCGTCGTTTAGGCTTACCTCATACGTATGTACCTTTTCAGATGAGTTCTCAGGAATTTGCGATGCTCCAGCCAACATTTTGCAGAAGCCCTGGCCTCTTACAATGTTTGCTGGCTTGATCTCAAGATCGTATTCTTGTAAAGCGGTAATCCAATTTTCTCTCTTTTCGCCCACATCCTTTTGTATCAGAAGGTTTCTTACCGCCGGAAACAGTACTACGACTTTGGTATGGGCTTTAAGTAAGAAAGGTCTGAAATATTTGATTGCTTTGAAAACAGCATATGCCTGTTTCTCCATGTCTGAATAATTGAGTTCAGCACCTTGTAAGTTCGAGCTAAAAAATGCGATTTGAGCTTCCGCCTTTTCTTGATTTGCTTGAGTTAGAATTGCGACATAAGATTTCTCTGAGGCAAATGTGTATAGGATAAAAGATTCTGAAAAATTTGGGGTCGCTAAAGATGGAGCGTTGATGATATCTTGTTTGATCAAGTTGAATGCTTCATGCTCATCTTGACCCCATTTAAAATTTGAATTCTTTTTTATCATATTTTGTAAAGGAGAAATAATACGTGAAAAATCTGGGACAAACCTTTTTACAAAATTGATTTGACCAAGGAAAGATTGCATGGCCTTTTTGTTATGGGGCATGGATATTTCGGAAATTTCTTTGATTCTGTCAGGTTCAATGTGAATACCAGATTTTGACACTATGAATCCTAGCAATTTCCCTTCACTTAATGCGAAAAAAGATTTCTTTGGGTTAAGTGAAATCCCATACCTTAAACATCTTTGAAAGATCTGTTTCAAGTCTTTGAGATGGTCGCTTCGCTTCTTGGAGTACACTTTTATATCATCCAGGTAAATCACTACAAATTTATTGACTAAACCTTTAAACATGATGTCCATGGCTCTCTGAAATGTAGCGCCGGCATTGATCAGACCAAATTGCATCTTCCGATATGCGTATGTGCCCCATTTAGTTCGGAATGTGGTTTTTAACTGATCATCGGGATGTACCAGCACTTGATTGTATCCTGAAAATCCATCCAGAAAAGACATTAATTCTGAGCCTGCTACTGTCTGTAATATTTGCTCCATAGGTGGGAGGGGAAAATTGTCTTTTTGATAGGCTTTGTTGAGATTCTGGAAATTGATACAGATCCTAATATCTCCATTTTTCTTTCTAACGGGCACCATATTGGATACCCATTTGGAATGTCTGACGGGGAAAATTATTCTGGCTCTCAACAACTTATTTAGCTCAGTCTTTATCTGATTTTCTAAGTTGGGGTGGATTTTTCTGAGTTTCTGCTGGACAGGTTTTTCATTGTCAATCATAGGGATAGTGTGTTGAATGATAGAAGTGTCGTATGTCTTCAGCTCATCGTAATTCCAGGCAAAAACGTTTTTGTATTGTCTCAGAAGACGGATATATGCTGATTTTTCTTCAGGGGCTAGGCTGTGGCCTAGATTAACGTTTTGTGGCTTCTCATTGGTTCCTAGGTTCACTAACTCATAGTTCAGAGTCGAACTGTAGAGTTTAGAATTGGCAGACCTTTTAAACTGACTTTTTAGATCATATAAGTCTTCTAACTTAACCACCGATTTAGGTATAGCATTATCAGTGCTATTTTGTTGTATTTGGTGATCATGATGGTCTTCGTCAATTATCTAGTTTGAGTAGGATCCTTCAGAAGTGAGGAAATTTACAATGTCAGGATCGTCGTTGAATACTCTCCAGTTGGTGATGTTGTCAGGGATGGATGGTCTAAAGATCAATTCTATTGAGAATCTATCTGGACTAAATCTTCGGAGGGAATAAGTCTAGAGGCTACATTAGCTAACAGGTCTGCGCTCGCATTTTGGAGTCTTGGGATTGGCGAAATATTGAATGCTATGAAATGTGCAGTCAAATCTTGTACTAAAGATTGATAGTGCTTCAAATGACCTGATAGGCAATGTATGGTGTTACATACCTGTTTGACGACAATCTCAGAATCTCCAAAAACTTGAAGATACTTAACGTTCAACCTGATTGCTTTGTATAGGCCTTGCATCAAGGCCTCGTATTCCGTTGTATTGTTTGTGCAATCGAACTCAAGTCTGCACGTAAGCATGGTCTTATTTCCGTCTGGGCTAATCAGAACGCATCCTGCTCCTGCTCCCTCGTTAAATTTAGAGCCATCAAAATATAATTTCCAAAACAAAGATGTATTTCCAGGGTTATCTAAAAAATTAACACACTTTGAATTATCAGTTTGGGAAAAATTTTCAACTTGGGACAAAACTGAATTTTCTAAGTAAGGTGAAATATGAGCATTGAAATTGCCGAGGAAAGAATCTACCGAGTAATTGCCTATGATACTGCTGTTGTATGCTATTGCTTCATTTTCTCCCTCCAATTCCGTCACTATGTACTTTTGGTGCAACTCTCGTTCAACCTTTATTTGATTCGGTTTACCGTTGTAGGGTAACCACATGTGCGACCAGTCGGTTGAGAAATATCCGTGGAGTTTTTCGGACCAATCCCTGCTAAGAATTAAACCATAGAATTCAAGGATATCAGCTACTAGAATGTCGATAACCTAGCATACCTTCAGGTTAGACGACAATCTTATGGTCACTTGATTAAGTTCACCAATCACTTCGACTTGAGATCGATCAAGTTGAACTATGCGCACTGCGGATTTTTGTGGTTGAACATTCAATTTGGCACATATTGATCTGGGTAAAATATTCATTGAAGCACCAGAATCAACCAAGCAATTGTGCACGTTTTTATTGAAAATTTTATAAGTGAGAAGAAAAGGAGGAGTATGAGATCTTGATCTTCCTCCAATCAAGGCGATGTCATTTGGATCAATCTTATTGATCGTGTTGGTTGGAGGTCTTCCCATGTTGTGGGAAGCTACAGCTGTAGGTAAAGATGTAGTAGGCACGGCATGTAATTCTTTCATCATTATTTTCTGTTGATGTTTCAATTTGCTCAACTCGTAAAGAGTGATATTAGCCCTAGTATTTTTCATGTCATCGATAATGTTATACTCCATTTCATCCGACACTATCAGTGTTCTTGATGGAGGTGCTTGATCTGATTGGACTAGGCTAAATTGGGTCGCTCTAGCGGTTGTTTTCTTTGTTGCGACCTTATCTTTTGTTGCAGGGCTTGCGCCCTTCTGTTTAGGGGTAGTTTGGGGAGGATCAAGTTTATTTTTGCTTCGTGTGCTAACCGGAAATGCTTCTTGATCTTCTTCTTGTGAGAGGATGAAATCCCACATTCCTTGTAGTTCTACAACTTCTTCATCATCGGTCTGCCCTTCAGTGGTATTCTCTTCTTCTTCTTCTTCTTCAGATTCGACGTTTGAAACAGAATTGGGTGGTTTCACATCCATGGGAGGATTTCTTTTAAAAGCTCTGTAGAGATTTTTTGAAGAAGTTTCTGCTACTTGTTTTCTTATGTCAATCATCTCATTGGACATGGCCTTTAACACTTTTTGTAATCCTTCCAAATTGAAAGGATCTTTCGTTTGTTTCTTCTTGGTTTCTTCTTTGAAAGAGATTTTCTTAGATTTGCGTTCCTCTATTGCAGATCTCTTTTCTAGGGCTACTACGCGCTTTTCTATTGCTAACGCCTCTGTCAAGTTTTCAACTAAGGTCGTCTTGTTTGCCCTATCTACGAAGATAGCCAAGTTTGACGGTAAGGCCATGATATACCATTCACATCTTACTTCCTCGCTGGGTTGGGAAGCAGCGGGAATTTTTTTGAGGATCTTATTGAACCGTAAATTGAAATCTTTAATGGGTTCTCTGGCCTCAGCTTTAAGATTGGATAGGTCGTTGATCAATGTCGCTGTTGATCTGTCATCACCGAACTTGGTAAGGAATTGAATTTGAAAAATGTCCCAACTTGTGATAGACCCGTAAGGTAACAAAAAGTACCATGACCCGGCTGTTCCTTGCATTGTATAGGGAAAAAGCCGGACAACAGCATCTTCGTTGGTAACTCCATTGAGATTAACAGAAAGCATGAAATTATTGATATGCTCTTCAGCTAGCATGCCTGTTTCTGGATTGAATTTAGGTAGCCATTTCTCAGGATGGGCCGGTATTGGGCTCAGGGGTGGAGGCATTAAAACCGCCCCAGGATTGTTCCATGGAGATTGGGCCATCGTTGAGCTGCTAGTTAATGAAAGTGCAGAGGATGATCCCTGATGCTGAGAAGATGAAGATATTATGATCTTTGATGATTGAAGAGGAAGGGTTGTGGAAGATGGATGAGTGATTTGGGATGAAGATGTGGGTGGCTGACTTCGCGGTGAGGGGATTGAAATGGACGAAGTAGATGAAAGAGTCTCACTGTTAGACTCTGGTGGTGTTTTCCTTGCTTTTTTCCTGGTGGGGAGAGGAAGTTCACTTGGTTGGATGCCAAATTTTTCACTCTTCAATCTGGTCAGGGGATGAGCAGGATTGTACTGCGAAGTCACGCTGCTTTGAGATTTATCAGACCTCTGATTAAAAATAGAGAATCCCTGGAGTTTACGAATCAAAGCTTGAATTTCAGGGGGTTCAATGATAAGTTGGTCTGATATATTAGGGTATGTAGCAGCGGTGGATACTCGAGTGACTTCTAACTCCGGGTTTAACCGTACTGGAGAAGTTGGGGGAATTGATGAGGGTGATTTACTCTCAGAATGGTATTTAGATTTTGATTTAGGTGCCATTCATAGTTCGTGCCCTCCTTCTAGCGCCAAATATGTTGAAGCCCCGAAAATCGGGTCAACAACAAGGGGGATACCCACCTGGTCCGGAACTTGGTTGGCAGCTCCTTGTCCGTTTGGTATAGCGGGTCCGACTGGGGATAATGGGACCAGTTTCCCAATCTAAGGGGGGTGTGTGTGTGTAGAGTTTGATGATGCTGATCTAAAAGTATTTTAAGCTAATTTAATTCTAACTTCTAAACTGACTTTATGCTATTGTAATATAACAAAAACAACACATCTAATCTACGCTAACCTGGGGTAGATTTCCTCTATTATGCGATCTAAAAAGATTTCAAACAATAACTGGTAATAAAGATCATTCAACTATCATAAGAATAGAAATCAATTAAGATAAACCATTCTGCATAAAAAGTTAGGCAAAACAGTTGTGAACAACATATCACATAATAAGTTATTCATATGTCAAGCACAAATAAATGACTACACCGTACAGAAGTGCCAAATGGTAACCCACACATTTATACATTAACATATAAACAACTCAGCTGCATATCACTCTAAGAATATAAGCAGAAATTGGTCAAGAGATAAAAGTACCATTTATGACTGATTTCACTCACAAACTTCAAGCAATAACGATTTATCTCTACTTGTTCTAATATCTACTAAGAGTACATAAGTGCAACATCAGTAGCAGACATTAAAATGCAAACATAAATAAATCTCGATCCATCCATTCATCACTGTGTGTTGCTTATGCGATGTTGCGATATGTGACATCGCATATCGGCCGTCAGCGATTCCTTAAGATTTTTCATTTAAGAGCGCTTTCAATATATGCGATGCGATGAATTTCACGCTGCTTCTTCACAGCTTATTTATGCGCATAGGAAACGCTTCACTCTCTCTTCGCAATGCGATCTAGCTTTAGGGAGTTAAAATACAAAAATTTTGATAAAAATATTTTTTGGATTTTTTGTTAAGGGTCCCCCTTTGCTTGGTGTTATTGCTAATATCAAACAAAGAGGGGGGTTGTTGGTGACCACAACATTGTGTTAAGAGCATCTATTCCAGTGAGAAACCCCTTTCGTTTCACATGAAAAGGTTTTCGGTAGCCCTATCTATGTCATTTTTAAGGTCTGGAGATATACATTCTTTATTTGCAGTTTTAGTTATTCATCCCTTTGTTTATTTTGGCTTATTTAGCTCTCTATTATTTATTACCGGATCTATACCTTTCATTTCTGTGTATGCTCTTTGCCCCGCGACTCTATGCGATCTAGGCAAATAAGAAATAGAAAGGAAGGATTTTTATCATGCGTATGCTCTTTTCTGCCACGCCTTAGTGTGGTCTCGGAAGATCGGAAACACATTGAGTAAAATATTTAGTTTCTGATGAAAGCTAACTTCAAGCCATAAGGTTTGGTTATTTTTGCATGTCCGTGTTGGGTTGTGTATTTTTTTGTTTTGTAGGTAAAATGGGTTTTTTCAAGTAAGCACACACTCTAAAGCTTCAGTGACTCAAAAAATAAAAACCTTCCTCTTTTCCAAAAATTACTAACCTTTTAGACTAGCTCACTTGGTCCAAAGTTACTTTATGAGAATAGAGGTCTTGGGTTCAAGTCTTTCTTTTCGTTGAGTTACTTTTTCAAAAAACACATGTATCTTATGTTTTAAAGTTACTTTATGTAAAAGTGTCCATACGCATTATAAAAAGTCAGTCACTTATAATTCTAAAGTCTCTTTATCTTTGATTTAAGTTACAATTTAGTGGGTAGCTCATAAAGTACCATTGTAAAAGTGACTTTCACTTATTTATAAAAGTGGGTCACATAATTAATTTTTAAAAGTGAGCTAGTTAGATTAAGTTTGGAAAGAGGGTTTTTTTTTTTTTTAAACATAACATTATCATTCACTTCCACACATTCACGTACTTCGTCGGCATTTCAACAACTTTTCCTCAAAAATCCATAACTTCATCCGGAAGTCATTTTCAGAGCCGTTTTTTTTTTTAATTGGCCTAATTTTACAAGATATTTCCATTGTAACACTTAGTTTCAGCATCTGCAGCTTCAATTTCTGTTAAAATGGAAAGTCCATGCCAAGTTATTCTTGACAGCACCAACTAATTCCAATGGGTATCCTACATTGTGGATTTACTTACAAGTAAAGGCCTTTATAGAATAGCTTGAGGCCAAGAATCTAAACATAAAGATGAAGATAAGGTAGCCAAATTGGAAAATAGACAAGATCAAGCACGTGCGTTGATAGGGATGTCTATTTGTCTAGACCTTAGATTCCATATTGCAAAACTTGATACCCCTGATGAAGCAATGAAACATATCAATAAAGTTTTTGGAATTAAAAATGAAATTAGAGCTCATCAACTTGAAAATGAGTTGCTTACATTGGACCCCAATAATTTTTCTTCCATTGAAGAATTTTTGTCCAATTTCAAGACCCTTAGACTTCTCTTGGAAGGTGTTAATGTTAAGAAAGAACATGGTAGCCTTATCTATTCCATTATTACTTAGTTAGGACCAGTATACTCTATGTTTGTTTCCACCTTCCATTCTACTAGAGAAGCCTTTATTTCTCCAGGACAAGCCTACAAGTCCCCCTCTTTTGATTCCTTTTGTGATTATTTAATAAGAGAACAATAAAAACTCTTACATCTTGGTCTTCTTAATCTTGGAAACTCTTCTAAGAAAGCCTTAGCCGCCCAGCAACAACTAAGTTCAAAGAATCCTAAGAAGAAGCATCCTAAAAAGAATGGTCCTATACCAACCAAGGGTCCTGAGCAGTTTCAATCTCAAAATGAAAAATCAATTCAACAAAATGATGAGGAAAATGAAAACAAAGGGAAGAAGATTGATAGACATTGCAACTTTTGTAATCGAGATGACCACTTAGAATCCAATTCATTAAGAAGATGGAAGCCTTGGAAGCAGCAATGAAGAAGCATAACATCCATTTGAAGCACTCTTCAACTTCAACTTCATCTTCAGGAATAACACTTTCTGCATGTGGTTATAAATCATCTCGGTTTGGTTATGCACTAAATGTATCTTCTTCTTCTCATTCTCATGAGTGGCTCATTGATTCTAGATTTCTTATCACATGGTGAAAAACAAAGCCATGTTTTCTTCTTTAAATGATTGTAACACCAAAAGTATATATGTTGGTGATGATAGATCTCTTAGTGTTATAGGGACTGGAACTATTCATTTAGACAATGGTCAATTTAATGATGTATTATGTGTTCCAACCTTATCCTGCAACCTTCTATCTATATATCAGATAACTCATTTAGGTGAAGGTAAAATCATTGAATTTTCACCTCATGATGTTATAATTAAGGACCTAAGTGATCCTAGACAGATTTTAGCTACTAGCATTGATGATGATTCTACAAGGTTGTATAAGTTTAACAACTTTGGGTCATCAACTCTTCCCTTGGTGTTTGTTACTCATAATGATGAAGTGAGCATACTTTGCATGAGCGATTTGGTCACTTAAACTATCGGTTCCTTCAAAATTTATGTAAAGAAAATATGGTGACAGGTCTTCCTATGGTATCTTGCAGAGATGGTTTTTGCTCCGGATGTGTACTTGGAAAACATCATCGGGATAGTTTTGAAAAATATGCCTCTTGGCACACCTCATCCCCTCTACAGCTTGTGCATAGTGATTTATGTGGTCCACTTCCAGTTGTTTCATTCTCTAGCTACAAGTATTTATTAACTTTCATTAATGATTTCTCCAGACGCACTTGGGTATACTTCTTAAAAATCAAGAGTGAAGTATTTAACATGTTCTTGGAATTTAAAGCCTTTGTTAAGAAACAATCTGGACATCCAATTCTTAAGCTAAGATCTAATAATGGCGGAGAATATGTTAACAACAAATTCATCAACTTTTGCACTAGGCATGGAATTCAAATGCAACATACTATTCCATATACACCACAACAAAATGGTGTAGCTAAAAGGAAGAATCACCCCTTAAAGGAAATGGCTAATTGTATGCTTCAATTTAAAGGACTTAGTCTTAATTTTTGGGCAGAAACAATTAACTGTGCAAATTACATAGTAAATCACACTCCTAATAAGGTTTTAAAGAATATCACTCCAGAAGAAGCATGAAGCTCAGTTGAACCATATGTAAGTCACTTTCGTGTTTTTAGAAGTGAAGCATGGGCCCATATTCTAGATGAGAAACATAAGCCTTAGAACCTAAGAGTGAAAAATGTATTTTGGTTGGATATTTTGAAGATGTCAAAGGATATAGACTTCTTTCACCTAAATCCAAAAATTCTATCATTAGAAGAGATGTAAAGTTTGCTAAAAATATGTCAGCCTATGATCCTAGTTTGGCGAATGTGCCACCTCTATATGTCCCTTATACTTCTGAAAATATTTCTTCTTCAGTTGATGACAGCGAGGATGACAATCCTCCACCACCTTCTCAGGATCTTCCTTCATCTCCTCAGCTTCCAAAATGGGTCTGTGCTACTCAGGATGTAGTAGGTTCTCTTGCAGGTGATCCTATAGATCAATGACATACACGTTCTCATATATATACTGAACCAATGATTCAGTGATGATGCTTTATTGACAGCAAAGGCGTGGTTTGGGAAGGTCTAGGAACATAATTACCAACTTGGTTGTTTACATATATATGGAAATAGTTATACAAACCTATCAGAAACATAGTTTTGTTCTAGATATGTATATAATCAAACCATTGTTTATGGGATTAGTCAATTTGTTTCTCTTTCAAAGCATCAAAAGCTTGATGCAGAAAGTTTGAGGCTACACTGTAGAGCCTCTTCTTTACTGGCTCAAGCTTCAGCGTTTTATGATCCTGACACCTTTGCAGAAGCTTCAGGCCATCTAGATTGGGACGCAACTATGAATGAAGAATATCGTTCATTGTTGGCAAATGATATATGGGATCTTGTTCATCTTCCAAAGGAAAGAAAACTTGTTAGATGTAAATGGGTTTACAGAACCAAGTTTGGACCAGATGGAAAAGTTGATAAACATAAAGCTCGTCTGGTTGCTAAGGGGGTTTCACAAGTTGAAGGCATTGACTATATTGAAACCTTCTCCCCTGTTTCCAAAATGAACTCTATCTGACTTGTTCTTTCCCTTGCTGCCTCTTTCAAATGGGAAGTCCATCAGATGGATGTTAAATCTACCTTCTTGCATGGGGACTTGCGTGAATAAATCTATATGGAACAACATCTTAGCTTTATACAAAAAGACTACAACGTTGTATGTCAGCTTAATAAATCCATTTATGGTCTCAAGCAAGCCGCTCAGGCTTGGTATGCCAAAATAGATACCTTTCTTTTAGATACTGGCTTTTCTAGGTGTCATTCTGACAATACTGTCTACACCAAGAAAATGGGTAAGTCTCTTATCATTCTTGTTCTTTATGTTGATGATCTTATCCTTATTGGTAGTGATCCCAACCGTATAAACCATGTGAATTTCAACCTTAAAAAGCAGTTTGAAATGACAGACTTAGGACAATTGCATTATTTTCTTGGTCTTCAAGTCTTGCAATCCAAGGAAGGTATTTCCCTTTCCCAGTCCAAGTATGCCTGTGATCTTCTACGCCACTTTCACATGGAGGACTGTAAGCCAACCCCTTCTCCCTTTCAATCTGGAGCCAAACTTTCAGTAACTTTTACTTCCCTTGAAGTTGATGCTACCTTAGACATCAGCTTGTAGGAAAACTTTTGTATCTCACCCATACCCGTCCTAACATTTCCTTTGTTGTTGGCGTTATTTCTAGGTTTATGCAAAACCCACATGAAAGTCATTGGAAAGAAGCTAAAACAATACTTCGTTATGTTTGAGGTACAGTTTAGTTTGGGATTCATTAGAGATCATAAGAATATCCTCTATTGTTGGTTTCACTGATTCCGATTGGGCTGGTGACCCTGATGATCGAAAGTCTACTACAGGTTATGTCTTCATTCTTGGTTTTGGACCTATTACATGGGCTTGCAAGAAATAAAGTGCCATTTCTCTTTCTTCAGTAGAAGAAGAGTATCATGGCACCGTAGAAGCTAGTAAGGAAGCCTTGTGGCTTCATCAGATCCTGTCAGAGTTTGGCTTTCAGCAGCAGCATCCGACTACAATTTGGTGTGATAATCAAAGTTCCATTCAACTATGAAAAAATCCAGTCCAACATCAGCGCAAAAAACACATTGAAATACACATGCATTTCATCAGAAATCTCATTCATGACCATGTTCTTGAAGTGCAATATTGTTCAACCGATGATCAAGTTGTAGACATCTTTACAAAGGCTCTCACATAGGCGAAGTTTACTGAACTTTGATTTATAGTTGGATTTCAGGAAGTTGTCACCTAGGCAGGATAGGCTCTAATGCCTCCCTCCTTATCCAATTGTGTCATATTTGTACATCCTTCAATCATATCCCAAGTTGTTCTTAAGGGGGGATGTTAGGATATTCTGACACATAGGAAATAATTAAGTATAACTTGGTTTAGTGTAGATTTAGGTAAAGTGTGTTTCTTTATTATGTACTTTTGTAACATACAATCTGATGGTCATGATATATTCTAGACATGAAGTGATCCAACGGTTAATTCTCTCCTCAGTATTATGGACACTTGATTTGTGTCTTAATACTTGATTGGTCCATGATCTCTATTTAAAGAGCATGGAGGGTCATTTGTAAGGTGACTGTTCATGAGAGAAGCTTATGTAAATTTTATTTCTTTTATTAATAAATTGCCTGAAGTGACCGCATTGTCTTAGGCTGTGGATTGTTTCCCTGTTTGAGGGTTTTAAACATGTCAAGAATACTCGTGTATTGATCTGTGATCTATTTGTGAGCGGTGTCCTTTGGTGTTCTATCAGAGGAACTTACCCTGTAAAGTCCTACACTAATTTCCTAGAGGAATGTCATAAGGAAATAAGAGCTTGGAGGGCTTGAAAATTAGCTAAGTGTTGGCCCGAGTCAGTCAATCAGGTAGATTGATAGAATATATAGTTGCAGGTTGTGCTTAGGCTTGAGAAAGCATATGTATCTATCTCTATTCTTTGATTAATGCAATATAGATAGGAAGGGGTTTTGATTAGTTTCTTTCACCTAGATAAATCTCTGTGCATATGTGATTTTTCCTTTTGCATGTCTATGATTTGTGCTCTAGATTGTGAATTAACTTTTGCAGATTAGTAGAGTAGCTTCGAGTATTGTGATTTAGTAAATTTCATGAGTAGTTTCGAATCTATAGCCTAATTTCTACATGGTATAAGTGTTGGTTTCACAATAGAACAAGAAATTCAAAGTTGGGTATCAGAGACTTGAATTTAGAGATTAGTGTTGCAGGTTTTCTTCACTACTGAGAAGATGGCTTTCAATGGACTAAGGCTAGAGTATGCCTTAGAAAGCACCTCAAATTTTGTTGCATGGAAGAATCGTATGGAGGTAGTATTGGATGAAAATGGGTTGCTAGAATACATAAGACATATGTTGCAAAACCTCAAGCATATGATGCTCATAACCTTGCTCAGTGGAAGAAAGATTTAGCCAAGGTGAGGAGAATCATCTTGGAGGGAGTATGATATCATATTCTCTCAAATATCCATGGAAAAGAAACTCCATTTGTGTTGTGGAAATAAATGATAAAATTGTTCGAGAATAGTAGTGACCATAGAAAGTTGGCACTCAAGGATAAACTTCGAAGTATCAAGATGTAGAAGAATGACACAGTTCTGCAGTATATGAGCAAGTTTACATAGTGTTGTGATGAATTTGGCGGGGTCAGTGTTAATGTCCCTGAAGAAGACTTGGTAGCTCTAGCCTTTTTGGGCCTTCCCAAGAGCTAGAATAGCTATAAAGGTTTAGTGAAAGGGATGGAGAAACTACTGAGTTGGGATTGCTTATGGTCTGACCTAGTACAGGAGGAAATAAGCCAAAATACAAGAGATGGGGCCTCATCCAAAGAAGAGGAAGAGGAATTTGCATTAGTCAATAAAGGAAAGAGGGGCAAGGGGAAGAAGTCCCAAGGTGAGTCTAATTCCATCCAAGAGGGAAAGAAGAAAGGCTTGTCCAAAATCAAGTGTTTCAATTTTCATGAATGCGAGCATTATGCCACGAAGTGTCCGCACAAGAAGGCAAGCAAAAAGGAGCATGCAGTAGCAAAAGCAAGTGAAGATTTGCTTCATAGTTCAAGATTGAATTTACCCTCATTACATGCATGGCCAACATAATGATGGGGAGCATGTCATACTTGGACTCAAGTGCCTTGCTCCATATGACGAGGAATAGAAAAAGTTTCAGTAACTTGGAGGAGAAATATCTCTAGATGAACATTAAGTTTGGAGATGGTGGAACGTACAACATGACCAGGATTGGTACAATCACCTTTTAGAGGGAGTTAGGATCCCCTCTCAAACTCAGGGATGTCATGTTCATTCCAGGACTAAAGAAAAATCTCATCTATGTTGTTGTTTTGAAAGTTCGTGGTTATGATGTGATCTTCAGCCAAGGGAAAGTATTACTGAGACACATAACCATGGGACAATTGAAGTAGATCGAGGTTTGCATGAAGAACCTGTATGTGCTTGAGGTAGAATATGCATGCAAAGTCTTGATGAGAAAGGAAGAGACTAGAGATATGGTGGTTGAGAGGCAACATGTTAACCCTGTCAACATGCAACCTTAAGAAGTTGGGGAGCAACCAAAAATGGAGAGGTGGAAAGGAGGAAGTGTGGAGACATCCAATAAAGAAAATACCTCTAGCAAGGGGATAGTTTGATCCAAGTGGGAAAAGAAATCACATGCAGCCATAGCTCTAGGTGCGAGGTGGGGTGATGTGAAGCCCTAGTCCAAGAGTTGAAAAATTTTGGACAGGGTCCATTGAGGTGTTCTTGTGGATCATTACCTTGCTACAGGGGGCCATAGTATTTAGTAGCAGGAGGATCATTGTTAGTCATATACTGAGGAGTGCAGAGAAGTGTTGAAGACATAGTAGGAGGCTCAGTAGCAGATTCCACAACAACACAATTTTCCTAGTAGATAGTTGCAGACAGTTGATTCAATGTTTCTTTTATGCTTCTTTGTTGTAGGTGTTACAGGAGAAGAAACAACAGTGAGAGGTGTTGCATGCACTACATTCCACATGTGAAGGATAGGGGTGGTTTATAATCATTTCTTGTTGAGAGGGAGTGTTGAAAATGCAGCAAGAAAGTATCAAGTTGGATTTTCCTTAATCAAATTGAGCAAATTCAAAATTCCACATCAAAAGACAACTTGGAGGAGTTAACTGAGGTGACATGGATCTTGTCACTTAGTTAAGAACACTCAATTCATGTTAATGAGTTGAAGTTCAGTTCACTTGAGTTGATTCCTAAAACACAGGAGTCTAGCCCACTTAATTCAAGTTAGGGGCATGAATTTTAGTTGTGTGTAGTGATTCCTAAATTTTAGGAGCCTAGGTTGAGTTAATTTCATTTGTATCAATTTAATTCAGTTAAATTGAGTTATGGTAAGGTAAACTAGTTCTAACTATTGGAGGAACTAGTGGAAGGTCAAGTTGTGGAAGTGGAACTTCAACCACAGTGAGTGATCATCTAGATAATTGATTAATCAACCTAAATTAGCTCATGCATGCAAAGAATTTGAGTTACCCAATTGATATGGATATTCCAAGGAAATTTACTATAAGTTGTAGACTATTCCAATGTGTACAACTGGTGCATGCAGTTAAATGAATGACCTAAAGGAATTGCGTAATTCAATAGTGGAAATTTCCAAAATAATAGGTGCTAAATTCCTGGAGGAATAACACAAGTATATAGGAGCTTGGAGGGCTTGAAAATTGGCTAAGTATTGGCCAAAGTCATTCAATCAAGCAGAGAGATAGACTATACACTTGCAGGTTGGGATCAAGATTGAGCAAGCATATGTATACATCTCTATTCTATGATTAATGCAATATAGATAGGAAGGGGTTTTGAGCAATTGCTTTCCCCTAGATAAATCCCTTTGCATGTGTGAAGTTTCATTTTTCATGTCTATGGTTTGTGTTCTAGATTGTGAATTAACTTTCACAAATCAGTAGATTAGCTTCGAGTCTTGTGATTTAGTAAATTTTGTTCATCTGCAATCTAATTTCTAAAAAAAATTCCCCTATTCAAGTTGACATGGAAAAAAATCCTAGCCCTAACAGACTAATACTTACATTCCATAGGCTAGAAAAATTCCCAAATCTGAAATCACCTCTTTCAAGCATTATTGAGAACATTCCTCATTTGCAAGATCATGTAGCCATTAGAAAATTTGTGGGCATCCAGCCAATAAAAAAAATCTATAATCTAGTGGATCAACACATAATAGAATAGAAAATGCCATGTAGATTTGGAATTATGCACAAAAGGGTTCTTTATGGTGATATTTAACAATCTAAAATATAGGGAGAAGGTGTTTGATAATGGCCCCTATATTTTCAATTCCATCGAAATTTATCTCCACTATTGGATTGAAATGTTTAGTTTAGACAAAGAAGACTTCACTACATGCCCTGTCTAGATCCATTTATATCCACCACCTCAAAACTTATGGGATTCAAAGATTCTATAAGTTAGAGGAAACACCTTGGGGATATTAATCAAGATTTTGAAAGAAAAAAGAAAAGATGATATACATCCTATGCTCACATCTATGTTTATATGAATGTTTCCAAACCCTTCACTACCTCCTTTTTTGAGTTATTTGGCATATACTTGGTTTTAGAGAAAATACTACAAGCATAACCTATTTTGATTCCAAAAATGCCATGAGAATGGGAATCTCTTTAGAGATTTTCCCCTCAATTTCTTACCTCCTCCTCTAAAACCTCAAGCTAAGAAATACTTGGAGGCTTTTGGAAATGTATCTAGAAAAAGCAGATTAGGGAAAATACCCCCCATGCAACCATATCATGTAGTGACCAAAACTTGGAATTGCTATAATATCTTATCAAAAAACACAGGGAAAATTTAAGGCCACAATGCAAGTCATCCTAAGGTGAAAAACCAACAAAGTCAAAGAAATATGAGAGAATTAGCAGAGAAAATCAAGTGAAGGAAAATCCAAAATGAAGACACTATCATTATGAAGAATAAAAACAAAAAGATGATCCAAAAAAATGAGGATTTAGTGGACTCAAATGAAGGAGAGGATATGGATTTGGGTGAGCTTGACCTACAAACCGTCATTGTAGCCTAGGATCGATAAGACATAAAATTAATCTTGGATTAACAAATTCAGCTCTTAAAGAAATTACTTAATAAAAAATAAGAAACTCCAAGAAAAATGATCCTAAGGTAAGTTTCATCATCCCTCTTCTTTAGGTGTCAGAATAAATCCTTTAATGGATGGCCCTAAAATTAGTAAAGAGGGAAAACAAAAAAAGATTTTCATAGCAATAAGCAACTTTTGCAAGACCTTGGTGAGATGTTGGTGAAATTAGGTAGAACTTCTCTAACGATGAATAAATCCCTACCAAGCCCCTTCAACATCCACTAAAGCTCCTCTCATCCAATGTAAGAGGTTTGAATGGAAAATGTTAACACAAGTGTCTCAAAAAAAAATTCTCAAGGAACAAACGACCATAGTTATGATTGAAGGAACTAAATGTTTAAGTGAATTTCACTCAAATATAGAAACATCTAGTTGGAACTAATGTTAGTAAATGGGAATAGACATGCAAGGGGTAGTAGGAGAAATTTCTCTTTTTCGAAAACCTTCAGAAATTACACTCTTCAATATTTTCTCCACACATTTAACACACAATAAAGTTTCAATTAATTGGATCAAAGAAATCAGGCCTCATTCCCAATGTTTGCAGTTCCAACTAAACATATGAAAATATATACTTCTTAAGAACCCTTCAATCAATCCACCAAGTTCTATGAGATTGATAGTAGATGTTGGGTGGATATTTTAACATGATCAAAACTATATAAGAAAATAGAGGTGGTATAAGATACTTAGAAGTAGACGCATAATACTTGAACAACCCAAAATCTAAAATTGATTGATCTAGAGACATAAAATGGTATGCACCCTTGAAATAACAAAAAAGGTGGCATCCACTAGGTAACTTTAGGATTGGGTTGCTTTTTCATTTTCTATGCTTAGATTCCTTAGTGTGGATGCATAAATTCTACCATGCATGGGCTCAGATCATTGGTTGATAATGATCTATAAAATATCATGGATATTCCACTAGATAGTTCTTCACAATAGATATGATAAAAGAAACTAGAATATACAATATAAGGGTTAGGTTCCTTTAGATTCTATATTTGTTTATTATTGATTTTGTACTTATGCATGAAATAGATAACATGAAGAAATAGAGAAAAAAAACATATTCACACACCAACAAAAATGAACATAAATATATGCTCTAGAAAACCGTGATGGGAGAAAACAAAGTTGTTATAAGATGAGGCTACTATGATCTCTTTTGTTTTATATAATGCAAGTAAAAATGAGAAGGCACTCTCCATGGAGTTACCTAATACCTGTGGTCTGGTAGGCTACTATAGAACAATAACACCTTTTTTTATGCTCTCTAAGTCTCACTTCTAGTTTCTCTACTCTATTATGAAACAAGATACAATAGAATTGAGTGTAACTGCTTCTGCTCCCTGTGGCCTAGTTTTAATATAGTTCGATATCCAACTAAGGGTTAGGTTTGACTTATTTAACCCTTAACTAGAGTTACAACATTGATGCTTATAGATTTTTGTTCATAGTCCACATGGGGATAGCTCCTTTTCCATGTGTAATAGGGGTTGATGTGGGATCCTATTAAATTATGGTAGTCAATCATGATAGGTCAGCTTGTAGTAATAATTTTTTCATACAAAATTTGATTGACATGATTCTTGCACTATTGGAAAGCTATTTGAGTCTAAAATAACATTATGGGGTCCTTGCATCACTTGCTTTTCCAGATGACTATGTAAACCCCACAAATGCTTGAGGAGTATGGATGGGTTCTTTGGTGAGATACCTACCATTATGGATATGTTTCTAAATTCTATGGTCTATTATTGTACACTCTACCCTTGTCTCTTCATGAAGTAATTCCAAAAAATTCATTGGTCCACTACATACCATATACGTAAAATTGTGAGTTTATGAGAGTTTTTGAAATATTCCTTCTTAGTCACTAGAGGATATCCCTCCAACCTTGGAGTTTCCATGGGGATTTCCCACTAGGTCAGGGCATGGCCCTCTAATATAAATTAAGAAAACAAAATATATTGGACTCAAAATAACACTAAGAGGGGGTGTGAATTAGTATAATTAATTTTTCACTTATTTAAACATTCAAACATATAAAAACACAAATCTAATAAATAGATAAGCACTAAATATACATGGAAACCCTTATGGAAGAGAAACAAAAGCCACGTTATATGAAATATCTTATAGGAACCAACCTACGAGAGACACCAATACCCTCTGTTAGTTTGTAGACACCAACCTAGCAGAGGCACTAATCGCCTATACTACTCTATAAGGACCAACCTATAGGAGACACCAATCCTCTCTTCTTCTTTGTAGTCACCAACCTATGGGATACACCAGTACCCTCTACTGCTTTGTAGGCACCAACCAATGAGAGACACCAATCCCATATACTCCTTTATAGGGACCAACCTATGGGAGAAACCAATCCCCTATACTTATTTGTAAGTACCAACCTACAAGAGACACCAAACCCCTCTATGACTTTGTAGGAACCAACAAATGGGAGACACCAATCCCATATGCTACTTTGTAGGAACCAACCTACAGAGATACCAATTCCCTCTTCTACTTTGTATGTGCCAATCTACGATAGACACCAATCACCTCTACTACTTTGTAGGTATCAACCTACAAGAGATATAAATTGCCTCTATTTCTTTGTAGGAACCAACCTATTAGAGACACCAGTACGCTCTATTGTTTCATACGGACCAACATACATGAGACACCAATCCCCTCTATTTCTTTGTAGGAAATAAGATATAAGAGACACTAATTCCCTCTAATTCTTTGTAAGAACCAAGCTACAAAAACTACAAATCCCCTATTTTATTTTGTAGGAGCTGTTATCACTCCAGGAAACTCTCCTAGGTTGCAGCTCAGAGATGCCTGGTAACATATAATCTTCAATATTGTTCTCTGAACTATTGGAATAAATGATGGTTTGGATCAAGCCAGATAACCATTTCAACTATGTTTTTACTCAAGACATGCATGAACACCCTCAGCTTACAAGGCTTTAGACCACTAATGCTCAATGGTTTGTAGATTCAATGAATGGATGGAGAATACTAACCATACCGACAAATGCATACATAAACATAAATGAATGGCTAGATACAGGCAGCAAAAGAGAATACTGGCTGTACCGGCAGATGCATATATCACCACATATGAATGGCTAGCTACAGGCAATAATGAAACTTGCAAATCTAATTCATCAACGCAGAGATAAGATGACAGTTATCTGGAATTAGACACAAAAGAAACATGAACGACCTGTTCAAGTGCAACCTTAGAGTAGAAGAGAAAATGAACATTGAACATATAACAACAAAAGAAGCTTGTATTACTAATGAATGAAGATGAGAAGCTTGAGTAGCAAAGTCTCATTAGTCTTTAGAAGTTGAACCCTTATTACATCTAGTTTTCAGCCTTTTATAGGCCTTTTACAATGTTCCTAAGCTCTCAAAGGCTCAGAGTCTTAATCTGTCTTCTATGTCCCTTAACCATTTGATTCCCTGAATAGGCAAGCATGGCTCGAAGGTTTTCTCCCTCTGACAGAGGAATAACCACCTTCAGGTAGTTTGATGTGCTGTCTAGGAGTTCTCCGTGCTAGATGTTATCACCCTAAAATCTTTGTCTCTAAGCTTTGGAGAGTTGCCTTGTTTCTAGTCATAGTCTTATAAGTTTTGAGTCATCTCATCACAATTAGTGTCATTCTCATTTACAAACCCTTCTTCTAGTCATGGTGTTAAAGGGTCTCTAGGTCATTTCATGCTTTAAGGGTTAGGTCATAAGGTTTGAAGTCTTTCAAGGTCATATCTCTTTTCCAAACAAAGTTTGACAGCCTCATTCCATGTCCTAGAAGCCTCACCATGAGTTTAGAAGTCATATCTCACATCATTTTGGAGAAATTTTCAAACTAGCTATGAATCCACATTTTCGTAGCACAGACAGTGTAAAAATCCTATTTTGCGCTACGAAATCAGTGTTTTCGTAGCATGCTACGAAACCCCTGAAGCAGCCTGTTTTAGCAGAAAAACTGTTTTTACTAGTTAACTTCCAGAAGCTTTCCTGAGTAGCTGAGAACTCAATTTTGCAAACTGAAAGAGGCTTTTCTTCTAACATGCTTAACTACAAAACCCTCTTTTAGTTTCTTCAAATCCATTATGAGGTGGGAGGAATTTATGGTTAAACTTGCGCTACGAAACGACCGGAAGTCAGGCTTGGTCTTTTGGTTTTAGCAGTCTTTTTCAAGACCAGTTTCTGGTCACGTGAAAAGGTATTTTGGAATTTGGAAAGAGTTTTATCTTCATCAACTCTCCAGCTACAATAACCTATCTCACTTTCTTCATAAGTGTTTTCAGTTGGAAGATAATAAGCTTTAATTGAGACCCTAATTTCAGAAAATGGATTTTTCCTGTTTGACACGTGTTTTTCAAGGACAGATTTTGGACAGCTGGAGGAATGTTTTAAAAAACCAGGAGAGGTTTTTGTTCTAGACAACATGGGCTACAAAAACCTCCTTCAGTTTCATAAAATGTGTCATGGGTGAGGAGATAAAGGCTCTGTCCCACGTGCCAATTTTCAAGGATCTAAACCTAAAAATAGGGAAACACATTCCCTAATTTCTAGGGTTTGTCATCAGTAGTTGGGTGACCACGTGGGAGGCTTCATCAAATTCGACTTCATGAGATTGCAGCTGTCAAAGAATGCATTTGAATGTTTAGATAAGGTTGTTGTAATCATAATAAGGAGTTACACTCCTAGTTGTATTAGGTCTCTAGGACTGCTAGTTAGTTGTCAAATGCATTTAATGGTTTGTTTTATGGTTAGAATAGGTGTCACTGATGGAAAATTCGAATTCTCTTGATGACGGATGATGGAATCCTAATTGTAAATGCTATATATAGAGCAAGAGGTTGAATTATCAAGGGGTTGGAGACTTTTTGGCTTAGCTGCTGCTCTATGTGCAGACTGTGTATATTTTTAACCTAATGCAGATTTCTACTTAGACAACTCAAGATTCATGAAGAGTTCTTGTATGTTCTTGTTATGATGGCATCTTCCAATACTTAAATTGCAGTGGTGTTTAGTTATGATACTCAGAAATCATCAATGAGGCTCTGACTTCCTTCATAGATAAACTAACTATGTTTCACTGTTTTGTATTTTCATTTCTGCACTTGAACTCTATAATGCCTTGACTTCCATGCTAGGTAGAATGCTTTGGCTTCACTATTCAGGATTCAAAGAGAGTTTTTAATGTCATATTTTCTCATGGCTTTCCTCTTTCACTTACTTACAGTGGTATGAATACATGTTACTTAGAACTCATCAATCATGCTCTAAATTCCTTCATGTATTTATAAACTGTGTTTCCTTGCATTGTATCTTTGTTTTGTTGATGCATAAAAACTCTCTATGCCCTGACTTCATGTTAAGCCGATCTTGATGTGGTACTGAAACATACTTTGACTCCATAGCCCAATGGTAGCCAGCCTTCATCTTTCAACCTATAAACATATACAATTACAAACCATAGAGTTAGCCATCTATTCATATCTTTAATCTAAATCATTAACCCTTTGAGAGAGCCCTCTTAGGCTGAGGAGGCTAAGCCTTAGCCAAAAGATGGTTTGAAATAGTTACTCAAGGTCTACCTGATCAGCAGCCTATCAGGGGTGGATTTTGTGATAACACTAGAGATGCCCCACAATGTTTGTTTTGATGAGCTATGCTGGGCTGTTGATGCTCCATGATCATTTGTTGTTGTGGTTGTGTTGTGCTATGTTGCGTTGTACTACTCCATGATTGCTTATCGGTTTGGGGTGAGCTGCACATGTTGTGGCCCTTTCTATTCCCCTTCCGACCTCTATCCCTATCTCTCGGTCTCTATTAGGTAATGGAAAGGGTCTTCGGGCTTGTGTAATCCCTTTAAAATGCAGACAGTGACTGCTTTCTGTTATGAACAGAAAACACAACAATACTATAAAAATCCTGCCTTTTTTGTGTATTTTGGACTTCAAAAGTCATAAAAAATGTTTTATTCACCTATTAGGTCTGCCCTTAGGGTTATCGCAAGTCGCATTCGACCCGTTCCCTGCATATTTCCTTTGTATTATGAAATACGTAAAACACTGAAAATACATGGAAAATGGCTTTCCCCGGACTTCAAATAATATACAATTTCATTCTGGAAACCCATCAGGTCCGAGTTTCATCACTATCGCGCTGCCCCAAGGTTCCTTTGTATTTCATTTAAACAACGAAAACACACAGAAATACATTGAAAATGGGCTTTGGCGGATTTGAAAGATTATACATTTTCATTCCCGAACCCTTTTGGGTCTAGACTTTGTCACAATCGGCACTGCCCTGTTTCCCTTTGTATTTCGTTATATAATGAAATACACCAAAAATGCATTATAAATGGCTTTGGTGTGGACCTAAAATCTTATGAAACATCATTTAAAATGTCGTCAGATCTGCTAATCGAGTCGCATACATATATATGTAAAGGCCCCACCCCTTAAGGTTTCTGCCGATAGCGATCTGGCGATGTAACGGGGGTCGTCGATCTACGTGCGCGATTGAAGGTCCACGTTTAATCACCGATCACAATCGCTCATTCCTCCTGGTCTGTGTCGATAACCACCGACTCGCCTCCGCTGATTGCGACTCGTCGATCTGATTGTCGAAGATCGCTGATCGGGGATGTCTTCTCCCTAGCCTGAAGTCCTCTCTGCTTGTCGATTTGTGATTTGCCACTTAGATCTAGGTCGTTGATCAGCTAGATCTAACGACTCCTGTGCATTCTTGAGTTTAAGCCTCTGATACATGGTTTTTTCATGATTTTGAAGTGTTTTAGCCTCTTGATAATGCATTTCTTCCCTTCCAAGGGCTCTCCTCCCTCTCTTGTTTCGATCTTTGGATGATTTTAAGAAAACTTTGGAGACTTTGAGAGTGTTTTTGATCCATTTTTGGGCCAAACGCCAACAAAGCTAATAGGAGCTAACCTACAAGAGACATTAATACCTTTTGTTGCTTTATAAGCACCAACCTACGGGGGACGTCAATTGCCTTTGTTGATTTATAGGCATGCATCAACCTATAAGAGACATCAATCTCCATTGTTGCAAATATTCATAGGAACCAACCTATTTCACTGAATTTTCTTACTTCTACATAATATCTATTAGCTACTTTTTCCTTCTCCAAGTATAGTTTCTACTTTTTCCTTCACCACATTTGTTAGTTTCTTCTACTTTCACTAGGTTTACTTGTTTCTTCTTCCTTCTCCAGGTCCACTTCCCCCAAAACTTGTTACTTTTGGCTTCTTCCAAAAAATTAAATTGCATAAAATGTAATGTATCATATTTTTTGAACCTATTTCTAAAATTTCTATCATAGGTACCTAAAGATCCCTTTTCTATCTCAATATATCACAGTCTAAAGCATCTAAAAAATAAAAGTTATAGAAAAAATTCCAAACTGAATTATTTGAAGAATGTTTTATTAGTGTTTAGGAACACTAAATTCTTTAGATCATATATTTGAAATTATAAGGAAACATGGTTTGTAATTTCTGTTATAGATACCTTTATGTCTCTTCTCCACCTCCTCTAAAATTCATAGTTTGAAACATAGTAGAAATAAAGTCATAACAAAAATTCCAAGATGACCTATTTGATTCATGTTTTAGGAGCATTCAGGAACACTAACTTCCTCAGGTCATATCTTCTAAATTATAGTGAAACAAGGTATAACATTTCAACCATAGGTACCTTGATATTTCTTCTCTGTCTCCTCTAAATTTCACAATCTAAAGCATCTCAAAAATAAAGTTATAGTGAAAATTCCAAGCTAACCTATTTAAACCATGTTTTAGGAGCATTCATTAACACTAAATTCCTTAGATTATATCTCAATATTATAACAGAACAAGGTTTGAAATTTGTATCATAGGTACCTTGGGATATAGTCTTTATGGCTTCTATATTTCACTATCTAAAACATAGAAAAAATAAAGTTATAGTGAAAATACCAAGCTGACCTATTTGGAATAGATTTTAAGGGAATTCAAGAAGCCTAAATTCCTTAGATCATATCTCCAAAGTTGTAGAGAATGAAGGTATGAAATTTTAACCATAGGTACATGACGATCTTTTGTCTACATCCTCCAAGTTAAATAGTCTAAAACATCCTAGGAGAAACGTTATAGTGAAAATGCCAAAATGCCTCATTTGAATTAGATTTCAAGAGAATTTAGGAAGCCTAATTTCCTCACCGCATATCTATGAAATTATAGGGAACCAAGGTATGAAATTTGGAAAACAGGTACAATAAGATATTATATTTGTATCCTACAAGTTTCATGATTCGAAACATCCCATAATAAAATCTATAGATAAAATTTGAAGTTGACTTGTTTGAAGACAAATTTTATGAGCATTTAGGAAGCTCAACTTCCTCAAAGAATATATTTGAAATTATAGAAAAAAAGTGTTTAAAATATTAAAATAGGTACATGCATATCTTCTCTCTAGCTCCTCCAAGTTACATGATCCAAAGCATCCCGAAAGAAAAGTTATAGTGAAAATGCCAAGATGGCTCGTTCACCCCATAAATTACATTTTTGCTCCAAAATCACCCCAAAAATATTCCTCAACTCCTCTTGTGCACCTCATATCTCTTATTGCTTTGATACTCCTCGAATTAACTCATGTATACTTTATTTGTATTTTTTCTACATTCACTTATGGGGTCAACTTGTAAAATTGGTTTGGTCGATTTGCTTGTACTTTGTGGTTGGGCCATCCTGAAAAAAGGTTTCATATGTCGTCATTCCTATGTATTTAGAGGGAGTTCCATATACCATTAGAAAGGCCTCAGAATGATATTTCCAACCATATATGATATTCCCCCATTTGATCTCAATAATTGTAGTTAAAATTCCTTCAAAAATAAAGTATCCAAACTCGGTATCAAAAGCCAAAAAAAATATTTCCAACAATCACCCCATTTTCATTAATGACAACCCTTAGTTAATTTAATAATAATATTGAGGAACTCCCCCTTTTTTAAATTCTCACTATGCCTCCAACTTTTCCCCCTTTGACAACAATGGAAAAGGGATGCTCCCCCTAAGTTTGTTCTTCTCCTTATTTGTAACTCTTCTTCTGCCTACAAATTTTCTTAGTGTCTGTAACTCTTCATTTTTTTACAACTTCTCTTATTGAATCCAATTGATCCTCTTGTATATTATATCTCCTTATGTTTACATATTCTCCCCCCTTGACATTGTTATCACTTCGTAATTCCTCCAAGATGAGGATATGAACACAAAGGTAATCACAAAACACTTTAAAACTAGAATCTAGCCCTTCTAGCTTTAGAGAGGTCTCTCTCTATACGAATCTTTAGTCACTCAAGTAACTTATTGACTTAGATTTTAGGCTAGGTATTGAGATCATAGAGGAATAGGTTTAATAGTTTGATGGCACAGAATAGGGAAATCCATTTCGCATGGAGTCATATGGAGCTAATGATTTTCAGTGATATGATGGGAAAATGAAGAATCCTTAGACAGGGGCAAGGTAGGCAATCCTTATGGTGTCTTAGTCAAATTTCATTGTATAGAGGTGAGAAGAGGAATAGTGGAATTGATAACATCTAAATAATATAGCTAAGAATGAATTTTAGATATTACAATGGAAGAAAAACACTAAAATTTTCACTTAGCTATAACAGAGCACTTAAAAGTGAATTCTGAAATAAAATTTGCTTAACTAAACATTGAAGACATGACATTTAAGTATGGAAATACTAGAAGATAATGAAACAAAAATAGGATATAAACATCACCATAAGAAACTGACACATGTATCCATAAACAAGTAGAATTCTGTTGGGTTGTCTTATATTCTTTCCACGACATGAATCCATGGTTTTGTCCATGGTTTTGTGCATGTTTTTGTGCATGGTTTTCGCACATGATTTTGGGTGCGATGATTTTCGGTCCATGGTATTGGATGCTTAGGCATGTATATATATGTATTGTAACATTGAAAGGAACATAATGAAAAATCAATCTGGTAGTTTCGATTTTGGGATCCAGGGGAAAATATCAGTGTATATTTGTTTTATGTGTTATGCTCTCGCTATTGTTTATTTTTTGTTTTTAGAATTCGTATGCAGTTAATTTATGTACGAGGTTAAAACCTACATTTGGTATCAGAGCGGTTTTGGCTTCAAGGGGATGCCTTTGTTTCTAAGGTGTTTTGCTCGGGCCTATGGCAGACCCTGTTCAGTGGGAGATCTGCGGGATCGATTCTAGTGGTGAAAGAAGATGGCGAGAAATGGAAAGATAGAGATCGAGAAATTTAATGGCGAGAGTTTTGAGTTGTGGAAACTAAAGATGGAGGATCTGTTGGTGGATAAAGATCACTGGATCGTGGTAGATATGGGTACTAAACCAATGGGAGTGTCGAATGAAGAATGGAAGAAGTTGGATCGAAAGGAAAATAACACAATACGATTGTGTGTCTCAGATTCAGTATTGCTGAATGTATCAGGGGAAGCTACAACGAAGGCTTTGTGGGACAAGTTAGGGACTTTGTACCAATCTAAGTCTTCGGTGAATAAATTTTTCCTATGGAAAAAGCTGTATAACCTGACGATGAAAGATGGAGACTCAGTGACATAGCATTTGAACGAATTTAATACTGTGGTAAGTCAGTTATTATCTGTTGATATTAAAATTTCACATGAAGATAAGTGCATTAGTTTGTTGTGTTCTCTACCATATTAGTGGGATATTCTGGTTATTGCAATAGGTAGCAATTCAACTACCTTGCAGTTTGATGAAATAGTCTCATACTTACTAATGGAGGAGATGAGACGGAAAAATATGGAGAACCAGAATGGTGATACCTTGTCTGCACGAGGATGGTCCCAGAATAGAAATAAAAATAAGTCATCGAGTGGGAGATCTAAATCTAGAGGGAGACCTAAATCTCCAGGAAACCCTATAAAGGTGCACTGGAAATGCGCAAAGGAAGGGCACTACAAAAGGTACTATAAATATAAAGCTCCTAACAAAGGAAAGAGATCTGATGATGCTCCTTCCGTAGAGGTGGAAACCACCTTAGGTGAAGGTGGGGATGTGTACTTGGATTCTTCAAGTACACATGTGGATCATGAGGCATGGTTGATTGAATCATGTGCATCCTTTCACTTCACTCCCCATAGATAGTGGTTCTGCAAGTATGAGAAATATGATGGTGGTGATGTCTTCCTAGGGGATGACAAGAAGGTTAGAATAGTTGGTCATGGAAAATTCAAGGTGGAAGGATTAGAACACTTCCAAGTGTTCTGCATATTCCTACATTAGCCATAAATCTGAATTTTGTAAGAAAGTTGGATGATGTAGGTGTAAAAACAGCGTTCGATAAAGATACCTCCAAGATACTTAGAGGAGCATTGGTATTGATGCAGGGAGTTTGGATTGGAACCCTGTACAAGTTGCAAGGTAGCCCTGTTATTGATGGGTGCAACAGTTTAGTGGTTCCTGAAAGTGGAGAAGAAAATCTAGTGGTCTCTGGAGAAAAGACCATGCTATGGCATCAAGGGTTTGCACATATTGGATAGAAGGGCCTTCGAATACTTCATGGTAAAGGTATGGTAGAAGGTATGACTAATAGCTCTCTGGATTTTGATTTCTGTGAAAATTGCGAATATGGGAAGCAGATTCGGGTGAGTTTCCCCTCTAGTGGTAAGAGGGCGAAAAAAATATTAGAGCTTGTGCATAGTGATGTGTTTGGACCTGTGAAGGTTCCATCACTAGGTAAGTCTGTGTACTATGTATCATCTATAGATGACTTCTCAAGGAATACATCGATATATTTCCTCAAGAAGAAATTTTAAGTCTTTGACAGGTAAAGAATTTAAGGCTCTGGTGGAAAACCAGATAGAGAAGAAGATAAAGGTGTTGAGGACAGATAACGGTGGAGAGTTTTGCAAGAAGGAATTTTAAGAATTCTGTAACAAGTGTCGTATAACACGGTAGAATACTACTCCATACACACCTGAGCAAAATGGAGTTACAGAAGGAATTAACAAGACGTTGATGGAAAGGGCAAGAAGCATGCTCAGTGGTGTCAGGTTAGAATAGGAATTCTGGGTAGAGGTGGTGGAGACAACATGTTACCTAGTCAACAGATCACCTTCATCAGTGTTGGAGGATAAGACTCTACAAGAGGTATGGACTTGTAAGAAACCCTCTCTTTCACATCTCAGGGTATTTGGATGTGATGCATATGTACATGTTCCAAAGGAGAAAAGAATAAAGTTGGATAGTAAATCTGAAAAGTGCATCTTTATTGGGTATAAGGCTGGTTTAAAGGGTTATAAGCTTTGGAACCGAATAACAAGGAAGGTTGTGTACAACCGAGATGTGGTTTTCAAAGATATGAAAGATGTTATTAAACATGAAATCCCATCAAAGGAAACTTAAAAGATATATTTTGAGCTAAAGGAGGAATAACCAGACTCTACAACAAAAGAGGATGAAGAGGATGAAGAGCCACAAACTCCGGGTGTGAGAAGATCAGTTTGAAAAAGAAGGCAGCCAAAAAGTTATAGTCCATCTACTTTCTCTTCAAATTTTGCTTTATCTATTATTGATGATGATCCCAGAACTGTGAAGGAAGCAGTAGATTCAAAGGAAGGAAAACTCTGGAAAGAGGCCATGGTTGATGAAATGGCATCTTTGCAAAAAAATGAGGCTTGGGATCTGGTGGAGTTGTCGGCTGGAAGGAAACCCATTAGCAAAAAATGGGTGTTCAAGAAGAAGACGAATGTGCTGGGTTGTGTTATATTCTTTCCACGACTAGCCCATGTAGTTAACCGAGGAGTTAGAAGGGGGGCGGAGCCCCCCCTTCATTGCGCCAATTGCGTAGCGAGGGGAGTCATAGGGGGTTTGACGGGTGCAGGTAACCCCACTCTATGGGGTCTGGGACAGAGCCCCGGAAAATCTTGGTTTTGGACCCTATGTCAGGTTGGGCAGACCTACCTATGGTTTTGTGCATGATTTTGGCACATGGTTTTGGATGCAATGGTTTTCGGTCCATGGTTTTGGACACGATGGTTTTCGGTCCATGGTATTGGATCCTTCGGCATGTATAAATATGTATTGTAACATTGAAAGGAATATAATGAAAAGTCAATCTGGTAGTCTCGGTTTTGGGATCCAAGGGAAAATCTCTGTGTATATGTGTTTTATGTGTTATGCTCTCCCATTGTTTATTTTCTGTGGTTTAGAAATCGTATGCAGGTAATTTCTGTACGGGGTTAAAACCTACATTTGGTATTGAAGTTGTTTTAGCTTCAAGGGGATGCCTTTGTTGCTGAGGGGTTTTGCTCGGGCCTGTGGTAGACCCTATTCAGTGGGAGATCTGTGAGGTCGATTCTGGTGGTGAAAGAAAATGGCGAGCAGTTCAAAGATAGAGATCGAGAAATTTAATGGTGAGAGTTTTGAGTTGTGGAAACTCAAGATGGAGGATTTGTTGGTGTATAACGATCAGTGGATCATGGTAGATCCGGGTACTAAACCATTGGGAATGTCCAATGAAGAATGGAATAAGTTGGATCGAAAGGAAAAGAGCACAATACGATTGTGTGTCTCTGATTCAGTATTGTTGAATGTATCAGAGGAAGCTATGACGAAGGCTTTGTGGGACAAGTTAGGGACTTTGTACCAATCTAAGTGTCTAGTGAATAAACTGTTCCTACGGAAAAAGTTGTATAACCTGAGGATGAAAGATGGAGACTCAGTGACAGAGCATTTGAATGCATTTAATATTGTGGTAACTCAGTTATCATCTGTTGATATCAAAATTTCAAATGAAGATAAGTGCATTAGTTTCTTGTGTTCTCTACTAGATTTGTGGGATAGTTTGGTTATTGCAATAGGTAGCAATGCAATTGCCTTGCAGTTTGATGAAATAGTCTCATCCTTGCTGACGGAGGATATGAGACGGAAAAATATGGAGAGCCAGAATGGTGATGCCTTGTCTATACAAGGACAACCCTAGAACATAAACAAAAATAAGTCATTGAGTGGGAGATCTAAATTTAGAGGGAGATCTAAATCTCTAGGAAAACCTGTAAAGGCGGTGTGCTGTAAATGTGGAAAGGAAGGGCACTACAAAATGGATTATAAATCTAAAGCTCCTGAAAAAGGAAAGGGATTTGATGATGCTCCTTCTGCAGAGGTGAAAACCACCTTAGATGAAGGTGGGGATGTGTACTTGGCTTCTTCAAGTACACATGTAGATCATGATGCATGGTTGATTGACTCAGGTGCATCCTTTCACTTCACTCCTCATAGATAGTGGTTCTGTGAGTATGAGAAATACGATGGTGGTGATTTATTCTTAGGGGATGATAAGAAGGATAGAATCGTTGGTCGCAGAAAATTCAAGTTGAAGTTGCAAGGTGGAAGGCTTAGAACACTTATGGGTGTTCTACATATTCCTGCATTGGCTAGAAATCTGATTTATGTAAGAGGGTTGGATGATGTAGGTGTAAAAACAGTGTTCGAGAAGGATACCTGCAAGATGGTTTGGGGAGCACTAGTATTGATGCGGGGAGTTCAGATTGGAACTCTGTACAAGGTGCAAGGCAACACTGTTGTTGATGGGTGCAACAGTTCTGTGGTTCCTGAAAGTGGAGCTAAAAATATAGTGGTCTCTGGAGAGAAGACCATGTTGTGGCATCAAAGGCTTGGACATATTGGAGAGAAGGGCCTTCGAATACTTCATGGTAAAGGTATGGTAGAAGGTATGATTAATAGCTCTCTGGATTTTGATTTCTGTGAAAATTGTGTATATGGAAAACATAATTGGGTGAGTTTCCCCTCTAGTGGTAACAGGGCGAAACATATATTAGAGCTTGTGCACAGTGATGTGTTTGGACCTGTGAAGGTTCCATCACTGGGTAAGTCTGTGTACTATGTATCATTTATAGATGACTTCTCAAGGGATACATGGATATATTTCCTTAAGAAGAAATCTGAAGTCTTTGACAGGTTTAAATAATTTAAGGCTCTAGTGGAAAACTAGATAGAGAAGAAGATAAAGGTGCTAAGGACAAATAATGGTGGAGAGTTTTGTAGTAAGGAATTGAAGAATTCTGTAATAAGTGTGGTATAGCACGACAAAAGACTACTCCATATACACCTCAATAAAATGGAGTTGCAGAAAGAATGAACAAGACGTTGATGGAAAGGGCAAGAAGCATGCCCAGTGGTGTCAAGTTAGGAGAGGGATTCTGGGCAGAGGCGGTGGAGACAACATGTTACCTGGTCAACAGATTGCCTTCATCAGCTTTGGAGGATAAGACTCCACAAGAGGTATGGACTGGTAAGATACCCTCTCTTTCACATCTGAGGGTATTTGGATGTGATGCATATGTACATGTTCCAAAGGAGAAATGAACCAAGTTGGATAGTAAATCTGAAAAGTGCATCTTTATTGGGTATAAGAATGGTTTAGAGGGTTATAAGCTTTGAAACCCAGTAACAAGGAAGGTTGTGTACAACCAAGATGTGGTGTTCAGAGAGGTAAAAGATGTTATTAAACATGAAGTCCAACCAAAGGAACCTGAGAAGATAGAGTTTGAGCTAAAGGAGGAAGAATTAGACTCTACAGCAGAGGAGGAATCGGAGGATGAAGAGCCACAAACTCCGGGTATGAGAAGATCATTTCGAGAAAGAAGGCAGCCAGAAAGGTATAGTCCATCTGCTTTCTATTCAAATTTTTCTTTATCTATTACTGATGATGATCCCAGAACTCTGAAGGAAGAAGTAGATTCAGAGGATGGAAAACTCTGGAAAGAGGCCATGGTTGATGAAATGGCATCTTTGCACAAAAATGAGGCTTGGGATTTGGTCGAGTTGCTGGTTGGAAGGAAACCCATTTGCAGCAAATGGGTGTTCAAGAAGAAGACAAATACAAAAGGAAAGGTGGAGAAATACAAAGCTCGATTGGTAGAAAAAGGTTATTCCTAGGTGCCAGGAATTAATTTTGGTGATATTTTTTCTCCAGTTACCAAGGTAACTTCTATTAGATTACTTTTATCTATTCCTACCGCTTTTGATTTTATGGTAGAACAAATGGATGTGAAGACAACATTTCTTCACGGGGATCTGGAAGAGGAGATCTACATGAAGCAACATGAAGGCTTTGAAGTGAAGGGTAAGAAAGAAATGGTATGCAAGTTAAAGAAGTCTCTATATGGGTTAAAACAATCACCAAGGATGTGGTATCAAAAATTTGATACATTTATACAGGGACTTGGTTTCACCAAAAGCAAAGCAGATCATTGTGTGTATTTTAAATTAATTGGTGATAGTGTTATTTATCTAGTCTTGTATGTGGACGATATGTTGCTGGTTGGAAATGGAAAAGAAATTATCCAAGATTTGAAGACCCATTTGTCCTCCAAATTTGACATGAAAGATCTTAGTGTTGCAAACTATATTTTGGGCATGGAAATTAAAAGAGATCGGACAAAGAGGAAGCTCTGGTTAAACCAGAGGAAGTATGTCAAGACAATATTGCAGAGGTTTAATATGCAGGATAGTAAACCAATGAAAGTTCCTATTCATTTAGGTGTAAAGTTATCTGCTAAATAGTGTCCCAAGACATAAGAAGAGGAAGAGGACATGTCCTGTGTTCCGTAAGAAAGTGCAATCGGTAGCCCGATGTATGCAATGGTCTATGCTAGACCAGAAATTTCACATGCAGTGGGAGTATTGGGCAGGGTTATGTCAAAACCAAGAAAGGAGCATTGGACAACAGTGAAGCGGGTTTTTAGGGATTTGCGTGGCACTGATTATGGTTTGCGCTACCAAGGAAGACTAGGATTTGATGGAGTGTTGGATATTCATGGCTTTGTTGATGCAGACTGGGCTGTAGATCTGGATCAGAGAAGATCTACAAGTGGGTATGTGTTTAACCTATTTGGAGGTGCAGTCCATTGGATGAGTAAGAAACAATCTGTAGTGGCACTATCAACTACAGAGGCAGAATATATGGCAGCTTCTCATGCAAGAAAGGAAGCAGTTTGGTTGCAGAGATTGTGTTCAAATATGGGGTTAGTACAGGGAGCTATAAGGATAGATTGTGACAGCCAAAGTGAAATTTTCTTGGCAAAGAACCCTGCATATCATTCAAAGACAAAGCACATTGATGTTCAGTATCACTTTGTGAGGGATATGATAGAAGACAAAAAGGTGTTGATGGTAAAGGTGGACAGTTTGAAGAATACTTCAGATGCATTGACAAAATCTGTGAGCTCTGAGAACTTCTCTTCATGTAGAGAAACAATGGGCATTGCAGGGTTGGATAAATGACTAAGCTCTCATGTGGACCCCTATGGAAAGAAAACAACAAGTGGGAGAATGTTGGGTTGTGTTATATTATTTTCAGAACTAGCCCACGTAGTTAACTGGGGGGTTAGAAGGGGGGCAGAGCCCCCCCCCCCCCTTTTGTTGCATCGATTGCGTAGCGGGGGGAGTCACAGGGGATTTGACGGCTGCAGGTAACCCCACCCTATGGGGTCCGGGGCAACGCCCCAGAAAATTTTGTTTTTGGACCCTATGTTAGGTTGGGAAGACCTACCTATGGTTTTGTGCATGATTTTTGCACATGGTTTTGAACGCGATGGTTTTTGGTATTGGATGCTTCGGCATGTATAAATATGTATTGTAACATTAAAAGGAATATAATGAAAAATCAAGATGGTAGTCCCGGTTTTGGGATCCAGGGGAAAATTTCTATGTATATGTGTTTTATGTGTTATGCTCTCGCATTGTTTATTTTCTTTGGTTTAGAAACCTTATGTAGGTAATTTCTATACGAGGTTAAAAACTACAGAATGCAGAAGGAAAGGTGGAGAAATACAAAGCTTGGTTGGTAGAAAAAGGTTATTCCAAGGTGCCGGGAATTTATTTTGGTGATATTTTTTCTCCTATTGCCAAGGTAGCTTCTATTAGATTACTTTTATTTGTTGCTGTTGCTTTTGATTTTGAGGTAAAACAGATGGATGTCAAGACAACATTTCTTCATGGGGATCTGGAAGAGGAGATCTACATGAAGCAACCTGAAGGCTTTGCAGTGAAGGGTAAGAAATAACTGGTATGCAAGTTAAAAAAGTCTTTGTATGGGTTAAAACAGTCACCAAGGATGTGGTATCAGAAATTTGATACATTTATACGGGGACTTGGCTTCGCCAAAAGCAAAGCAGATCACAGTGTGTATTTTAAATTAATTGGTGACCATGTTATTTATCTAGTCTTGTATGTGGATGATATGTTGTTGGTTAGAAATGAAAAAGAAATAATCTAGGATTTGAAGACCCAATTGTCCTCTAAATTCGACATGAAAGATCTTGGTGTTGCAAACTATAGTTTGGGCATGGAAATTAAAAGAGATTGGGAAAAGAGGAAGCTCTAGTTAAACCAGAGGAAGTATGTCATGACAATATTGCAGATGTTTAATATTCAAGATAGTAAATGGTGAAGATTCCTATTCTTGTAAGTGTAAAGTTATCTGTTGAATAGTGACCCAAGACACAAGAAGAGGAAGAGGACATGTCCCATGTTCCATATGCAAGTGCAGTCTGTAGCCTCATGTATGCGATGGTCTATATTAGACCATACATTACACATGCAGTGGGAGTATTGAGCAGGTTTATGTCAAAAACCGGGAAGGAGCATTGGACAGTAGTGAAGCGAGTTTTCAGGTATTTGTGTGGCATTAGTGATTATGGTTTGTACTACCAAGGAAGACTAGGATTAGATAGAGTTTTGGATATATGTGGCTTTGTTGATGCAGATTGGGTTGGAGATCTGGATCAGAGAATATCAACAAGTGGGTATGTGTTTAACCTATTTTGGGGTGCATTCAGTTGGATGAGTAAGAAATAATTTGTAGTGGCACTATCAACTACAAAGGCAGAACACATGATAGCCACTCATTCAAGCAAGGAAGTAGTTCGGTTGCGGAGATTGTGTTCAAGTATGGGTTTAGTACAGGGAGCTATAAGGATAGACTGTGATAGCCAAAGTGAAATTTTCTTGGCAAAGAACCCTACTTATCATACAAAGACAAAGCACATTGATGTTCAGTATCACTTTGTGAGGGATATGATAGAAGATAAAAAGGTGTTGCTGGTAAAGGTGGACACTTTGAAGAATACTACAGATGCATTGATAAAATTTGTGAGCTCTGAGAAGCTCTCTTGGTGTAGAGAAACAATGGGAATTGCAGTGGTGGATCAATGACTAAGCTCTCCTATGGCCCCCTGTGGAAAGAAAACAAAAAGTGGGAGAATGATGGGTTGTGTTATATTATTTCCACGACTAGCTCCCCTAGTTAAATAGGTGGGGGGGGGGGGGGGGGGGAGGGTGGGGGGGGTGAAGCCCCCCCTTTGTTGTGCCGACTGCGCAACGAGGGGGTCACAAGGGGGTTTGAGGGGGGAAGTTAGCCCCCTCTACAGGGTTCGGGTAAGCACCCCGGTGATTTTTTTTTTTGGACCCATGGTTTTGTCCATGGTTTTGAGCATGGTTTTCACACATGGTTTTGGGTGCGATGGTTTTCAGTCCATGGTATTGGATGCTTCAGCATGTATATATATATGTATTGTAACATTGAAAGGAACATAATGAAAAATCAATTTGGTAGTCTCGATTTTGGGATTTAGGGGAAAATATTTGTGTATATTTGTTTTATGTGTTATGCTATCGCTATTGTTTATTTTCTGTTTTTATAATTCGTATGCAGTTAATTTCTGTACGAGGTTAAAACCTACAACTTTGACCTTCATCATTCACTTAAACTTTTTAATGAAAATGTACAATGCTCAAATGTCTCTTCTCTCTTATACACTGACCAACCAACCTTTTGCACACTAAATTAATGCAATATATACAATTATCTCATCCTTGGACTTTGGAGGTCGATCTCAACCATTTCCCCAAAGATAGAATTAGTTACATCAGATTTAGAAACCGCTTGCTAGGAAATAGGGACCAAATTTCTGGAAAGTAGGGGTCAAATATTAGATCATATCCATTGAATCATAATAAATGTTACAAAACAGAAGAATGTTTTTGTTTATGAGCTTGTAATTGAGATAAAAATCTCTCAGTGTTTGCAAATTCTTCTCCAGATCCTCAGAATCTGTGCCCAAAGATCATGACTAAAACTTGAAATAATGAAATATGAAAAATAGGTCGTAGATATTCATTATAATATTCCAATATATGATACCTGTGAAGAAACAGAAAGTGGTTTTTGTTATTTCGCTCATTTTTTATAAAAACCTATTTGAATTTTTCAAAATTCATATCCATTTGGCCAGAAATTAAACTTGAAGTTAACTACTAAAATGGTAAAAAATTTAGCAATTCCCCTATAACCAAAACACAAGTTAATCCTTTGTGCATTTTTTACCCTCTCCTATAAATATGAATAGGTCACACAGATGGAGAATAATCTCTGAAACATTAGACACCTTTCAAGACACTTATGTTCATACTACATCCTTCCATTCTTCAAAATCATCACCTACAACAAAAGTGCAGAGCAAAGCACAACGAATTTCAATTGCATGGGTTTGACCAAGTGTTGGGGACTCTGGTTGAGGAAAATAGTTTTTTGATGATGCTGATAGCCTTAAAAACCTCTTTGAGCCTCCATACATAAGAAATAGCACCAAAACTCTCTTCTTTTTTCAAAATTTAATGCTTTGATAGTAGCGCAACAAGAAAACGCAACGAATTAGAGGTTATAAGGGTTGTGAGCCCTTATGGACATTCTCCTTGGTTGTTAAAGATGAAACTAATAGCACACAACATGAATTATGTTGGAAAATAGAAATTTGGAACTTGGTGATGGTCATGGTAGCAAGAAAACCTTCATCTTGTAGAAGCGCAGTGGGTCCCTTGCAGACAAAGTGCAACAACTTCCTTTCATTGTTCATAACATCTAACGAGGAGGAGAAACTAGTTCGATGGATTTTTGAGATCCAAATGCATACATTTGTCACCTTCCATGTGTTCCAAGCCTCCTTTGTTTACAATGATTAGTTTCAAATTCAAATATGAAAGCGCAACACCAACTTGTAATGATGATGATGTGATGTCTCGACCTTGCAACTAACTTGACAAGACACCACTAAACTCGACTCAATGATGGAAAACCAAGACTCATTGTGACCTGACCCATGATTTGATGACACATTAACCCTAGACTCATTTAACCTAATCTTTTAGGGAATCAATGGTTGTCTTTACTAACATAATTGCCCCAATGACATAATCTCACATTCTTCACAAACACTAATAACATGATATCTAAGATATCATAGCAAAAAATTTACAAATTGATGAAAAAAAAAGAAAGACTAAGCTTGGATTTTAACTACTATAACATAGGACACTGACAAAAATCAATGGAAAAAGGTTGTTTTTATTTTTTTTTGCAATTTCTTCCTCTAATATATTAATATAAAAACAATTACTTCTTATGATTGCTTACTTCTACTTTGTATGCAACTAGACTCCCCTTGTCAAGGTTGTGTCTATCTGCCCCAACATGCAACATTTCCTCTTATGTAGCTCTACTTTTAAGATTTCTCCCCCCATACTTAAACTTCCTCTTAATTCTTAATCTTGGGATTTATCCCTTAGGATTATGCTTCCTTTTGTTTTCTACTTAACTCCTTTGGCTCCAATAAAATTCCTATTAATAGTAACTTATCCATTTCTACAAGTTTTCCTTTTGTTATTAAAGGTTGTTCCCCTTGAGCATATGCTTCTTCACATATGTAATTTTCATTGTCTGCAACTATTCCTCTTGTTTCAAATTGTTCCACTTTTTTGATATCAAAGGCAAAGTGTTACTCCCCTTGAACTTATGAAATGATGTTAATTGAAATACATCATTTTCTTCACTTTCTTCACACCATTTTTTTTTCCATATCTCACAGAATTTCCATATAGTCCTTCCTCTCTTGCAACTTACATTCTTGTTGAGGTTCAAAAATAAGATATTTTTGTCATTTTGTTGTCGTTAGTTTTTCCTATCTTTACTCCTAGAGTCCCACCATAACCATCATTTCACAATTTTATTCTATAATAATTTGTGTACAAAAACCATGTTTGAGTTACAGTGGTTACAAGTAAATAATTTTAAGGTAATGATGTCCAACTTTCTATAGTTTTGTACATTTCTTTATAAAAACAATTGAAAATGTTATGATTGTAGAAACTAACATATTCTTTAGTTGTTCCACCATTCTTTATCCAAACAATAGGTTATCATATATCTAGACATGGTCCAACAGAACCAAGAACTAAGGGATCTATCAAAACATAAGGAAAAGGATTTCCACCCATGGAACATGTTAGCTACCTATACCAATAGGTTTCATATTTCATGATTGGCAAAGAAAGGTCCAAATATGCTCTGCTTTGGTGATGCAAAGATCCCATATTTCCTAGAGAAAACAATGTATGTACATAGCTCTTTGTTGACTCATTTTTGTGGGTGATCCAAAAGCCTAATCTGGATCATGCCATGTTTCAATTTTCTGTTGTAGCATAGAGAAAAGAAGTCTGTCCAAACTGTTTAATCTTGGCAGACCAGTAGCTAGGTAGAGAAGTAAGGTTCCCAACTGCTTAATCTGGGACCTTGGAAGCAATAAGGGTAGTATTAGCTAGAAAATCAAAAGGAAAAAGCCAAGGAAAAGAAAAGGCATATGAGGGTCTACAAGTCTAAGTGCACCCTCCAGGAAGTAACAAAAAATGCTAGGAAATAGATGGGTAAGCAGATGGGGTTGCAGAAATATAATTCCTTTCAAATGGAGGGTTTGATAACCTGGTCACAAAGGCAAATCAGTGGATGGAGAGGCTCCTCTTCTACATCATGTGCAGCAAAGCTAAGGAGCATGTCTAACTTCCCTTTTTTCCCCTTCACATTCATTTACTAACATCCCTTAATCAGCTAAGATTCATGGAAGAATTGAAGGTTTATGCTGGTTCTTATGCCTTTAAAAGCCACATTTCCTGTCTAAAAATCTTTTCATTTTGATCTACTCTTAAAGCTAAGTGGTTTTCAAATAAACTTAGTGATTTCACTCCTCATTCACCTCTTTCATCCATATTAACCCTTAACTTTTATTATCTAAATCCCCTATGTCCCCCTTTCCCTACTATTATAACACTATGGTGTATAAATCCCAGCATTGTATAAATATCCTCCCTCTTTAGCACTATAGCTAAGTAAGTTAGTCTTGGGGGACTTTAGTCCAACAGGGACTATGGTCAACCCTGTAATGGGATTGCTTCAACCTCTGGTTGGAGTGATAACCTCCTCCTAAGCCCTCACCTTCCCTCTGCTCAAAAATGCCATAGAAAACCCCCTTCCCCCTGCTAAACTCACTCTTAACCTCCTTTTCCTAATAAAAAACCCTTGAAAAACCCAAAAATCCTGAAAAACCCACCAAAACCCTTCTATCCTAAGGTTCCGCGCATTTAAATTAAATGGAATATTTTAATAATGGGCGGGACCCAACCCAGAAAGTTGCGCGACCGTCGGCATTACCCGCCAGCCGTCCGATCTCCGCCGCCCAGATCTAACGGTGGGCGGTCGATTTCGCTCCCCGACCTGCCTCCCTTTAACGTCCGGGGAAAGGCGGTATTGGGCGCCGTACCCGGGACGCGTGGCAGGCGGCGGGGTTGTTCGGAGCCCCCCTCCCCGATACCGCCTTCGCCCAAAGGTGGTGCGGGGAAACCGCTTACCACCATCCCCGTTACCACCTCCCCCTTACGTCATGCATACGTCATCATGACGTAGCACCCTCCCCCGCCCCCGCGCCGTGTGGCCCTCCACGTAGCCCTGCCACCCTATCCGCCCGCCACCGTGTCAGTCCACTCTGGCCGCCAGCTCAGCGCCCACGTCACCTCCGTACCCGGGCCCGCCATGACGTCATGCTGACGTCATCGGCAGAAAGGCGCCAATTACTCTATTTTTCTGAATTTGTCGTTAAAAGCCACGGTTTGGGCCGTTTTATGTCATTTTCGAGCGAAAAAGACATAGCCGTTGCCGCTGGTTCACTGCCAAATCGCCTCCAGACCTCCAAATTCAAACTTGCGGCCGTGCCAACTCGTCAACCAAGCTACATTCAGCCTTCACAGTTCGGCCCGCAGGCTTTCTAAGCGAGTTTTACAGGTATTCACCATAATTCCCCCATTTCGCCCATGCATATCATTTCTCTGCAAATTCACCATTAAAACACCTGTCAAGTTCCACAATTAATCACTGTCTTCTAGTTAAACAAGAGCTAAAACAACCTGCATTGCCACAGCCCTATAATTCGACATTGAAACAGTCAAATTCACGCACCAAAATTGCAAATTCTTCCCCAAGGTGCCCAGCATTGTTCCCTTTTGCCGGGTATAGACCAGCTGCAGTTTCTTACCAAAGTAAACCTCGCATACCCCTAGAAATTCACAACCCCTGTGAATTTACCAAAAACTGCAGAAGCAAGCCTGCTTTTCCACTTTAAAAAACATTTCAGACATTGTCTACAGTTGGCCTATCATTTGAGCTCTGAAGAACTTTGCAAACCATTGCACTCACCTTATTCAAAGTCAGATCATACAATGGCTGCCCCTGCACCCACAGCTCTCAGTGTTGCTCCATTAAATCCACCCAATAAAGACCTGCAGTCCTTGCCTCTTGCTGACAAGGACTACCTTATTGAAGACTATGTGGGAAACAGGGACTTTCTGCAGACCTTCAGGCAGTTGAGAGAGGACTACCTGAATGGTCATGATACATATGGCATATGGGAGTCCAACCTGCCATACTATTGTCTCCCCTCTGTAAATGTGTTTCCTGAAATCATTCGCCTATGTGCTGAAAACTATGATGTGCAGCACAGAGCCATCAGCACTCCATCTGGGGGGATCCTCTTCTACATTAATCCTAAGTCCATCAACAAAATGCTACATTTTGATCAGACAGAGTTGCTAATCCCATTCTCCATGAACTATCTGCTGGACACTGGTGCCAAGATGACCAGTGAGGAGATTCAAAAGGTCACCAGGACATTCATGAGACCTGAGTGCCAGCCTGCAGGGCCACCTCCTTATTTGGATGTCTACTTCACTGAAGTAGGCAGATTACTCCTGGACATGATTTCTTATGTGCTGGGATACAGAACCAGCGAACATGTGGATGAGACAATGCTAGTATTACTAGCTGTTTACAGCCCAGGCCAACCCCCTGCCCGCAAATATAACTTTGCCAAGTTCATTGCTAACAAAATCCATGATCAGTTGGGTGCAGTGGATAGGCAGGGGGTCTTCAAGTACTCGGCCTATATCTATCACCTCTTTATGTACTATCAGTCTGAGGCTTTTCCATGCTATATCAAAAAGCTGGATTATAGAGGGGAAGGAAGATCTGTGATCTTCTGGACCTCTGTCTATCACAAAGTCACAAACTCACCCTATTCCTATTGTGAGTTTGTTGACCAATTTGTGTATCCAGTCTCTTGCCTATTGATGAGGTCCCCTCCTCCCAGAATGTCAACTGAGATACAGAAGGCTCTGCAGCTTTCCAAAAAATGTAAAATAGGTGATTGGTATCTATATGAGGATCATACAGTCATCAGAGTCTATGGCTGTGAGCTCTGTCCATACAGGCTCCCAAAATATGTGCCTATGAGGTTGTTTGCCTTGGAGTATTACAGGCAGCTGATTCAATCCGACCTCACCCACTTCCACAGCGCCAAAAAGAAGGCCCACCTCAAGTTCAAACACCAGTTGGGCCCCTTCATCATGAATCAGAAAGAAGGGTGGGAAGATGCTGACCTCATCCTCAAGGACAAATATAAACTATCATATAGTTTTCGGTGGGTCCCTTATGACCCTGAGGGCTTCATTACTGCCAAAAGAAACAAATACAGGCTTCTAGGTTATAGGCATTGCCAATACCCACACATTGAAAGATATGCCAACCAGCAAGAATGGCAGCAGGGTACTCTAGTTGAAAAGCTAACTGAAGAAGAGATAATGCTAAAGAATATGAAGGAGCTTGAAAAAACCATTGACCTAGACTCTGTGCAGCAGGTACCTTTCAAGCAGCCTTATTCAACAGGAGAAGGGACCTCGGCCTCAAGGACTGCACCAGTCACACAAGCACCTTCCACAGCAGCACCAGCTGCACACAAAGGCAAAGGGATAATGGGTGCAGAGGAGGAAACAGTGAAAGAAAAGCCTGCCCCTGCAAATGAGCAGCATCAAGAGCCCCAACAAGGGCAGCAAACAGAACAACAGCAAGAGCATACTGCCCCTCAACAAACGGAGCTACCAGCAGCTCCAGTAATGCAAACTCCACCTCCACAGACTGAGCCATTGACTGCTCCAAGTTTGCAGACCCCAGCACATGAAGAAAGGGGTATGAAAAGAGATAGAGAAGAGTCCACTCCAATTAGTGGATCCTCCCAACAACCAGGAGCCAAAAGGCAAAGGCTAGACTCCCCAGAGGTAGAAGACATCACTGAAGAGTTCCTTGACAGCTCAAGGAAAAACAGGGAGGGTAGCCAGCACACAGGGACAAGCTCCTTTCAGCAGGAGCAAGGATTGCAACTTGGTTTGGAGGTGTCTTCCTCCTCCCAGCAGAGCAAGAAGCCCAAGAGCACTAAGGCTTCTTTCAAACAAATAAAAGCTCAGAATGATCTGCTGAGGGCTGAGGTCTACAAGCAATTTATAGATGCAACACCAGCCTAGCAAGAAAGGCTAATGTCTGTGTATGACATTAAAGAGGAAAAAATAATCCTCAGTCACTTTAAGCTTACAATACCGTAGCATAAGTCGGCTGCAGATTTTGTGAAGACAAGGGTGGAGGTCATGGCCAAAGACATCCATCCCATGGACCAAATAGAACTCCACAAGCAAGCTGGAGAAATGGTTTATGCAACCTTGGTGGAGAGGGCAACCATGGCCCATGAGCTAAAAGAGTCCCTGAAAAACACCAATACACAGTTGGATTTTGAGAGAATGTCCTCCTTGGCCAAAGACAATAGAATAAAGTCTCTTGAGGACATCATCATTGATCTAGGACATGATCCTAGTGATCCAAAGGGTGTGAAGGCCCTTATGAAGAAGAAAGATGATGACCTGAATGCATTAAAGAAGAGGTTGAAGCTGCAGCCCACAGAGCACCCTCAAACCGCAGAGCTTCAAAAGCAAAAACAGGTTGATGACCAATTAGACCTCATAATGCAGCTAGACCAGAGGATCATGGATTTGGAGAAAGAGCTGGAAGGAGCATTACAAGATAAACAGGGAGAATCCACTTCCCAAGCTCCTCCAACTACTTCAACAACAACAACAACTTCAGGGGCAGCAGTGGCCCCCACAACAGAAGCAGCAGGAACAACAGCAGCTCTAGATGCCAGCGCAAGTATAGAAGAATTGACTAAGGCCATCAAGGAAATGGAGCTCCAGGCCAATGAAATAAAGAAGGCCAAGGAAAAATTGGCAGAACTGGATGCCAAATATGACAAGTCAAAAGTAACTGTAGCGGAGCAGGGTAGAGAAATAAAGGCCCTAAAAGATAAGATAAAGGCCTTAGAGAAGGAACTGAATCTAGAGACTGCCATGGCCGACATAAAGAGGATTCTATGGGCCAAAATTGGCCATTCCATCAGTCAACAATGGAGGTCAATCAAAACAATACATGAACAGATGGACTTAATGGGCCAAGCACAAGCAGAAATCCATAAGGCCAAGACAACACTGGGAGATAAGCCAGAACAGGCCAACAGGATGATAGACTTCCTGAACAGGCAAGAAAAGGAGGAACTGGCAGCCATAGGCATTGCCAACAGAACCGAGGCTGTCCTCACTGCTAAGAAAGTACTAACTCTCAGGAACTATGTACAAACTGTGGAGAGGAAGTGCTATGAGATACAAGCTGAGGTGGAGGAATATAAAGTCAAGATGGCAGTGCTGCAAGCAAAGGGACTGCCCAGCCTCCTAAGTGGTGCAGGAAGACTGATCTCTCGAGATCAATTTGCCAACAGAATGGCAACCTCCATTGAAAATCAAATTATTGCATCTGGCAGTACATCTGAGCAAACAGGCCCCCCCACAGGACAGAGCTTGTATGATAAACTTGAAGGCCTGTTCTTCATTGAAAATGAGGTAAATCATCTGTTTGAAACTCCTCCTAACTTTTATAGGTATACAGAGGCCGATGAGACCTTGATAAAAATTCGGAGACATCAAATGCCTAAGGAGGATTGGTGGCAAGCGATGCTTCAGATTTTGCCACGGTAGCCTCAGTTGTTCGGCCACTGCCAGCTCCAGGTCACTACAAAACAAACAGCATGACAAAGTCAGTAATAAAGGCAGCTGAAAGGGTGACTTAGCACAAGGACAATGACAACTAGCCTAAAGGATAAGCAAATACGCATATTTGGACAGCTTAGCCTCAGCCGACTTCGACACCCACCAAGGCATCAATTTCTGACTATTTTTGATAGCTAAAGCAATAAAAAGTTACTACAGCTTTTACTTTCTCAGCTACCAAACTCCAGGATTTGGCATAACATTTATGAGCCATTAACTCCTTTTCTTGATATTTTTACATGTAAATTTTGTATAAATACTCCCCTTAGTAACGCATAAGGGGTTGGTGATTTTTGACTCTAAGGAGAATCTATTGTATACTTTCAGTTTATCTAATACAGAGGGCTGGACCAGCTCAGTGATTTCCTGAAGTATTTGATGTATGGATGATGCTAGATGTGCTGATGCAGAATTCCTGTGCTGTCTGATGAAATAACAAGTTTTCCTCATTCTCTGTTTCTTGTCTTCTTATGTTTATCAAACCATACTCACGTTGTACTAAGCTAGCAGTGAAGAAAAAGAATAGTATAGGATTTGTTTTATTACACCTTGTGCTCAATTTTTACTGTTGTGGATGTTTGTCTTCAGGATTAACGATGTACATGAATTCTTAACTGCTCATGTGTCTATTAATTCTATATGTGTCAATGTTAACTAGAAATTCTTCATTGCTTCTAGATTGATATTCTTACCATCTTTTCTTGAGCAGTTTTCTGTGAGATTCTTAATTGCCTTACACAAACTGGATACACCCCACTTAATAACTATTATGAACGTTTTTCCTCAGACACAAATCTGGCTCTGCAGCATCACTAAGGTATCACACTGTATCTCAGACAAACTAAAGGACCACTGACTCCATGCCCAATGGACTAGGACATACTAGTGAGAACATATACATCTTAACTAAAGTCATCACCAAACACATTCCGAAAACAAAAACCTGAATATCATAGCTAGCCTAAAATACTATCAAAACAGAGCTAAACTTTAAAGAGAGAGCCCTCTCTGATTACAGCTTGGCTAGAAGCTGCAATCCAAAGACTGGTTAGTGGTTACCCCGGCCGTATTCCCTTGGGAGTCATAGGGAACAACCTGGGTGTTAACATAAATGGCGACTCCACTGGGGACCTGAGCATACTGTTTTTCAACTGTTGTCTGCTAAGACAGTGGTTTTTAAAAAGCTTGAGCAGTCCCTTAAAACAGTCCTAAAAAATATCTTAAAAATACCAAAAAGAAATTCAGAAGCTGGCTCCTAAAAGAGAAACCAGGCACACTAGGTTAAACCCTGACCCAAATCCACCAGCAGTTTTTGAAAATCCAAATACAATCCCTAAAATAATTAGGAAGTAGAAAAGGCAGGAAAATCCTAGTGATTTGAGTCCTGAGACAGCTCACCCTGAACCAGTTCCAACTCCTATCAAGGTTCTATTTCGGTCTACTCCTGTTTCCCCCAGTTTACCATCTACATCTCAAAACCCTCCTTTCACATCTTCACCCACTGCACATATCCCCTTGAAAAACACTCTAGGTGCTGCTACACCTGTTACCCCTGTGGTACACATCGTTCCTTTTATCCCAGTTGCTCCTGTAAATCCCCCAAACCTTGTGAATATGGCTAACAGATATGCACCCTTGCAGTTACCAGCTAATGCTACAGCTCTACCCCAAGACTACCAAACTAAAATCTCATATTTTGACTCCACTGGCCCTTTTACAGCTATTCAGCACGCCAAAAGGATGCAAGACCATTTTGAGACCTATGAAATAGATGATGACAGTGTGAGAATGAGGATGTTTGTTCAAAGTCTGACTGGGGATGTAAGAACTTGGTTTAGATCCCTGAATGCAAATTCCATCACAACTCCTGATGAGCTTTATCAAGCCTTTACTAATAGATGGGAGAAAAAGAAAGATCCTCTGCACATACTTGGCGAATATGACACTATCAAAAGAGGTCCCCAAGAGACTGTTTTGGAGTATTGTGCAAGATTCAACAATGTTTATAACGCAATCCCACAAAACTTAAGACCTCCTCCTGATCTGGCCTTATACAAATTTCCTGATGGTTTTGACCCTGATATGGCCTACCAGTTGAAGGAGAGAGCTCTTGAAACCCTTGCAGATGCCCAAAAGGTTGCTGTCACAGTGGAAGCTAACCTGATTGCCAAAAGAAACAGAGCAAGGTTGGAAAAGAGAACCACCTTCAAAGAAGAACCCTCAGCCTTTGATCAAAAACTGGATGCAATACTCACTGGTATGAAGAGATTGGGAGATAGAGTGGAATCAGTTGAGAGAAAGTCATCATGGGAAGCACCACAAAACAACCCTCCTAGGAATCCAAATTTTAGGAGAACTCAAAATCCAAACGTTGGCAAGGCCAGTTCTGACCCAGACATAAGACCCCCTTTCCAAGAGAATTATGCTGAGACTTCCACAGAAAGTGAACCCAATGAAGATCCCCACATTAATTTAATGGGTTTGGATGGTGAAAGTCAAGTCTTTTTAACACAAGAAGATCATGAGAATGATGAAATGAAGCTGTTCCAAACCAAATCAGGTGAGTCATTTGACTTTAAACAAGGCTATGCCACAGCTATTTATGAAGTCCATAAACAATACAAGTTAAGAAGTAGAACTGTAAATGTAACGCAGCCTGAAAAGATAAAGGATAGCCAGTAGCCCAAAAGAGCCATAGTCACAGAGCTAAATGACACAATGGAAACACTTGCAAAGGAAGTAACCATTGAAGAAGTCACTGAACCATTTTCTTCAAAACAGCAGCCCATGGCTACATCATCCTTACACCCTAACCCAAGTGTCACTCCTCAAGAGATGAGCAAGAAGGACAAACCTCAAGATCAAGATAAGAATCAAGAAGAAGAGTTAGTGAACAAGGAAAGAACTGTCATCCACAACCAAAAGATCCAATCTGAAAAACCCTTTGACCTGCAAACTGAAATTGGTAAATTGAAGGTAGCTATTCCTCTTTCAGAACTAGCCAAGCATGACATTTATAAACAACAAATCAAGAAGTCCCTTCAACTTACTAACAACAAAGATGATGTCAATGTGTTGGATGATACCCCAGAATTGCTGTTCGGTCCAGAAGTTGATGGAAAAACAGTAGTCACAGGGATCTTACCTTTTTATGTAAGTCTACATGTTCATGATAAGATATTGCACAATGCAATGTTTGACTCAGGTGCCTCTCACAACCTCATGCCAAAAGCAGTCATGGAAAGATTGAATCTAGATATTACAAGACCATATAAGGACCTATTCTCCTTTGACTCCAATCAAGTCAAGTGCTTAGGTCTAATAAAAGATTTATGTGTGTCCCTTGTTCAGTACCCAAATAAAACAATTCTAATGGATGTTGTAGTTGCTGATATCCCTCCCAAGTATGGGATGCTGTTATCAAGATCATGGGGGGCTAAACTCCAAGGTTCCCTACAACTAGACATGTCATATGCAACCATCTCTATCTTTGGGCAACCAAAAAGACTATACAGAGAAACACTTATGAAATACATGGTCAGCAGTGAAGAAAAACCTCAAAATTTTCCCATATATGCTGTTCATTCTGATATAGACTCATATATTCTTTTCAATGATAATACAGGTCTTACAAATAATGATGTTGAAACCAAAACACTTGAGCAAGACCAGGATATTGATGAACAAACTACTACACAAGAAATAATGGTTAAACATGTTAGCGCTTGAAATTTCACCTCAGGCTGAGAAAGGTAAACCTCAAGGCTACATCAAACCATTTAGCCTCGTAGCTAGCCCTACGGGGCAGGAGAAGGATCTCTCCGGTCAATCTCGGCAGATCTTCAATGGGATGAGATGACCAACAAGGTAACACTAATATTAGGCTAGTAAACTGATCAGAAAGAGTTGATTTTGGGGTTTTTTGGGTTTTTGGTGGCAAATTGAGGAGCTGCAATTTAGGGTGCGGGGATTTGACACAGTTTCTACAGGGGGGTCTTTGGGGCGAGGTAGGAGCCTGTATTGATGTCTTTAACTGAAATGAATGGTCAGGAATGAAAGATGAGGAGCTAAAGAGAGCAAACAATCACTTTGAATTCTCTTTAGACAGAAGAAAACATTGAAATTGTTTAATGTGCAGCAGTAAAGAAAGGAAATGAATCACATAAAAAAGCTTACAAGAACATGAAGAAACACACCATCAACACATGAGTCCACAAGAATCCCAAAGATGACTGCAAAACCCTGGTCTTCCTTAGCCAAAAATTGCAGAGATACAAGTGATAATACAATGATAGCTTCTCCCTCAAGAGTCCAACCATGAAAATGAGAAAGAAAGTACATAATATAGATGATCTAACCTCTTTCCCTGTCTCCATGGGTCGAGCTCACTATCCTAGGAGCTGTTTGAACCACTTCTAAACTAAGCACTACAAAATAGGCAGTCAAAACAACTTGCCTCTATAAACTTGGAAACCAGTTCATGCATTCAATTTTTACCCTTTACATGCATAAATCTTCTAGAAATGTTAAACAAGAGTAAAAATATCCAAAACATGTCACAAATACATCCATGAAGACCATCATTAACCTCAGAAAGTCGAAAAGAGTCAAATCTGCAATTTCTGGGCTGAACTGGTCAAATCTGGCAAAATTTCCTCAACGGGTCGCGCCCCTTTTCTCAACGGGTCGCACACTTTGGAGCTCTATTTGGAGGCCTTCCCGATGCCAGAATTGGGCGCAGGATAGCTTGTTGAAAAGGTATCTAAGTCTACTTTCCAACCCAACTAGAATTTTTGGATTTGGAGGTCATTTGCCCAGTCAAAACTCAATTCTCCCAAGACTGCTTCTGCAACTCAAAAAAGGGGCAGAAAGTCAAATTTTGCATGTATTTTGACCTTCTGAAGGCCCAAAACTCCATAAAAACTCAATTCCATCCATAGGCATATGTAAATTTGCATGAAAAATCTAGAAATGTTGAGTTTTTGCAAAAAGGAGCTACGATGACAAAGGGCCTCACCGGGGGTGAGACCCGTTGAGAAGCCAAAACCTCTAAATTTCCAAAAAATACCAAAATTACCCAAAATTCTCAAAATTTTTTGAGATTTGTGCTGTAGCTGATGCTAGTGAGTGCCATGATCTTTGAGGGATGCCTCATCCAAGATAAGGAGTGGATTGGTCTTCTTCCTCCGCCTAAGAGCCTCGGACAACCTCCTTTGGAACATTTTCATTTTGGCCTTGCATACAGGCATCCTTGCCCAATAGTGATTCTTCATGTTTCTCAGCAGCTTTTTCTCTTGGTTGGCCTTAGCCAACAGCCTCTCCAAGTGGGCATTCTCCTGAATGAGCATTGACTCTCGGTCAGCCGGCAATGGATCACCGGGTCTTCTACGGTTCAAGACTCGGTCGCTACGAATCCTCCATAGCTCATCAAGTGCTTTCTCATCCTCCAATTGTTTGTTCTGCTGCTCCAGGTAAGTAATAGTCCATTGGGCACCCTCAAGTCTCCTCTGTAAAACATCATTTTCAGCCCTGAGATGCTGAATGATCTCCTTCGCCTCTTGGCTAGGAGAACTGACCTCAAGATCAATCACCAGATCCTCATGAATCATGGGCTCTTTGCCCCTCTGTAGTACCTGTGCTGGTGAAGAAAGCGAGGCCCCTTCCACCTGATGTGGAGATAACACTCGCTGAGCTGATGATGAAGGCGAGACCCCTTCCACTTGCTATGGAGATAGTACTCGCCTAGCTACTGCAAATAAGGCCCTTGGGCCTTTCTGATAAGTGACCAAAGGAGTGGAGCTGACATGTCGGGTGACGGGAGCATCAGGCTGCTGAGATGGTCCTCCCTCCTCATGAACAATCTCATGATGTGGTGAAGGTGCTTGCAAGATTGAGCAATTTTTGGTTCCTTGGTAGCTCACTGGCAAATTTCTGTGAAGAAATCCCCAACGGGTCGCGCCCCTCCCAACGGGTCGCGCACGTTGCTTTTCTGAACTGCGGAAGAGCTCTCAACGGGTCGCGCACCACCCAACGGGTCGCGCTTTTGCAGGAGGCTTTTGGAGGCCTTCCCGGTGTCAAAATTGGGTGCATAATAGCTCGTTGGAAAGGTCGTGGTGTCTAGTTATCATTTTACCCATCAAGAAAATCATTTGGCCAACCAAGCTAGGAGAAAACTTGATTTTCCCAAGGTCACTTCAGAGGTGTCTTTGATTCTCCTGAGGCAACGGTATTCTTGACATTTCTCTCAAAAAATGACACCTGTGAAAAAAGTGAAGGAGGTTTTTCTTCCTTGGCATGTTGTGGACAAAAACCTCTCTCAGTTTTCCAAAATTCATCTTTGATTGCTTTGAAACATCATTTGAGTGAAACTTGTCCCGATGTGTGAAGCAAGGAATTTTGTCGAAATGGAGCGAAATGAAGGGGATAGGGGGCTTCTAAATTCTTGGGGAAATTTTTGGGAGTGGGGAGGGATGTTAGGAAGCAGGGGAAAGTGGAATCTCAGAGATTGAGTGAGGGGAAGGTGTATGAACATCTGGATACAAGTTTTGCCGATAACTTGACCGTCCAAGAGAAATTGGCTTTAAAACCCTAGGAGAGGGAAATGACCTTGCCTAGGCACAACTGAAGCATGAATAAGTTGTAAAATGACTCATTCGACACTGACATGATAATGAAAACCCTCTAAATGATGATAGGCTCAGCTGAATGATGACATGGACTGACATTTGGGCAAACCCTAGGCCTAATGCCTAGTGACCAAATTTTGCTTGAAGACTCACTGAAATGACAAAATTTGACCTTGACACTCTGAGACCACTTTGTAAGAGCATATTTGATCACTGTAGGAAGGCTGGAAAGACTGACACTAACATTGGCTCCAATGGGGATGGTAGCTCCTTGGAGGTGCCAAGAACCTTAGACCTCTGGGAGAGCAGACCAGTGCCTTACAATCATTGGGCAATGGAGTCATAAACTCAAGCTGAAACGCATGACTGAAAACAGAGGACTTGACAACATAAATTGACTCTCACTCAACTAAAAACTGACTCAACACTTAAACACAACCGACAAAATGAAAATGATGCTCAAAGGGGAGCTTATTCATCACAACCTACTCTAACAGTTTCATACATCACCTGGTCAAGTGAAATGAAACAACCAATGTAACCAAGCAAGTACCGATTTGCTGTTCGAATTCTCCACAAGTTCTCGCTTATGAATAACAAGAGAGAACTACTGAAAGGCAACTCCCATGACAACTTGGAAACAGATCCGCTGAATGATATGAATTCTTTATCCGCCTCCAAAAACACTGCATAAGGATCTTGAAATTCAAGCACACTGGAACCTAGCTCATCCAATGGATTACTTCTCTTTTCCTCATACCATGAATGCAAACTTTGATCTGAGCCTTGTGACGAGACCTCTGCTGAAAATGACAAAGAAACTGACTGCCGGATCAAATTCATATCAGCACATGTTTCAAGCTCACATGTGGTCAATGGAGAAAGACTTTGACTGCAAACCTCATCCAAAACATCAGCAATTGGATCATGAAAAGCTTGAAAAGACTGTTGCAACCCATTTTCTATTGGTTCCAATGTGATTACATGATTGCCTACATGCTGCTCATTCTTCACTGAAGATGGACTATGCAAATTTCCCTTCAAATACTGAAATGATTCAAAACAGAAAGGTAGGGAACCTTCTTGTATCATTTGATCAAATATGTCAGCTTCCATGCTTTCATCTACAACTTGACAACCAATGGCATTTGGGGATTGCAAATCTGAATATGTAAAGTCTGGAACAAGGTTTTTATTGCCTTCAAGATGGTCTAGATCAAGACTTGTTGACAACTGATTTCTAATTTCATGGAAGTTGTCTCTAATGAACTGACATGAATCAAAACAAAAAGGCAAAGATCCGCCACTTACTTCAAAATTTGTTGCACTTTCCTCATCAATATCATAGCTGATATGTGATGGCTGAATATTGTTCTCAAACTGCTGAAAATGAACTTTTTCCTCCCACAAACTAGCTGCTGATTTGTCTGCAAGATTAGCTTCTTTTTGGAGAACATAATCATCATCATACTGATCATACTGAGGCAAATCATCGGTATAAAACATATCATCAAGCATGCAGGTCATATCAACAGTGCTTTCTTTGCCAAGGTGATCTACGAAACAATCATTATCAAATTTTTGACAACTAGGTTAAGAAACAAAATGTTTTGGATCAGCAACTTGTTCTTCTTCAATCAGCACGCCATGAGCTTGAACGTCATAATCATTCCTTGCGTTGATCTTGTCCATCATCTTTTCTACTGCACTTACCAAAATGTCAAGCTTCACCTCTAGAGATTTTGATTTGGCCGGATCTATGTTTTTCATCTCTTCTTCTTTCAACCTTGCCCTTCGGATCAGCAGATGAGCCTCTACATTTACTGCACTGTTTTGCATCTCGTGAAGTGTCGTAATATCCCTTTCTCTCAGCTGAAACTCCATCTCCGGATCAAAGGCACCCGGATAGTGCAAGAGAGCAGATCTAGTAGTAGGCCTTATATCAACTGGCATTGAATAATAAACTTGGTTAAATCTGGCTGAAAACTGTTGTACTGTCTCCCCTGGCAGTCTTTTCAGCTAGTTATACTCTTCTACAATCAAGAGAAGGTTCTGCCCGATCATCCACCCATCGAGAAAAACTTTGATGAACTGCTGGAAATCTGAGATGCTTGCATCAGGCAGGGCTTTGAACCAACTCTTCACTTTGGCTTGCAAAGAAAGAGCAAAAAGCCTTATACTAACATCTTCTTCATCAACTTCAAAAAGATCTAGAAAATTCTCAAAATTCTGGACATGTTGCTCAGCGTTGACATTCTTACTTTCACCATCAAACCTCGGCAAGTATAGATCATAGCCTTTGGGGAAAGCATGAAGAAAAGAAGGTAAAACAAGAGGTTTATACTGATCTGGAATTTTACAAGGTATAGAGGTATGTACAACAGGTATAGAATCAGTCTTGGTCGCTTGAGGTTCATCAGTTTGAAGATGATCATCACAAAATTCGGAAAAAGGAACCTGATCAAGCTCAGAGGCATGCAAATCTTTGGTATTCACAATCTTCGAAGGGAAAGAATCAACTACAGGCCGAGGATATTTTCTCAAACATAGTATACTTTGCAACGCAGTCTTGACATTCTTGGGAAAAGAGAAGAAATAATTTATGACAAAGAACAAAATATCTTGGATGAAATTCCAACTTGAATACCTGATATTGCCATATTCTCCTTTCATGTTTCTGCTGGTCGGGATCATCCTCCAGTGGAGTCTTTGGATCTGATCTTCAAAACTGATTTAGAGTCGCCAAGTGAATGATTTCAGCCTTGCAAGTGTCTGATCGTTGTCCACTATCAACAATCAGATCTGAACTTGATACATGTACTGGGGTGAAATGCAAATGAAGTGGTCGTATTCACAAGCTCACGGAGATTGACTGAAGCAGCGTTTATCTACTTCCGCTAATGCAAAGCAAAAGCGTTTCGAAGGCTACCTGGCATAACTTCAGGCTCCGTCTAAGACTTATGAAACAAACACATCAACCCACAAACAAGTTTGTTCTCCCCGGTATGGTCGCCAGTATGTTAGCGCTTGAAATTTCACCTCAGGCTGAGAAAGGTAAACCTCAAGGCTACATCAAACCATTTAGCCTCGTAGCTAGCCCTACGGGGCAGGAGAAGGCTCTCTCCGGTCAATCTCGGCAGATCTTCAATGGGATGAGATGACCAACAAGGTAACACTAATATTAGGCTAGTAAACTGATCAGAAAGAGTTGATTTTGGGGTTTTTTGGGTTTTTGGTGGCAAATTGAGGAGCTGCAATTTAGGGTGCGAGGATTTGACACAGTTTCTGCAGGGGGGTCTTTGGGGCGAGGTAGGAGCCTGTATTGATGTCTTTAACTGAAATGAATGGTCAGGAATGAAAGATGAGGAGCTAAAGAGAGCAAACAATCACTTTGAATTCTCTTTAGACAGAAGAAAACATTGAAATCAAACAAATTTAAAAGCAGAGCATGGCTAGCATGAATTCATACTTTATCACTTCATTTGTTTAATGTGCGGCAGTAAAGAAAGGAAATGAATCACATAACAAAGCTTACAAGAACATGAAGAAACACACCATCAACACATGAGTCCACAAGAATCCCAAAGATGACTGCAAAACCCTGGTCTTCCTTAACCAAAATTGCAGAGATACAAGTGATAATACAATGATAGCTTCTCCCTCAAGAGTCCAACCATGAAAATGAGAAAGAAAGTACATAATATAGATGATCTAACCTCTTTCCCTGCCTCCATGGGTCGAGCTCACTATCCTAGGAGCTGTTTGAACCACTTCTAAACTAAGCACTACAAAATAGGCAGTCAAAACAACTTGCCTCTATAAACTTGGAAACCAGTTCATGCATTCAATTTTTACCCTTTACATGCATAAATCTTCTAGAAATGTTAAACAAGAGTAAAAATATCCAAAAAGTGTCACAATTACATCCATGAAGACCATCATTAACCTCAGAAAGTCGAAAAGAGTCAAATCTGCAATTTCTGGGTTGAACTGGTCAAATCTGGCAAAATTTCATCAACGGGTCGCGCCCCTTTTCTCAACGGGTCGCGCACTTTGGAGCTCTGTTTGGAGGCCTTCTCGGTGTCAGAATTGGGCGCAAGATAGCTCGTTGGAAAGGTATCTGAGTATACTTTCCAACCCAACTAGAATTTTTGGATTTAGAGGTAATTTTCCTAGTAAAAACTCAATTCTCCCAAGACTGCCTCTGCAACTCAAAAAAGGGGCAGAAAGTCAAATTTTGCATGTATTTTGACCTTCTGGAGGCCCAAAACTCCATAAAAACTCAAGTCCATCCATAGGCATATGTAACTTTGCATGAAAAATCTAGAAATGTTGAGTTTTTGCAAAAAGGAGCTACGATGACAAAGGGTCTCACTGGGGGTGAGACCCGTTGAGAAGCCAAAACCTGTAAATTTCCAAAAAATACCAAAATTACCCAAAATTCTCAAAAAATTTTGGGATTTGTGCTGTAGCTGATGCTAGTGAGTGCCATGATCTTTGAGGGATGCCTCAGCCAAGATACGGAGTGGATTGGTCTTCTTCCTCCACCTAAGAGCCTCGGACAACCTCCTTTGGAACATTTTCATTTTGGCCTTGCATACATGCATCCTTGCCCAATAGTGATTCTTCATGTTTCTCAGCAGCTTTTTCTCTTGGTTGGCCTTAGCCAACAGCCTCTCCAAGTGGGCATTCTCCTGAATGAGCATTGACTCTCGGTCAGCCGGCAATGGATCACCGGGTCTTCTACGGTTCAAGACTCGGTCGCTACGAATCCTCCATAGCTCATCAAGTGCTTTCTCATCCTCCAATTGTTTGTTCCGCTGCTCCAGGTAAGTAATAGTCCATTGGGCACCCTCAAGTCTCCTCTGTAAAACATCATTTTCAGCCCTGAGATGCTGAATGATCTCCTTCGCCTCTTGGCTAGGAGAACTGACCTCAAGATCAATCACCGGATCCTCATGAATCATGGGCCCTTTGCCCCTCTTTAGTACCTATGCTGGTGAAGAAAGCGAGGCCCCTTCCACCTGATGTGGAGATAACACTCGCTGAGCTGATGATGAAGGCAAGACCCCTTCCACCTGCTGTGGAGATAGTACTCGCCTAGCTGCTGCAAATAAGGCCCTTGGGCCTTTCTAATAAGTGACCAAAGGAGTGGAGCTGACATGTCGGGTGACGGGAGCATCAGGCTGCTGAGATGGTCCTCCCTCCTCATGAACAATCTCATGATGTGGTGAAGGTGCTTGCAAGCTTGAGCAATTTGTGGTTCCTTGGCAGCTCACTGGCAAATTTCTGTGAAGAAATCCCCAACGGGTCGCGCACGTTGCTTTTCTGAACTGCGGAAGAGCTCTCAACGGGTCGCGCACCACCCAACGGGTCGCGCTTTTGCAGGAGGCTTTTGGAGGCCTTCCCGGTGTCGGAATTGGGCGCATGATAGCTTGTTGGAAAGGTCTTGGTGTCTAGTTATCATTTTACCCATCAAGAAAATCATTTCGCTAACCAAGCTAGGAGAAAAATTGATTTTCCCAAGGTCACTTAAGAGGTGTCTTTGATTCTCCTGAGGCAACGGTATTCTTGACATTTCTCTCAAAAAATGACACCTGTGCAAAAAGTGAAGGAGTTTTTTCTTCCTTGGAATGTTGTGGACAGAAACCTCTCTCAGTTTTCCAAAATTCATCTTTGATTGCTCTGAAACATCATTTGAGTGAAACTTGTCCCGATGTGTGAAGCAAGGAATTTTGTCGAAATGGAGCGAAATGAAGGGGATAGGGGGCTTCTAAATTCTTGGGGAAATTTTTGGGAGTGGGGAGGGATGTTAGGAAGTAGGGGAAAGTGGAATCTCAGAGATTGAGTGAGGGGAAGGTGTATGAACATCTGGATACAAGTTTTGCCGATAACTTGACCGTCCAAGAGAAATTGGCTTTAAAACCCTAGGAGAGGGAAATGACCTTGCCTAGGCACAACTGAAGCATGAATAAGGTGTAAAATGACTCATTCGACACTGACATGATAATGAAAACCCTCTGAATGATGATAGGCTCAGCTGAATGATGACATGGACTGACATTTGGGCAAACCCTAGGCCTAATGCCTAGTGACCAAATTTTGCTTGAAGACTCACTGAAATGACAAAATTTGACCTTGACACTATGAGACCACTTTGTAAGAGCATATTTGATCACTGTAGGAAGGATGGAAAGACTGACACTAACAAAACCATCACTAAACAAAACTGCTGTTCTAAAGATCAAGCAAATTCAATCAAGTGGTCAGACTGTCCTAGAAGACAAACCAGGTGAAAAACCAGAACTTCAACTTATGATCCCAGATCACAGGGAACTTATTAAATTTCCCCTAGAAAAAGAGAACCTATGGTTTCTTGAATTTGATGGGTCAGTCAACAAATTAGGGGCAGGAGCTAGAGTTTGGATACATAATAAACAACACAGTCATGCAGAGGGCCGAGCCTATAGGTTAAACTTCAGATGCACCAACAATATGGCAGAATATGAAGCCCTTTTACTAGGCCTCAAACTAGTAAAATCCCTACAAGCCATAAAAGTATCAATTCTAGGAGACTCAGACCTAGTTATCCAACAAGTAAAGGGGAATTTTGTTACTAATGATAAACGACTGAGATCTTATAGGTCTGCTGCTGCTGAACTACTACAGTCCTTCACTGAATTCCAGATTACTAAAATTCCTAGAACCCATAACCTGCATGCCCATAGCTTGGCCACATTTTCAAGTACCTGCAAGCTACCTTTTGAGCCCCACCATTGCTTCACAGCTGAGGTAAAACACAGACCTTCTTTCCCAAACAATGTCAAGGACTGGCAAGTATTTGAAGATGATGCACAAATAAATAATTTCTTGACCTTGCAACAAGAATTTGTAGGACTAAATATTGACACTGAAAGAGCAAGTCAATCACAAATACTTGAAAGAGCAAGTCAATCACAAATACTTGAAAGAGCAAGTCAATCACAAATACCTAATCAACAGAATCATAAGCCAATATCACTCAAAACAGCTAACCAAATCCTACATCCAACAATTTTCAACAAAGACAATATACTACAAATTCAACAAATTGGTTGTGAATAAATGGCTGATGCTGAGGCCGAGGTTATACAATTGAAAGATAACTTTCTTCCAACAGGCCTAACCCCACTAGAGGATATTTTTGATTCAAATGATGTCCCTAGGAAGCCAAAAATGCAGCCACTTAACTCTGCTATTGAAGAATGCAACATAGGAACCGTGGAGGAACCCAGGATAATAAAATTATCTGCATCCCTACCTCCTGATCAGAAGCCCAAATACATTGACCTCTTCAAAGAATTCCAAGATGTCTTTGCATGGAGTTATGAGGACTTAAAATCCTATGACACCTCTGTTATCCAACACACAATCCCTCTCAAGCCAAATCAAAAGCCATTTAAGCAAAAATTGAGAAGAATAAACCCTATGCTTCTCCCTGCAATTGAGAAAGAGGTACAAAAAATGTTTAAAGCGGGTATCATAGCACCAATCAGGTTTTCTGATTGGATCTCCAATTTGGTGCCTACAAGAAAGAAAACTGGTGAAATAAGACTTTGTGTTGATCTGAGAAATCTAAACCAAGTGTCCCTCAAAGACAACTATCCCCTACCTAAGATGGATCACATTCTCCAAAGAGTGGTAGGAGCATCAAGGATCTCATTACTTGATGGATTCTCAGGTTTTAATCAAATCCTTGTGCACCCTGATGATCAGGACAAAACTGCATTCACAACCCCATGGGGAACTTTCAAATATGTGAAAATGCCTTTCGGATTGAAAAATGCAGGGGCAACATTTCAAAGAGCAATGGACATTGCTTTTGCCAAGGAGATTCATGACTTTCTTGTCATTTACTTAGATGACCTTACACCTTTCTCAAAATCAGACCAAGAACACTTGAAGCACTTAAGGCAGATCTTCCTAAAATGTAGGAAATATGGAATTTCATTGAATCCAAAGAAGTCCCTGTTTGGTATGGAAGAAGGAAAGCTCTTAGGGCACATCATTTCAAAGGATGGCATCAGAATTGACCCAGATAGGATACAAGCTATCCTGCAAATGCCCCACCCTAGAAACATTAAAGAATTGCAAGCCTTCTTAGGGAAGATTAATTTCTTAAGAAGGTTTATCCCAAACTTAGCAGAACTAATCAGATTATTAAACAACATGCTAAAAAAGGATTCAAAAGTGAAATGGACAGTGGAAGCAAATCAAGCCTTTGAAGGTATAAAATTGGCCCTTACCCAAACCCCAGTCTTAACAAATCCTCAATTTGATAGAGAGTTTATCATTTTCTCTTTTGCCTCTCAGCATACTATTGATGTTGTTCTATTACAAAAAGATGACCAAGGAAATGAGAAACCAATTGCTTTCTTCAGTAGAGCTCTTAGAGATGCACCTCTGAAATATCAGATCATGGAAAAACAAGCTTATGCTTTGGTCAAAGCAATTAAAGACTTTAGGATTTATATCCTCTATTCCCATGTTATAGCTTATGTGCCAAGTCCAATTGTAAAAGACATACTCACTCAAGAAAATTTAGAAGGCAGAAGAGGAAAATGGATTGCCAACATTTTGGAATTTGATATTGAGATTAAACCTACAAAACTAATAAAAGGGCAAGGTTTGGCCAAACTAATGACATAAGCAAATTTCCAAGCCTTAGACATAAACCAGCTGGACAATGGAATGGAGCTGGCGACTCCAAAGATCAATATAGCCTTTGAACAATCCCATTGGTATTCTGATATATGTTATGTATTACAAAACCTGTGTGCTCCACCAGGATTGTCCAGAACTAAGTGTAGGTTCCTAAAAATGAAAGCTTCTAAATTCTGTGTTATGGATGGAAATTTACTTTGGAAAAACCATGAAGGGATATTGTTAAACTGCTTAATTGAGAATGAAACTAACAATATCATAAAAGAATTTCATGCAGGTGACTGTGGTGGACACTTGTACTGGAAGTCCACTGTGGATAAAATACTGAGGGTTGGTTACTACTGGCCCACCATGTTCTCTGATGTCAAGAAATTCACCACCTCATGTCATAAATGTCAAGTGTTTGAGGGAAAGAGACAGTTACTGCCACTTCCCTTGAGGCCTATTGCAACAGAGAGACCTTTTCAACAATGGGGCTTGGATTTCATTGGGGAAATTCATCCCTCATATTCAGGACAACATAGATGGATTCTGACAGCTACGGACTACTTTACTAAATGGATTGAAGTTGTTCCATGCAGACAAGCAAATGATTCCACTATCATTCAGTTCCTTGAGACCAATATTCTTTCTAGATTTGGCTGTCCTGATAAAATAATAACAGACAATGTTGCTACCTTCAGATCTAAGAAGATGGTAAATTTCTGCCACAAGTTTCACATTACCTTGGGCCATTCAACTGCATACTATCCTCAAGGAAATGGCCTTGCTGAATCATCAAATAAAATCCTGGTAAACATCATAAAGAAGGTATTGGAGGAAAATAAAAAGAATTGGCACAAGAAGCTTGTGAATGCCTTATGGGCAGATAGACTAACAACCAAGAGATCAATTGGAGTCAGCCCATATGAGTTAGTCTATGGACTAGAGGCCAAATTCCCTTCATCACTAGGGGTTCCTGTTATGAAACTACTGCAAGAAAGTCAAGCTGAACCAAATGACATGCAAAGGAGGGTAAATCAAATAATATTTTTGCAGCAAACTAGAGAACAAGTTTACAGCAGAGTGCAAGTGTTACAAGAAAAGTTAAAAAAGGCTTTTGATAGAAGGACCAAGGCAGAAGATTTCAAAGTTGGTGACAAAGTGCTTAAGTGGGATTCCAGAAGGGAAGATAAAGGAAAAAATGGAAAGTTTGATTCCCTTTGGAAAGGACCATTTGCTGTTCAAGCAATACAGGGAAATAATACTTACTTTTTGGAAAATTTGGATGGCATTGACTTAGGTGAAGGTCCTGTGAATGGCAGGATGCTGAAGCACTATTTTGACTACCATCCATGAGTGCAGCCTAATTGTCCCTTGTACATAATCAGCTGTATATATTTTCTTTCAGCAGATAAATAGTTCAGTTTGAGAAGTCACTATAAATAAACAGAAAGGGGCTTTACATGCCAGAAAGTCCACAGAGGTGATAGCTTTTAGTTTTGAAATACAAAAGGGACAATTTTCAAAATTTTGGAAAGAATGGATCAAGGGCCAAGGCATTCTGACCTGCTGTTCTTGGTCTTTCAAGAAGAAAAACCATCCCCAAGTGGAGCCACTGTTAGCTACATATACCAATAGGTTTCATATTTCATGATTGGCAAAGAAAGGTCCAAATATGCTCTGCTTTGGTGATGCAAAGATCCCATATTTCCTAGAGAAAACAATGTATGTACATAGCTCTTTGTTGACTCATTTTTGTGGGTGATCCAAAAGCCTAATCTGGATCATGCCATGTTTCAATTTTCTGTTGTAGCATAGAGAAAAGAAGTCTGTCCAAACTGTTTAATCTTGGCAGACCAGTAGCTAGGTAGAGAAGTAAGGTTCCCAACTGCTTAATCTGGGACCTTGGAAGCAATAAGGGTAGTATTAGCTAGAAAATCAAAAGGAAAAAGCCAAGGAAAAGAAAAGGCATATGAGGGTCTGCAAGTCTAAGTGCACCCTCCAGGAAGTAACAAAAAATGCTAGGAAATAGATGGGTAAGCAGATGGGGTTGTAGAAATATAATTCCTTTCAAATGGAGGGTTTGATAACCTGGTCACAAAGGCAAATCAGTGGATGGAGAGGCTCCTCTTCTACATCATGTGCAGCAAAGCTAAGGAGCATGTCTAACATCCCTTTTTTCCCCTTCACATTCATTTACTAACATCCCTTAATCAGCTAAGATTCATGGAAGAATTGAAGGTTTATGCTGGTTCTTATGCCTTTAAAAGCCACATTTCTTGTCTAAAAATCTTTTCATTTTGATCTACTCTTAAAGCTAAGTGGTTTTCAAATAAACTTAGTGATTTCACTCCTCATTCACCTCTTTCATCCATATTAACCCTTAACTTTTATTATCTAAATCCCCTATGTCCCCCTTTCCCTACTATTATAACACTATGGTGTATAAATCCTAGCATTGTATAAATATCCTCCCTCTCTAGCACTATAGCTAAGTAAGTTAGTCTTGGGGGACTTTAGTCCAACAGGGACTATGGTCAACCCTGTAATGGGATTGCTTCAACCTCTGGTTGGAGTGATAACCTCCTCCTAAGCCCTCACCTTCCCTCTGCTAAAAAATGCCATAGAAAACCCCCTTCCCCCTGCTAAACTCACTCTTAAACTCTTTTTCCTAATAAAAAACCCTTGAAAAACCCAAAAATCCTGAAAAACCCACCAAAACCCTTCTATCCTAAGGTTCCGCGCATTTAAATTAAATGGAATATTTTAATAATGGGCGGGACCCAACCCAGAAAGCTGCGCGACCGTCGGCATTACCTGCCAGCCGTCCAATCTCCGCCGCCCAGATCTAATGGTGGGCGGTCGATTTCGCTCCCCGACCTGCTTCCCTTTAACGTCCGGGGAAAGGTGGTATTGGGCGCCGTACCCGGGATGCGTGGCAAGTGGCGGGGTTGTTCGGAGCCCCCCTCTCCGATACCGCCTTCGCCCAAAGGTGGTGCGGGGAAACCGCTTACCACCATCCCCGTTACCACCTCCCCCTTACGTCATGCATACGTCATCATGACGTAGCACCCTCCCCCGCCCCCGCGCCGTGTGGCCCTCTACGTAGCCCTGCCACCCTATCCGCCCGCCACCGTGTCAGTCCACTCTGGCCGCCAGCTCAGCGCCCACGTCACCTCCGTACTCGGGCCCGCCATGACATCATGCTGACGTCATCAGAGGAAAGGCGCCAATTACTCTATTTTTCCGAATTTGTCGTTAAAAGCCGCGGTTTGGGCTGTTTTATGTCATTTTCGAGCGAAAAAGACATAGTCGTTGCCGCTGGTTCACTGCCAAATCGCCTCCAGGCCTCCAAATTCAAACTTGCGGCCGTGCCAACTCGTCAACCAAGCTACATTCAGCCTTCACAGTTCGGCCCGCAGGCTTTCTAATCGTGTTTTACAGGTATTCACCATAATTCCCCCATTTCGCCCATGCGTATCATTTCTATGCAAATTCACCATTAAAACACCTGTCAAGTTCCACAATTAATCATTGTCTTCTAGTTAAACAAGAGCTAAAACAACCTGCATTGCCACAACCCTATAATTTGACATTGAAACAGTCAAATTCACGCACCAAAATTGCAAATTCTTCCCCAAGGTGCCCAGCATTGTTCCCTTTTGCCGGGTATAGACCAGCTGCAGTTTCTTACCAAAGTAAACCTCGCATACCCCTAGCAATTCACAACCCCTGTGAATTTACCAAAAACTACAGAAGCAAGCCTGCTTTTCCACTTTAAAAAACATTTCAGACATTGTCTACAGTTGGCCTATCATTTGAGCTCTGAAGAACTTTGCAAACCATTGCACTCACCTTATTCAAAGTCATATCATACAATGGCTGCCCCTGCACCCACAGCTCTCAGTGTTGCTCCATTAAATCCACCCAATAAAGACCTGCAGTCCTTGCCTCTTGCTGACAAGGACTACCTTATTGAAGACTATGTGGGAAACAGGGACTTTCTGCAGACCTTCAGGCAGTTGAGAGAGGACTACCTGAATGGTCATGATACATATGGCATATGGGAGTCCAACCTGCCATACTATTGTCTCCCCTCTGTAAATGTGTTTCCTGAAATCATTCGCCTATGTGCTGAAAACTATGATGTGCAGCACAGAGCCATCAGCACTCCATCTGGGAGGATCCTCTTCTACATTAATCCTGAGTCCATCAACAAAATGCTACATTTTGATCAGACAGAGCTGCTAATCCCATTCTCCATGAACTATCTGTTGGACACTGGTGCCAAGATGACCAGTGAGGAGATTCAAAAGGTCACCAGGACATTCATGAGACCTGAGTGCCAGCCTGCAGGGCCACCTCCTTATTTGGATGTCTACTTCACTGAAGTAGGCAGATTACTCCTGGACATGATTGCTTATGTGCTGGGATACAGAACCATCGAACATGTGGATGAGACAATGCTAGTATTACTAGCTGTTTACAGCCCAGGCCAACCCCCTGCCCGTAAATATAACTTTGCCAAGTTCATTGCTAACAAAATCCATGATCATTTGGGTGCAATGGATAGGCAGGGGGTCTTCAAGTACTCGGCCTATATCTATCACCTCTTTATGTACTATCAGTCTGAGGCTTTTCCATGCTATATCAAAAAGTTGGATTATAGAGGGGAAAGAAGATCTGTGATCTTCTGGACCTCTGTCTATCACAAAGTCACAAACTCACCCTATTCCTATTGTGAGTTTGTTGACCAATTTGTGTATCCAGTCTCTTGCCTATTGATGAGGTCCCCTCCTCCCAGAATGTCAACTGAGATATAGAAGGCTCTGCAGCTTTCCAAAAAATGTAAAATAGGTGATTGGTATCTATATGAGGATCATACAGTCATCAAAGTCTATGGCTGTGAGCTCTGTCCATACAGGCTCCCAAAATATGTGCCTATGAGGTTGTTTGCCTTGGAGTATTACAGGCAGCTGATTCAATCCAACCTCACCCACTTCCACAGCGCCAAAAAGAAGGCCCACCTCAAGTTCAAACACCAGTTGGGCCCCTTCATCATGAATCAGAAAGAAGGGTGGGAAGATGCTGACCTCATCCTCAAGGACAAATATAAACTATCATATAGTTTTCGGTGGGTCCCTTATGACCCTGAGGGCTTCATTACTGCCAAAAGAAACAAATACAGGCTTCTAGGTTATAGGCATTGCCAATACCCACACATTGAAAGATATGCCAACCAGCAAGAATGGCAACAGCGTACTCTAGTTGAAAAGCTAACTGAAGAAGAGATAATGCTAAAGAATATGAAGGAGCTTGAAAAAACCATTGACCTAGACTCTGTGCAGCAGGTACCTTTCAAGTGGCCTTATTCAACAGGAGAAGGGACCTCGGCCTCAAGGACTGCACCAGTCACACAAGCACCTTCCACAGCAGCACCAGCTGCACACAAAGGCAAAGGGATAATGGGTGCAAAGGAGGAAACAGTGAAAGAAAAGCCTGCCCCTGCAAATGAGCAGCATCAAGAGCCCCAACAAGGGCAGCAAACAGAACAGTAGCAAGAGTAGACTGCCCCTCAACAAACGGAGCTACCAGCAGCTCCAGTAATGCAAACTCCACCTCCACAGACTGAGCCATTGACTGCTCCAAGTTTGCAGACCCCAGCACATGAAGAAAGGGGTATGAAAAGAGATAGAGAAGAGTCCACTCCAATTCGTGGATCCTCCCAACAACCAGGAGCTAAAAGGCAAAGGCTAGACTCCCCAGAGGTAGAAGACATCACTGAAGAATTCCTTGACAGCTCAAGGAAAAACAGGGAGGGTAGCCAGCACACAGGGTCAAGCTCCTTTCAGCAGGAGCAAGGATTGCAACTTGGTTTGGAGGTGTCTTCCTCCTCCCAGCAGAGCAATAAGCCCAAGAGCACTAAGGCTTCTTTCAAACAAATAAAAGCTCAGAATGATCTGCTGAGGGCTGAGGTCTACAAGCAATTTATAGATGCAACACCAGCCCAGCAAGAAAGGCTAATGTCTGTGTATGACATTAAAGAGGAAAAAATAATCCTCAGTCACTTTAAGCCTACAATACCGCAGCCTAAGTCGGCTGCAGATTTTGTGAAGACAAGGGTGGAGGTCATGGCCAAAGACATCCATCCCATGGACCAAATAGAACTCCACAAGCAAGCTGGAGAAATGGTTTATGCAACCTTGGTGGAGAGAGAAACCATGGCCCATGAGCTAAAAGAGTCCCTGAAAAACACCAATACACAGTTGGATTTTGAGAGAATGTCCTCCTTGGCCAAAGACAATAGAATAAAGTCTCTTGAGGACATCATCATTGATCTAGGACATGATCCTAGTGATCCAAAGGGTGTGAAGGCCCTTATGAAGAAGAAAGATGATGACCTGAATGCATTAAAGAAGAGGTTGAAGTTGCAGCCCACAGAGCACCCTCAAACCGCAGAGCTTCAAAAGCAAAAACAGGTTGATGACCAATTAGACCTCATAATGCAGCTAGACCAGAGGATCATGGATTTGGAGAAAGAGTTGGAAGGAGCATTACAAGATAAATAGGGAGAATCCACTTCCCAAGCTCCTCCAACTACTTCAACAACAGCAACAACTTCAGGGGCAGCAGTGGCCCCCATAACAGAAGCAACAGGAACAACAGCAGCTCCAGATGCCAGCGCAAGTATAGAAGAATTGACTAAGGCCATCAAGGAAATGGAGCTCCAGGCCAATGAAATAAAGAAGGCCAAGGAAAAATTGGCAGAACTGGATGCCAAATATGACAAGTCAAAAGTAACTGTAGCAGAGCAGGGCAGAGAAATAAAGGCCCTAAAAAGCCAAGATAAAGGCCTTAGAGAAGGAACTGAATCTAGAGACTGCCATGGCCGACATAAAGAGGATTCTATGGGCCAAAATTGGCCATTCCATCAGTCAACAATGGAGGTCAATCAAAACAATACATGAACAGATGGACTTAATGGGCCAAGCACAAGCAGAAATCCATAAGGCCAAGACAACACTGGGAGATAAGCCAGAACAGGCCAACAGGATGATAGACTTCCTGAACAGGCAAGAAAAGGAGGAACTGGCAGCCATAGGCATTGCCAACAGAACCGAGGATGTCCTCACTACTAAGAAAGTACTAACTCTCAGGAACTATGTACAAACTGTGGAGAGGAAGTGCTATGAGATACAAGCTGAGGTGGAGGAATATAAAGTCAAGATGGCAGTGTTGCAAGCAAAGGGACTGCCCAGCCTCCTAAGTGGTGCAGGAAGACTGATCTCTTGAGATCAATTTGCCAACAGAATGGCAACCTCCATTGAAAATCAGATTATTGCATCTGGCAGTACATCTGAGCAAACAGGGCCCCCCACAGGACAGAGCTTGTATGATAAACTTGAAGGCCTGTTCTTCATTGAAAATGAGGTAAATCATCTGTTTGAAACTCCTCCTAAATTTTATAGGTATACAGAGGCCGATGAGACCTTGATAAAAATTCGGAGACATCAAATGCCTAAGGAGGATTGGTGGCAAGCGATGCTTCAGATTTTGCCACGATAGCCTCAGTTGTTCGGCCACTGCCAGCTCCAGGTCACTACAAAACAAACAGCATGACAAAGTCAGTAATAAAGGCAGCTGAAAGGGTGACTCAGCACAAGGACAATGACAACTAGCCTAAAGGATAAGCAAATACGCATATTTGGACGGCTTAGCCTCAGCCGACTTCGACACCCACCAAGTCATCAATTTCTGACTATTTTTGACAGCTAAAGCAATAAAAAGTTACTATAGCTTTTACTTTCTCAGCTACCAAGCTCCAGGAGTTGGCATAACATTTATGAGCCATTAACTCCTTTTCTTGATATTTTTACATGTAAATTTTGTATAAATACTCCCCTTAGTAACGCATAATGGGTTGGTGATTTTTGACTCTAAGGAGAATCTATTGTATACTTTCAGTTTATCTAATACAGAGGGCTGGACCAGCTCAGTGATTTCCTGAAGTATTTGATGTATGGATGATGCTAGATGTGCTGATGCAGAATTCCTGTGCTGTCTGATGAAATAACAAGTTTTCCTCAATCTCTGTTTCTTGTCTTCTTATGTTTATCAAACCATACTCACGTTGTACTAAGCTAGCAGTGAAGAAAAAGAATAGTACAGGATTTGTTTTATTACACCTTGTGCTCAATTTTTACTGTTGTGGATGTTTGTCTTCAGGATTAACGATGTACATGAATTCTTAATTGCTCATGTGTCTATTAATTCTATATGTGTCAATGTTAACTAGAAATTCTTCATTGCTTCTAGATTGATATTCTTACCATCTTTTCTTTAGCAGTTTTCTGTGAGATTCTTAATTGCCTTACACAAACTGGATACACCCCACTTAATAACTATGATGAACGTTTTTCCTCAGACACAAATCTGGCTCTGCAGCATCACTAAGGTATCACACTGTATCTCAGACAAACTAAAGGACCACTGACTCCATGCCCAATGGACTAGGACATACTAGTGAGAACATATACATCTTAACTAAAGTCATCACCAAACACATTTCGAAAACAAAAGCCTGAATATCATAGCTAGCCTAAAATACTATCAAAACAGAGCTAAACTTTAAAGAGAGAGCCCTCTCTGATTACAACTTGGCTAGAAGCTGCAATCCAAAGACTGGTTAGTGGTTACCCCAGCCGTATTCCCTTGGGAGTCATAGGGAACAACCTGGGTGTTAACAGAACACAACCAAGAGACATCCACGTCACCATAAGAGCTTAGTCAATGTCCCAATCAATAGTCTCAAGTGGTGTATATGGTAGAGTATAAGTTTTTTGGCATTGCATGATGGATAAAGATCCCATAAAATCAAGATACATAATCTACAAAAAATATTCATGCTCTTGTCATGAATCTCTCAAATCAACAAATCAATCTTTATATCCCATGCAATCTAGAAATCAATTATTTGGACCTAAAGTAAAGTAGTAGAACTCTTAAAATAATTGTTTTGTTTTATGTTATAAATACTTTTGATCTCATTAATGGAAGCAAATGGGATGTATTGAAACACTTTTCAGTTAATATAATTTTTCGAGCTGCTTGTTCTTGTTCTTGTGCTTATGATTTTTTTTTTTAAATTATGGTTACAATCGTTTTAATGTTATGATTTTTCTTTAAGCAGCACATGACCCAACCAAGACGGGTCCCCTGCAATGAGGATGCACATTGCCATGAACTAGTTTCATGGTATAATTTCCTTTCGTATTTATTTCCTTGTGGTCAAGAGTAGATTCAATTACATTTTGTTATATTATTGCGTAATTACACTAGTTATGTCTAGCTTCTAGTCATCACATCTCTACTTAAAATTGATATATTTCTTTTAAATTTAGTAATTTGTGTATTAATTATTTAGTTGAAACAAGAGGATAGAAACCTTGTAACCTTCTTATGCAGAACCTCATGTACCTTGTGGCACTTGTCTCAAATAAACCATTATAATCTAATGCTCACTTTCATAGTAAGATAGATTAGCTCAATTGAATTAGAAGGCTAGAGTTCTATTGAACCTTCTTATGAAGAACCTTGTGCAATCTATGATAGTTTTCTCAAAATTCCTTCCTATCAATTTTTCATAGATTAAAAATTTAGAAAATAAGTCCTAGCATACATTTTATTGTACACTTCACAAGCTTACCAACCTATATTGATGAATTAAATGTAACAAAACTCTAGTGCAATTAAACTGACTAGAATTTTTGGTGTCATTTACGGGGAAGTGTACATAGGATTTTAGTTTTTAATTTAGAATTTCTTTAAATTACACAACTTCATGGAGGATAAATGTTAAAATGAGAGGCAAGAACCTGTGTATCACCATAGTGAGATTTCTCCAAAGCCTTGATTGTTCCTTTCATGCAAGTGTGTTTTTAATGCATACAAATAGTTGCATAAGTAAGGATGATAAGTAGGATGCATATATAGAGAAACAGATTTAAGAGGTAGATTCATTAGAGGTAGGACCACTTTGACACATCCACCTACCACCCCCACTAGTTCACGCGGTGTAGTAAGAACTAAATCATCATCCACATCACAAATTCCCACTTTTGCAGGAGAAGAAGGTATCATGAAGAGCCTTTATGAAGATATAAATCCATACTTAGAGAGTAGCCATCATCCTAAATAGAAGTTGTTATCTTTCTCTCCCATTCCACATGAGAACAATTTCTTGCACAAGAGCTTGAAATAGTTATTGATGAAGAAGAAATTTCCTTTGGAAAACCAATAATTGAAGAACTAGTTAAGGAAAATTCAATAGAGGAACCACACTCTTCGTTTGTAGAAACAATGGTTGAAGGAGATCGAGAAATAATACCTCCTAAAAATGGAGCTAGAAATGGGACAAGAACACTCTTACGAGGGGGAGCTAATAGACCACCACCACCATCACCACTAATTAGAGGTGGAGGTGGAGGTGAAGAAAAACTCTAAATAGAGGTGGAAGAGGAAAAGATGAAGACAATGATAGTGAAGAACAAGCATTTGGTTTTCCCATTGAAGATATACATACTAATGCAAATATGAAGAAAAATTCTCCATTAACACTTCCACATTTCCATGGTATGTGAAACGAAGATCCCTAAACTTTTATTTTTGAGTTGAAAGTGCTACGTAGAAGTTATGATTATTTTCAATATTCTCCAAAATTAAAGTTATTTCTAGCTATATTAAAAGATAGGGATTTAAGATGGTTCATGGGATTAGGATCAAAATCTGTAAGATCTTGGGATGCAATGAAATGATTTTTTATGGAGAAATATGAATATTATTGTATTGAACATTACCTTAAGGAATAAATTTTCAAAATGAGCCAAAGAGAGGACAAAGATCTTGAAGACAATGTATAAAAAAAATTCTACAATGTCAAGAGAGAAAAGCAACATAAATTAGGATTTGGCACTCTCAAAATTCTTTTGCTTCTAGGAATTAGATATTATTGGATTGGTCTCTTGAATTTTATGGGTAAAGGAAAATTATCTCAACTCACTTTTGAAGATATTTGTGAATTATGTAAGCACATATCACAAGGAAGAGACAAATATGGTAAAGGACATGTTGCAATGGTTGTAACACCCTCCAAAATGTTTGCCTACATCCAATTTCAGAGCCTTCCTTGAGTTTTTCCTTGATGTTTGTAAGCACTTCGGCTTATCCCATAAGCTTGTGTTGAGTCTTTGCGCCCTCCTCGCTTGACCATTCACCAGACATCTTTTAGGATGTTGGTCACAATGTCATGCTTGTAGTCATGTTCTGGCTATGTTCATGGTCCTTCTTCGTGTGTACAAGTTTTATTCGCTATGTAGGAATTTGTCACACTCACACACGAAGTTGTATGCAATGTCATGCAAGTGTCATCACAGTCATTCAACGATCTATCTCAAGTGTCACACTTTTCGCTCGCACCCATTGGTGAGTCACACTGAGCATGTTGTCTTGTTGGTTTGAGGTGTCTTGTCGTCAAGTCGGATTGAGTGTGTGTTCGCAAGGTCATGAATGCACAAGTCCACTCGCTCACACACTTAGTCATTTTGTTGAAGCTCTATCGATCGGATCACCCTCCAACAGTTGGACCTCCACTGAGCTGCATTGCACAGTCTCAGCACTCAGTGATCATGTACTACTACCCAATGTTTAAGCAGAGCTTGAGGTTGCCTCCTAGGCAGTCTGCACTGCGCAATCCTGGAAGCAACCCAACTGACTGTCACCCAGAACAACACAAAAGTTTCTCAACAATCCATCTCAATCTGCGTTGCTCGCAAGAAAATTTATCAAGCTTATCGTTGGTCAACTGGCGAGTTTGATCAGGCAGTGAACTCGGCCTTCAATCCTCCAAAAAATTGTGCAGAAGCTCCCAGCATGCTCACCTTCACTGACTGAAAAAAATTGCTTAGACATGAAGGATAGGCACCCACTTCCTATCACTACACCGTACTCAAAATTTACGCAATTTTTTCAACCAGTCCCCCCTATCAGCTGGCCTATTTCTCCTCCCGAAAACTATGCAATTTTCTTGGGTTTTCCTCCAGATACTTGACACACCACTTAGCCCAAAAAATGCGCAAAGATGTCCTACGGACAAGCTTCCTAGTTCTACGTAGTTTTGGCCAGCAAGCTCCCGTAGCCCGCTACCAGCGTCCCAAGAGAATCTGTGCAGTTTCCACTGCTAGAGTCCTCCTTGCTGCTTGCACTGCCCCCAAAAAAAATTTGTGTAGTTCCATCCTCCATTCGAGCCCGATCCCACATATGATCACTGTTTCTTTGGACTTCCCATCAGGTGAAATTTTAAGAACCACCCTAAATTTATATGTATAATAAATGGGTGAATCCCCATGATACATAGGAAAAATGGGAAGCGATTTTATCACTAATATATATATATATATATATATATTTGGCAAATCTCTCACCAGTTTATATTATCTTGTAAAGTCATGGCAAATCTTTCACTGAATTATAAAATCTTGTAAGATCTTGGAAAATCTTTCACTGAATAATAAAACATTGTGAAGTCTTGGCGAATTTTTTGTTAAAGTATGGAACCATATATGATAATAATAAAACATATTTATTAAACTTTAATATACTAACATACATGTTTGGAAAAAAGAAACATAATTTTCAGTTCCTACAAACAATGTTGCAAGTTTTAGTGGCCATGTTTGTCATGGTAGGAGAGATTAATGTTTTCTCGACCACTTTTTCAAGCTACCACTTTTGCCAAGCTATCAAATTTCTTTCTTATTCCATGGACTCCAACTTTTGCCAAGCTATCAAATTTATTTCTTATTCCATAGACTCCAACTGCGAGATAAAAAAAAAAAAAAAAACACATCAAGTTTGTTTACCCCAACACGCCAACAAGTAGCAAGCCCCAAGTATATAATATAATGAAGCTTGAAGGGGATCTAATGGAAAGAAGTGACTATTGTCAGAAGCCTTCCAATCAATATATAAATATATAAATGTAGATTTATTATTATTTTAATTGGAAATCTTCAATTAAATAATAAAATTTAATTACGTCTCTCCCAATCTAAATTTCTTATTAGCATAATTCACTACCTTCATACCATTTTTAACAGCGTTGTAACATGTGGATTAATTTCCTTTGTGGTGCACAATCTCTGCCTTTTAGGACAATATGGTGCAATGACCCAACCCCTATAGATAATTACGACAAACTAAGAATAGTAGAGAAGATGAAAGGTTGTACAAACCAGCATATTTTTCAAACAACTAATCCAAGATTAGTACCTTAACTTTTTCATGAAGATATCATATTGAGAATGTTTGAAAAATGGTGGGAAATCTGGGCAGTGACTATCTCTCTTCTGTGAGGGTGATGTGGAAAGAGTTAAGATTTCATTGTTTTGAATTTTTTTTGTTAAATCAAAAAAACCAATATTAATGGAGATATCTATATTTTTTACTAAATTTTGTCAAGTGATTAAATGTAGCTTTAATCATTCACCTTAAGATTTCTTTTACAATATAATTTCCTAAGTCTATTTAATATCTTCATTATCATAAAAACCAACCTATATCCATCTTAACTCCACATCTACCACTCTTAGAGGGATGAAATCTATTTATCCCTCCCAGGACTTGGTAGACTGGGAATTAAGATGGATCTAAGCTGATAGAATTTCCCTTTTAAATATTCTATGCTCACATGAATACCATGGTATTACCATGGGTCAATATCATGGGTCATCATAAACATGGAGCTTAAAAATTACTATTAGTAATTTATAAAAATTAATAAAATTAATAATTGATTTTTATTTTAACCAATTTAAAATGTTTAAGTGACATTAAATTACAAGATCCATTTTTACTCTTGATCTACCAAGCCCCGAGAGGGATCAAATATTTTTTCACTCTATGTTAGTTTGCATATCACGATATTTGATCCAAAGTAAATATGGATCTATGCTAGTTTAATCCTGTTAGAAATAATACTGAGAGGGGGGGGTGATTCAATATTATCAAATTCTTTTCAATATACCTTCCAGATTTATACTTTAATTTATTCTTCAGATATTGATCATTAATTTGTATGTCAGTTCCATCTAATAATGAACAAGAACAAGAAAAATAGATAGGCACACCAAAGAACACCAGATATAAGGTGGAAACCCAATGTGGGTGAAAACCACCTGCTGCAATATGTCTCTATCTTCTTTCAATTAGAAACTTCTTTTACAAGGATTTTGTACTGGTGCAGTCCTTTACCAGTACGCAGGCTACAACCTGCAGAGAGCTACAACTCTCTCTTGTTTTCCAGTCTCTCCTGGAAGGGAGCTACAACCCCCTTTACTCTTTTACTTCTTTAAGGACCATGTTTCATTAATTTTCAAACTGGATCCAAGAAGATCAAATAAGCATCAAGTACATGCAAATCACCCAATCTCCTTATACAATCAACCAATGAATCACCCAACTTCTCAGAATGCTGTAAACAGAAAAGTACTACCAGAAATCTAAACCCAGAACTTTGCAGCAATAGATAAAAGACAGCCAACAAATGTTTCAAGATAGGTCCACAACTTCACCAATAGTGGCCTGCGAATACCTGCAGCTCTTCTGTGTCTAAACTGCACAGATCCGCACCTGGTCGGTCTGCTGCTTTGCGTATCTCCGCACCACTCGTTCTGCTGCCCTGCGTACCTCTGCTCAGTTCCGCACCTGCACTATCCGTCTGACAGCGTACCTCCGCAACTTGTTCTTCTATTTCCCTGCGAAACTCCGCACTGTGTCTTCTTCTGCACTGTGTACCTCGCACTACGCCTTTTGCTGCATTGCATACCCCCGCATTGCGCCTTCTCCTGCGCTACGTACCCTCGCACTCATGCCGTGGATCGCCTGTGAACCTCTGATTAGGGCCAAATTAACAGTCTTCCAATGTGCCACAGACAGTCAGATCCACAGATCTGATCATGTACCCGAGAGATCATGAATTATTAATAGATTCGCCTTAAGTTTTCTCCTTGATTTAGATCTAGCTTTTAAAATCAATCACCCAAAATTTCAGATCTTAAGATATTCAAATTTCAAAAGTGTCTAGCCAAGTGATCTCTTTTCCTTTTTATAGGCAAGCCCTTATTCAAACCATGGGACAAAACCATCGAAAACCAATACAAGGGATCCAAACAGGGGTTCAAATAATTTAGATCCTACACCATGGGCCAAAACCATAGGATCATGAACGACGGGCTAAATACCAAGGGCCAAACATAAGAAACCCCATGTGAGCACGCTTCTCTGCATTGGAGTGAGTGAACTGGGGGACCGCACCTTATGAACGGATAACCTGCAGGTATGTCCGCACTTCCTAGACAGCGAACCTGCGGGTCTGCACCTTTTGAACGATGCACCTTCGAACCTCTTATTTTCCATCATTTTGAGAACCTGAAACAAAGTTTTTCCACTTGAGTGAGTTGCCATCAAGTACAACACCTATACCAGAGAGCCAAACCAGAATCATAAGGCCAACAATCTCCCCTTTTGGACTTGATGGCAACCTCAAGATCCTCAACGTCATTCTCCCCCTTTGACATCAAGGGCAAAGGGTTATGCTCCCCCTAAGAACATGCTTAGGCCTTTGCGTTGCTGATCATGCTCCCCCTGACTAAAGATCAGATCTGCAAATGAAAAATTTCTTCAAGAAGAACCATAATCCACCATACACCATACATGTCCGTTAAAGAGATAGAGACATATTGCAGCAATATTCAGATCAACATCCATGTTCTCCTTGTGTACTTCCTCCAAGATCTTCTACCATAATGCTAACAATGCATTATTAGAAGAATATATTCTCCCCCTGAACCTGTGCCATTCGATCTTCGACCAATCCGCAACCCAGCAAATGTACGCATATACCCCATATGAAACTTGCGTACAACCAACAATATCTGAAACAGATGAGATTCAACAACAGGATGATGCATCAACAACCCCCAGCTTTTGCTTGAGGTATTCAAAGGTCTCCCTGGGCAATGGTTTAGTGAGTATATTAGCAACTTGTTCCTTAGAAGGAACATACTCCAACTTGACCTTTTGTTCAAGCACTTGTTCCATGAGAAAGTGATACTTGATCGGTATGTGCTTGGTCTTTGAATGCATGACTGGGTTCTTTGAAATGCTGATTGCACTTGTATTATCACATAAGATGGAGATAGGTGGAGTACAAGTGATCTGAAAATCCTGCAAGGTCTGCATCATCCAAAGGAGTTGAGTGCAACAAGATGTAGCAGCCACATATTTCGCTTCAACTGTAGATAAAGCAATCGAACTCTTATTTCTTGTTGAACCAAGATACTAATCTGGAACCCATAAATAATGCACCACCACTTGTGCTCTTCCTGTCATCCACGCTTCCGGCCCAATCTGCATCTGTATAAGCATGAAGTGTGAGATCTGTATCTCTAGGATACCATAAGCCATAGTTTTGATTTCCTTGAAGGTACTTGAAAATTCTCTTCACTGCCTGAAGATGAGTTTCCTTTGGATTTTCCTGAAATCTTCCAACTATTCCCACTGCATGCATGATGTCTGGTCGGGTACCTATCAAATAAAGTAGACTTCCAATCATAGATCTGTAGGTTGGTTGATGCATTGCTGCTGATTCATCATTTGCACTGAGGCTACATCCTGTGACCATGGGGGTACATACTGGTTTTGCATCTTCCATGCCATATTTTTTCAAAATCTGCTTGAGATACTTGGTTTGAGACAAGAAGATCCCGCCTTCATTTTGTTGGATTTGCAATCCAAGAAAATATGTCAGTTCTCCAAGCAAAGAATTTCGAATTCTTTCTGCATCACCAAGGCAAAGCTTTGACTCATAGCTTCTTCATTGCTGCCAAAGATAATATCATCTACATACACAACAAGTATTAGAAATTTGTCATTTTCAATTTTTATATAAAGATTGCTATCTGGTGATCCCTTTGAAAAACCTTGTTGATGAAGATATTTGTCCAAACGGTAGTACCAAGCCCTTGGAGCCTATTTAAGACCATAGAGAGCCTTTTTTGGTCTGCATACAAGATTTGGATCAATCCCACGGATGAACCCATCTGGTTGCTCAATATACACTTCTTCTTCTAAGTCTCCATTCAGAAAGGCTGATTTTACGTCCATTTGAAATACTTTGAACTTCTGAAAGCTTGAGAGAGCAAGGAACATTCGGATGGCCTCAAGTCTAGCAACGGGAGCAAAAGTTTCTTTAAAGTCTATTCCTTCTTGTTGAGCATACCCTTTATAAACAAGTCTAGCCTTGTTTCTAATTACTTCCCCATTTTCATTCAACTTATTTTTGAAGATCCATTTTGTCCCTATGACATTCTTATCTTTTGGTCTAGGAACCAACTCCCAAGTGTTGTTCTTTTCGATCTGCTCAAGTTCTTCATCCATCGCCTTGACCCAGCATTCATCTTTGAATGCCTCTCTTACATTTTGTGGTTTAGTGGAGGAGAGTAATGCCAAATAGCCTGAGGCTTCTGCAATTGTTCTTCTTGTTTGTACACCTGCCTCTTTCTGCCCCAAAATCTGAGATTCTGGATGATTCTTCTGAACGTATTGTCTAGTCAATTTAACGTCTTAAATTGCTCTACATAAATTATCAATCCGGGTATCGTAAACTGATGAAGTGTGGTGCACCATATGTGCTTAGTTAACCTTTTTCTTACTTCGTTGTTTTATAGATTTTATTTTTTTTTGGGGTTTTGTTTTTGTTGGTTTCCTAAAGTGTCTAATGCAAATGGAAATCCTATTCTAAGGTCTTAAGAATACTTTTAAAGGACAAGTATGGATAGAGATTTCAAGACAAGGCCTATGTCCCTAATGGTAACTTCCAAAACTTAGTACTTCAAAAGATCTTAAAACATGTTATTGATGGAATTAGTACTTAAACAAAAGTGTAAATATGCAGCTACTTCAATCAAAATAGAATTCAATAACCAATCAATGAGCTAGTGACTATGAAACCCAGTATCCTTGCTACTGTATAAAAAGAAAACTGAAGAAAGTAAAAACTGAACTTAAAGCAACTCAAAGACTGAAAGCAAAGCAACTAATTCACACTACTTCAACTCTTCTGATCCTTTACCCTTCAGCTCAATCCACCTTATGGGAAGCAATCATGAACAAGTTAAGCAATATGATATCTAAATTTCATAAAGGAAACTAATCACACTACTTCAACTCTTCTGATCCTTTACCCTTCAACTCAATCTACCTTATGGGAAGCAATCATGAACAAGTTGAGTAATATGATATCTAAATTGCATGAAAGTAAATTAGAAAAACAAAACTGAAAGAAATAACAATGCTGAAATTAGAACTCAAAAAAAATAAATCAGCAGAAGGACAAGATGATTATGTCATGTCATTAGTCATTAAAAAGCTATGTGCATTATTAACCTACAATCAAAATAGAATGCAACAACCAAATAATGAGCTAGTGACTATGAGACCCAGTATCCTTGTTGCTTTAGCAGAAGGACAAGATGATTCTATCATGTCATTAGTCATTAAAAGGCTATATGCATCACTAATCTACAATCAACCGGTTGAACACACTTGCATGAATTAAAATTGCATGAATGAAAAATCTAATGTATCAAACTTGAAAGCAATCAAATAACATAATGAAATCAAAGCAAAATTAAACACACTTGCATGAATTAAAATTGCATGAATGAAAAATCTAATCTATCAAACTTGAAAGCAATCAAATAACATAATGAAATCAAAGCAATATTTACAAAATGAAATCTACTCTAGCTTACATTCTAATGTACTCCATGACATCTACTTCACATCTCCTTCCATGTTGAGAACATCAAAGCTTTATTCAAATTCTTCAAAAGTACAAAGTACAACAAAGTTCTCCAAAGCTTTCAAAAGCCATCAAGGAAGAAGTACACACTTAAGAACTAGGGACTAAAGACTAACAAATGAAGGAGAGAGATCTCCTATTTATACAAAAATATGAGAAGCCATCTCATTAATGAGAGTCCATGAATCTCTCCCTCTACCTCTAGAGTCCTAATCAAAATAGGAACTGATAAGACACATGTCTTCTTAGAGTTACAATACAATTAGGAGATGTGACACATATCCTCATGATCCCATGATTCTTTCCAACCAAATTCGAATTTGGCCTTAGAATGCCACATAAGGGTCTTCTCGAAGTCTCCTTTCAACCTACACATGTCAACAATCTCAACCCATTTGTTAGGTATAAGCATATGCACATTATTTTCTAATGTTTAACCACAAATTGACTTAAAAGTCTTAGAAATAATAAAGATTGGAAAAACATAAAGGTGGCCCAATGATAATGAAAGTGGGATGAATGTGGTGACATAGTAGTGAAATGGAGGTGATATAATGGACATAATAGTGAAAGTGTAATGGAAATGAATGAAATTTTCAAGACTCAACATATCCCCCAACTGAAGCTATTGCATGTCCTCATGCAATATATATTACATTAACTCTTTTGATCCTTGAGCTATGGCTTAATTTTGCATGATATCATTTGATAACTTCATATTTCTGCAAAGTGTTTTACTTGAATTGCAACATGGTTGGTTTTTGTGTTACAACCATTTTTTTTTATTTTTTTGTTGCCTTCTATTTTGATCTTTGAACTTTGCATAATGATATTTTGATTATTGTTGCAAAGTATATCTTTATTGGATTACATGATGGTTGGTTCTTGTGTGACAACCATAATTTTGTTTGTATCCAATTTATCCTTTAAGCACTTTTTCAAAAGCCATTATATGCTCATAATAGCAATGTAATAATTAATATATGTTGGAAGTATGTGAGCTCCTGAATATGATATGTACATGGCAAGATATGAATATGAATGTATTCCCCCCCCCCCAACTGATGGTATTGGCAATTTTATGAAATGAGGAAGAGAAATGTTTTTCCAACAATTATCATTCTAGCTTTTTATAGAATTCTATGGTTAAAAGTTAGAAAATGAAGTACTTTCACTTACCCTTTGGAATGGATGAGTTGTATGTGTGGTCGCTGAAAAATTCTGATCATATTCTTCTTCAAGTGGCTGAACAAGAGGAGTCATGGATAGAGAGATAAGATGACTTTTATTGCTTCTACTAAAACTTGCTGAATCTGCTCCAAAATGCTGAAAATAATAGTCTTCAAGTCTTCAAAACTCATTGGCACAATTCCTACTATGTGAAAAGATGTTCTGATGTCGAACATAGTAGGAAATTGTTGGCTTAGTGGCCATTAATGGATGCCACTAGTCAACACGAGAACTCTCACCATTGATGACAATGAGAGTCAAGATGCCCAAACACATCTTGCTAAGTACGAATGAATTTGCTGATGTCGAGTCACCTAGAAGATCTAACGAACAAGGGACATTAATGTATTCCCATTGTTTGTCAGCATGAGGACTTGCCATTAAGGCATGCAAGCCTCAAGGTGTTTTTACAAAGAACTTAGACTCAAAGGACTATTGACTCAATAATTTGCATTGAAGCAGGGCTTATTTGCGGAATGAAAATGACAAGGAATGGAAGATGAAAATGGAAAATGACAATGGAGAACAGAAATGGCAATGGCAATAAGCATGTGAATAAGCCTCTTGCTTTTATTTGTGGGTTATGAATGGACAAAAAGAGATGGAAAGTGTATGTAAATGTAAGTGGAAAGTATGGAGTGGAATGAGGTGAATGGTTTATTATGAAGTATGGATGTGATGGAGACAATAGTATCTGAAAGTTTTTCAAGTGTTTGGATCTGATTTTGCATCAGCATATTTCCTCTTTGTTGTTGATCATCCTCTTAGGAAACAAATTGGTCTCTTAGAGAGACACCATTCTCTTGTAGTCATTTGTCCTTCCTCCTGGAACCTGCAAAAAAAAAATAATACTTCTTCTGCAATGGAATGTAAGATTATCAAAGGAGAGAGATGGCCAGTCTCTCTAGTTATGATATTTACACAAAAAACTAAGAATCTGTATTAGTGAAACAAGTTCTCAAAGGAAAAATCAAAAGAATTTATACCTGATTTGGAATTAGTGCCTCAAGTTGATGTTGCTTCTTTTCAGCGATTTATTTCATTATTTTCCATTTCAAACCCAAATGATGGATTTCTCATTGTGTAGATCTTGTTGAGATCTTTCCAATGGTACTTAAATCATCAAAATCTGATTTTGTATGAGAAAGATAGGCTGATTTGAACAATGAGGTTTTTCTGGCTGCGGAATTAGACTTTAGTTGCGGAATGTGCACGGTTCTGTAGCTAAAAATATTGGATACAAAGTTAGCCATTCATTTTTCATCATCAATCCAAAATTAATCAATACCTTCAGAAAAGTGAGCAAATAACTTATTCATTTCATTGATTCAAAATTATTATTTTTTGTTGACATGCAGCGACTTAGTGTGGCGACTCAGTGTGGCGACTTAGTGATAACACACAATTTGACTTCCTTTTGACTAGGGTCTTTTTCATCAAATTTGACCGAATGAATAGGACACCATCCATGTACTGACATTCCCCTAGCTACCCATGTGGCTTGTTTTGCTTGATGACACCTGCAACCTAGAGTTTAACAAAACAGCTGCGGAAAGTTGAGCCAGCTGCGGAAAGTTGAATCAACTGCGGAAAGTGGCTTGTTTCCGCAGTTGATGAAAACAGAGTGTAGAAAGTACTGGAGTGGCTGTGTGCATGGAAGAGGAAAAAAAATGTGGAGGAGTGAAGGCTGCAACAAATCACTGTCCAACCTCAATAGATACTTCAAAGACTGTTAGAGGCCAAGATGCTGTGAAGAGCGGATAGAAGAACAATGCAGAGTTTTTTTTTTTTGGCTGAAAATATGATCAAGCTGCCAAGCACATCAAATTAAACACATACACAAAACATGTTAATGAAGACAAGATCCATGAGTAGTAGCACTGTGCCGATATTTTATCAAGTAAAACGCCGAGTCATAGGAATAACTGTTGGAGAAGTGCCGTATTTGTTTACACATCTTTATTGTTGGCCGTGAAACTGAAACACAGTCACACGTTGCATGGGACTGTTAGTTATTAAAGACATGTAATTAAGCTTGAATAACAGCACATGGTTGATTCCTATTTGGATTTCTCTTCCTCAGGCACGTGGAATTGAAGCACACATCAAACTATCAGCTAATTAACTCAAATTCCGTTTTTGTTCACGCGGCGGCAAAAAAGAGGCTCCAAAGAACCGAGGATTTCTCCCAGACCGCCACAAATTTCTTCAAACGGTTTCTGGGTTATCTAATTAAGCCACCTGACAAAAAAAATCATGTTTTATTTTCTTGAAATTCATCTCTGTTTGGGAAAATCGAACGTTTGAAGTTAGACGTTTTTCTGCTGTTCACGTTTTTCCTAAGTTAATTTTTCTTTTTATGTTGTTTTGCATTCGGCCCGTAGAATTTCGAATTAACGGTTGGATGCATTCTCATACATGTTGGGCAACACATAAGGCCACATTGCATTCTTTGGAAGACACGGCAGAGGCACTTAATACCCCTTTCAAGCATGACGCTTATTCAATGATCGAGTTTTTGTTGTATCTACAGACGATGGAGTTTGTCGTTCTTCCTCTGATTTTGTTTAATGTTAAGTAATAGCTCAAACAAAAAAACAACAGCCCCTTTTACAGCAATTTGTGAGCCCCGCAAACCCAAAATAATGGTGATTTTAATAGGGTGTTCCAGTGGCTAATTTTTCATCATCATGGCCCAATTCGTTCCCTCTAACAAAAAGCTTAATGTGCTTCTGTTTTTCTTTTGTCATGGGAGTGGACATGAGCAGGGTTCAGTGTATTTTTTCAGTGTGAATTATTCAATTCTACAACCTAGCCCCTGTGTGCTGCTCGTAGCTTTAGATTTTTTTTTAAAAAGTCCTTGCTTCAATCTAATTTTTTCATATATACAGTGCAATTTTTTTTTTTTTTATGTTGCAGGTTTGTTTCAGGCCAAAGCTTGATCAGGGAGGCAGAATTTTTATTGAAGCCACAGTGAAAACTAGGAATGGAGATAGCCATAGATTGCTTTTCTCTTTTTTTCTTCTCTGAAATTGTAAAATTTTATAAAAAGGATTAATGATTTTCAATTTCAAGCAGCAAATACTTCAAGAAAAACATGCTAAAAACAGGACTTTGACTGAGGTCCTAGGCTGGTTTTTCATCGATCTGAGCTGAGTGACTAGGATAGGATCCATTTAAGGACGATTCTGGAGATGCCCATGTGGTCGATTTCTTCATTGGACGCTTGTAACCTGCTAAACCTTGAAACAGCTGCAGAATTCTCAGCTAGCTACGGAATCAGGGCAGTTTCCGCAGCTAGGTTGCAAAACCTTATTAAAACAAGATACAGTGTTTTGAAGACCACTACAAAGTATAACCAGACAATTTTGGACAATTTGAACCTATCAAAGCAGTTGAGTTTCATTTTTTTCATCATTTTTTTTTATTGAATCAATTGAAATGTTGAAGTTTATTTTGTCTCCTTTTTTTTTTTTTTACATAACAATTTTTTTTCTGATCCTCCAGATCACACAAAGTGCAGGAGGAGAGCATACTCAAGAATTATTATTTCTTTTTTTTTTTTTACTTAACAATCCTTTTTCTGATCCTCCATATCACACGAAGTGCAGGAGGAGAGCATACTCAAGAATTGTTAATTTTTTTTTAGATGCAAGAAATAAGGTCTCCTAATTACACTTCCCCGGCAACGGCGCCAAAATGTCTAGTCAATTTAACGTCTTAAATTGCTCTACATAAATTATCAATCCGGGTATCGTAAACTGATGAAGTGTGGTGCACCATATGTGCTTAGTTAACCTTTTTCTTACTTCGTTGTTTTATAGATTTTATTTTTTTTTGGGGTTTTGTTTTTGTTGGTTTCCTAAAGTGTCTAATGCAAATGGAAATCCTATTCTAAGGTCTTAAGAATACTTTTAAAGGACAAGTATGGATAGAGATTTCAAGACAAGGTCTATGTCCCTAATGGTAACTTCCAAAACTTAGTACTTCAAAAGATCTTAAAACATGTTATTGATGGAATTAGTACTTAAACAAAAGTGTAAATATGCAGCTACTTCAATCAAAATAGAATGCAATAACCAATCAATGAGCTAGTGACTATGAAACCCAGTATCCTTGCTGCTGTATAAAAAGAAAACTGAAGAAAGTAAAAACTGAACTTAAAGCAACTCAAAGACTAAAAGCAAAGCAACTAATTCACACTACTTCAACTCTTCTGATCCTTTACCCTTCAGCTCAATCTACCTTATGGGAAGCAATCATGAACAAGTTAAGCAATATGATATCTAAATTGCATAAAGGAAACTAATCACACTACTTCAACTCTTCTGATCCTTTACCCTTCAGCTCAATCTACCTTATGGGAAGCAATCATGAACAAGTTGAGTAATATGATATTTAAATTGCATGAAAGCAAATTAGCAAAACAAAACTGAAAGAAATAACAATGCTGAAATTAGAACTCAAAAAAAATAAATCAGCAGAAGGACAAGATGATTCCATCATGTCATTAGTCATTAAAAAGCTATGTGCATTATTAACCTACAATCAAAATAGAATGCAACAACCAAACAATGAGCTAGTGACTATGAGACCCAGTATCCTTGTTGCTTCAGCAGAAGGACAAGATGATTCTATCATGTCATTAGTCATTAAAAGGCTATGTGCATCACTAATCTACAATCAACCGGTTGAACACACTTGCATGAATGAAAAATCTAATCTATCAAACTTGAAAGCAATCAAATAACATAATGAAATCAAAGCAATATTTACAAAATGAAATCTACTCTACCTTACATTCTAATGTGCTCCATGACATCTACTTCACATCTCCTTCCATGTTGAGAACATCAAAGCTTTATTCAAATTCTTCAAAAGTACAAAGTACAACAAAGTTCTCCAAAGCTTTCAAAAGCCATCAAGGAAGAAGTACACACTTAAGAACTAGGGACTAAAGACTAACAAATGAAGGAGAAAGATCTCCTATTTATACAAAAAGATGAGAAGCCATCTCATTAATGAGAGTCCATGAATCTCTCCCTCTACCTCTAGAGTCCTAATCAAAATAGGAACTGATAAGACACATGTCTTCTTAGAGTTACAATACAATTAGGAGATGTGACACATATCCTCATGATCCCATGATTTTTTCCAACCAAATTCGAATTTGGCCTTAGAGTGCCACATAAGGGTCTTCTAGAGATCTCCTTTCAACCTACACATGTCAACAATCTCAACCCAATTGTTAGGTATAAGCATATGCACATTATTTTCTAATGTTTAACCACAAATTCACTTAAAAGGCTTAGAAATAATAAAGATTGGAAAAACATAAAGGTGGCCCAATGATAATGAAAGTGGGATGAATGTGGTGACATAGTAGTGAAATGGAGGTGATATAATGGACATAATAGTGAAAGTGTAATGGAAATGAATGAAATTTTCAAGACTCAACATACCCCCCAACTGAAGCTATTGCATGTCCTCATGCAATATATATTACATTAACGCTTTTGATCCTTGAGCTTTGGTTTAATTTTGCATGATATCATTTGATAACTTCATATTTCTGCAAAGTGTTTTACTTGAATTGCAACATGGTTGGTTCTTGTGTTACAACCATTTTTATTTTTATTTTTTTGTTGCCTTCTATTTTGATCTTTGAACTTTTCATAATGATATTTTGATTATTGTTGCAAAGTATATCTTTATTGGATTGCATGATGGTTGGTTCTTGTGTGACAACCATGATTTTGTTTGTATCCAATTTATCTTTTAAGCACTTTTTCAAAAGCCATTATATGCTCATAATAGCAATGTAATAATTAATATATGTTGGAAGTATGTGAGCTCCTGAATATGATATGGACATGGCAAGATATGAATATGAATGTATTCCCCCTCCCCCCAACTAATGGTATTGACAATTTTATGAAATGAGGAAGAGAAATGTTTTTCCAACAATTATCATTCTAGCTTTTTATAGAATTCTATGGTTAAAAGTTAGAAAATGAAGTACTTTCACTTACCCTTTAGAATGGATGAGTTGTATGTGTGGTGGCTGAAAAATTCTGATCATATTCTTCTTCAAGTGGCTGAACAAGAGGAGTCATGGATAGAGAGATAAGATGACTTTTATTGCTTCTACTAAAACTTGCTGAATCTGCTCCAAAATGCTGAAAATAATAGTCTTCAAGTCTTCAAAACTCATTGGCACAATTCCTACTATGTGAAAAGATGTTCTGATGTCGAACATAGTAGGAAATTTTTGGCTTAGTGGTCATTAATGGATGCCACTAGTCAACACGAGAACTCTCACCATTGATGACAATGAGAGTCAAGATGCCCAAACACATCTTGCTAAGTACGAATGAATTTGTTGATGTCGAGTCACCTAGAAGATCTAACAAACAAGGGATATTAATGTATTCCCATTGTTTGTCAGCATGAGGACTTGCCATTAAGGCATGCAAGCCTCAAGGTGTTTTTACAAAGAACTTAGACTCAAAGGACTATTAACTAATAATTTGGATTGAAGCAGGGCTTATTTGCGGAATGAAAATGACAAGGAATGGAAGATGAAAATGGAAAATGGCAATGGAGAACATAAATGGTAATGGCAATAAGCATGTGAATGAGCCTCTTGCTTTTATTTGTGGTTTATGAATGGACAAAAAGAGATGGAAAGTGTATGTGAATGTAAGTGGAAAGTATGGAGTGGAATGAGGTGAATGGTTTATTATGAAGTATGGATGGATGTGATGGAGACAATAGTATCTGAAAGTTTTTCAAGTGTTTGGATCTGATTTTGCATTAGCATATTTCCTCTTTGTTGTTGATCATCCTCTTAGGAAACAAATTGGTCTCTTAGAGAGACACCATTTTCTTGTAGTCATTTGTCCTTCCTCCTGGAACCTGCAAAAAAAAACTAATACTTCTTCTGCAATGGAATGTAGGATTATCAAAGGAGAGAGATGGTCAATCTCTCTAGTTACGATATTTACACAAAAAACTAAGAATTTGTATTAGTGAAACAAGTTCTCAAAGGAAAAATCAAAAGAATTTATACCTGATTTGGAATTAGTGCCTCAAGTTGATGTTGCTTCTTTTCAGCGATTTATTTCATTATTTGCCATTTCAAACCCAAATGATGGATTTCTCATTGTGTAGATCTTGTTGAGATCTTTCCAATGGTACTTAAATCATCAAAATCTAATTTTGTATGAGAAAGATAGGCTGATTTGAACAATGAGGTTTTTCTAGCTGCGGAATTAGACTTTAGCTGCGGAATGTACACGGTTCTGTAGCTAAAAATCTTGGATACAAAGTTAGCCATTCATTTTTCATCATCAATCCAAAATTAATCAATACCTTCAGAAAAGTGAGCAAATAACTTATTCATTTCATTGATTCAAAATTATTATTTTTTGTTGACATGCAGCGACTTAGTGTGGCGACTCAGTGTGGCGACTTAGTGATAACACACAATTTGACTTCCTTTTGACCGGGGTCTTTTTCATCAAATTTGACTGAATGAATAGGACACCATCCATGTATTGACATTTCCCTAGCTACCCATGTGGCTTGTTTTGCTTGATGACACCTGCAACCTAGAGTTTAACAAAACAGCTGCGGAAAGTTGGGCCAGCTGCGGAAAGTGGCTTGTTTCTGCAGCTGATGAAAACAGAGTGTAGAAAGTACTGGAGTGGCTGTGTGCGTGGAAGAGGAAAAAAAATAAGGAGGAGTGAAGGCTGCAACAAATTGTTGTCCAACCTCAATAGATACTTCAAAGACTGTTAGAGGCCAAGATGCTGTGAAGAGCGGATAGAAGAACAATGCAAAGTTTTTTTTTTTTTGGCTAAAAATATGATCAAGCTGCCAAGCACATCAAATTAAACACGTACACAAAACATGTTAATGAAGACAAGATCCATGAGTAGTAGCACTGTGCCGATATTTTAGCAAGTAAAACGCCGAGTCATAGGAATAACTGTTGGAGAAGTGCCGTATTTGTTTACACGTCTTTATTGCTGGCCGTGAAACTGAAACACAGTCACACGTCGCATGGGACTGTTAGTTATTAAAGACATGTAATTAAGCTTGAATAACAGCACATTGTTGATTCCTATTTGGATTTCTCTTCCTCAGGCACGTGGAATTGAAGCACACATCAAACTATCAGTTAATTAACTCAAATTCCGTTTTTGTTCACGCAGCGGCAAAAAAGAGGCTCCAAAGAACCGAGGATTTCTCCCAGACCGCCACAAATTTCTTCAAATGGTTTCTGGGTTATCTAATTAACCCACCTGGCAAAAAAACTCATGTTTTATTTTCTTGAAATTCATCTCTGTTTGGGCAAATCGAACGTTTGAAGTTAGACGTTTTTCTGTTGTTCACGTTTTTCTGAGTTAATTTTTCTTTTTATGTTGTTCTGCATTCGGCCCGTAGAATTTCGAATTAACTGTTGGATGCATTCTCATACATGTTGGGCAACACATAAGGCCACATTGCATTCTTTGGAAGACACGGTAGAGGCGCTTAATACCCCTTTGAAGCATGACGCTTATTCAGTGATCGAGTTTTTGTTGTATCTACAGACGATGGAGTTTGTCGTTCTTCCTCTAATTTTGTTTAATGTTAAGTAATAGCTCAAACAAAAAAACAACAGCCCCTTTTACAACAATTTGTGAGCCCCGCAAACCCAAAATAATGGTGATTTTAATAGGGTGTTCCAGTGGCTAATTTTTCATCATCATGGCCCAATTCGTTCCCTCTAACAAAAAGCTTAATGTGCTTCTGTTTTTATTTTGTCATGGGAGTGAACATGAGCAGGGTTCAGTGTATTTTTTCAGTGTGAATTATTCAATTCTACAACCTAGCCCCTATGTGCTGCTCGTAGCTTTAGATTTTTTTCTAAAAAGTCCTTGCTTCAATCTAATTTTTTCATATATACAATGCAATTTTTTTTATTTTTTTTTTATGTTGCAGGTTTGTTTCAGGCCAAAGCTTGATCAGGGAGGCAGATTTTTTATTGAAGCCACAGTGAAAACTAGAAATGGAGATAGCCATAGATTGCTTTTCTCTTTTTTTTCTTCTCTGAAATTGTAAAATTTTATAAAAAGGATTAATGATTTTCAATTTCAAGCAGCAAATACTTCAAGAAAAACATGTTAAAAACAGGACTTTGACTGAGGTCCTAGGCTGTTTTTTCATCGATCTGAGCTGAGTGACTAGGATAGGATCCATTTCAGGACGATTCTGGAGATGCCCATGTGGTCGATTTCTTCATTGGACGCTTGTAACCTGCTAAACCTTGAAACAACTGCAGAATTCTCAGCTAGCTGCGGAATCAGGGCAGTTTCCGCAGCTAGGTTGCAAAACCTTATTAAAACAAGATACAGTGTTTTGAAGACCACTACAAAGCATAACCAGACAATTTTGGACAATTTGAACCTATCAAAGCAGTTGAGTTTCATTTTTTTCATCATTTTTTTTTTATTGAATCAATTGAAATGTTGAAGTTTATTGTCTCCTTTTTTTTTTTTTACATAACAATTCTTTTTCTGATCCTCCAGATCACACAAAGTGTAGGAGGAGAGCATACTCAAGAATTTTTTTTATTTATTTTTACTTAACAATCCTTTTTCTGATCCTCCAGATCACACGAAGTGCAGGAGGAGAGCATACTCAAGAATTGTTAATTTTTTTTTTTTAGATGTAAGAAATAAGGTCTCCTAATTACACTTCCCCGGCAACGGCACCAAAATGTCTAATCAATTTAACGTCTTAAATTGCTCTACATAAATTACCAATCTGGGTATCGTAAACTGATGAAGTGTGGTGCACCATATGTGCTTAGTTAACATTTTTCTTACTTCGTTGTTTTATAGATTTTATTTTTTTTTGGGGTTTTGTTTTTGTTGGTTTCCTAAAGTGTCTAATGCAAATGGAAATCCTATTCTAAGGTCTTAAGAATACTTTTAAAGGACAAGTATGGATAGAGATTTCAAGACAAGGCCTATGTCCCTAATGGTAACTTCCAAAACTTAGTACTTCAAAAGATCTTAAAACATGTTATTAATGGAATTAGTACTTAAACAAAAGTGTAAATATGCAGCTACTTCAATCAAAATAGAATGCAATAACCAATCAATGAGCTAGTGACTATGAAACCCAGTATCCTTGCTGCTGTATAAAAAGAAAACTGAAGAAAGTAAAAACTGAACTTAAAGCAACTCAAAGACTAAAAGCAAAGCAACTAATTCACACTACTTCAACTCTTCTGATCCTTTACCCTTCAGCTCAATCTACCTTATGGGAAGCAATCATGAACAAGTTAAGCAATATGATATCTAAATTGCATAAAGGAAACTAATCACACTACTTCAACTCTTCTGATCCTTTACCCTTCAGCTCAATCTACCTTATGGGAAGCAATCATGAACAAGTTGAGTAATATGATATCTAAATTGCATGAAAGTAATTAGCAAAACAAAACTGAAAGAAATAACAATGCTGAAATTAGAACTCAAAAAAAATAAATCAGCAGAAGGACAAGATGATTCCGTCATGTCATTAGTCATTAAAAAGCTATGTGCATTATTAACATACAATCAAAATAGAATGCAACAACCAAACAATGAGCTAGTGACTATGAGACCCAGTATCCTTGTTGCTTCAGCAGAAGGAAAAGATGATTCTATCATGTCATTAGTCATTAAAAGGCTATGTGCATCACTAATCTACAATCAACCGGTTGAACACACTTGCATGAATTAAAATTGCATGAATGAAAAATATAATCTATCAAACTTGAAAGCAATCAAATAACATAATGAAATCAAAGCAAAATTAAACACACTTGCATGAATTAAAATTGCATGAATGAAAAATCTAATCTATCAAACTTGAAAGCAATCAAATAACATAATGAAATCAAAGCAATATTTACAAAATGAAATCTACTCTACCTTACATTCTAATGTGCTCCATGACATCTACTTCACATCTCCTTCCATGTTGAGAACATCAAAGCTTTATTCAAATTCTTCAAAAGTACAAAGTACAACAAAGTTCTCCAAAGCTTTCAAAAGCCATCAAGGAAGAACTACACACTTAAGAACTAGGGACTAAAGACTAACAAATGAAGGAGAGAGATCTCCTATTTCTACAAAAAGATGAGAAGCCATCTCATTAATGAGAGTCCATGAATCTCTCCCTCTACCTCTAGAGTCCTAATCAAAATAGGAACTGATAAGACACATGTCTTCTTAGAGTTACAATACAATTAGGAGATGTGACACATATCCTCATGATCCCATGATTCTTTCCAACCAAATTCGAATTTGGCCTTAGAGTGCCACATAAGGGTCTTCTAGAAGTCTCCTTTCAACCTACACATGTCAACAATCTCAACCCATTTGTTAGGTATAAGCATATGCACATTATTTTCTAATGTTTAACCACAAATTCACTTAAAAGGCTTAGAAATAATAAAGATTGGAAAAAAATAAAGGTGGCCCAATGATAATGAAAGTGGGATGAATGTGGTGACATAGTAGTGAAATGGAGGTGAAATGGAGGTGATATAATGTTCATAATAGTGAAAGTGTAATGGAAATGAATGACATTTTCAAGACTCAACATGTACCTAGATGGAGTCTTCTCTTCTATCCTTATCTGTTCCTCTGGTGCCTCTTGAGGTTCTTCTTCATCATCAATCTGATTTGGAGAGTGGTCTTCATCCTCTTTGATATTTTCATAATTCACTTGCCTAGGAATGTATCCTTTTTCATCAACCACTACATCAATGTTGTCAACAATTATTCCAAATCTTTTATTGTAACACTTATATGCTTTGTTGTGGGGAGAATAACCAAGGAGAATGCCTTCATCTGCTCTAGGTTCAAGTTTGCCAAGCTGTTCATCATTATTCTTAATATAGCATTTGCTTCCGAAAATTTTGAAATGCTATACCGAAGGAGTCTCACCATACCAGAGCTCATGAGGAGTTTGAGTGTTGTTCACTCAGACATTTGTTTTGTTGAGAATAACAACCGCAGCAAAAGCAGCTTCACCCCAGAAGGTTGCGGGAGTCCCAGACTCATCAAGCATAGCACGAGCCATTTGTTGGACCGTTCTGTTCATCCTTTCCACCACTCCATTTTGTTGAGGAGTCCTAGCTATAGAGAATTCCCTTCTTATTCCATGTTCTTCACAAAAATCGAAAAATTCATTTGAGGTAAACTCCCCACCTCTGTCGGACCTGAGGCACTTAATTTTGTGATATGATTCGTTTTCAGCCAAGGCTTTGAAAGATTTGAATTTTTCGAATGCCTCATCCTTGTGTTTCATAAGTCCCAACCAAACCATCTTGGAGAAGTCGTCAATGAATAATATAAAGTATTCTTCTCCTCGAGGTGACCTTGTCCTAAATGGACCACATACATCTATATGGACTAGTTCAAGAGGCCTGCTGGCTGATCCTTCCTTCTCAGGGAAGTTAGTTCTAGTTTGCTTACCAAACTGACATGATTTGCATATGGTGTTGTCTGGGATTTTGATATCTGGAAGACCACGAACTGCCTGGTATTTGCATGCTTTCCTTATTGGTGAAAAGCTTAGATGCCCCAACCTCTGGTGCCATAACCAATGTTCATCATCTTTGCTCAAATAGCATTGTTGTTGTCCTTCTTCAAATATGTATAAATTATTTGGAGTTCTTCTGCATTTGATCACTGTTTTTCCTGTATCAAGATCACGAACACTACATCCATTTGATCGAAATATTACCTCTGTTCCTTGATCGCACATCTGACTGACACTTAGTAGATTATGCTTCAAGCCATCAACATACAAAACATTTCAAGCTTTGACCTTTTCTTTCAACTGAGCAGTGCCTTTTCCTTTTATGGCTGTAAGGGTATCATTTCCAAAAGAAACTTTCTTTCCCTTTTCTAAAGCAGTATATGATTCAATTTTTTCTTTATCACCTGTCATATGCTTCGAACATCCGCTGTCGATGTACCATAGATTTTATTGTCCTTCTGCATAAAATGCTATCCCACATCTTTCTGTTTGTGGTTCCTTTATTCTCCATGTTCTGGTGCTTGAGGCTTGTTCCTTTGTCTGCCGAAACTTGCTCCTGCATTCAGAATCTTCATGACCAAAGTTATTACAAATAGAACATTCAATTTCATTTTCAAGGGCAGAAAAGTTGTTATAGGTCCTTTTCGTAATCCCAATCATACTTCTTTGTTTTTGAGCTTCTCTAGTCATGATTGTCTTATAAGCAACACATTGAGCTGCTTTGTGACCAAAGTTATGGCAAGAGAAACATTGGCCATTGAAGAAACTTTTGTGATTATCAAATCTACCAGCCAAATGATTGTAATTTCTATTGTCATCCATTCTTGAAGCAAATTGAGAATATTTTACCTGTGGCTGGTTGTAGCTTTTGTTCACCCTTAAGATGGATTGCCCATGGTTTACCTGGTAGTCTTTGTTTGTTCTTGATGTAATTCGTCCCTGCCTTACCTGGTGATCTCCATTGGGCTTTTTCTCATTCCTCCTTGTTGCATCAAGATAACTCTTCGAGGTGGATGCTTGAGATGTTTCTCCATTATAACTGTTGTTGGGAAAAGTATCTATTCATAATGCCCCTATCCCACTCTAAGGTATGACAGTGCCTTAGCAACAAACAAGGAAAACTGCTTGAGTATTCTTCTTTATGAAATGTAAATGAAGAGGAAGGATGTAACTAACCTGTGTCTTTCGCTAGTTTGTTGATCCAATCGCTCTTCCATTTGTTCGCTTCCCGCTGCCTGCTCCCTTACTGGCCCAGCTTCACTAAATTCCTGCAAGATCATAGAAGAGAGAAACTACACGAAGATATAGATTTACATTCACAAAAAGCTCAAGATCAGATTAAGCTAAACATGCAAATATAACAAAACATCACTGATATACAAGCATGTAGAAGAAACTCAAATAGTTTTATTGATATGATAAGAAAGTCCAAGAGGAGATACAACCAAGTGAGTCCCGATCCAGCATGTACCTCCCAGCAAAGGAATACCTTCCTCACCTCCAACAAAGCATAAATCACCCAATGTACTAATCTCAATCTCAAACCAACAGCAATTCTCTGCAAAGTACAAAATTCCAGCCTCTGGATCTCTGGGATGAGGGATCCATATATAGATGTAAGCAGAGAGGATGAGTCAGCTTATGTTTTGACTTGTGGCTTCTCTCTGTCAGTTCTTGCTTCCACTTGGAGACTGAGAGCCTCTTACTCATCATTGGTCGAATTCAGTGAGGCAAGTGTCATTGAGGAAGATTCTGGAAGCTTCCATTGTTTGTACACCTCGCGGAATGACACTGCCATTTGGCATTTCTTGCTCAGCGCACCCTGGTAGTGCATTTAGGTGCGTTGCAACACACCTAGCTAGTGTACTGGGGTGCTTTGCAACGCAGGCAGCTAGTGGAGCACTTGAATTGATCCTGATTTGACTGATTCTGAGTAGTTTTTGGTGGAGAACTTCTGGGAGAAGCTGTCATTGGTTGACCTTGTTCCTTTAGGGGCAGGAACAACACTTTTAGGGACTTTGGATCCCTTGGATTATGGACATTTCATGCTTATAGCTGTAAGGCACAAAAATGTCTATAACAGTTGCCCCCTAAAGTATGAGGCCGTTTATCGAGTGAAATGCTTTATTAGGAGGATCCGAAGTTCTTTCAATGCTAGGAGGAGACCTGTAATAAGATACAATACAATACATTATTTTTCATACTGTTTTCATGATCTAGCTGAGGCGGGCATTCCCATGCTCAACTTTATAAATTCATTTTTATGTACATAGGACAGACAATCGTCTGACGATAGACTGATGATTCTGATGAAATCATCATCCTTTTGGTAGGATAATTATCTGTTCTGCAATGTTGTACATGTCAATGTCTTTATTTTTCCTGAATATATATCGCAGCCCTGATGGATGAAACCAGATCCGGGGTCTTCAATCTTGTCCGATCTTCACTCTAAGTACAAGTCGATCCATGTGAGAAATGTTTTGAAGTCGAACATGGAAAGACATCGCTTGATTACCAGTCAATGATGTAAATTGTTAACAAACGCGAGAGGAATCACCGATAATGATAATGACCCTCAAAGTACTGCAGTACAATTCACGTGGTGTGAATAAAGGACTTGGCATCGAACACCACGCAAAATCTTTTGGTCGAAGGTCATTGATGTATACCTGTCGCCGGAAGTGAGAAACTTTCCATTGAGGCATGCAAGCTTCAAAGTACTGAAGGGGGTGTTCTTAGATCAACTTCTTGGATAATGAGCTGATGTCAAGAAGAAGCGACCCGTCAAATGAGGGCCTTGATGAATCCCACATCAGTGACACGGAACGGAGCAAATGATTTTGATGGAGGTGAAAACGATCTGATGATATATGGTTCAGGGTGGCGGTCATGAAAGAATGAAGTATAATGTATGGCAGTGGATGGGACACGGGTGACTTCTCTAGATGACTTCTCTTGAACATATCGGCGACACTTATATGATGGATTGGTAGCATTTACCCCAAAGGTGGATGGTATGGAGAGACCATGGTGATGTGACCGGTGAATGAAACAACCCAACCCGACTCAGGCACGGAGTGGAAGTGTCATGTTCAAGAGCGACTTGCTACCAATAAAGGTTCTTTGAGTTTCTTCCCAATTTTTCCCCAGTCATTGCTGACCAGTACCTCTTTATTTTTGTCAAGCTTGAGGAGGATAACATATGCTTGTTCTATAATTTGCCCTTCGGGCAAACCCATCGCTATGTTTTAACGAGCCTAGCGATAGTGAAACTCGTTCTCGTCTAAAGACAAGTTTGTCGCTATTAATCTTTTTAACGAGTCTAACGACAAAGATAACTCGGTCCTTTTCATTTTTAGAGAGTCTGAAAAGGTACGTAAAGTTAACTCCGGAGTTCCTTTTTCGTCATCTAATCCCTTAAGTCCGAAAAAGTATAAAACAATACAGAAGGGATGAATTTTCGATAGTTTTAACGAGCCGAACAAAACAAGCGCTCGATCTTTTTGTGCAATAATCCCTCAGGTCCAAAAAGATTAAAATCTAGAGGAGGGATAGCACTTCCTGTCGCTTTAACGAGCTGGAAGGCCAAAACTCGGCAATCTTTTCATATTTTACCAGTCATATGAAAAGATCTTAAAGAAGACTCGTCTTTTGAGGAACGAGTGATAAAATGGGTAGCAGCTGATTCCAGGTAAGGGTTGGAATTTTCCAATCACGGCAGTGTCACAAGGATGGCTAGTGAAATCACTCTTCGCAGCTGTTCCTCAAAATGGGTAAACAATCAAATGGAGGTGAATGATCGGCCAATGGAAAAGTGGAGGTGACGGTGCAAACACGACCAAGGCTTTAATGGCTGATAATGTTACATTCACGGTGGTTATTTACCGGATGATAGTTCATTTTTTAATGAGCTTAAACGCGGGTTGAAACACTTGCTCGATCTTATGTTTATTTTTTAACGAGCATGAACTATGTGCTAAAACTGCTCGATTAATCCAGTCATATGATAAGAATGTCTCATGTAAGATGCCATTTTTTGTGGAGCTTGCGCCTTACAAAGCTCTGCCCCGCATCCTTTCGCTATGCAAGTTCGGAAATGACTAATCCTACGAGTTTAAAGGGTTAGCCTACAGGTTTAAAGGGAGGACCTAAAAATTTAAAAAATAAATAGCCGCCCCTTGCTTGCACTCCAAAAGGTTTGCATGCCCCCAGGTATAAAACAGAGTTTCGAAGTCTCCCTTTATTCGAGCTGACAAAACATTCGTTTTATCAGGAAGGGTCACCCTTTATTCGAGTTGACAAAACATTTGTTTTATCAGGAAGGGTACTACCTCTTACAGGCTACCCAAAGATTGTTCTATTTACAGTGTAAACAAAACACTTCTCTGGTGATGTCTACCGAGATAAACAAAGGTGAGTGACAACGAGCGCCACACACATAACTTTGGCAAGAGAATCTTATTCTAGAATAACCCCTATCTCAATCACGGACAGGGTACAGACTAGTCATATTCTCCCGCGGAAACCTACCCTATACCCAAAGTTTTCCTACCGAAGCAGACCAGGATGCATGCCCCCTGGGTTCCAGTCATATCCCTCTGAATTACTCGCGCTCTTCAGGAGGACGAACCGTGGATTGAGACATTTCTTGCGCGAAGAGACCATTTAGGGATGGTATATGACTATTTGCGATGCATGATCCGGGAAATGAAAGTTGGTCCACGAGCTTGACCACTCTTCCTTCGTGCGGAAAACACATTACTCTAAAGAGTGAGGAGACGATGGCTCCCATGCAATAAATATAGTCTCGTCCAAGGAGTAGGTTATAATCCAAGGGTACTTGAACGACCATCACGTTCATTTGAACGGTCTTCCCTTTCAATGTTATGGGCACATTGGGGAGGATCCCTAAAGGTCGACTGGTTCCTTTATCAAAGCCTGTCAGATTTCTCATCTCAGGCAAAAGCGATGGCGAACCAAGCACTTTCCAAGCAGTAGAGGAAAGGATACTCACAGAAGCCCCCTCATCTATGATGGTACCAGCCATGACCATTCTATATATTTGGACGATAATTCTGAATGGTATGCTTGCTGGCAAACGGGGTCTGCCTAGTTGATTCCAGTCGAAGGAGACAACTAGGTTGCTTGGAGGTGGGACCGAGTAGACGGTCGGGTACGGCTCTGACGAAATTCCTTCCTGTGATAAAGGAATGGGTAGGTTGCCCCCGTGTTCGTCGGAGTCTGTGTTGATGAAGAGAATTTGGATGGTGTCATCCTTGTTCTCTTCAGTGACTGTGTCATTCGAAGATAAATCCTCTGAAGGCAAGACCGGGTCAACTGCCACCTCGACCTTTTGACTTTCGTCAGGTATGGATTCAGCTGGTTCATCTTCAATGACCGGCGCTTCAGCTGACCACTTGAGCGGGCTAGCTGGATTCTCAACTAACGAAGGACTCGGCAAGAGTTTTTTATATCTAGGAGGAAGTCGTAACAGTGAAACCGGACAATCATCCAAAACTCTTTTAGCTTCGTCTAAGAAGGGACAACGGTGGATGGCGTGATTGCCTTCGCACAGTTTACAGGGAGATCTAGTTCTCCCTTTTTGTCCTGGGACTTCACTTTCGCTAGTTGACGGTGTGCTTTCAACATGGCTATCAGAGGTTGACGTCACCGGATTGTGCAAACGGGGAGACCAGTCCCTTAGTATCCGAGGGATGCAGGGATAATCCCTGTGAAAGTGGTCTCCCTTGCAAATGACACATGGCGATTTAGGCCTGGTCAGTGCAGTGTGTGGATTTTCGTTAGATGACACTCGTTTGCCCCCAGTCGCTTTTGGCTCCTTCTTCTTCTTCTCTTTCTTCTTCTTTTCCTTCTTCTCCTTAGGAACTTGACTTTTGGCTTTGCCAACCCCATCAAGCGAAGACGAAGGAGGAGAGGAAGAATTAGAGGAGGTAGAAGGTTGGTGGGTAACTCTGGACTGGTCTAACTGCTGATTCGATTGTTCAGGAATAGTGGTGTTCTGAACGACATTGGTTGAGAAGAGCCAGACCGGCAAGCCAATTGTCAGTCCTGGAAGCGACAATGTGGCCATATGGGGCGCACCAACATCTCCCCAAGAGGAGAAGGGACTAGGATTTCCACCAAGGGGAATTCCTTGGTTGGTAGGCTCCATTTTCTCAACCTAAATATCAACGCAGGAAAAAAGGGTATGAATATTCCATTTAAAATAAATTTTAACAACGCTTGGACACAACTTGCTTTTTCAATTTTAAAGAGTCGAGAAAAAGAAAAAGATGACTCTATTCTCCTTCGATTTTTAATGAGCCTGAAGTGACAAGTGCTCAGATGGACCTTTTCCGTTAAGGAGTCTGAAAAGGAACGAAAGGGACTGCTCTGGAGTTCTAGGTAGAGGGTGTGCCAAACCAATCGCAAAACCGCAGAATACTTTTTAGGGTACGGGCGGTCAATCTTCCCGAATGCTATGTTCAGTGCATTGCGATCAGTAGGGCGGCCAACACGGCTTCCTATGGATAAAGGTTTTATGCCTATACGGGTCTCCCTATATATACTCAATGGTACGTGGGAGAACAATCCGTACTGGCACTTATCGTCTCTCAGGAGGAATCACCCAACCATCAATGAGGCCGACAGTCACCAGGTTTTACGACGCCGGAACACGTCTCTAGCCTAGACCTCTATGTTGTGCGTTAAGTTCCAATTCGTTGTTAAGTTCATTCAATTTATTTTAGGTTGATCTTTCTTAGAAGTTTGCCTTTTTGGATCACCACGAGATGTAGATGAAATTCCTAAATGCAATCTAAAGATGATAAGCAAGCATTTATCTCTTTTCAACAATGAAAATCCTAGCTACAAGGGGAAAAGAAAGACACAATCTTTTCTCAAAGAGAAAATAGCACACTGTAAATGCACTTTTCCTAAATCAAACCATACAAACTATCAATATGCAAATGCACAAATGCATGTATTTGTTTTCAGTTTCTTAATATTGATGCCTAAAAAGAAAGTTTTGTACAAATTTGAATTTGATTTCAAGTGAAAACACAAACAAGTTTCTTTTTGAAATCAAAAAGACGATTACGACACTTTATGATTTTGAAGTAAACACTTGTTTCGACACTAGAAATTCACAAATTCAAACCAAAAGACAAAAGTAAAAGCGCAATCAACTGTCAACAGCAAACAAATTTACTCCTAAGATCAAAACGACACTTACGACAGGTCTAGATCTAAGGGCGACAATATGACTAGTTTACTTTTGTAATGGGAAACTGCAAATGATGTAACAAATACACAAAAGCAAATACAGTTTCTTTTATACAGCTGAGGTGGAATTAAGGCAAATAAAAGGGGTTTTCAGATAGGTACACACACTGATAACAGGCTGCAAAAAATCAGAGATAAAACTGAACAAAATGAAGCAAAGAACCACAGCTGCACAGGGCAAAGGCTGATCAGCGCACCTGTTGCACAGAGAAACTGAATTTCAGCGCAGGTAGCCCTCTCGGGACCTGCGTTGAAATGCAGAACCTCTTCACAGAGCCTGTGCTGAAGCAGAAACGAGAATTTTCTCTGGGTTCTGGGTCACGGTTTGCAGTTTAATCTATGGTTTTTGGCCGGATAAAAGCTATCAATAAGGTACAATTAGAAGGATGATTTAAAGGAGGACTAAGAGCTATCACAAAGGGCAGTTAGAGCATTTGTGGATCAGCTGTTCAGATCATAAACAGGCCCAGTGAATGGACTAGAGTAGCAGATCTCTACTTTGCATTTGTAAATGGCAAATGCAGTTCGATTCGCCACTCCTAAGTTTATGAGAAGAACAACAATAGAAACACAAATAAACTAACTAGATACGATCCCCAGTGGAGTCGCCATTCTGTTTTTGGGAAAAGTATCTATTCAGAACGCCCCTATCCCACTCTAAGGTGTGACAGTGCCTTAGCAACAAACAAGGAAAACTGCTTGAGTATTCTTCTTTATGAAATGTAAATGAAGAGGAAGGATGTAACTAACCTGTGTCTTTCGCTAGTTTGCTGATCTAATCGCTCTTCCCTTTGTTCGCTTCCCGCTGCCTGCTCCCTTACTGGCCCAGCTTCACTAAATTCCTGCAAGATCACAGAAGAGAGAAACTACACGAAGATATAGATTTACATTCATAAAAAGCTCAGGATCATATTAAGATAAACATGCAAATATAACAAAACATCACTGATATACAAGCATGTAGAAGAAACTCAAATAGTTTTATTGATATGATAAGAAAGTCCAAGAGGAGATACAACCAAGTGAGTCCTGATCTAGCATCTACCTCCCAGCAAAGGAATCCCTTCCTCACCTCCAACAAAGCATAAATCACCCAATGTACTAATCTCAATCTCAAACCAACAACAATTCTCTGCAAAGTACAAAATTCCAGCCTCTGGATCTCTGGGATGAGGGATCCATATATAGATGTAAGCAGAGAGGATGAGTCAACTTATGTTTTGACTTGTGGCTTCTCTCTATCAGTTCTTGCTTCCACTTGGAGACTGAGAGCCTCTTACTCATCATTGGTCGAATTTAGTGAGGCAAGTGTCATTGAGGAAGATTCTGGAAGCTTCCATTGTCTGTACACCTCGCGGAATGACACTGCCATTTGGCATTTCTCGCTCAGCGCACCCTGGTAGTGCATTTAGGTGCGTTGCAACGCACCTAGCTAGTGTACTGGGGTGCTTTGCAACGCAGGCAGCTAGTGGAGCACTTGAATTGATCCTGATTTGACTGATTCTAAGTAGTTTTTGGTGGAGAACTTCTGGGAGAAGCTGTCATTGGTTGACCTTGTTCCTTTAGGGGCAGGAACAACACTTTTAGGGACTTTGGATCCCTTGGATTATGGACATTTCATGCTTATAGCTGTAAGGCACAAAAATGTCTATAACAATAACCCAGACCTGTCTTGATTAGTGGAGAACGTTGTACATTGATAATCTCATCTAGAGTTTCAGATCCTTTAACAAATTTAAGATTAAGAGCCTTTTTTTTCTCAATTTCTTTTCTAAGGCCAACAATTTCACATTCTAACTTCTCAAGAGATTTTTCTTTTTCATCAAGTTGGAATTGCAGAGTATCAATGATCATATATTTTTCTTCTAAACATATTTTGAGTCGAGAAATCTCTTCATAAAAACCATCTACATCTATAGCGTCCATGTAATCATCATCTTCAAAGGCCATTAAAAGTTTATAATCATTACCTCGTTCATCTTCGTCACTATTTGATAGGCCATCACTGTATTCATGAGTGTAGTAACTTTTCTTATTTGCATTTTGTTTCTTGTTCCATCTAACAGGTTCCTTCCCTTTGTCAATATTATCCTTGTGAAGACATTTGGCAGCATAGTGACTGACTCTTCCACAAGCAAAGCATTTGAAAGGTAACATACCTCGGAAACGACCAGTACCCCGTTGAATATTTCTGACAAAATTTGATTCTTCTTCTTCTTCTGACACGTGTCCTGACTCATAGTACTCTCCTTTGCCTGAAGCCTTGAAGGTAGCTTCTCTCCTGTCTGATGGACCTCCTTTCCTCATTTCATAAGCAATTAGAATTCCATGCAGCTGTGACATTTTAAGGCTTTGTAGATTCTATTTTTCTTCTATTGCAGAAACTTTAGATTCAAACCTAGGGGACAAAGATCTTAGAACTTTCTCAACCACAACAGCCTCTTTTATTTCTTCACCCAAATTTTTCATACAATTAACAATCTCATCTACACGAAGAAAATAGTTAGCCACACTTTCATCATTATACATCCTGAGATTTTCATACTGAATCCTGAGGGTTTGAAGTTTTGCTCGTTTTACTTGATCATCTCCTTCATAGCTCAGAACAATCTTGTCCCATATCTCTTTTGCGGATTTAAACTGCATTACCTTGACAAATTCTGATTGAGATAGGCATCCTAATAGAGTATTGACCGCCTTTGCATCTGTTTCATATTTCTTCTTCTCAGCCGGATCTGTAGGAGTTGCTGATGGAAACGTATACCCTGTATCTATGATATCCCAAACTTCTGTACCAAGAGATTGAAGATAGGCAATAAGTCTTACCTTCCAATAAACGAAGTTTGTCCCATAAAAAATTGGTGGCCTGATTGATGCTTCCCTCTCGTAGTTGCTCATGATGAAAGATTTTTCTTCAAGTGATCAAGCTTCTTCTGAAGAATCCGCTCTGATACCAATTGTTGGAAATAATACTGAGAGGAGGGGGGTGAATCAGTATTATCAAATTCTTTTCAATATACCTTCTAGATTTATACTTTAATTTATTCTTCAGATATTGATCATTAATTTGTATGTCAGTGCCATATAATAATGAAGAAGAACAAGAAAAATAGATAGGCACACCAAAGAACACCAGATATAAGGTGGAAACCCAATGTGGGTGAAAACCACCTGCTGCAATATGTCTCTATCTTCTTTCAATTAAAAACTTCTTTTACAAGGATTTTGTACTGGTGCAGTCCTTTACCAGTATGCAGGCTGCAACCTACAGAGAGCTACAACTCTCTCTCGTTTTCCAGTCTCTCCTGGAAGGGAGCTACAACCCCCTTTGCTCTTTTACTTCTTTAAGGACCACGTTTCATTAATTTTCAAACTGGATCCAAGAAGATCAAATAATCATAAAGTACATGCAAATCACCCAATCTCCTTATACAATCAACCAATGAATCACCCAACTTCTCAAAATGTTGTAAACAGAAAAGTACTACCAGAAATCTAAACCCAGAACTCTGCAGCAATAGATAAAAGACAGCCAACAAATGTTTCAATATAGGTCCGCAACTTCACTAATAGTAGCCTGCGAATACCCGCAGCTCTTCTGTGTCTAAACTGCACAAATCCACACCTGGTCGGTCTACTGCTCTGCGTATCTCTACACCACTCATTCTGCTGCCCTGCATACCTTTGCTCAGATTCGCACCTGCACTATCCATCTGACAGCGTACCTCCACAACTTGTTCTTCTGTTTCCCTGCGAACCTCCGCACTGTGTCTTCTTCTGCACTGCATACCTCGCACTGCACCTTCTGTTGCGCTACGTACCCCCACACTGCGCCTTCTCCTGCGCTGCGTACCCCCACATTCATGCCATGGATCGCCTGCGAACCTCTGATTAGGGCCAAATTAACAGTCTTCCAATGTGCCACAGACAGTCAGATCCATAGATCTGATCATGCACCTGAGAGATCACGACTTATCAATAGATTCGCCTTAATTTTTCTCCTTGATTTAGATCTAGCTTTTAAAACCAATCACCCAAAATTTCAGATCTTAAGATATTCAAATTTCACAAGTGTCTAGCCAAGTGATCTCTTTTCCCTTTTATAGGCAAGCCCTTATTCAAACCATGGGACAAAACCATTGAAAACCAATACAAGGGATCCAAACAGGGGTTCAAATAATTTAGATCCTATACCACGGGCCAAAACCATAGGATCATGAACGACGGGCTAAATACCAAGGGCCAAACATAAGAAACCCCACGTGAGCGCGCTTCTCTGCATTGGAGTGAGTGAACTAGGGGACCGCACCTTATGAACGGATAACCTGCGGGTATGTTCGCACTTCCTAGATGGCGAACCTGCGGGTCCGCACCTTTTGAACGATGCACCTGCGAACCTCTTATTTTCCATCATTTTGAGAGCCTGAAACAGAGTTTTGCCACTTGAGTGAGTTGCCATCAAGTACAACACCTGTACCAGAGAGCCAAACCAGAATCATAATGCCAACAAATCCCCCCCTTTAAATAGGGGGCATTCCATGTGAATATCATGGGTCAATACCATGTGCCATCTTTATTTTTATTAATACTAATATTAGGGTTAATAATGTTTTTTTTTCATGGTATTAATAATATTTTTTCCCATGGTATTTGGCCCATAGGCTTCACCTAAATATAACACATTTTTTGAGTATTCGTAAATATAAGGTGGCTTATGGAGTAAATATAAAAAAATGTTTTATTTATTTACCACACCTCTCGTTTATTTATATTTTTATTAATTTACCATATGTTTTTTATAAATATGGTATTTGGCCCATAGGATTCAATTAAAGAAAACCTATTTTTTGAGCTTTCTTAAATAGAAAGAGGGTTATGGAATAAATATAGAAAGAGGTTTTATTTATTTACCATACCTCCACTTTATTTATATTTTTATTTATTTACACGCTTGGGTGTTCATAAATATAAGGTGACATATGGAGTAAATATAAAAAAATGTTATATTTATGGTTCCCAGGTGGCGAACCCTGTGTTACGTGAGTTGCGAGGCTGTCCCAGTTGCCGATTCCCCTGTCAACAATATATATATATATATATATATATATATATATATATGTTTTATTTATTTACCATACTGCTCGTTTATTTATATTTTTAATAATTTACCATACCTTTTTTATAAATATGGTACTTAGCCCATAGGATTCACTTAAATGAAACTTCGTTTTTTAGCCTTCTTAAACAGAAAGAGGGTTATGGACTAAATATAAAAAGAGGTTTTATTTATTTACCATACCTCTTGTTTATTTGTATTTTTATTTATTTACCATACCTTTGGAGTAAGTATAAAAAGAGCTTTTATTTATTTACCATACCTCCACTTTATTTATATTTTTATTTATAACTATCATAAATACATTTTCTTGAAAATGAGGGCGAATGGAAGATTGTAACTCCTAATTTCAAGGGCCTAAATTTACTTTTTTTACCCTCTCCCTTAAAATAAGGTGGGCTAACCTCCATACCTAATTTTTTTTGTAAAATAAATTTGAGGCAATTTGTAACAATGTACTATGATACAAAATATTCGCCCAATAAAAATGTAAAACCCCTTAATTTAGCCCAACGGCGAAAATTCACCCCTAAAATTTTCCATGCTTCCCATCTCATCCTCCCAGTGATCTCTGCGCAATTTTCCTTGACAGTGCTCGAAGCCCACATCTAAACCTGAAATGTGCTCTACGCAATTTCAGATCCTTGTCCTCTCTCACAATCACCTGCACCCGAAAACAAAAGATGATGCATTGTGGTAGAATAGGAGATTTCTAGATTTGATGTCGTCTCATCATGAGTGATTGCAGATACAGGTACATGTGTGAGACCTGGTGTGACGACGAACAAGATGAACAGGGAGCGCATGTTAGGAGACTTGTTCATGAATGGATGAACACATGAAGAATTCCAAGTACAAGTGAAGGAGAGACATGCACGTGAAACATCAAGTGAATACCAAGGCCATCGAAGACCCCACACATCTTGTCATGTGGAGGTGAAGCTATGATACACCAAGAGCACATTCATCACTGCCACATCATTACTGTGGGCCATATTGTTGTAATCAATGTAATGTAATGTGGAAGTCCAAGAGACCCACATGTAAAGTTGAAGAGTCATGTAAGTCAAACAGTCACGAGAGAAGTCGAATAGTCACAAGGGTTAGTTTCACCCTTGGCCATATATACCCCTCATTTGTACATGTAAAGGACTTTTCGCCTTGGATCCTCCCACATGGCCATGAGAGTCTATAGTATTTTCTTTGAGGAGAGAGTAGTGGCTCCAACACCCCGCTATTGGGGTTAGTGATGTATGGTGTACCAATGTGTCTTGGAACTTTCACATAATTCATAAGCCTGATAACAGGCCAACACATTTTCACACATGTATTGTATTCATTTGTAAGACTATTCTTTGGATGCTTGTAATGCATGTTTCTTTAACCTGTATTAAGACGGTTGAACTATTTCGGTTGTCGTATTAGTTTCTAACACTATCTCGCCCATGTGTACTATTCTGTCAGACACTTGACAAAATCACTCTCGTAAAATTGTTATAACAACCGTCACACTCATGGGGACTATTCTGTTGGGTGTTGTACGTGATTTTAGTTCATCTTGTGTTTTGTGATTGCTGCATCCATGTGGACTACTCCGCTAGAAGTTACGCATGTCCTTTTGTGTTGTGTGTCTCTAACAGAGTTGGGACTATTCCCTTTCGACTTGAGACTCACTCTTACCCTCTCTCTCTATAGTGAAATAACCTTGAAAAAATTAACACTAAGCACTCACCAGGCATGCAAACCTCATTGTTCGAAGACAAAACAAACCACTGTCATGTGATGACAAGTAAGAGCTAAGGAAAATATTTAAGAAAATGGAAACTAGGCCATCATACCGTATGGGAATCCTACACCAAACAGTGTGAGGTCTAGTTGGGACTTCATACCGGGGAGATCCCCTGAATGTTGGCGGGTCCAGCATCGTCAACATTTCTAGTGCTAGAAGAAGGGTTGCCTGTTGTTTATGGCTAAATGTCCTCTCACCCGAACTCATCGATCATCTAGTCAAGGTAGTAACTCACATTCCCTCTCACTTGCACACAACTTTGAAGTTGGTTACTCCTCACCCCCCAGACATGAACATGAAATTTCATATCAGCACCTCCACTCTGCCTATCCCATCAGTCATCAGTTTGTAAAAGGAGTCAGACTAATCCCAGGAATACAAGATCTTCCATACGCATCAAGGAAGCCAAAGACCATTCCCACAGGAATTGTTGTATCATCAATGGAAGAAGCAGTTCTTACTACACTTGAAGGTCTGGTAGAAGGTGTTGAAAACAGAGAGGAAACTCCAGTCTTCTTACATGGAGAACATGACATCCTCATTATCTTAGGCTCAGACTTCGGTATAGGAGGCTGAGGGGAAGGCAATGGAGGAGGTGGAGGTGGAGACGAACCAACAGACTCAGAGCCAGAATCGTTAGATTTTGAAGAAGAGGAGGAGGAAAAAGAAGAAGAAGACATGTCTGACCAAAACTTGGAATGGATGACTCAGGGACCATTGCTCTCCTAGGTGCTTTACAAAGGATGCCAAAACATTTGGATAGGATGTTGACAAAGTATGACCTTGACAGAACAGTGAAGGCAAAATATCACTTGGACAACTTCTACCTGCAGCTGCAGACACTCAATGTATGACATGATGATGTTGCATGCAAACTATTCCATGTACCTTGGATGGTCGCGTAGCATTATGGTATTGCAACCTTCCTGTCAATTCCATCCATAACTGTGGTATGTTCAAACAAATGTTTTTGGAAAATTTCACTAATGACAAGACCCCAACCATGTTACTCAAAGAGTTGGGAAGTATAAAGATGAAGTCGCAAGAAAAGGTAAAATATTCCAATCAGAGGCTTTTGTGCATAATGAACAAGTTTGCAGTAGACATGAAACCTCATGACTCCATCACTGTCGACTATTATATGTCTACATTGCCAACCAGTATTGCGCAGTTCATCAAGAGAGATGCAAAACCAACATTACCAAAGAACTGCGAAGAGGCGATCCCTGTGGAAAAGGACCTACGCACGATTGGAGTCATCAATGATGATGAACCAACAAAATAATCCAGAGATGCGAGTAGGAAGCCCCAGGCTATGATGAAAATGGGTAATGACAAGGAAGCAAGTAACATTGAAACCCTTACTCATCTTGTCATGAACTTGACAACAAAGGTCGTCGAACTAAAGCAACGAACGATCGAGACATCTGCAAGTAGTCGACCTCCCAGACAATAGAAAGGAAGCATGTCATTAGGTAGCAACCACTTCCCGACTAAAACTACACAGAGCTCCAACTCAATGTTCCAGAGAGAACTGTGTGCAAATAACAATTTTTGCTCATTCCATGAAGACATTCACCCGAAAGGGTCTTGTTCGAAATGGAAGCAAGTTACGGACTCAATATGAAATTGTGCACAAAACGTAGTAAAAAATGCACAATACCAGCCAAGAGATGCAGACAGTGAGGAAGATGTTGCATCTAATGAGGCACCCAACACTCGGCATGTGATCAACATGTATCAGTGCTCACAATCAACGTAGAAAACAAACACTGAGAATTAGCCCCAAAAGAAAAATGGTTGATACAATCTCAAAATTAAAGGGGATCCCCCTACGATTGGGGAGATGCAAGAAAATTTTGAACTATTGAGGAAGGTTGATCCACCAACTGTCCAAAAGAAGAAAGCACAAAGTACTCTCATGAAGATAGCAGTGAACAATAGTACGCCCATGAGCAGTAAATTGCAGAACACTTTGTCAAATAGTACAAACATGAGTCTAACCTCAGATATCTTGGTGAGTCTACCCACCATTGATTACAACATTGTGGAAGATATGAAGAAAACTCATGCAAACATCTGTAGACAGCACAACCTCTAATAGCAAGGGAGAAAGCACATCTCCCTGTTCACTCACAACGGTGCTCAACACACTCGGGATGGAAGAAGAAAACTATGTTTTCCCTCCATTATTGCTTTCATTTGAAATCTTTAACTGCAATGTTCACAACTGTTTGGTTGATTATGGTGCATCAGCCAAAGTCATTCCACTCTCCATTGCCAAGAATATCAATGCGCAGATCATCCAACTAGATCAAACATGTGTACCAACCATTGGTGAACTTAGGGATGTGATCATCTGATTATCTCATGAAGGCCGATTTCACTAGTGCATCAACATTGTAATTGTTGACATACTGGAAGTGTATGGCTTACTACTTAGCAAAGACTGGTCTAGCAAGTTGAATGGGCACTTTGCTACAGACTGGTCACTCTTGTGGCTTCCATACTAGGGAAAAAGCAACCAGATCCGAGTGTTATCTGAGAGATACATGAGACACAATTTCACTCCCATCAATGGTGAGAACAAACCATTAGCTTTCACGGAACTCATGTTCGGCAATTGCCTCTTGGAACAACGATGGGGTGTTATCTCGCACAACCAACTCCAACCCCACCAGAAATGCATTTGGGTCTCCTTCATTGCCCAACTGATGGAAACGAAATATGTATAGTACATTGTAACACTAGTAGCAATAGCAGTAGCAGTAGTAGTACAAGCGTGTCAAACAGTCCATGTACAGATGAGTTGTGGACCATGTATTTTAATAGATCAAAGACACATGATGGCTCTGGAGCTGGGTGTGTCTTGATAGACTCGAAGCATAGGAAACATATGATCTCAAGTCTCTTGGATTTTGAGTGCACGAACAACACTATTGAATACGAAGCACTCGTATTGGGCTTGCACAAGGCCATTAGGCTCAACGTTGTTGCACTCAAAGTGGTACATGATTCAGAAATTGTGGTACGATAGGTACGTAACACCATACACTGTTTATCACCTCATCTCAAAAGTTACCAACAAGAGGTATGGCGATTAATCTCTAACTTCCAAGCATTAAATATGATTGTTGTGCCAAGAATGCGTAATGTAGTTGCCAATTCCTTAGCAAACACAATTTCTAGGATGTCACCACTTAGGGATAGATTTACTGTTGAAATTTTGTATAATCCTTCTATCCATGATAACATAACTAATCTATGTGCTTTTGATAATGATCAACAAATACTACACTTCATGGCCAACGATGATGTCTTCAAGGACACAGTGATTGACAAAGATGAGCACGAGTAGTCTCTGCAAGCTGAAGCTAATGACAAGAAAGGAAACCTCATCCCCAAGGTTGTGGTATCTCTCGAAAAGCTCTATGACTTGTAGAACCGATTTCAAGGGCCGAGGAACAACAAAACCCACAGTTCCCCCATGATGCATGAACAAATAAATCTGAGAATAGAACAATATCCAAAGTTCATCAATATCGGTACATGTTGGACACAATAGGAGTGGCAAAACTTTGTCTGCTTGTTCAAATAGTATCGGGATGTGTTCACATGGACATATGATGATCTGAAAACATATGACATGAGAATAATCCAACATGTGATTCCAATCACAGAAGGGGTCAAGCCATTTCAGCAGAAGCTAAGGAAAGTACATCCATCACTTGAACCCCTCATACAGAAAGAGCTGACCAAGTTATTGGATGCACAGATCATTTACAGAGTTCGTCATTTGACGTGGGTTTCTAACCTTGCTTCGATACGAAAGAATTCTAGGGATATCTGCTTGTGTGTTGATTTATAAAACTTGAATCGCTCCTCAGAAAAAGACAACTACCCTGTGCTGTAAATGGAGCATATTTTACAAACAGTATTTGGGGCATAAATGTTTTCCATACTTGATGGTTTTTCAGGATATAACCAAGTGTTGGTAGAAGAACCTGATAGACTAAAAACTACCTTCCGTACCAATTGGGGTACATTCGCATATAGAAGAATTCCATTTGGGCTCGTGAATGCAAGCACAACCTTTCAGTGCACTATGGGCATCACCTTCCGTGGACTCATTGGATAGAGCGTAGTGGTGTACCTTGATGATGTGACTATCTTTTCCTCAAAATGGTCAGGCCACATACATCATATGAAGAAGATATTCGAGTGATGCCGGAAATACAGGATTTCCTTGAATCCCAAAAAGAGCATATTTGCAGTGTCTGAGAGGAACCTCCTTGGGCACATCATTGCCAAAATTAGGATCAAGGTTGATCTGGATCGAGTCTGGACCATTACATAGATCCCTCACCCAACCAACAAGAAAGAAATATAGTCCTTCTTGGGAAAGATAAACTTCCTCCAAAAGTTCATCTCGGATTATGCACAGATAGTGAAACATATGCAAGACATGATCAAGAAGGATGCAGTCTACAACTGGGGTAAGAGGGAAAAGAATGCATTCACCCATATCAAGCATGCTATAGTAGATGTACCTGCACTTTACAACCTAGATTTCAACAAATATTTCTTGCTATAGACCTTCACCTCTGACAACTCCCTTGTTGCAGAACTCACTCAGAAGGATGAGCTGAATGATGAACGTCCCATCTCCTTCATTAGTGCAAGCATGCAGGGACCCGACCTCAACTACCCCATCATTGACAAACACAAATGTGTAGTATACAAGGTGGTGAAACACTTCAGACCCTACTCGTTGAAGAATCATTGCATAGTCTATGTGCCTCACCCAACAGTTCAATCACACCTTGTTCAACAAGAATTGGGTGAACGGCCTATGAACTGGATGACAGGCTTGTAAGAATATGATATTAACATTAAGCTAGTTCACACTATCAAGGGTCATGGTCTCTGCAGAATCGCAGCTGAAGCAATTCATGCACAAGAGGAAGAGGAAGAGTTCGCTGGTTGGGAGCAAGAAATCAAGACATATGATGTAGAGAAAGAACCACCTACTTCATGTGGAAAACCTTGGTACGAAGATGTGTGCCAGTAACTTGAGCATGGCACCATACACTCTCACATCTCCATGAGACAAAATAGAGCACTACGCCTCAAAGCTTTATCTTATCAGTGGGTGCATAGAGTGCTTTATAGAAAGCACAGTAACGAAATCTTGCTCAGGTGCTTGGAGGCACATGATTCAAAGAAGGTATTGCACGATCTGCATGATGGACTAGCCAGGGGCCAATTTGTAGGAAATACCAGTGCGCACAAAGTTATGCGAGCCAGTTTTTACTGGCCCACATTGTTGAAGGATGCACACGCTTACGCCCACAAGTTCCTGCTCTTTCAGTGATGCATAGATATAACACGAAGGTCAGCAGCCCCGCTGCACCCTGTTGTAGTGACTAAACCATTCCAACAATGGGGCCTCGACATCATTGTGGAAATTTTCCCACATTCATCAAAACAAGACCGCTACATCTTGAGAGCTACTAATTAATTCACGTGATGGATAGAAGCAGTTCCTCTTAAGCAAGTGAATGACCAGGAAGTCGTCAACTTCCTCCAGCAGAACATCATCTCACACTTTGGCATTCCAATATCACTTGTGCTTGACAATGAAACTTACTTTTCATCTTTAAAGATTTATTATTTCGTATTGTAGTATGGTATTGTGCTTAAACACTCATCTAACTACTACCCGTAGTGAAATGGTCTCGCATAATCCAAAAATAAAAATCGTATCCGCATTATGAAGAAGACTGTTTACTCTGAACAGCGTAACTGGAACTCCACTTTGACGAATACCTTATGGGCTAACTGCGTAACACCCAAACCCTCTCTAAACACTTCTCCATACTTCCTGGTTTATGGGAAAGAAGCCATCCTTCTGCCAAACATCTACTTTCCTATGCTCCAATTATCCCAAGAATCCCAAGGCAAGCCTTGTCTGCTAGTTCAACATAGGATGGATACACTTCACAAGTTGCAGGAAGAAAGGATGAAAGAAAAAGAAAAATTCACACTCCACTAGAATCGTATCAAGATATGGTTTGACAAGAAGTCTATAGGGAATGGTAACTTTGATGTGGGTAACTTAGTCTTGAAGTGGGAAAAACCCCATGAAGACAAAGGCAAACATACGAAGTTCCAGTCCCTGTGGATTGGTATGTATAATGTATAGGAGAAGCTTAGCCCACACATGTACCATCTACAATCACTTGACAGGAGGATTGACAGCCTTCCTTCCAACGACCAAGATCTCAAACACTATTTTTAGTAAGCCATGTCGTGCCCCATGCCATGTACATAGTCTATTTACTGCTTGTTGTCTTTTTGCTTTGCCTTACTATTTTTGTTTCATTTTGTTTGGTTTACTTAGTATCATGATATTTTTGGTTTTGTAAATAAGTGTTTCCCTCTACTGAGTTCTAGATTTTGAATGAGTATGTGGCTGAGATCCAAAGAGTCTTGTGACACTACATCACTTGGCCATTCCTACGTCTGTCTTATTTGTGCTTGGTTATAACCTTCAACCGATCAAGTCTTGATAGAAAATACGAGCTATCTACAAGGGAATCTTGTGTCCAACCATGAACCTATGTCCACACTGGGAAACCTCATGCCTGTACTTAACCTTTTTCTCTGTGTGTTCAAGATCATCCAACTAGTAGAAATGGAGAAGGGGAAAATCTAAACGAGAAAATTTATGTGAGAGGTATTACATGCTTCTCTGAAGGAACAACCTCTTATTCTCTCAATAAGTTTGGATCCCTCTTCCACCCCAAAAATAAATAAGTGCCTATGCATAGTCCTCTTAAAAAATACAAAGGAGAAAGAAGAGAAAGCCTCCCTGTATAGGGAGGTGAAGCATGAAACTCCATCGAGGTACTGACCGGGCTCGCTGGTAGTGTAGCAATGCGTGTGTTCCTGTGTGACTCCGACAGGGTATTGTTTATTCCTACTGGCAGCGGAGCAACACTAGAGATGAAAACTTACACTCTAAAAATTTTCAACTCGTGAGCCAAACTATCCTTCCTGATTTTGAAATGTTGTGATCAAGCTGAAACTTGTTGTTGTGTTTCACTGAGTTGGGAAAAGGTGAATCATGTATGTCCATGGGGTAAGTGGGGAAGGCAAAGTAACCCGTGCAGCGATTCAATACTCCCTCATAAACCAAGGCCCCATGCTGTCAATGGACCAAAACAGAGAAGATGGTATTCAACTAGTGTGTCGCAAACTGTTGTAGCGGTTGCAAAACCTCTAAAATGTTGGCCTACATCCAATTTCAAAGCCTTCCTTGGGTTTTTCCTTGATTTTTTCAAGCACTCATGATCATCTCGTGATCTTGTGTTGAGTCTTTTCATCCTCCTTGCTTGACCATTCACCAAACATCTTTTAGTATGTTGGTCACAATGTCATTATTGCAATCATGTTCTAGTTATGTTCACGGTCCATCTTCATGTGCACAGGTTGTATTCGCTATGTAAGGATCTGTCGCACTCACACACAAAGTTGTATGTAATGTCATGAAAGTGTCTTCGTGATCGTTCAATGATCTATATCAAGTGTTGCACTTGTCTCTCACACCCGTTGGTCAGTCACACTAAGCATGTTGTCTTGTTGGTTTGAGGTGTCCTGTCGTCGAGTCATGTTGAGTGTGTTTGTAAGGTCATGCATGCACAAGTCCAATCACTCACACACTTACTAATTTTGATGAAGCTTTGTAGACCAGATCACCCTCCAATAGTTAGAGCTTCGCTGAGCTGCACTGTGCAGTCTCAGTCCTCAGTGATCATGTATTGCTACCAAGAATTGCTTAGAGATTGAGGTTGCCTCCCTGGTAGTTTGCACTATATAATCATAGAAGTAACTCAACTGACTGTCACCCAGAACAATGCAGAAGTTTCTCAATAAGCCATTTCAATCTATGTTGCCACAAGAAAATCTATCAAGCTTCCCACTGGTCAACCAGAGAGTTTGACCGGGTAGCGACCACATGCTTCAAACATCCAAAAAATTGCGCAAAAGTTGTCAGCATGCCCACCTCCACTGACTAAAGAAATTGTGCACACATGAAGGAAAGGCACCTGCAGCCTATCACTACATTATCCTCAAAATTTTCCCAGTTCTGTCAGCTAGTCCCCCTGTCAACCAACCTACTGCTCCTCCTAAAAAATGCATAGTTTTCTTGGGGTTTCCTATAGCTTCCCGACACCCTAATTAGCCTAGAAACTACGAAGAGATGTTTTGTAGGCCAGCCTCCTAGTTCTGTGCAGTCTTCACTAGCAAGCTCCTACAGCCCGCTGTTAGCCTCCCTAGAGAATCTGTGCAGTTTTCACTACTAGTGTCCTCCTTGATGCTTGCACTGCCTCCCTAGAAATTTTGTGCAATTCTGCGCTCCAACCGAGCTCAATCCCATAGATGGTCAGTCTTATTCCAAACTATCCATCTCAGCCTCCCAGTGACCTCTGTGCAATTTTCCTTGATAGTTCCAGGAGCCCGCATCCCAACTTGAAATGTGCTCTACGTAGTTTCAGAGCCTTGTCCTCTCTCTTGGTCACCTGCACCCAAAAATGAAAGATGATGCATCATGGTACACTAGGACATTTCTAGATTTGATGTCATCTCGTCATGAGTGATTACAGATATAGGTAAATGGATGAGACATGGAGTGACAACGAATGAGATGAACAAGGAACACATGCTAGGAGACCTATTCGCAAACAGATGAACACATGAAGCATGCCAAGTACAAGCGAAGGGGATACATGCACATGCAAAATCAAGCGAACACCAAGACCATCGAAGACTCGCACACCTTGTCATGTAGAGGTGAGGCTATGATACAACAAGAGCACATTCATCACTCAACAGCACTACAGCTTGACATGGACACCACCAACAACATGAACATACCAACACTATCATGTCGAGTCATGTCATGAGTCATCTTAGCTACATCACTGTTGTGGGCCATACTATTTTAATAATTGTAATGTAATGTGGAAGTCGAAGAGACCCACATGTAAAGTTGAAGATTCATGTAAGTCAAACAGTCATGAGGAAAGTTGAACAGTCACAAGGGTTAGTTTCACCCTTGGCTATATATACCCCTCATTTGTACATGCGAAGGAATTTTCACCTTGGATCCTCCCACATAGCCTTGAGAGTCTATAGTATTTTCTTTGAGTGACGAGTGGATACAACGCCCCGTTATCGGGGTTAGTGATGTATGGTGTACCGATGTGTCTTGGAAATTTTGCTTAATTCAGAAGCCTGATAATAGGCCAACATGTTTTCACATGTATTTTATTCGTTTGTAAGACTATTCTTTGGACGCTTGTAATTCATGTTGCTTTAACCTGTATTAAGACAGTTGAACTATTTCGTTTGTTCTAGTACATATGCTTTCGAAAATGTCCTGTATCAATTGTTAAAGTCGTCTCACCCATGTGGACTATTCTGCCAGACACTCGACAAAATCGCTCTCGTAAACTTCTTATAACGGTCGTCACACTCATGTGGACTATTCCGTTGGGTGTTGTATGTGTTATCCATTCATCTTGTGTTTTGTGACTGTCGCATCCGTGTGGACTACTCCGTCGGAAGCTACGCATGTCCTACTGTGTTGTGTGTCTCTAACAGAGTTGGGACTATTCCCTTTTGACTGAGTCTCACTCTCACCCTCTCCCTCTGCAATGAAAGAACCTTGACACAAGTAAAACTAAGCACTCACCAACACTCACCAGGCACACAAACCTTGATGTTCGAAGACAAAGAAAACCACTTTCATGTACTGAAAAGAAAGATCTATGACAAATATTTAAGATAATGGAAACTGGGACATCATACCGGATGGGGCCCCTACACCAAACGGTGTGAGGTATAGTTGGGACTTCATACCGTGGAGATCCCATAAATGTTGGGGGGTCTAGCACCATCAACAAGACCTCAAGATCCAACTTTGGATAGAGTAAATAAATTATATTCTTATAATTTAGAAACTTTTAAAACTTATATTCTTGGAAATTTAAGTGAAAAAATTGATATGCTAACAATTCAAAGCAAAAAGAAATGCAAAAACCAACATTATCCATAGTTTGTCCTAAATGTAGATAAAAATACCCTTTGAAGTTATATCCTTTGGATAACATCAAAATTTGTGTTATTTTTGCAAAAAATCATGTGACAAAGGATTTCCCATCACTACCTAGACTTAGAGAAATTTTATAAGAGGATAATGGAGCAAATGAAGCCTTGAAACAACTTTGTTTTTTCACACCAAGAATACCTTGGAAAGCTCAACAACCAAGTACTAGAAGAAACTATAGATGTAATGAAAATAAAAATAATGGATGAATTACAATTGAGAAATATTTGATATCCAAAAATTTCTTTACAATTAGCAGATAGATCCACTATAAAACCAAAATGTGTATTAGAAGATATTCTTGTGTCTTTAGATTCTTGGGAATAACTAGTTGATTTTATGGTTCTTACTCCTAAACCCAAGTTGGGAGGATATCCATTAATTTTAGGAAGACATTGGCTAGCCATGAATGATGCATTTATTAGTTGTAGATATGTAAATATGACAATTTCTAATTTAAATGCAAAAAATAAGTTTTCACTTTATCCTCCTTCCAAGCATATTATTGAATTATTAAACACAATATGGATCGGTGATGAAATAATAGAACTCATTCTAAAAAATTCACAAGCGATGACTTTTAAACAAGATGTAGAAGAAATTCAAATAAGAAATTTTATGAATAACTGTGATTTTCCTCATTATCTTGGTGAACAAATACAAAATTGTTATGTGAATATGTTAGATAAGAAATTCAAGAAAATTGTAGTATAGAAGAATTTTCATCATACAATAGTATGTTATCATTAAATTCTACAACCAAATTTGGTAGTGTTCATATAGAGATTAATCGAGGGAAAAATCTAAACATTAACTCTAACTTGGAAAAGTCTCAAAAAAATCAATTAATATGGATGCTAAAAAAACATGCCTTTGCTTTTGCATGGGAATATACAAATATGGAATGTAACAATTGTAATACATGCATGCATTATATATGTGTGTGTGTATGTGTTGGCGAGAAATAAAAACAGGGTTGAGACCTCAGGTTGGGGCATAGGGGCCAACAAAGCTCTGTTGTAGTCTAGCACGACGCTGACATTTTCACCTTACCCAAAATGAATAAGGAGTCTCACCTGAGGCACGCAGCAACCTTAGTTAGATGGGGATCAGAATCTAGTATCAAGAGGAATCGTATCTAAGAACCAAGAGGCAAAGAACATTGAATCATTCCACATAGAATTTTGATCGCAACAGGTCATACATGCATATAAAGGATAGAATGCTTAAATACACACATACGTAAAAAATCAAAGAACCAGATTAACATGTAACTAACACACAACTATTCCAATAAAATTCTTCATCATTATTCTAGATAGCAATATCAGTACATTAGGCTCAAGGGCCTCATTTCCAATATACAAAAAATCTAGATAGAACATTACATATGCATATGAAATAATAGTTACAGAGCATCTCTCCTAGCTCTGCAATAACGGCAAAATCCTTTTAATTTTTTCCTTTCTTCCTTCTCTCTACGCGCCAACCTAGATTGCTAGTTCGTTCTTGGTCTCTTTGCCTTTGCTTAGTCGTTTCCATTCCTTGGTTGTCCATGTTCTTTTTGTACTCGATTGTGTCTACTCCTTCCCGTTGTCCTTGCACAAATATAAGTCTTTTGTGAGTTCCTTCCTTTCTACTAGCTGTTACTCCTGTAGCTTTCTAATGGCCATCTATGCCACTTATCATCAGCCTTTTGGCTCATCGTCAAAACTTATTAATTCCTCAAAAATGAAGGCCCCAACAGGCATCGACCATATTCCATTGACTCATCCCTGAGTCAATATTCCCCTTACGCCGTTGGTGCTACTGATGCTTCTACTGCTGGTGCTTCCTACATTGCTTCCCTCTAGTTAGTTTCTTCAAACGAAGCCCCCAACACAAGGATGGAGGTGATCACTACCTGTCAGAATTGTGTTTACTCATTAACCACTTCCTACCATATACCTGTGAGTGTAGCTGCCTAGGCGAGGAAATCAGTTGTAGTGTCAAATGTTAGATTGGTCGGTCATGCCATCAATAAATAATTCCACTATGTGTCGATGTCATCACTAAGCTACTGTAGTTTCTCTAGATGTGTTTATACTGGTGGTTGGAGGTCCCGAAGAATCTTCTTTTTTTTGTTCAAATCATCTTCAATCTACTGAATGTGGACCTCCATAGTGTATATCTTTTCCTGGATATTCTTTTGCTAGTCCTTGTCTTTGGTGTTCCTAGAATATGTTAGGGTCCCACCCTAACCCCCTTATTTATGTAATAAGATCGAGTCATAGTTATAGTTAAGTAAAGAGTCAATAATGCCCATATTAATAATTGTAAGTGGTTAACCCGCATTTAATGACGGGACCACAATTAGTTGCAAATGGACCATGGTATTAGATAGATGGTATTAATAAAAACCATGGTATTGCATGTATGAATCCTATATAAAGGATAGAGACTCCCTTCAAGGAGCATCATGTTTTATTTTGTATTCGAGCTCAGCTCTATTGGAGGTTGCCCCCTCGAAGAGGCAAGTGAACATTGCTTTCTGAATAATAAAATACTTGCTGTTATTGCTCATTGTTCTATGTTCTGGGTATATTTCTTCGCATATTGGGTATTTTGGTATTGCAGGTTAAGAGCATAACGGAATCATTGAATATTTGATTGACCTTGTTGTGGAGGGGGTATATTGGTTGGTTCTTCTTCATAAGGAAACTCGATCAATTGTGAACCTGTTGAAGGAGAGTATGGGCATATTCCACAACATTGATAATGGAGTCTTTTAGGGCAGTTGCGTCAGCTATTTTCTATTCTATTTCAGTTGCATATGCCATGGAAGGGTCTAACAACACACTTCTTATGGAAGTGAGGGTTTGATTTATCTCATGGATGAGAGAAATTAAATCATGACATGTTTCCTAGATATGATTACACCATTCGACAAACGTGTAAGCTGAGAAGTCTTCCAGGGAATTGGGCATGACATCAGAGACTAAAGGCCACAATGTCTGAAAATTTTTTGTTGATCTTCTATAGCTGCCCGTGAAGTTGTTTATTTTCTTGGTACAATTGATCACATTCTACTGTGAGTATGTTAATATATTGTTATTGTTGTCTATGCTCGACAATTAAATCATTGTGCAACACCAATGCTCGGCTTGTGACTGGTTGAATAAAATTAAATAATTGGGCTGAGGACTAGCCCTGGAGATCATCTTGGTGCATGGCAGAGGGTTCTAGAAACCTAGTTTTCAGGGGCTTCCCACTGGCGACAAACTTCTCTAAATGTTTGTGGGGTGATGTAGCTTGTTGTGAAGGTTCGACTAATGGTGGAATGGTGTGGATGGAAACCGGGAGGGGTGGAATTGGAGGAAAATGATGAAAGGGTAATGATAATGGATGGATGGTGTGGTGAGTGGCTGGGTAATTATTGGTCCAATGGTCATTAGTGGACTTGAATCAAATAATAAAGACAACATGGAGGTGGGGGCGACTTCTGCGCTAGTAGTGGTCATGATGGACTGGACAACGTAGTGGACCCGACTCCAATAATAAAGACAACATGGAGGTGGGTGCAACCTCTATGCTGGTAACTATCGTGATGGAATGGAAAATAGAGCCAACCTCCATATCCATTTCCATTCCCAGTAGTGTTTGAGAGGGTATGGTGTCTGAAATGGTGAAGGATTTGGAGTTGTGTGCAGTGATGGGTTGTGCGAGCTAGGTGATGCAACTAAGGTGGAGGGTGGAATTTCTTCAACAATGGGCGATGCAGTATGTGATTGGGGTTATTTAAGTGTAATATGTATGATTTGGCTAGCAGGGGTTGTTTGCTACTTTTTGGCCCCAATGATATGTTTTGTAGCTTTTAAACCATGGGACTTTGGGATTGTAGGCTTACACTGGGAATGGGGCCCTACCACTGGAAGTGTAGAAACTAGAGGAGTAGTAATTAGTGGATCCTTCTTTCTTGAACTTTGAAATTAAGCAAAGGTAGGAAACAAACCTGTTGAGACTCCAATGTTGGTGATGTTTTCCTTAAGAGAGTTCATTTTTTTGAAGCTTCTTGATGACGGGTTACAGCTCCTCCTTGGCCAACTGCTTTCTTGAGTATGCAGGTGTTTCTCCAGGTAGTGGCTAGGGAAACATCCATTCAAATAAATAGATTTTATTTCCTTTTTGAACCTCCCTCACAATTCCTGACCACGGGCCAACCTCTGTATGGAACGCTTCAGCAATCATCATAAAATGTTGGGGTCTCATATGGAATGTGTGGATGTGGACACAATGCGGCCTTATCTAAGTGTTTCCATGACTAATACGAAACCATATTTATGACGAGTAATCATCAAGCAGTGACTTCAGAATCCTTTCCACAGCCTTGATGACTTCCAACATTTTATTTTACCATCTGATGAAGGAAGCCTCATTAATTTCCTTGCTGCTTGGGTCCCTCGAGGTTCACCAACAAGTGTACTTGAGGGCAAGAGGTTGGTCTTCTATGATAGGAACCAACTCCTGAACCTCTGATGGGCACCATTTCCACATAGCCATATAAATGACAATGTATCCATGAATGAAATGAGTCGCCCGCTTGTAAATGTCTTCGCAAGCTTCAAATAGTTCTTGGAGTAGGGAGGCATCCTAGTTCAGCTATGCGCCTTCTACACAGTGCTCCACAACTAAAATTGTATCGAGCGTGCACTCATTATTAGAAAAATGGCACATAAGCTTCCCCACAATGACGTAGTAGACGAACTTGATATTCGGGGTGTTGATTGGCTCTATGAGGGCTCCCTTGCCTCCTCATTGGGTGTCATACCTATTGTAATAATTATAATTTCTTGTCTTCTCCACTCACTTGGAGGCTATCTGGAATGTAGCTGATACAACGTTTCTAGCCACTGATAAACCTGTGAGCCTTTGAATATCCACAACATGAACTGGATATTCTTTATCAAGTCAGAGTGATCCTCCATGCATTCCACTAACAAGTAGCTTTGTGCACTGCATTTCTCCCTAGTCATTCCAAACACATGAATACTTCTCAAATTAATAAATGTGGACCATTGGATTCCTCTGAAATTGATTTTGACATTGATGGATACTCTCCCATCATGCTTCGTTACTCGTTTTGTGTATAGTTTGTGCTTCAAGGTCAGAAATTGGAAAGAGTGTGAGAGGTTATTGTTAACCAACACTGCCTTATCATATGTCCTGTAAATCGAATCTATCTTCACAACTCTTTCATCAAGTTCAAACTCTAGAACATATATCAAACTTTTCGTCATCTTGGAGTGATGTTGATAAATAAAAATAAAAGGGGATTTGATCTAACATTGGAACAACAGAAATTGGGAAGAGATTGCAGACATAGAAACTCTACCATGTTGGCTTCGGACTCTAAATAATTCAGCAATGCCATGAAGATTAGGTAGAAAATATCGACACAAAGTTTCTAACGATACCTCCTAACTAATTACTACAACAACTTTCCCTATGTGTTCTCAATCATGTTCATTGTACTATTGGTTGAGCTAAACCCTACTCAGATAATAGAAAGCTGAAAAAAGGAAAGGTGGAGTTGATAGGTAATTATGTTATTGTGATGGAAGACACTTAGGAATTGATTATGGATATAATGGCAAAGATTTAATAGAAATTTGGGTAGACACTAGGAATTGTTGCATAATTATTATGGAAATGACACCTAACACGTGTGATTCTCCCCGACCATAAGTAGTTGTGGTGGGGTGATAGAACATTCACAAACTGGAAGAGACCTGGAAGATGATTTATTTTGAACTAATTAGAATGTAAATAACTGACTATCCAAAGGAACTGACACAATTAGTGACTAACCAAACTAACTGACTCTTACCTACTCCTACCTATGGTCTCCTTTCGAAGATGCAATAAATTTTGAGTAACATGATTTGATCCCTGGAAGGGTTTTAGGCGTGCATCGTTCACCCATCTTGGTAGAAATACACCGTCCATTTGTGTTATCTTAATGACTCCTAACTCTTTTACTTCCACAAAAATAAAAGGCCCTAACCAATGCATCTATAGCTTCCTTGGAAACTTCAAGAATTTTCTATCATATAGAAAAACATATCCTCCCACCGTAAATTATTTCCACTTAATGTGTCTATCATGCCATGCCTTTTTCCTTTGCTTTTCAATTGTTTGATGGAAATCTACCATGAACCTAGCCTCATCTAGTTCCGAAAGTTCGTCCAACCTTTTTTGAATTGAATCTTCCACTGTCATATGAGTGGCCTAAGCTATGAAAAGGCTGGGAATAGAAAATTCAGCTGGTACCACAACCTCCTATCCATATACGAGATGGAAAGGTGTATTCTTGTGTAAAAACTTAACAATTGTGTTGTTTGAGGTTGGGCTTGACCCAAGTTCATAGTTTATTGCACACCATCAAAACCCTAAATCACTGGCCCTTTCAGCAACGACCTGCAAGTAGATCACAGTCTCACTCGAAGTGCTTATGTGAGGATACAAAACTAGGTTTCTCCAGCCTTGAGGGATGATGTGATGTGGTATTTTTATGTTCTTTTATCCTTAACATACATAGATTACTTTGTAGGGTTGGATTATCTACTTAACCATACCATTAACAACCATAAACAATATTGCATGGAAGAAACATATAACTAAAATACTGAACAGAAAGAAAAATATACATAATAATCATACACAAGTTATGTCCATTAAAATGGAACTTCTTATATTAATTCCTTGAAACAACAAAATTCCTTAACCTAAGAACCCAGCTGCAAGTGTCTCTGCACTCACCTACAGACTTAGGTCTCCGCACACTCAGCTGCGGAGCCTTTTCTTCAAGACCCAAACACAAATTACAAAGATAATTTCTTATTCTTGTATCAATACCATCTGCATTACTTCGACTTACATCTTTTATCCTATATATACTAATTACATCAACAGGTACATCAAAATACCATGGTTCTCCTAAAAATAATCAACTATTGCCCAAACCTGTTACAAAAATAAGGGACTTCGACCCACCCCAAAGCCCCTAAAAGATCACGTAGTACATAGTGTAGTGGTACCATGCACTCCTGTCACTAAAATGGGGAGTTTTGACCAAAACTTGGGCCAAGTTGGGTTGTGCCCAACAGGCCCCCAACACTCACATGTGACTCATCCCGAATCACTCAGTTTCTTTGCCTCAAATCTTTGTTGTGATGTTGTTGTAGGCGACGTTGTACTACTATAGTATCTTTGTTGCCTACTTCTCTTCCCTACACACTTCTTCCAGTAGTGCCTCTGTCACTGGTCCTGTAGTCTTTGCAACACTGCTTCTTCCTTTTGTCGAAGCTCTTGGAGCTTCCCATCCACTTCTTGCAATAGCTAGAGAGCCTCATCCTGCCATGGTTGAGTTCTCTCCATCAAAATTTTCTCTTCCCTTCTGAGTTATTCTATCCATTTTTTAAGTGCCTTACCTTCACTAATTCTGGTGAGCTTCTGCGAGACTCACAAGGTCTTTGTAGTTACCCGAATATATTTTAGCTACTTCCAATCCTATTGGATGTCGTCTTCTATATTTTGTACGTTCGAATCTTCTTGTAGCGAAGTCCAAATATGCACGGTCTCATCCAATAATTTTCCACACTCTTCCATTGTCTCAAAGATGCATGTCACTGCATTTTTTAGGTCAATATCCCTTTCTTCGTGTACTTCTAGTGTCGTAGCTAGCTCCAACTTTATTTGCAGCTCACTGATATTTATTTCATATTCAAACTGCACATTTGTGATCTTCTTCTTTGATTCCTTGACAATAAGGCCGAGCTCCATGACCTTATCTTCTACTGATTCCTCCTCGCAGAAATCCATGTCTGAAACTTCCCTGCAAGTGGCTTCAAACACCTCTTTCAATATCTTCTGATGTAGCTCTTCCTAATCCTTATCCTTAATGTCTTGGTTAAGTTGTTTCCTCAGCACAGTGTGCTCTTGTTCTACGTGAATATTTAATTGTGAGGAGTGTTGTTCGTGCTCCTTTAGTTCATTTGTGCTGCCTTGGTGTAGGTCATGTAGTATTGGAATGGGCAGCGTTGCCATGTTCATATTGACATGATCACAACCTTTTTCCTACTGCTTGAATTCGGCGGAGTCAAATTACATAGATCTGATAGATATCTACATTATCCTCATCCCAAATGTCGTCTCTATTAGTCTTTGTGGATGGAGTCCTTGGCCTATCTACACTCATTGTCTAGATGTTTGAGCCAATATTTTCAATTCTACAATAATCTGCTCAACACCTGTTAGGAGCGTGCTGTAGTGATCCTCTATTTTTCTCGATGACTCTGCTGTGACGTCTTGAAATTTCTTCACAATTTCATCTAAGTCCCCATTAGTAAGGACCAGTGCCATTGTGCCCTTGGACTTATATTTTTTATACTTCTTTCTGCTCCTCGGTGAATTTCTTCTCTGCATCTTCCTCTTTCATTTTTTTGTCTTTGTCTACTCCCTAGTTTTCTCTTCGTCATGCTCCTGCTCCTGTTCTTGCTCCTATTCGTCCTTGTATTTATCTTTTCCACTTGGTTCCCCATGCTACGAAGTTTCTTCCTCTGTTTCACTATCTCCTGCATCTTTCTCCATCAAATTCATCAATTCTATGGGCCATTGTTGTATTAATGTCACAAGATCATCTTCGGTGAACTTCACAACAAACTTATATTGTTGGTACAAGCTTGGCGACAGTCTAGGGTGTTGATTTACCACCATGTGTAAATCCATGTGATACAAGCCAAAGAATATTCTTTTCTCCTATGCTCGCGATGGATCCTTGGTCTACTAGAGTGAGGCATACCGTGTGGCTTCACATACATATGCTTCTACAGGAGGAAACTACAAATCCTCTGTATTCCTTCCATGCCAACAATGTTATGATCAAAAGAAACCATGTGTAATGAAAGGTCTTACCTTCCTCCTAAGCTTTCCGATAATCTTCTAGGAATTCTTCACATAGATATCTGACCCAGTTGTACTGGACCTCGTTGCTACACTACGCAGCTAAGGAAACAACATTTGCGGGTACTTCATTGGCTCGACATTTTCACATAATCTTCCTAGCTAACATATGCGTGGTGAAGCATACTCCTTGGTCACTTATCTAATTTACGTCATAGCCTCGCGTTTTCATGACCAAGCCAAACTTCTCCTTCACGTTCTATGCTATCACTTTGTCCAGATCCTTACCCATGAACTCTTCGACATGGTCCCTTCCTTGGTATGGAAACCTGGTAATCCACCATATCACATATCATTAATTGGGATCTTCTTTCCCATCTAGAGGTATCCGTTGTGCACTAGCACACGAAATTATCTTATATTGGTTGTGTTAGGTGTACTTTTGTTGAAGTGCAACACGTTTAACATGTTCAGTAAACATGATCACTCCAACCCATGTGCACACTAATGTGATTCAAATCTTGTCACTCCACTCTCTAGGTAATGGACCTACTTCACGTATATGTTTGGTGCGAACTGCGAGTATTTGTTACGGTCATTGAAGTCGTTATCCTCGAAATTCAACTGTGGGATTGTTCTGAGCAATTATTCTTGAAATTGTATTTTCTCTAGTAGCAATGGTGTAAATGTGCCATATTTCTCATCCTTGGAGTGTGTATGGAGTAAATACAAGGTAGAAGCTAAGGATGGATGAAAGGATAAGTATCAACATTTTATTTCAGTTTTATAATGCATGTGATTTATGACTATGGCATATGATGATTACATGTGATCTATGATTCTAGTTTATCATGGTTACATGTGATTTATGATGTTGATCTGTGATGGTTGTGTTTTGAGCTAACCTGAGATGATATGTTTATACATGATGATTTGGTCAAAGATGTTAGTTTGACTTGCTGTGACAGGAAGCGAATAGAATTGCAAGTATACCTTGTTGACAAGCTACCAATGAGGTATGCTATGAATTTATTTCAATTTATGTAAGTCGAATGGAAGTTATGTGCTCGGAATAGGAATGCGTGAACATGCCCAGTTGAGTGGTTGAAATCGATTGCATGAATTGGCAGAAGCAACAAAATAAATTGGAACATGCAACATTCTATTGGTAAATCATTTCAGGAGTAGGGCCATTGTGGGACACTGGTACCCAATAGTGTCCATTGATTTCCATGAGCATGTTATGACCAGGATGGTTTTAAGGCAGGCATATGCCTTGGTTTTGAAGCTTCCAATGTGAGGAAGCCTTTCCAATGAATGGATCACTCGGGATAGGGGATTCCGAGGAACTTGGAAGGTGAGTGACTGCATGGAAGGGGGTGACCAGATCTCCCGAGGGACTGGGTATAAGAGAAGGGAAGGTCATGGATATATTGGTTTTGGTCATTAGCATTTCCATATAGAATCAGATCACATTGGGAGTGCACCTTGGAAAAATGATCCAGTAACTGTTCATTGAGAGGACAAGTGGCACATGATTATATCGCCAGACATTGGATGCAGTTTAACTATCGTAGTGAATTCTAGACTTCCTAGGAAGGAGGTGAATCCTGGTATTACTTTGAGGGTGGAAGTGTGATTAATTGGATTCCCTTGTTGATTGATATGTGCATCATATCCTTTTATTTGATTGTTTAGAAAATGTTCATATGTGTATATGTGGTTATTGTAAATACCATAATGAGCTATGTTATAAAGATCTAGTATGCGTTATGTTGTCATGTTGTCATGATGTTTTGATTTTGAGAAGGTCTTTCATTGTAAATACTACAATGAGCTAAGATATAAAGCTCCATGGGATGTATGTTTATTTTCAGAGGTTTTTTTGAGGTCTTGGTGTGGTTTAACACTGAGGACGGTCTTCCCCAAGGGGGAGGGTTCTGTAACAACCCTGGTGAAAATTTCATGTAATAAAAGTAATAAAACAAAAATAATACCATGGTTAAGGGACACTTATTCCAAGCTAAATTTCGGGGAAAGATATCCTAGTGGGAATCACTTGGATGTGTGTTTTGGATAAGGATGATTAGCAAAGGCAAAGGCAAAGACATTAAAAGGAAAAAGGCACTTTTGGCACATTTATTTATTAAAAAAAAGGAAATTAGGAGAAAAGTAAGGTGAAAGGTCACAAGTTGCATGTGAGGAGGAAAATGAAGAAAATAAAGGCCTCATTAATAAAAAGGCTTTTGAGGATTAGTTGGTAACCTTTTGTCAGTTCATGTTTTGAGCTCTTTCATAATTCTCTCTCTCTCTCACTCTTAGTCACATAGAGTTTTCTTGGAGCACTATAGCTTTGGATGAAGGAACGAAAAGCAAGAAAAGGGAAAGGAAGGAAAGGAAGGATCAAGGAAGAAGAGCAAGATCAAGAAACTTCAACAAGAATAATTTCAGGTAACCTTTTGCATGTGTGATTTCCTAGCTGGTTTGGACATGCATGGCTTTGCATGTTGGTGTATGGTTCTCTTACTATTGGTGGCATGGTTTTTCTGAGTTATGACAATGGTTTTCAGCCTAGCCTTGCTTTTTTCTGGATGCCATGGTGTTGGGTTGTTTATTCCAGTTTTGAGCTTTGGTTTTCCAGATGGATTTTAGAATCTAGGGTGGAGGTGGTATCAAGGTTCATTCCCAAAGGCCTAGGAAATCCCTTGACTGATTTTGGTGGTGTTAGCGCTTGAATTTGGCCTCACGCTGAAAAAGACAAAATCCAAGTCAACATCAAACCACTTAGCCTCGTAGCTAGCCCTACGGGGACAGGAGAGTGCTCTCTCCGGGTCTATCTTGGCAAAAGGTCTTCAAAGGGCGGAGATGACCAATAAAGTACATTGATTTTAGGCTAGTAAACTGATAGGGAAAGTTTGATTTTAAATTTTTTAGAGTTTTGTTGGAAAACTGAGCACAGCAATTTTGGGTGCGGGGATGAGACACAGTTTTTGCAGAGGTCTTTTTGGGGCAAGGTAGGAGATTGTCTTGATGCCTTTGAATTAAGTGAATGGATAGATATGACCGGTGAGGAGCTAAGGAGAGCAAGAAACCATCGAGAGTTCTCCTTAAACAGACGAAAACATAGATATTAAGCAAACTTAAAGGCAGAGCATAGAAACTATGAATTCTACCTTAACACTTCATTTACTTAATGTGGAGAAGAGAAGAGTGGGAAAATGATACACATAAAAAACTTACAAGTACATGAGAGAAACACACCATCAACACAAATCACCACAGGAATCCCAAATAGTGCTGCAAAACCCTGGTCTTTCCTTTGCCAAAATTGCAGAGATACAAAGAGTAAAACAGTCTAAGCTTATCCCTCAAGAGTCCAACCTCTGAAAATGACTAAGAAAATACATAATATAGGAAAGCTAACACATTCCCTTGCCTCTAGGGGTTGAGCTCATCATCCTAGGAGCTATTTCAACCAATTCTAAACTGAGCACTACAATCTAGGCAATCAAAACAACTTGCCTCTATAAGCTAGGAAACCAATTCATTCATTAATTTTTTGCCATTTTATGAATGAATCTTTTAGAATAGGTAAAAAAGTGTCATGTCAACATGAAATTACATCAATTACATCAAGGAGGATGAAAAATCCCACCAAAAAGTCAAAACTAGTCAATGCTGCATTTTCCTGAGCTGAAGGTGCAAAACTGGAAAATTTTCCCAACGCGTAGCGCGCCTTTCAGCCCACTTTTGGGGCACTTCTCGGCATCCAAATGAGGCATACGTGGGCTTGCTAGAAATTTCTGGATGTCTACTCTCCAGCCCAAGTGGAATTTCTCAACTTGGTGGCCATTTTCCCCTCCAAAATTGCAATCTCCCAAGACTGCTTCTTGTGTGTCCAAAAAGTGGCAGAAGGTCATTTTTTGCTTTTTTTTGACCTTTTGGGGGCTCAAATCTCCATGAAATGTCTTGGCAGTGGCTGAGAAAGTGTAATTTGTCATGACAAATCCAGAAATGCTGAGTTTTCATGAAATGGACCTCCCCAACTTAAGGGTAGCGCGCGGCGCGCTACGCGTTGAGGGCAAAAACTTGTTTTTTAGTGCAAAAATTCCAAAATGTCAAAAATTTCTCCAAATTTCTTGAAATTTGGACTGTAGGTTCTTCATCAAGGGCAATGATGAGCCAAGGATGCCTCAGCCAATATCTAGAGCCCTTCATCCACTTTTTGCCTTCTTGAAGCTCTCTTTACCTTTGCTTTCAAACTTCTGATTCTCGCTTTGTACACCAAGTTCCAGGACAAGTAATGATATTTCTGCCACCTCTATGAAGCCTCATGAGTGCATGTCCTTCAAAGGGTGAGTCACTTTGGGTTTCCACTTCATAATCGGATGAATGACCGGATGACATAACTGTTGTTGCACGACTGCCTTGGATGAATGCTAATATGTGAAACTGTTGTATACAACTGAATGTGAACTGCTCTTCTGATCTAAACAATGCTGTGACCAAGGGGAAAACAAATGTAACAAGGGAATATTAGGAAGGGGAGAATATCAGGGAATTAAGGAATAATGGAAATAAAACAAGGAATTTAGGGAAGGGAAGGGATATGGAAATCTTGATATTGTAGGGTTTTGGGGTGAAGTAGGTTTTGGGATTAAGAGAGGAAAATTACGAAATTTTATGGGAAAATTTGAAAGAGAATGTGGATGGAGATGAGGGAAAAGAGGGATCAAAAATGGGCAACCTTGGACAGCAAAATATTTTGAAACCCTAGCACCATTAAGTTTTTAAATCTTCCACAACAAAGTAGGGTTTTGACTTTTCATTTTCATGGCGTTTTAACATATTAATTTCTCATTCATCTTGCAAAACCAAATCTAGCCATGGAGGAGAAGCCTACCTGCAATTTTCTTGAGAGAAAAGTGGATTTGGTAGCTTGCTGACAGTTTGTTGGGCGAAAAACCCAACGCGTAGCGCCCCTCTGACGCGTAGCGCACGTGCAAAATAACACTGAGAAAGGCTCCCTGACGCGTAGCATGCCTTTCAGATGCTTTTTGAAGGCCTTCTCGGTGTCCAAATTGGGTGCAGGATAGCTCGTTAGAAAGGCCTTTGAGTCTAATTTCCAACCCAACTGGAATATTTCAATTTGGAGTTCATTTTCCCTCTCAAAAATCAAATCTCCTAAGACTGGTCAAAATGTGCCAAATGAGGCTGCTTCAAGGTAGAGTGCTGTTGCAGTCAACTTTTGAATGCCTTCCTCAATGCCAAATTGAGCTCATGATATCTCATTGGAAATATATTTGTGTCTAGTTATCATTTAACTCATCAAGAAAGTCATTTGGCCAACCAAGATAGGAGAAAACTTGATTTTACCAAGGTCATTTCAGAGGTGCCTTCAATTCTCCTGAGGCAATGATATTTTTCACAGTTCTCTAAAACCATGACACCTGTGTAAAAAGTGAAGGAGGTTTTTCTTCTTTGGCATGTTTTGGGAGAAAACCTCTCTCAGTTTTCTAAAATTCATCTTTTATTGCTTTGAAACATCTTTTGAGTGAAACTTATCCCGATGTGTGGAACAAGGGATTTGGTCGAAATGAAGCGAAATGAAGGGGATAAGGGGCTTCTAAATTCTTGGGGAAATTTTTGGAAGTAGGGAGGGATGTTAGGAAGTAGGGGAAAGTGGAATCTCAGAGATAGAGTGAGGGGAAGGGGTCCAAAAGGGCAAAACACAGGCCTAGCCTAGAAAATTGCCAAGTTGTAGCAAGAAACTAGGGTTTGTGTGAAAATGAGGAATTTGGCGGATCTAAGGGATGGGAAGTGTTTAATAAGGTAAATTAATGATAGGGGAAGGTGTATGAACATCTGGATACAAGTTTTTCTAATGATTTGACCATCCAAGAGAAATTAGCTTTCAAAACCATAGGAGAGGGAAATGACCTTGCCTAGGCGCAACTGAAGCATGAACAAGGTGTAAAATGACTCATTAGACACTGACATGATGAGGAAAACCCTATGAATGATGATAGACTCAGCTGAATGATGACATGGAATGACATTTGGACAACTTTAGAAGGAGTGAAAGCAAACCCTAGACCTAATGTCTAGTGACCAAATTTTGCTTGAAAACCCTTTGAAATGACAAAATTTGACCTGGACACTCTGAGACCACTTTGTAAGAGCATATTTGATCACTGGAGGAAGGCTGGAAAGACTAACACTAACATTGGCTCCAATGGGGATGGTAGCTCCTTGGAGGTGCCAAGAACGGTAGATCTTTGGGAGAGCAGACAGTGCCTTCATCCATTGGGCAATGGAGTCAAAAACTCAAACTAAAATGCATGACTGAAAACCGACACAAACTAACTTAACAACAAGACTGAAAATTGACTCACAAAGGACTCATGACTCAACTAAAAACTGACTCGATACTTAAACACAATCGACCAACTGAAAATGATGCTCAAAGTGGAGCTTATTCATCAAAACCTACTCTAACAGTTTCATTCATCACCTGATCAAGTGAAATGAAACAACCAGTGCAACCAAGTAAGTATTCCATCTGCTGTTCGAATTTTCCGCAAGTGCTCACTTATGAACAACAAGAGAGAACTACTGAAAGGCAACTCCCATAACAACTTAAAAACAGATCCGTTGAATGATATGAATTCTCTATCCGCCTCCAAAAACACTGCATAAGGATCTTGAAATTCAAGTACACTGGAACTTAGCTCATCTAATGGATTACTTCTCGTTTCCTCATACCATGAATGCAAACTTTGATCTGAGCCTTGTGACGAGACCTCTGTTGAAAATGACAAAGAAACAGGTTGCCGGATCAAATTCATATCAGCCCATGTTTCAAGCTCACATGTAGTCAATGGAGAAAGACTTTGACTGCAAACCTCATCCAAAACATCAGCTATTGGATCATGAAAAACTTGAAAAGACTGATGTAATGTATCCATTGAAAATGTATGACATCCTTCTAGCTGTTCATCTTTTTCTTGAGAGATTTTACGAAGATTTTGCCTTATAAACTGAAATGCTTCGAAACAAAAGGGTATAGAATCTTCCTGCATCATCAAATCATGTATTTCATCTTCCACAGCTTCATCTGTAATCTGCCCTTCAATTTCATTTGGTGGTTGCAAATCTGATGCTACAAGCTGCTCAAGAATTTTGTTATCTGCCTCATCCTCAACATCAACACTGAGAGATTGTTGATTTGTTATAGGCTGTTCATTTGAAGATTTACTATGCAATCTACCCTTCAAAAACTGAAATGATTCAAAACAGAATAGTACGGAGTCACCTTGAATCATTAAATCATGTGTGTTCACTTCCAAGTCTTCATCTGCAACTTGACAATCAATGGCTTTCGGGGGTTGCAAATCTGAATATGAGAAGTCTTGAACAAAATTTTCATTGCTCTCAAGATGATTCAAATCAAGACTTGTTGACATTTGATTTCTGATTGCATGGTAGTTATCTATGATGAACTGAAACGAATCAAAACAAAAAGGCAAAGATCCTTCACTTACTTCAAAATTTGCTGCACTTTCCTCATCACTGTCATAGCTGATATGTGATGGCCGAACATTGCATTCGAGCTGCTGAAAATGGATTTCCTCCTCCAACAAACTAGCTGTCGATTTGTCTGCAAGATTAGCTTTTGTTTGGAGAACATAATTATCGTCATACTGATCAAACTGAGGCAAATCATCAATATAAAACACATCATCAAGCATACATGTCATATCAACAGTTCTTTCTTCTCCAAGATGATTTATAAGACAATCATTATCAGATCTATGACAACTAGGATAAGAAATAAAATGTTTTGGAGCGGCCATTTGTTCTTCTTCAATCAGCGAGCCATGGGCTTGAACATCATAATCATTTCTTGTGGTGATCCTGTCCATCATCTTTTCCACTGCACTTACCAAAATGTCAAGCTTCACCTCTAGAGATGTTGATTCGGCCAGATCTATGTTTTTCATCTCTTCTTCCTTCATCCTTGCCCTTCGGATCAGCAGATGAGCCTCTACATTTACTGCACTATTCTGCATCTCGTGAAGTGTTGCAATATCCCTTTCTCTCAGCTGAAACTCCATTTCCGGATTAAAGGCACCCGGATAGCGCAAGAGAGCAGATCTAGGAGAAGGTCTTATATCAACTGGCATCGAATAATAAACTTGGTTAAATCTGGCTGAAAACTGTTGTACTGTCTCCCCTGGAAATCTTTTCAGCTGGTTATACTCTTCTACAATCAAGAAAAGGTTCTGCCCGATCATCCACCTGTCGAGAAAAACTTTGAAAAACTGCTGGAAATCTGAGATGCTCGCATCAGGCAGGGCTTTGAACCAACTCTTCACTTTGGCTTGCAAAGAAAGAGCAAAAAGCCTTATACTAACATCTTCGCTATCAACTTCAAAAAGGTCTAGAAAAGACTCAAAATTCTACACATGTTGCTCAGCGTTGACATTCTTACTTTCACCATCAAACCTCGGCAAGTATAGATCATAGTTTTTGGGGAAAGCATGGAGAACAGAAGGTAAAACAAGAGGTTTATACCGATCTGGAATTTTACAAGGTGTAGGGGTATGTACAGCAGGTATAGAATTAGTCTTGGTCTCTTGAGACTCATCAATTTGAAGATGGTCATCACAAAATTTAGAAGAAAGGTATTGATCAAGCTCAAAGGCATGCAAATCTTTGGTATTCACAATCTTCAAAGGGAAAGAATCAACTACAAGCCTGGATCTTTTCTCAAGCATAGTATACTTTCCAACGCAGTCTTGACATTCTTGGGAAAAGAGAAGAAATAATTTATGACAAAGAACAAAATGTCTTGGATGAAATTCCAACTTGAGTACCTAATCTGTCCATATTGTCCTTTCATGTTTTTGCTGGTCGGGATCATCCTCCAGTGGAGTCTTTGGATCTGATCTCGAAAATGATTTAGAGTCGCCAGGTGAATGATTTCAGCCTTGCCAGTGTCTGATCGTTGTCCACAATCAACAATCAGATCTGACCTTGATACATGTACTGGGGTAATTAACAAGTTAAATGTCACATTTACAAGCTAGACCGGAGATTGACTGAAGCAGCATTTATCTACTTCCGCTAATGAAAAGCAAAAGCGTTTCGAAGGCTACCTGGCATAACTTCAGGCTTCGTCTGTAGCTTATAAAACAAATGACAACAACCAGCAAACCATTTGTTCTTCCCCAGTATGGTCGCCAATATGTTAGCGCTTGAATTTGGCCTCGGGCTGAAAAAGACAAAATCCAAGGCAACATCAAACCACTTAGCCTCGTAGCTAGCCCTACGGGGACAGGAGAGGGCTCTCTCCGGGTCTATCTCGGCAAAAGGTCTTCAAAGGGCGGAGATAACCAATAAAGAACATTGATTTTAGGCTAGTAAACTGATAGGGAAAGTTTGATTTTAAATTTTTTAGAGTTTTGTTGGAAAACTGAGCACAACAATTTTGGGTGCGGGGATGAGACACAGTTTTTGCAGAGGTCTTTTTGGGGCAAGGTAGGAGATTGTCTTGATGCCTTTGAATTAAGTGAATGGATAGATATGACCGGTGAGGAGCTAAGGAGAGCAAGAAACCATCGATAGTTCTCCTTAAACAGACGAAAACATAGATATTAAGCAAACTTAAAGGCAGAGCATAGAAACTATGAATTCTACCTTAACACTTCATTTACTTAATGTGCAGAAGAGAAGAGTGGGAAAATGATACACATAAAAAACTTACAAGTACATGAGAGAAATACACCATCAAAACAAATCACCACAGGAATCCCAAATAGTGCTGCAAAACCCTGGTCTTTCCTTTGCCAAAATTGCAGAGATACAAAGAGTAAAACAGTCTAAGCTTATCCCTCAAGAGTCCAACCTCTCCAACCTCTGAAAATGACTAAGAAAATACATAATATAGGAAAGCTAACACATTCCCTTGCCTCTAGGGGTCGAGCTCATCATCCTAGGAGCTGTTTCAACCAATTCTAAACTGAGCACTACAATCTAGGCAATCAAAACAACTTGCCTCTATAAGCTAGGAAACCAATTCATTCATTAATTTTTTGCCATTTTATGAATGAATATTATAGAATAGGTAAAAAAGTGTCATGTCAACATGAAATTACATCAAAGAGGATGAAAAATCCCACCAAAAAGTCAAAACTAGTCAATGCTGCGTTTTCCTGAGCTGAAGGTGCAAAACTGGAAAATTTTCCCAACGCGTAGCGCGCCATTTCTCAACGCGTAGTGCGCCTTTCAGCCCACTTTAGGGGCACTTCCCGGCATTCAAATGAGGCACCAGTGGGCTTGCTGGAAAGGTATGGATGTCTACTCTCCAGCCCAAGTGGAATTTCTCAATTTGGTGGCCATTTGCCCCTCCAAAATTGCAATCTCCCAAGACTGATTCCTGTGTGTCCAAAAAGTGGCAGAAGGTCATTTTTTGCTTATTTTTTGACCTTTTGGGGGCTCAAATCTCCATGAAATGTCTTGGCAGTGGCTGAGAAAGTGTAATTTGTCATGAAAAATCCATAAATGCTGAGTTTTCATGAAATGGACCTCCCCAACTTAAGGGTAGCGCGCGGCGCGCTACGCGTTGAGGGCAAAAACCTGTTTTTTAGTGCAAAAATTCCAAAATGTCAAAAATTTCTCCAAATTTCTTGAAATTTGGACTGTAGGTTCTTCATCAAGGGCAATGATGAGCCAAGGATGCCTCAGCCAATATCTAGAGTCCTTCATCCACTTTTTGCCTTCTTGAAGCTCTCTTTACCTTTGCTTTCAAACTTCCGATTCTCGCTTTGTACACCAAGTTCCGGGACAAGTAATGATATTTCTGCCACCTCTATGAAGCCTCATGAGTGCATGTCCTTCCAAGGGTGAGTCACTTTGGGTTTCCACTTCATAATCGGACGAATGACCAGATGACATAACTGTTGTTGCACGACTGCCTTGGATGAATGCTGATATGTGAAACTGTTGTATACAACTGAATGTGAACTGCTCTTCTGATCTAAACAATGTTGTGACCAAGGGGAAAACAAATGTAACAAGGGAATATTAGGAAGGGGAGAATATCAGGAAATTAAGGAATAATGGAAATAAAACAAGGAATTTAGGGAAGGGAAGGGATATGGAAATCTTGATATTGTAGGGTTTTGGGGTGAAGTAGGTTTTGGGATTAAGAGAGGAAAATTACGAAATTTTATGGGAAAATTTGAAAGAGAATGTGGATGGAGATGAGGGAAAAGAGGGATAAAAAATGGGCAACCTTGGACAGAAAAATATTTTGAAACCCTAGCACCATTAAGTTTTTAAATCTTCCACAGCAAAGTATGGTTTTGACTTTTCATTTTCATGGCATTTTAACATATTAATTTCTCATTCATCTTGCAAAACCAAATCTAGCCATGGAGGAGAGGCCTACCTGCAATTTGCTTGAGAGAAAAGTGGATTTGGTAGCTTGCTGACAGTTTTTTGGGCGAAAAACCCAACGCGTACCGCGCCTTTCCCAACGCGTAGCGCCCCTCTGACGCGTAGCGCACGTGCAAAATAACACTGAGAAAGGCTCCCTGACGCGTAGCGCGCCCCTGACACGTAGCGCGACTTTCATATGATTTTTGAAGGCCTTCCCAGTGTCCAAATTGGGCACAGGATAGCTCGTTGGAAAGGTCTTCGAGTCTACTTTCCAACCCAATTGGAATATTGCAATTTGGAGTTTATTTTCCCTATCAAAAATCAAATCTCCCAAGACTGGTAAAAATGTGCCAAATGAGGCTGCCTCAAGGTAGAGTGATGTTGCAGTCAACTTTGGAATGCCTTCCTCAATGAAAAATTGAGCTCATGATAGCTCATTGGAAAGCGATTTGTGTGTAGTTATCATTTGACTCATCAAGCAAGTCATTTGGCCAACCAAGCTAGGAGAAAACGTTATTTTACCAAGGTCATTTCAGAGGTGCCTTCAATTCTCTTGAGGCAACGATATTTTTCACAGTTCTCTAAAACCATGACACCTGTGTAAAAAGTGAAGGAGGTTTTTCTTCTTTGGCATGTTGTGGGAAAAACCCTCTCTCAGTTTTCTAAAATTCATCTTTGATTTCTTTGAAACATCTTTTGAGTGAAACTTATCCCGATGTGTGGAACAAGGGATTTTGTCGAAATGAAGCGAAATGAAGGGGATAAGGGGCTTCTAAATTCTTGGGGAAATTTTTGGAAGTAGGGAGGGATGTTAGGAAGTAGGGGAAAGTGGAATCTCAGAGATCGAGTGAGGGGAAGGGGTCCAAAGGGCAAAACACAAGCCTAGCCTAGAAAATTGCCAAGTTGTAGCAAGAAACTAGGGTTTGTGTGAAAATGAGGAATTTGGCGGATCTAAGGGATGGGAAGTGTTTAATAAGGTACATTAATGATAGGGGAAGGTGTATGAACATGTGGATACAAGTTTTGCTAATGATTTGACCATCCAAGAGAAATTAGCTTTCAAAACCCTAGGAGAGGGAAATGACCTTGCCTAGGCGCAACTGAAGCATGAACAAGGTGTAAAATGACTCATTAGACACTGACATGATGAGGACAACCCTATGAATGATGATAGACTCAGCTGAATGATGACATGGACCGATATTTGGACAACTTTAGAAGGAGTGAAAGCAAACCCTAGACCTAATGTCTAGTGACCAAATTTTGCTTGAAAACCCTTTGAAATGACGAAATTTGACCTGGACACTCTGAGACCACTTTGTAAGAGAATATTTGATCACTGGAGGAAGGCTGGAAAGACTGACACTAATAGGTGGGATACACAGTAAATCACGAGGGAAAAGTCTCAATTTAGGGCCTAATGATCTGGGTTTGGATTGCAATAAAGCCTGAGAGACTAGTCTCGGTTTAGGGCCTAGTGATCCGTGATTAGATTGCAATATAACCTGAGAGACAAGGAGATGGAATATTCCTCAAGGATAGTGATGGATTTTGGATGGCATTCCAAGTTCGGTTTGGTTGTGAGCAGAGCATTGATTTTGGTGTGATCATATTTTGGTGAGGGTGGAGGTCGTTTAACCTCTGGATTCCCTTGGTTGTTCTTGGATTAGTTTTTCTATGAGATCCCACACTCATGCTTGGAATATGGCAGGGGAATGACTCACTAAAAGAGAAATTTGGTTCAACCATGTCTATGGTCATGTGGTACAGGGAAGTCCCGAACCAAGTCAGATTTTCCTATGATTAATAAAAGCTAAGTTATATTAATTTTGTACTTGTTTATATGTGAATTTAATGGTTGTCATATCTCTGATATTTATATGGTTTAATGTTGGTTATAATCAATGTTGTGTGATTGGTTCATGTCATGGTTATTTCATGTATTCATTTGTAATTGTTAAATACATGGATGCAAAACATAATTTATGATATAAGAGTCCAATGGAGAAGGAGGTGATCCTTATGGTTATATTTCATAAGTTCTTTCAGTCATTTATGCTTTGACTTGTATCCTAGACCTGTGGGTTGCATTGATGCCAAGTGCTTGAAAAAATGTTAGTCTCAGTTGGGGATGCTCAGTGCTAATCCTGAGGTTGAATTTTTATTTATCAGCATGGTTATCATGCCTTTGATGGATTTTGAAGGTTGTAGCAAGTTCTGGGCAAAGGCCGGGATTCTAGGCTAGAAAAGTGGCTTAAATCTCAGGGTCCCTGGCACAGGTCTATGAAAAAATTCCATAGTCATTGGCACAGAGGCCTATGATAGTAACTTTAGGTTGTTGGTCACTCCCTTTCCCATAGCATGAGAGCAACTATGGCCTAATAGATCCAGAATAGCAGTGGACCCAGGGATAGGTTGTCTGAGTGGATGACTTGTCTCCAAAGGGTTTTGTTAATGATGTTGGATGACTGTGTTTGATGTTCCGTTGATTCAATTTCCTTAAGGTAACCAAGGAGATTGAATCCATTATAGTAACCTCTCTCATCACATGTTTTCCCGACTAGTTGGCTCCTTGGGTAGACCAAGGAGGAGAGGGTGTTACAAAGTACATGCTAGAATTTAAGAAGGATTGGAAGGTAAAAAGGGCCTTGAAGTATATGGAAAAGGGGCATAAGAAAGTGTGGAGGCCTCAAGCTACAAGTAATATGGAAAACATGACCTCAGTTTCTCAAGGATGACCACAACAAAGACTTAATACAACTGAAAAAGGTTGCATTAACTAACATGTGGGAGAGAAGAATAGAGGTGATGGGAGATATCCATTACAATGTTGGATCTGTTGGGTAAACCACTAAAAGAGGGAATGACCCAAGCAAAGGAATGTTGGGCCATGACTATATAATGCCAATGAATATTGGACCATGGGGGATATGGCTCAGAACTTACCCAAAATTTATGCATAGGTGGAAAACAAGAAAGAGAACCACCAAGCTTCCATAATCAAGATTGAAGGTGATATTTGTGATTGAATTGTTTCCATTTTAATTGATCCAGGCTCAAATTATAGCTATATTAACCCAGAAATCATGGAGCAATGCCAACTGGCTAGCGAATGTCATGAGGAATCATGAATGGTCCAATTGGACATAGGATCAAAGAGAAGAGTGGAGCATTGGGTGAGAGTGTTCCCATTAGATTTTCATGGCATGCCAACTATTTAAATTTAAATATTTTACCATTGGAGGCTTATAATGCATTGTTATAAATGGATTGGTTTTTAATTCATCACAACAAAGTAAATTTCATTGAGAAATCTATTGAATTCCTCAATAATATTTGGGAGTAAAGGGTGTTGCAGGGAAAATCTAAACCTTCAACATTTAACTATGGCCATGTAAGCTAAAAGGAGTTGTACAAAGAGTTGTATGGTATTCATTGTTCAAATTAAGAGTGGCGTTATAGATAACATCAATGCTAAATATGAGGGCCATGACATTCTATCAAATAATATTATTTTAAACTAGTTTTAAGATGTATTTCCAGAAGAAATTCCAGGTTTTCTTCCTCATGGGGAAGTGGATTTCTCCATTGAACTACTTCCAAGGGCAGCTCTAGTGTCTAAGGCTCCATATCATATGAGCACTCCAAAGCTAATTGATATGGAGCTACAACTCAAAGATATTTTGGACAGGGGCTACATAAGGTTGCACATGTCTCCATGGGGAGCATCAGTATTATTTGTGAATAAGAAGGATAGAACAGTCAAGTTGTGCATCGATTATAGGCAACTAAATAAAGCATCCATTAAGAATAGATACCCCTTGCCACAAAAAAATGGCTTATTTGACCAATTTTCAAGAGCAACAGTCTTCTCAAGATTTGATTTAAGGCCAAGTTATCACTAAGTATGCATTAAGGATGAAGAAATCCATAAGACAACCATCTAGACAAGGTATGTGAATTATGAATTTGTGGTAGTGCCCTTTGGGCTAACCAACACACATGCTACTTTTATGTGATTGACAAAAAATGTGTTGCACCCTTACCTGGATAATTTTGTAGTGGTTTTTGATTAATTATTGATCTATTCAAAGACCAAGGGTAGCATGAAGACCAACTAGTTGCAGTGCTACAGTTGCTGAGAGAGAACAAGCTTTATGAAAAGCTTAATAAATTCAAATTCTTCTAGTCATGGGTCCATTATTTGGGACACAATTCTTCAAAGGAGGGAGTATTTATTGATCCAAAAAATATTAGGGTCATCATGGAGTGGTCGATGTTAGGCTACTAATTTGTCCCATTTCTCACCATTTTAAATAACCATTTTCAGTGATTTTTATCGCACTTCTTTGGCTGTCTATTACCCATCTCCTTGTTTTTCTTCATGAATGTACCACATTAAGCTTACATGTTAAAGTAGTTAATTATTGTTATTTTCCTTTATTTTTGATGAATTATAAAGAATTATTGTTGGTTTTTCCAATGATGGTGTTCCTATTGTTGTTCCAGTGGTTCTTATGTAGTAACAGTAATAGCCTCCAAGGTTAACATACTTATGCAGGTCTAGGAGAAATTATGGAACATGGTTTTTGTCCATAGGGATGTTGACATGGACTTATTTTATCCAAGCCATAATTAGGTAAACTCCATTAGGCTCTAACTCATGATCTACAAGTTGGACAACTCACGTTAAGCAGAATTAGGTGACTAAATTTGGACGTGATTTGTGGACAAATGAAGATGAATATTGAAAATATGCAACATGGGTTTCTCTCACAAAATACCCACTTAGGTGACGCATGAGTGATTTATCCAACAAGTTCATGGATTTGGCACTATGTGTGATTATTTCAGGCACACCTTTCTTATTGCAACCATTGATAGATTATGTCATAAACAGAACAACCATATTAGTAAATGCAATAGCTTTGGTTGATTCTCATATTCTATAAAAAGTCAATTTATTGTAATCATATCTTGAGTTATTTTCCAACTAATATCTCCCAAAAACAAATAGAGACAATATTTTGTAACTTGTCCATAATTGTGAATGCCCAAATTTGGGGGAATCTGTTCTAATTTTCCCCTTTGTCTCTTTGTATAAAATATGGACTAAGGATAGTTTGGAGAGATTAGTTAAGTTATGCTAGGATAGGATGAGGATAAATCATCATTCTCAGACTATGCATCTTGTATCTTTATATCCAAGCTAATGCAATGAGTCTACAAGTTTGTGGCTTATCTCTAAGATCTTAGTTTGTGCCCCCTCCTAGGGAGGAAGGGCCCTCCACCTTAGTAGGAATTTGTGTCAGTAGAGGTCGATAGTTGATTTATATTAATTATTTTCAGGTTATGTTAATCCAATTCTTATTATAATTTCATTATTATTATTATATATTCTTGATGATACAGTGTTGTTATTGTTGGGTAATTTAAATTGCAAAATATTAATCTAGATTTTTCATTTGTCAGCATAGTTACTCTTGGATCGATCCTCACTAATTGAATGTTGTTATCATTGTTTTGTTGTTGCTACTATTATAGAACTATGATCCACTATCGATAGAGATTGTTAGCTAGTTGTTGTTACATTTAATATAGTTTACTGAGTGGACTGATGTTGGTTGAATGAATGGTTGTGTGAGGGTGTGATTGAGTGATGGTGTGTAATAGAAGAGTTAATTTCAAGAATGTTATTTCTACTTATTGAAAGAGTGGTTTTGATGAATGAATGCTATTTCATTTCTGCAAGTGTGATTTCATTTCTAGCATTGTGTGTGGAGTGTTATTTTTATGCAAGTGAGGGATCGACAATGTGGTTTTTTTTAATTGATTTTCACTCCCGTAAGTGTGAAGAGTGACATCTTTAAGTTGATTGTGTGCCAGCTCTTGTAGAAGAAAGTGTAGCATTAGGAATTAGTCGATGCTAGTTAGCAATCACTTCCTTGATATAATTTTCACGATAACCTTGAAATAAAAAGACCTACGCAGATTGAAAATTTATGTGTGAGTATGATTGGTTGTTCTTAATTAAAAATTCAATTAGTACACCTAACATTTTTACATCATTTCAAGGGAGGTTATTAAGGGCTCAACACCATAACTATCATTGGTTTTTTTTAGATACATTATTCATAAGTATGTTAGATGTGTTCCTAGCTTTGAGGTCCCCAAGAGGTAAGATGAGAGGTAAGAACCTATGCATTTCTTCGACATACTAAAGTGGGCTCGACCTCATAAGGAGTCAAGAAACATAGGATTTATTTCCTACGATTAGGTTTTGTTTTAGTAAATTTCATTCAAAGTAGATTTTTTCCCCCTGTATTAATCCATGTGCTGATAGAATATACAAGATAACTTAGGAATCTTGTTGAACAAGGAATAAATGGTGCTTCAAGGAATCTCTCAATGGGGAGTATGAGAGGATCATAGAATGCTTCTATTGAGATGCAAAAATTAGCCATTGTAAAAACTACAAGGAAAGAAATCAGTATTTCGTTTGAAAATTTTAAAATTGGTATCATTAGTTCACTACAAGGAAAATAATTTCTAGCAGAGGTTTTTAGTGTTATGAAATTGATAAAAATTGTCAAAAACATCCTCTAAAACATCCTTTTTGATAGCAGATATTTTAGCAGAGATTATAATGGAATTTCATCACAACTGAAAAAGTATGGGTGGTTGGAGGTTTTAGCGGATGTTTTTTTTGCGATGCACTTCCTGGAACAAGTAGCATCATTACACTACATATATAAAATCATCAAGTTGCATACATAACTAAAGAACCAAGGAATTGTATTAAAAGAGAAGCGGAGCATAAAATATGTATCACCCTAGTGCTTATCTATCAAAAGATACCCTGGATGTTCTTTTAAGGAACGACACCAAGGCATGCAAAAAATAATTACATACCCGATGCTTTTGTTTAAACTCGGAGCGTCGATGCATATTATTTGTATAAACACACCGGTATGTTAGGGATATAAAAATACTAATGTTGTTCATTTTCATAATGCACCGGGTCAGGAAGTAATATTTTGTAGGACCGACGTGTTAGTTCTATGAAATCATTGATGTTTTAAGAATTACAATGCATCGAGGTGTTAATTACAAATAAAACTGGTGCTTGAAGAAATAAATGCCCCATTATAATTTTCTGAAAAGGAATTGATCATGCAAAAATATGTCTCCATGGTGTATTTATATAGCATAACGCATCAGTGCATTTTTATGTTATGGATGCACCGATTTTTTGTATGATATTTTCTCTTTTTTGGAAACATTGTCTTGTGATAGTGCAATTATTGTTATTTTTTAAATCTGTTATTCATCGAAAAATAGACATATCTCTTATAATAGTAATCATATAAATTAAAATTTGATTAGTGCATTTGTTTATGATGTTTGGATTAATTTGTTATATTATCATACACATCTCTCCATTATAATATTTAATCATCCATATATTTAATAAGTGGTGTAACATTTTACAACAACATTGGATAACACAATAGAATAAATCAAAATTTATTTTATTATATACAATAAGAGGCTATTTGTCATACAAAATGAGATTGTTATCGGTAACCCGTTGTCTTCAATTCGGATACCATGTCCATCACATTAAACCAAATGTTTGATTTTCACATACAATTATTTCAAAAAATAAAATAGGTTGAATTGATATCCAAATAGATCATCATTCTTTGCTAAATTTATTGTTAGTTCTCGAGATACTTCAATGACTTAGGTTATTTGTAGAATGTTTTTTTATTGCATTAATTTTTTTCGTCTTCTTGATCTTGTTCCATCTGCAAACATAAATAAAGTGTAATGAGTGTATCTACAGAGAATAATGAAAACTGAAATAAATAATAAAAACAATGTAAATTGAATAATAATGTACCATAGCAAGAAGTGACTCATAAACGATGAACATGGTTTCAAAACCAAGTCTCGTCCCTTGTTGCAAAAAGTCTTTTACTGGTGTAGTTCCATACTTTGTTTCATGCATGTTTTAAACCCCATTATAAATCATAGATTTAATAAAAAGGATTTTTTTGTTCTATTAATTATAAACTCAAAGAAGTAAAACAACATAGATACTTACAGATTCTACAATTAATTTTTGATATGCTGACATATACTCACAACCAATATTTAACCCAAACTCAATCAATTCGTCTAATGGCTCATCTTTGTATGTTAGCACTTATTTGAAGGCATTCAAGGATGATTGTTGTAAAAAAAACTTAAAATATACAAAAATGAAACCTTGATTGTCATAAGGAAATATTAAGAATTACTAACAAACTTTGAAATCAACCATTTTCTTCCTTGTCATCCTATTTTATGAATTGAATGAGTTCCATTTTGTTTTCTTTTCTGCAAGAAAATACTTGAAAATTAATATTTAATGCTAAATTATTTTTTATATCTACAAATTCAATCATGATTACATATATTTGAAGCACATTTTTGTTGGCATGGTTTCTCTTGTGATGCAATTATGTCCATTTCTTTGACCATATCCTTGTACACTTTTTTTGACATTCCTACTAGCATGTTTCTCATATCAGCTCGTTGATCATTTGGGATTTTCATAATCTTCTTGAAAAAAGTAATAAACTATTCTTATAGTGATATATGAAAACTAAATATAGAAAAATTGATATTAATAAATGAATTGTTTCTAATAATATATATATATATATATATATATATATATATATATATATATATATATATATATATATATATATATATATATATATATATATATATATATATATATATATATCATTTTAATTAGGAATATTACCTTTTGAATGAATTTTTTTGTACGTTTTTTCTATTGAAAGTCTTACATGTCTTATTGACCATTGCTCTGGAAATGCTTCCTGTTCTTAGAATCATTGGATTGATTTTTGTATTGTAAGTGGAAAGTATGTCTATACGTTCATTCCACTAGATCCCTCAGAGTTTTGTAAAAAAATTCCCCCTTTCATTAATCTCCAAGACCACTCTAGATGAGCTAAGGAACAATTCATTGTCATTTACATGTTCTATAAAAAAGTCTCAGAACGACATTGATCTTTTCCTTCGTTTTTTATCCCTCTAGAACATAAAATATATATGAATTAATAGATTGTTTGAAACATGTTATCTAATATTCTTAAGTATATTATTAATGAAAATTCATAAGAAAAAACCATATTGAATAGTATTTTTCATTCACCTGATTTATCCTTCTGCAATTTTTCTATCAGGCTTTTATGCTCTTCTGCACTTAGAATAGAAATAATCTTATCGGCCTTATTCATTTTGTGGTTGTGCATGGAACACACTAACCAATACATTTCAAACTTATTAACACAGACTAAACTTACATATAGTTCAAACATATTAATTTTGTTAAGGATTTACAAAGAACTTTCCTTCTCTGCTTTTTTCAACATGTTATCATTGTGTCGATCAATATTTTTGTTACTTGACACCTTCTAAGACATTTTTTAATCAATATACAACCTATATCATTCAATACAGAAGCCATTAAATATATTTTATAAATAAATCGAATAATTTTCAGCCAAAAATGACTCTGGTAACCAGTGCATTTATCTAAAAAAACACATTGGTGTGTTTATCCCATTAAGTGCACCAGGCATTTAATTGTTTGACACTGTCAAGGAAAATTAATTTTTTTAAATAATTTTAAATTGTTATGGTGTGATTTATAATAATAAACATGCTAAAGGTTTTCTCTTATCCGAGCTAAGGGGGTGGTAGCTCCCTTCCAGTAGCAGCTAGAAAACAAGTGAAGGTTGGAGCATTCAGTAGGCCGGCACCTACATACTAGTAAAAGGATCAGCTAGTACAAGAGCTAAGGGGGTTGCATCTCCTTTCCAGGAGAAGCTGGAGAACGAGAGAAGGTTGTAGCCTTCTGCAGGTGGAAGCCTGTGTACTGGTATAAGACTGCACCAGTACAAAAATATTGTAAAAAGAAGTTTCTTATTAAAAGAAGATAGAGACAACTTGCAGCAGGTGGTTTTCACCCACATTGGGTTTCCACCTTACATCATGGTGTTCATGTGTGCTTCTTGTGTGTGATGATATATTCTGTTTTACTACACCTGTTTACTGTTAATATGGTTAATAAAAGTTCTGATGCACTAACTAAATATCAACATTTAATGTATTAACTGAATCATAAGTTTACTGGATATACACTATGTTAGAGTCGGCCTTGTTGCCCTCCATCAGTGATCAAAGCTCTTTGCATTTGCATATGTAGGTGTCTCATCAGTGTCAATTTTTTGCATCCCATTAGGCATGCCAAAAACCTGATGGAGGAGCTGGTGTGTTTATACCCCTCTTGGCATTGCTGGTTCAGGTCATTTCAGTCATTAGGCTCTTTCAAAGCTTGTCTTGTTTTGTCATAAGGTCAAATTCCTAGGTCTAGGGTTTTGGTCAAGATGGATTACAAGGTCATGTCTCTGAAGGTCAAATGGTGCCCAGCAAGCCAGAGGGATGATTTTTTTTTTTTTTTTTTTAAAGTGTTTTTTCACAAATTTCAATATTGTACAGTTAATTTTCACCTTGGATTTAAAAACTCTGTTTTTAAAGCCAAGGTCATTTTAAATTTTTGTAAAAAGTGATGAAATTTCAAAAGTGTTCAGCGAACAAAATGCAACCCTGGTCCCCTTGCCTAGATCCCTCAGATGATCTACCTGCAAAAAGAATCAAATCAAAGCACTAAATGAAGTCAATTTCAGGACAAAGGAAGCCAAAAAGTCAGTTTTGTAAAGTGTCAATGAGAAACTTTAGAAAGTGGGTTTGAGCATGAAATTTTTTCAAATGGAGTTTATGAAAACCCAATCTCCCTCCTTTTACTCTCATTATGCATCCAAGGCATTGGCAAGTGCGAGTGAGCAAGTATCCAAGAGCTTTGGGCAAAATCTGGTCAAATTCGGGCTCAAGACAGGCGCGCGACCCGTCAGGTGCACGCGACCCGTCAGCGAGCATCCAGCAGTGTTGTTTTGTAACGGGCGCGACCCGTCAAGCGCGCACGACCCGTTGGGTAAGGCGCGCGACCCGTCAACGTTTCCCCTGCAAGCTCAACTCAAAATCGCTCAAACTCCCTCCAAATCTTCAAGTTGTTTGAGGTAGGCCCTCTACACTTCAATTTGGTTGTTAGTTATGATTGAAGGCCCTCATGCTTGTGTTTAAGAATCAAATTGTGCAAGTGGAAGAGGCTTCATATGACTGCAATATTAATGGTTAAAATGTGCTAGGGTTGTGTTGTTTCAAGGTTTTTTCCCTTTGTAATTGTTTCCCTCCTCCCCTTTCCACTCACATTTGTATTTTCCCATACTATTTTATAAATAAAATGCAAACCCTCCCTTCTCCCTAATCACTAAAAATGCAAACCCTACCCCTCTCCCAAAGCATCAAAAAAGTCAAACCCTAATCTTGCTGCACCATATGCATGTGTAAACACAAGAATTTGTTGGTGAATATGTAAAGAGTTTTGTAAATATGTTTCCCTATCTTCCCCTATTAGTGCATGTATTCATATTCCCATATGTTCACTTTCTATACATGTATTCCCATATGCAGTGATTTTTGCAAATGATTTCCCAATATTCCTGATTATAAACATGTATTCCTATATGCAATAATTGTTTGCAATGTTTTCCTTAAATTCCCTGTTATATTCATATATTCCCAATTCCTTGTAAAAAGGTCCCTCCCCTAACATTTCCCTCATGTCCTTGTCCCCTTGAAACAGCATAGAAATCAGCATTTTATAAAGCAGAAGCAGCAGTACATTTGTCCACTTTGCTCTTTTAAACATGTCAGAAACCGAAACTTATGAGCAAAGTGATGACCAGTCATCAACTTCAGAGATTGAAGTACAGAGGAGGCCTCATAAAGGTGGTAAGGGTGGACATCATAAGAGAGAGGAGCCCACTTCTTTAGCAGAGTTACAGGCTTGTCCTATGGCAGTCACATGTTTTCAGTATATGTCTTACTATGAGTTTTGTGAGAGGATCTCACGAATTCAGCACCATAGAGAGTTGGATCGCCTATTTGTCTTACACTTGCATGATGGACATGTCAACCTTGCAGGGGTAAACTTTACATTGACACCTGAGGTGATCTCACATGCCACAGGGATACCTAATGTTGGGGAGGTGTGGAACAAGCGCAAGGTGCTAGATTATGTTCATTTTGAGCCTTTTGTCCGGCCACCATTCATGAGACATTTGGCAGGTGTGTTTCCGTTCAGGTTTCTCAGGAGCGAGTATGCTCCCATGATGAGGCTCATTATGCACTATTTTACCTGTGAGGGCAGATTTTCACAGGTATATTCATATCATATTCGCCTCTTGATGCACTTCACCCGAGTGAGGATGATGAACATCCATGTTTTCTTCTATCAGAACATTCAGAGGATGGTGCCCATGTTACAGAGGAAGAGCCCGGCACAGCAGTACAGGAGCCTTTATCATTATGGTTTGATTCAGCTAGTAGTATTGCATCAGTTGACTCAGCAGGGCATCTCATGGGAGGAGTTCATCTCTCGAGAGTTTTTCACAGCACCACCCTCGCCACATCCCGAGGTTGTTCACGAGGAGGGAGGACCATCTCAGCAGCATGACATCCCTGTCACTAGACATGTCAGCTCCTCACCTCTGGTCACCTATCAGAAAGACCCGAGGGCCTTATTTGCAGCAGCTAGGCGAGTACTATCTCCACAGCAGGTGGAAGGGGTCTCGCCTTCATCATCAGCTCAGCGAGTGTTATCTCCACATCAGGTGGAAGGGGCCTCGCTCTCTTCAGTAGCACAGGCAGCACAGAGGAGCAAGCAGCCCAAGATTGATGAGGGGCCATCAGGAGTTCCAGATATTGAGCTTGTTGATCTTGAGGCCATTTCTCCAAGCCAAGAGGCAAAGGAGGTCATTCAGCATCTCAAAGCTGAAAATGATGCCTTACAGAGGAGATTAGAGGGTGCACAATGGACCATTACATACCTGGAGTAGCGCAACAAACAGTTGGAGGAGGAGAAGGCACTTGATGAGCTATGGAGGATTCGTAGTGACCGAATCTTGAACCGAAGAAGACCTGGTGACCCATTGCCCGCTGACCGAGAGTCCATGCTCATCCAGGTCAATGCACACTTGGAGAGGCTGTTGGCTAAGGCCAACCAAGAGAAGAGATTGCTAAGGAACATGAAGAACCATTACTGGGCAAGAATGCATGTGTGCAAGGCAAAGATGAAAATGTTTCAAAGGCGGTTGACCGAGGCACTGAAAAGGAGAAAGAGGCCAAATCCCCTCTGTATCTTGGTTGAGGCTTCACTCAAGGATAAAGGCACTAAATAGCCCAGCCACAACACAAATCCCAAGAAATTTTGAAAATTTTGGGTGAATTTTGGCATTTTTTGGCAATTTGCAGGTTTTTCCCATTAACGGGTCTCACCCCCCGTGCGACCCTACATCAGGGCAACTCCTTTTGACCAAAACTCAGCATTTCCAGATTTTTCATGCAAAGTTACATATGCTCATGGATGGACTTTAGATTTGGTGAAGTTTTGGGCCTCCAGAAAGTCAAAATACATGCAAAAATTGACTTTCTGCCACTTTTTTGAATTGCAGAAAGCAGTCTTGGGAGATTTGAGTTTTGACAGGGAAAATGAACTCCAAATTCAGAAATTCCAGTTGGGTTGGAAAGTAGACTCACAGACCTTTCCAACAAGCCCACTTTTGCTCAATTTGGCCACCTACAAGTGCCCCAAACATGGCTCCAAAGGCGCGAGACCTGTCAGGCAGGGGCGCGCGACCTGTCAGGCAGTTTTGTCCAGAAACGCATTGTACAGCCCAGAAAACGCAGATTTGACTCAGTTTGACTTTTTGGGATGAAATGTGATTCTCTTTGATGTAATTATTGTACTTTTTAGACACTTTTACTCTTGTGTAACACTTCTAGAACATTCATTCATGAAAAGGGTAAATATTAAATGAATGAATTGGTTTCCAAGTTTATAGAGGCAAGTTGTTTTGACTGCCTAGTTTGTAGTGCTTAGTTTAGAAGTGGTTGAAACGGCTCCTAGGATAGTGAGCTCGACCCATGGAGGCAGGGAAAGAGGTTAGATCATCTATATTATGTACTTTCTTGCTCATTTTCATGGTTGGACTCTTGAGGGAGAAGCTATCATTGTATTATTCACTGTATCTCTGCAATTTTTGGCTAAGGAAGACCAGGGTTTTGCAGTCCTCTTTGGGATCCTTGTGGACTCATGTGTTGATGGTGTGTTTCTCAATGTTCTTGTAAGCTTGTTATGTGATTCATTTCCTTTCTTTTACTTCTGCACATTAAACAAATGAAGTGTTAAAGTAAGAATTCATGCTTGCCATGCTCTGCTTTTAAGTTTGTTTAATTTCAATGTTTTCTTCTGTCTAAATAGAATTCAAAGTGATTGTTTTCTCTCTTTAGCTCCTCATCTTTCATTCCTGACCATTCACCTCAGTTAAAGGCATCAACGCTGTCTCCTACCTCGCCCCAAGGAACCCCCTGCAGAAACTGTGTCCAATCCCCGCACCCAAAATTGCCATCCCCTCAATTTGCCACCAAAAACCCCAAAAAACCAAAACCAAACTCTTTGATCAGTTTACTAGCCTAATATCAGTGTTACCTTATTGTTCATCTCATCTATTGAAGCTTTTACGAGACAGACCGGAGAGAGCCTTCTCCTACCCCGTAGGGCTAGCTACGAGGCTAAATGGTTTGATGTTGCCTTGAGGTTTACCTTTCTCAGCCTGAGGTGAAATTTCAAGCGCTAACACACTAGTTGCATTAGACACAGTTGCGTATACATGTAGGTTCCCTTCACTGAAGTAGCGTATATGAATATGAGTATGAAAATGAAAAAGTGTTTGATTTGATAATACTGATTCACTCCCCCCCCCCCCAAGTATTATTGCCAACAGTTTTACCAAAGTAAACTCTAGGAAAGAAACTCATAAAAAACCTGCCTCTTAGCCCAAATATGCCCCCGCAAGTAACTCAAACCCCTCAACCAGTAATAGTTTCGATATCTTAGCCCACTCTGATCCTACTACCCCTGAACCCCCTTTACCCTCCTCTACCCCAGAAATCCCTTCTCCACCCTCTGATAACCCCCCGCAGGACATGTCTCTGGCCCAACACCTTGAGCAACCCCAATCTTCCCTCCCCACAACCCCCAGCAAAGATTCGATCTGGAAACCTAATAGCATGGACATTGACAACCAGCTGCTCATCCCCAAACTTGCTATGAACATCCCTTCCGATAGCAGTGATCTCAAGCAAATGGATGAAGAACCGGAAAGCATTGACCTAGGAGACTTGGACATTTTCAGCCTTGAGCAAGCATGCAAGCAAAAACAATATGATAAGATTCCAGCAAGACAACTAGAAAGTTTAGAAGTCATTCTATCCAGAGCACATCAACAAAGATCACTCAGCATCCAACTTGGAAGTCACTGGGATGGGAAGAAATTATTCAAGGATACTAAGAAAAGATGGCGAAAGAAAGATTTACAGTGAACCATCCTCATTGGGGAAATGCTGGTTGAATCTAGAAGATAATCTAAACTCACTAAGTACTACAGGCCTCTCCCCAACTTTGAACCATGAATCTCATCTCATGGAATCTAAGAAGGCTAAATGGCCCAGGGAAATACAAAATGATAAAAAATATGATTCAGAAGGAGAAACCCCACATCTTCTTCATGCAAGAAACCAAATGTCACAGTACCCTTCTCAATACCACTCTCTCAAAAGCTTGGCATGGCTACCACACAATGGCAGTGGATGTTATAGGAGCCTCAGGCAGTCTAGCAATCGCTTGGAATGCACAAGCCATTGAACTCACAAATTTTGATTCTAATCACCACTTCATTCAAGCTAAACTCCATATCATAGGAACCAATGTGCATGGTCATCTTACCAATGTGTACTTTTCGCAAACTACTGAAAACAAAATCTCTATCATGGACACGCTATATTTACTCAACGTCAACAAATCCAATCCTCTCTGGATCATGGGCAGTGATTTCAACATGATCACCAAATTAGAAGAAAAAAAGGAGGTAGAATCAGACTAGAAACTGAAAGTGAGCATTTCAAGCAGTTCATTCAGAGCAATTGGTTAATCAACTTCCCCAGCAACAACGAGATATTTACATGGAATAAAAAAGGTTCAGGTACTCATTAGATCGCCTCTCAGCTTTATAGATTTCTTGTAACAGATAATGCCATTTACCTTGGAGGAGACCTCTCCACCTCCATTCTTCCTTATGCAGGATCGGACCACTGGCCAATCTCGCTTAAATCGAAAAGACTGGGGGCCTCCACCAAGTGACCTTTCCACTTTGAATCATTCTAGCTGACCTATCCTCAGTTCAAAGACCTATTTAAGGAATCTTGGGAAAGCTTTACTCCCCTTGATGGATCCAAAATGTTCCAATTTAAGCAAAAGTTGCGGTTCCTAAAAACACAAATCAAACAATGGAACAAAGAAACCTTTGGAAAAATCTTTGAATCTCATCAAGCTCTAACTCAGGAGATGGAGGAACTCCAACAAACTATCATCAATGAAGGCAGGACTGACGCCAGCAACGAACAGGAAAAGCACATCCAGACTCAGAACAACGAATGAGAGAGACAAGAGGAAATGTTATGGAAACAGAAATCTTGAATAAAATGGCTAAAGGAAGGGGAAAGGAACATGAAATTCTTCCATCGCTCAACAATCCAAAGAAGAATGCATAACAACATCACCCACATTCTTAATCAACAGGGAGTAAGACTGGAAAACCATGGGGACATAGAAAAATAACTAATCAGGCACTTCAAATCAGTTCACCAAGAACCCTCCATCAACAGGAAGCCAGTGATTGACAAGATTCTCGAGCACATCCCTAAGCTGATCACAGATGAACATAATCATTTGCTTCTCCACCCAGTTACTCTTCAGGAGGTGGACTCTGCTATGAAACAGTTGCAGGAAGGAAAATCCCCGGGTCCAGACGGCTTCACCTCCACTTTCTTCCACAAATTCTAGGAAACTATCCAAGAGGAAGTCTAGCAGGTGGTCGAAGAGTCTAGAATGCTTCATTGGATGCTCCCCTCCCTGAATGCAACTTTTATCACTCTCATTCCCAAGGAGGAGCACTCTAATACGCCTGACAAATTCAAGCCGATAGCCCTATGCAATGTCATCTACAAAATCATCTCCAAAGTAATAGCCTCTCGCCTGAAGCCGCTGCTCCCCCTGCTCATCTCGCCAAAACAATCGGGCTATGTGGAAGGAAGGCAAATCTTAGATGGGATCATCCTCACACACGAGATTATACACTCTCTAAAGCATCATAAAAAATCAGGTATGCTTCTAAAAATCGATCTCTCCAAAGCCTTTGATAAGTTGAGTTGGTCTTACATTCATTCGATGTTAATAGCCTTTGGTTTCTCACCTACATGGGTTCGATGGATCATGAGCTTAATCTCCTCAGCTTTCTTCTCTATCCTGGTCAATGGTATTCCCTCCACCCCCTTTCAACCCTCCAGAGGCATTCGCCAAGGGGATCCCCTCTCCCCTTTTCTCTTTGTTCTTATGGCTGAAGGATTGGGTAGATCTATTAAGCATGTGCTACAAGAGAATCAGCTCAGAGGCATATCCCTGCACAACTCCCCTGCTATTACCCACCAACAATTTGTGGATGATAATATGTTATTTGGACACCCCTCAGTCCAAGAAGCCAGAAAATTCAAAGCCCTCCTTGATGATTTCTCCGCTGCTTCTGGAGCTAGTATTAAAACTGTCAAATCCCAGATTTTCTTTTTCCACACTCCCACTGCCACCCAATCATCCATAATATGCATCATAGGCTTCTCTCCTGCAGCTCTCCCCTCCAAGTACCTTGGTGCTCCCCTCACAGATTTGACCCTTAAACACTCTTCTTGGCAACTCCTCCTTGACAAGCTGGAATCCCGTCTCACTTCCTGGACTTTCAGAGCCCTAAACATGGCTAGCAGGTTGATCCTCATCAAATCCATTCTGCAATCTATGCCCCTGTATTTGTTTTCTATCTTAGCAGTGCCCAAATGGGTCCTCAAAAAAATAAAAAATCTCCAAAGGAACTTTTTATGGGGTTCAGTGGGACAGAATCGCAAATGGGCTTTGGTCAAGTGGGATATTGCTTGCCTCCCAAAAAACCTTGGGGGAATCGGTCTTCGGGACCCTCAGCATAGTAACACAGTCATGGGTGCTAGAATCTGGTGGAAGTGGCTAACATCCCCAAATACACCTTGGGCGATCCTCTAGAGAGCAAAGTACACTGATCACAGATCGAGTGATGACCTAATAAGGTTAACAAGCATGGACAAAGGCTCTCTAATCTGGGACTTAGCTAGATTGCATAGAAATATGATTCACCAGCACAACTTCTGGGAAATCAAGAATGGCAATCATGCGTAATTCTGGAAAGACTCTTGGCAGTAACGACCCAATCTCCATAGGTTAATCTCCCCTCCACCTATAGAGGATGAGGAAGCACACAAATGGGAAATGGTTAGCCAGTATGTGCTTCCCACCTTAGATCAAGGGTACAGACAATGGCACAAAGCAGAAGACATCATCAGGAATGGCACAGAAATAGTGGACAGGGAGCTAAACACAAAAGTAACCAATAGGCAGATCAGACATTCTGAAGAAAAGGACATTCTTCATTGGGGATACAAACCATGAGGCACCTTTACCACTCAAGAGGCATACAATCTAATAATCACCTCTCCAGCCAATAAGGACCCTCTTTGGGATAAAGTGTGGCACCCCAAAATTTGGCCTAAAATCTCAACCTTTCTTTGGTTACTTTGCCATAAAATAATTCTCACCTGGGACAACCTTAGGAAAAGAAACTTCTATGGCCCCTCAAGATGTCCCAATTGTGAGAAACAGGAGGAAACTATACTGCACCTCATGCATTCTTGCACTCTAGCTAACAAACTTTGGGAGAAAACTATTTTCAGATGTCAAAAAGATGGCAGAGACAAAGAAGACACCACCAACACCATTCGACATTGGACCAAAAACCCATACAAGAGTCCCCTGCTCAATGCTCTTTGGAGAATAGTACTAGGACTCATCATGTGGACAATCTGGAAGGAAAGGAATCGGTGTATATTCAGAAATCAAACCACTCCCATAGAAATAATATGGAACACTCTATGCATCAACCTGCAGGAAACCCTGGCACTACATTCTTGGAGCAAGGAGGACTTTCCCACTGAACCACAAGAACAAAATATATGGTTGAATTGGAATCTCAAGCCCATACAGACCCAGGATCCACCCACCAAGTCCATCTTTGTACAAAAAATTCCCAGCAAATGGTGCCCCCCACCCATTGGTCTCACCCAACTCAATTTTGATGGCACTTCTAAAGGCAATCCAAGTCAAGCCGGGTTCAGAGGAATCTTCAGGAATCATTATGGCACTCCTCTACTTCTTTATCTGGGCACTATAGGCTGGGATACCAATAACTCGGTAGAATTGGAGGGATTATGGCAAGGACTAATCCTCAAACAGCAGCATAGATTCTCCCCCTTAATCATTGAGGGAGACTCCCAAATCCTCATCAATATGGCTCAACAAATCATTCAGGGAACCCCTGTTGAAAAACTTTCATGTAGCTGGCGTCTTGCAGCTCGTCTACATCACATTGAGAAAATGCTTGCAAGCAATAAAGCCATCATATTCAAACACACTAAGATAGGTGGAAACAAAGTAGCCGACCACTTAGCCAATCTTGGTGTGATGAGCGACAGAACCATCCACAAAGGTTTGATCGAAATTATCAAAGATGCCTCACACCAATAGAATTCACCAAGTTGGTGCAAATGGATGCAACACCCCCGGATGCGGGTGGTAGATAAACATTTATGGTGTATGATCAGATGGATAAGCAGGCGGCCCATCCATATGGCCACTTGTGCCTTCGCTTGTGCGATCTTAGGGCAAGACATGGCTCTCAGACTGGTGCCATTAACTACTTGGGAATTTCGAGACATTCCCTAAAAATCCAGAAATATGGATTAGAGTAATCCTCAACCCCTCAATTGCTCATGCCATCCATCCGTCTCTGTGCCGAGCCTTCGCATAACCACTGGGATACGGTGCAGACTCTTAAGCTGCGTCGACCTAGGAAATGGAAACCATTACTCCCAGTCCCTTCTTTGCATTTACAAACTGAGGATTCAGCTCCTTTCTCTGTTCCACCTGTGAATCCCACGGACCCATGCCTTTTTCCTCCCGTGGCACCTGGTTCAATTCCTACCTAGGTTTCCTTCTACTCTCAATAGCCTTACACCCTTAGACCCATGAGATATCGTCACAGAATGAGGAGCCGGCGCGAAGGCAATCATGGTGGTGCTACTCATCACGGGCAGCAACCACCTTCTGACTCTTCCTCCCCTTCTGTTTCCCCTTCCCCTTCCCTCTCCAATCCCTGCTCCCTTGGCAGGTATCCAAACACTCATAGCGGCCATGGAAGACTAAGTACCAGTGAAACTCGTTACTCTGAAAGCATCCCCTAGTAAGCAGCGACCAATGCGACCTCTCAGCAGGTGCACTTCCATTTTCAAAGCACCTTGGACAAGCTACTCATAATTTTCACCATCACTATAGATTTCACGGAAGTCCCTGCCTCCAATTCTGAACCTGCGCTCGTCAAGGAACTCAACCAGGATCCTCCTTTCAGATTAGTTCCTGGGGAGCCAAGCGCTAGAAGCCAGCCAAAGGACAAGGATATCCCTTCTTGCAGTAAACCGCAAATGCTAGAAAGCCCAACCACCTGGAAGGATAAGGGCATTCAAATTGAGGACAGTGCAGGTGGAGGACATGTAAACATGGGTTCTGATGACTATGGGTGGTGTCTGATTGTGGAGGAAGAACCTACAGAGGACACTCCACGGCTGCTTGCCAAGTCACATGGCGAGCCATAAACCTATCTCTGTTTTGTTTTTTCATATGTCATTCTGATACTGGCGTCCTGTCGGGTCTTTCCATGTCTTTTTCTCCTCTCGGGCGTCAAAATTTTGGAATTTTTCTCCCACTGGTCGACTTACTATGGAAAATTCTGGGTCTAGTTTTGAATTTTTCAGTTTTTGCTTATAATTTTTGTATAATGGAACTATAGCCCCTGAGCGAGTAGCTGGAACTCTCCTAATTTTGGGCTTGAAATGGTTTTTCCTTTTGGGGTAGTCTCAACCTCAAGATTGGATGCTCAGAATGGTCATTCCAATGACCCAGTACCACTGAGGCCGGAGCCTCCTTGTACATTGTGCCTTCATAAATAGATTAATTTTACTTAGAAAAAAAAAATAATAAACATGCTGAAATGATTTAATGGTGCTATTTGGAAGAGGCGCAACAATGTGTTATATTACACCAAGAGCAATGACGAAAATACTAGACAAAGTCGACAATGTTATAATATACTAGTGTGTTTTCTTACACAGGGTGCACCGATGCGTTATATTACATAGGGCACGCTACAAAACATATATTCGTTTTTTTTTAAGCGGATAGGGCCAACGGGGTTTGGATCTAATTCAATAAGTGATTCCCCTACTTTACATGTCAAACATCTTATATATAGTAAGTACATAAACCCATGTAATATAAAATGCCTAAAATGAAAAACCTTAATTGTGAAATGGTCGAGGAAATCAAACCCTAAGGTGAAATTTTGCAGAAATAAGCAAGGGTTTAAGGTAAGTATTTATTTTTTTTGTTATTTTTGTGAATTTTAATTAAATTTAAATAGGAATAGATATCATAAAAAAATTACTAGTAAAATCATTAGTAAATTTTTTATTATAAAGGGTTTTTAATTTTTTCCTTGAATTGTGAATAAATCTAACAAAATTGTAAAAAAAATTAATAGTAAATTTATTTTTTTTTCTATCCACTGTTTTGAGTGAATGACCATACCTTTCAAATTATAATATTTTTGTGGTTCCAAAATATTTTGTTTCTCACAGTGCTCCCAATATGTCTCTCTTACAAATGATCTGTCTTTTAGTTAAACCTCAACATAAATTGTAAAAAAAATTATAAGTAAAATAAATAATAAAATTTAAACTTTTTACTATACAGGGTTTTGAGTGAATCACGATACCTTTCAACTTCAGATCTTCTAAATAGTTCTTCTACTCCAAAGTATTCTATTATTGCACATTCCTCCTGGTATGTCTCTATTGCAAATCAGTCTTTTGAAATTTTGGGAAAAATAATGAAATAGTGAATAAATTTACTATTTAAAAGACTTTATGAAATTTGATTTTGAAAAATCAATTGTCGCTCGTTTTTGAATTTAAAAAAAAAAAAAAAAAAAAAAAAAAAAAAAAAAATATGCGCTTTTCCTTTCAATTTATCCAAACATCGGTGCATTCGATAGTAAAGTGCACCGACATTGTCAGGGCACCAAATTTTTTCAATGCACTGACATTGTCAAGGCACCAAATTTTTTCAACGCACCGACATGATACAATTCTTCTTTATATTCAAAATCCTAAAATGGTGCAATTATTTTTTTTAACACAACAGTGTGGTTTGTATTTAAAAGTGTCGGTGTTGTAATTGGTATAAGAGCACCGAGATGGTTGAATTTGTTTATATTTTCAAAAATACAAGAACAAGTGTGTACCGGTGTTATTTTTCATTGAAAACCATCGGTGTGTTTTTGTACAAGTGTCGATATGCTAACATTTTTTTTGGAATGCAGGAAACAGTTGCAGGTGTGATTTGAATGCACCAATGCTAGTATTATTTAAATGCATCGGCATGTTTGTTTTGATAAACACACTAGTCGTGTTTAAAAGTCATTTGAAATTTTATTTTCACATAAAATGGCATATTAATCTCACATTATCGTTTAGGACGCATCCACGTGAATCGCAGTAATTCATGGTATATATTTTTTGCTTAAAGTCATCTTATTCTTGAAAAATAGTTTGAAAACTATATTGAAATTAAGATTGTGGTTATATGATTCTCGACATTAATTTTAGATATGCACACAAAATTTTATTTTTGATTTTTTCTCAAATGTAGGGACAATATCTCAATAATATAAAATGATTAATTCTTCAAATTCTAGCTCATTCCACATTATTGATCAAAGTTTTTCACGGAGTTCTCCCTTTCAATATCCATGACCAGATGCTAAAAAAACTCAAAATTCAAAGTTTTCAAATCGGTGTGGAACCTAAACGACTGCATTGTGCACATCATCCTGAATATCGTGCAACTTGTTTCGTGCGAAACGGACTCCGTATGCTCCCATAAACATGTTTTGTTCCTTTTCCTAAATAGGAAAGTTAAAAAAAATTGCAGACAACCGAGTCAGCATTCCATACAGCTTACGTGGCACTGACTAGACATGCCTACATGGCAGGGTGAATATGTATGTGATTGTGCAATCTAGCGAATGGTGTGGTGCCAAGTGGTACGTTGTTATTAGTTCAGTTTTGGATGAATTCCATTGGATGGTTGGTGGCCAACCACAAGCAGCCATGTGGCACAGCCAGGGGCTTCCCTGTGGCAGCCCGAGGGCCACCACAAGTTCATTTAAGGTCGAGGCAACAGCTACGGGGGTCGAACCTACGACCTCCAAGCATAAGTCCAAGCCTCCTACTAACGCACCACACATGTAGTTCTTAACAACTATAGTGTTTGGAATTTATTTGAAGACTACGTCTGTGCCATTCTGGTGAAAGGGCCAGCTATGGGGGCCAACCCTTGGACGCGCCACCCCACGGGACCACCATTGGAGTGGAGTGGGGGCCCGGTCGGCGAGGGCAAGCCGTTGGCCTTAGCCCCGGGCACGTGGCCCCCCACATGTCCATAAATTTCAGATTTTAGGTGTTATAGGACATTTAGTGTGTCTGACAAATTTTCCCTTAAATCAGTAAAAGTGGCGCCCAGTTAGTGGAAATACAGGCGAATTTGTAGGATGGTGTCGGATTTTGGGGAAATTGAGGTGCAATTAGCATAAATACCTGGGGAAGCCATAACTTCTTCAGTTTTTTATCAAATCAGGAGCAGAAAGAGGCTAGACAAGCATTTTTGGTCATTCTAGAGCCATTGGAATAGGTTTCAGAGTTATCTGAGCATTGTAAATGGATGTATTCATGATTTTGAGCATAATAGAGAGGGTTAAGCCATTGGTAGTTGGACCAAGGAGGCGTAACCCAAGCCGGGTGAACTTTGTCATCATTTTCTATTGTGATATTTTTTAGTGATGTTCATGTATGTTATATGTTGTTGTTCAGTCATTTGTTTATGTTAATTTGTACATGAAATTTACATAAAAACACTCAAAAAACTCATGTTTAAACTTGCAATTAACCTTATGAATCCTTAAGCACTTTTACATATTTTGAAGAGGTATTTAGCACGACAAAACTAATTTTCCAATTCAGATCAAGTTTGGTATCAGAGCTCTTGGTTTTCTTTGTGCAAGAAGGATTTAACTGTTTTCAAGTGAATGTGATGCTTACAAGGTTGAAGCTCAAGAGAGGAGAAGGGAAGCTGGTTGAGAGTTCTGAAGTTGAGTCAAGGAGAAGGAGTGCAAGGTTGCCACAATCTCCACCACCAATTCTACTTCAAGTTGCAGTTGAGGCTTTAGTAAGCATGTCACATGAGGGAGAGCCTGCAAATATGACAAAGGATGAGAAGCTTTTTAAGAATGCTTTCTTTGACATGGCAAAGATGGTGAAAGACCTCTATGAAGAGAGGAATACCAGACTGCAGGGTGAAAGCTCCAAACCTCCAAAAGGAGAAGGTTCTTCAGGAGGAGGAGGTGATGGAAATAGAGGTAAACCTCCACCCTTTCCACCACCATCTTCATCTTCATCTTCACGGGAATATTCACCCTCTTCCACTAATACAATCCTTACTCATACTCATCAACATACCTAAAAGGAACTCATAAAACACCCCTGTTAAAACTTGACGTTAAATTTGAAGTGCCAATGTATAATGGTGAAGTGAATGTAGAGAAGCTTGACAATTGGGTTCGTTAGTTGGATGTATATTTCAGAATTTAAAACCTTCAAGATGATGACATAAATATTTAGCTAGCTTCCTTGAGGCTCGAGGGTGCAACACTAGTATGGTGGGAATCCAAGACACAAGAAGAGAAAAAAAAACATGGTAAGATCTCAATTTCTTGGTCTAATTTCATTGCTACAATTAAAACAAAATTCTAGCCTCTAGCATATATGCAGAAAGCCATCATGATTTGGCAGAACTTTAGACAACTTAAAGGTAAAAATGTGCAAGATTACACCAAGAATTTATAAAAAGGTCTCTAATGTTAGGTGTAGATTTGCAATCACAAGACACATTGCTGAAGTATATAGGGAGTTTACACAGTTATCTTAGGCATACTATCCTTATGTTTAATCCCAATAATCTAGATGAGGTGTGTGTGCAAGCCACTCATCTTGAGGCAAGAAGGAAAATTACTCCAGAAGAGGGTAGTAAAAAGCCATTTAAGGGTAAAGGAAAAGAAAAGGGTTTCAAAGGAAAAGGAAAGAAAAATGCATCCATTAAGAAGGAAGGAGATAAATTAACATGCAAACATTATTCCAAAGAGGGTCACGATGAATCTCATCGTTGGAAGCTTCATCTTGAGATGAAACCAAAGGAATTCAACAACAAGGGACAACAAAAGATAATTGCAACGCCTCAATAGGATTTGGGATCCGATTCAGGTGATGAAACTAAAATTATAGCCATGGGTATGAAAGGAAAAGAATCCATTGCTAGCACTAGTACTTCAAATTTACACAATGAAACTCCAAATCAAAAGAAGAGGATAAAAAATTTTCACATAAGGGTAATCTCAAAACATAGAAAAATAGATACTCTTTTTTTATAGTGGCTCTCAAGCCAATCTCATCTCTGAAAACATCGTCAAAAGTTTAAACTTGGAAACCATTCCACATCATAATCAATATCCATTAGGATGGGTGTGTGACAATGCACAATTGCAAGTAACTAGAAAGTGTAAACTGAAATTCACCATTACTACAAATTTCATAGATGAACTGGAACTTGATGTTGTGCCATTAGACATGTGGTATAGTTTTGGGTAGGACATATCTCTATGATATAAAAATTATATTCCATAGACATGAAAACAAATACCATTTGTTCAAAGATGGAGTAGAATACATTATGAGAGCCCCTAGAAAGAAACTAAATATTTCACTTGTTAATGAGGAGCAGATGAAAAGACTAGTGAATTCTAGCAAGAATTTTGTGCTTCTAATGATCAAACCCAAGAATGATATTGATAATGACGATTTTCAAGGTTGTGACTCAAGATTGAAATCTGAATTGGTTGATGTTGTTAACCAATATGATGAGATGTTTCATGAACCAAAAGAATTGCCTCCCAAGAGAGGGATCCAACATGGGATATAGTTACAGCAAGATAGTCATCTTCCTAACATTGGCATGTATAGGATGTCAATGATAGAAAGCGAAGAAATTAATAATAAAATTCAAGAATTGTTGGATAAAGGGATCATCAGGCCAAGTACTTTGCCATGTGGTTCACCTATTGTTTTGCTGCCAAAGAAGGATGGAACATAGTGCATGTGTATGGAATTCTGTGCATTGAACAATATTACGATAAAGAACCATTACCCACTACCTAGAATAGATGATTTACTTGATCAATTGAAAGATGCAAAGTATTTTAATAAGTTGGACTTAAGGAGTAGCTCCCATAAAATTAGAATTGTTGAAGGAGACATTTGGAAGGCAACATTCAAAACAAAACAAGGTTTGTTTGAATGGCTATTTATGCCTTTGGGTTTATGTAATGCTCCTGCTACCTTCATGTGTGTGATGAATGATGTGTTGAGGTCATTTCTTGATGAGTTTGTTATAGTCTACTTAGATGACATCTTAATTTTTAGTAAATCTCATGATGAACATGTCATGCATGTGAGAAAAGTACTTGATGTCTTAAAGAAAGAACAATTGTATTTAAAGATGTCAAAGTGTGAGTTTGGAAAAACTTCTTTAGTTTACTTGGGTCATATTGTTGGAGGAGGTGAGTTGAAAATAGATCCCTCCAAGGTTGATGTCATTTTGAATTGGCCAAGGCCTAAGACAGTTACTGAGGTAAGAAGTTTTTTGGGAGCAACCCAATATTGGAGGAGATTCATTGCTAACTTTTCTTCTATAGAAGCTCATTTGCATGCATTGACTAGTGTGAAAAAAGGTTTTTTAGTGGAGAGGAAAACAACAAAATTCCTTTGATGCATTGAAGGAAAAGATTAGTTTAGCCCCAATACTTGCACTTCCAAACTTGAGATAGTTATTTGGGATCTAGACTAATGCTAGTGACTACGCCATGGGTGCAGTCCTCATGCAACATGGTAAGCCTATCTATTTTCTTTTAGAAAATTTCAATGGTGCAGTGATTAATTATCCTACATATGACGATATTGTATGCATTGGTGCAAAGTGTGAAAAAGTGGAAACACTACTTGATGGGTAAGGAAAAAATCATTCACACTAATCATCAGCCATTGCAATACTTGTAATCTCAATCTAAGTTTCACCAATCAAGGCACTTCCAATGGATGGGTTTTCTTCAACAATTCCACTTGGTAATAAGGTATAAGAAAGGTATCTACAATAAAGTTGTTGATATGCTTTCTAGGCCTATTATTAGTGCAGGTACTTTACTCAAGCATAATTTTATTTTGGATTAAATTTATATTGAGCAGTATGCATTAGATAATGACTTTTAGGATGTTTATGCAAGCTTGAGTCAAGGTAACCAAGTAGAGGTCCAATTGGATTATCATTTGCATGATAACTTGTTGTGCCATATTTGTAAGCTTTGTATTCCACAAGGAGAAAGAGTCAACATCATAAGAGAGGCACATACTTCTTATTGCTGGTCATTTTGGTGTAAGTAAGATGATGGCACATATACATAGGTATTGTTATTGGCCTTGTATGCTTGAAAGTGTGTCACGTTTTATTAAAGGATGTTCATTATGTGTAGTCAGTAAGCCTAGAAATAGGAAGTTAGGATTGTACACACCACTTTCGGTAACTTCACGACCATCGGAGAGTGTTTTTATGGATTTTGTAGGAGGTCTTCCATTGTCAAAAAGAGGTCATGATTATTTGTATTTAGTTGTGGATAGGTTCAACAAAATGTGTATTTTGATGTCATGTAAAAAGAAAATTATAGCTGAACAAACTGCTTAGTTATTCTTTCAGAATGTATGGGTGCATTTTGGATTGCCCACATCCTTTGTTAGTGATCGAGATTCTCGCTTTGTTGGGAACTTTTGGTCAAGCTTGTGGGGATTCAAGGACACCAAATTGAATAAGATTACAACATTTCATCTGCAAATAGATGGCCAAACCTTGGTGGTGAACAAGACTGTGATACATATTCTTTGTGGGTATTGCAGCAAGCATCCCAAGTTGTGGTATGAATATTTTCACTACATTCAGCATGCTTACAACTGGGCCAATCACTTGTCAACTCAAACATTGCCATTTGAAGCATGTTTGGGATACTTGCCTAAGTCTCCTTTGTATTTCATTTTTGGAAAGGATGTTGCTATTGATCTTCATAGTGGCATAGACAAAGCAAGAAGGTTCATTGAACAAATCCAATTGGTACACCAAAGAGTTCAAGAACAGTTGGAAAAGAGCCAAGGCAAGTACAAAGCAAGGCATGACAAGCATCATGTAGATCACAAGTTCCAAGTCGGTGATGAAGTTTGGCTTCACATTAGCAAAGAGAGGCTCCAAGGAGAAGGTATAAAGCTTAAACTAGATATGGTCCATTCAGAATTCTGGAAAAGATTGGTGGCAATGCCTTCAGGTTGGATTTGCCTTCATATATGAAAATTTATGTTATTGTTAATGTTGAGAATTTAAGGTTGTATGAGCCTCCTTTGATTGAAGATCAAGGAGAAAATATCCAAATTCCTTCCATTGAGGATCTTTCTCCTAAATACCTTGATGAACTATAGCAAGACACCATTCTTGATAGAAGAAGAAGGTCTTCAAAACGAGGGAATGTGGATTACCTTCATGTGGGGCTCAAATGAAAAAATCCTTCCAAGGCCAAATGGATCAAGATTGGAAAGGTGAAAGAACTGTACCCTCACCTGTTGGACAACTAAAAGTGATTTTTTGGGGTCCAAAAGGCTTCTAGTGGGAAGGAAACATGATCAAGTGCTAAAAAATTAGCTCAAAATTCAAGGTTATCATATCAGTGTGGAACCTAAATTACTATGTAGTTCTCATCATCCTAAATCCATCGCAACTCGTTTCATGCGAAACAAACTTCGTATGCTCCCAGAAACATGTTTTGTTCGTTTTCCTAAACAGACAAATTTAAAAAAAATGTAGACAACCTAGTCAATAGCCCGTACAACTGAGTGGCATTGTCTGGGCATTCCTACATGGCAGGGTGACTGTGCATGTGACTGTGCAACTCTGGTGAATGGTTAAATTCGACTTGAAAAATTCCTAGGGGCCGCAATGATGTCTAGACAATAATGATCTAAGAACTAAAGGGTGATGATATGAATAAAATAGAAACAAATAGCAAGAAAACACCTAGTGTAGTGGTTCCAAGTGTAAACTAACTATTTTAATTATGTTACTTTAATACAAGCAAGCATGTCCTATCAAAGAAAAATAAATCTAGCTTATAGGTGATATAAATCCTCAAACAATCATAAATCTATTATTTCAAATGGCCTTCCAAAGAACTTCTTACTTGATGGAATCTCATCGCCACATGCAGAGTTGTCCAGAGAAAGGCAGGGTAGAGAACCAATTGCTTCCCACAACCAGTTCTATAGGGTGTTTTTCTAAGATTTGTCACTACGGTTACCTTCATCCCACGGGGTGGTCTAGTCTTGAGCTTCTTGGTAGTCATCCACTGCACAGGATTCCCTGCCATGGGTTGGGTAGCTCTGAGGAGAACTGCTCACATGATGACCTAGCCTAACCCCCTCTGAATCAGGTTTATGACACTCTTCATCTTTATACCATGGGATGGTGAAGTATTTTAATCTCCCTAATATGTCAACTTCTATGTCTCAATGAAAGTGCTCAATGGGTGTTATTGGAAGCCTATCTCACTGATCCTACACCTACACTACAAAGATTGTTTGGCCCTGGTGCCCAAGTGGGCTTAATCTATGTGTGTTGATTTATTAAGGTGTAGTGTTTCAAGTCTTGGCTTGGCGGTGTTGACCAAGCTCATGTTCACTTAGAGTGTGTGCGGGTGAAAATAATTTTTCAAGTGGATGAGTTAATTAAGCATGTTTCATGATGCCATGTGTTGTTGAAAGTAAAATGTTGAAATATTGTAAATAAATCTAAAAATGACATAAAATAAACAGTCAATCAAGCACGCAAAACCCCACCCACAAGGGCTACTAAGCAGCTAAACAAGAGAGGGAAAAAAAGCTACTCAAAGATGCATAAAAATGCCTAAATTATCTAATGCCAAGGGACTGACATCTAGAGGCACTAATCTACTATAAATCATGCAGAAAAATGACAAAAATCAGAGGTGAAAAATACTGCAAAGGATAGGTGTGAAACTTTAAAACCTAGCATGCTCAAGCAAATCCTGAGGGGGAAAACGCAAACCCAAACTCTAAAGGTAGAAAAGGTAAAAGAAATCTTTCCAAAAGAGTTGAAAAGTAATGGATTAGACTCTGAAAAATAGTGGCTGAAAATGTTGAAAACCCTAGACTCCTCACTAAGAAAATCTCTTCCTAAAAATGTGAAGGTGTACTCTAAACCCTAGAGGACTTTTTCCTTCCTCAAAGAGCCAAATCAAGTGAATCCAGGCCTAATGGAGACTAAAAACAAAGGTGAAATACCCAAACTAGTTTTCAGACAACACTCTCGACAATTCTGAAAATTTTCCGAAAAAATCCAAAATGCAGGTACTGACCTGGAACAGTGGAAAACACAATTTTTGGGCCAAATAGTTCACTCTAGAATGAAGATGAGGGGCTTAAAAGTGAATTTTTCTCCCAAGACTCTCGATTAGCAGATCTTACACAGATTTTGTCATCTCCTACTCGATTGGTACCTGTGACCTGAAGAAAGAACCAGAAAAACCACCAGAATCCGAAAATTTGAAAAAAAAGGGTTTAATACTATAAATAGAAATTAAGAGGCTAAAAATAGGTATAGAAAACCCTAAAATTTTATTAAACTTGAATCACCCAAGAATGTTGTTATTGTACCATTGGAGTCACCATTTGTTAGTGTGAAATTTCTTGGAAGGTGTACCAAAAACACTTCACTTAATTCACCAGGTGACAAGTGACCCTAACAACAAGTTGATGGATGCTTATGATTCAAATCTGCAATAAAAATGGAAAACCTGCAACAAAAGTATAGACGATCTAGAATATAAATTAGCAGTGAAAATATCTAATGCAATAACCCAAATGGAAAGACTTTAGTTGAATAAATATTTTATTAAAAGCACCTGGTGAAGGAGATCTACAGATGGATCTATAAGTCCCCCTCCATGGGATGGGTCCTTTGATGTCCTTGATGCTTCAAAAACTAATCTTATCTCTCAATATGTGAAAAACCCAGACAAAAAGTGGAGAATTCAAATGGGAGCTAAAAAGAAAAAAGACGATAATGGTGATGATGATTATTATCATGGTGATGAATGAATGAAAAACCCTCCTATTTATAACAAAGTATTGAGTTAATCTTGAAAATGGAGAATAATAAAATAATATTAACCAAATCAAGGTCTAACCGCTTGGAATACTTTATTATATTTATTGGAGAGGGAAAAGACATTTAAAATGGTTAAATATATTTATTTAGAAATAATTAACAAATAAAATGATTTATTAATTATTTCGTGAGAATTAAGAATGGTGTGAAATTGAAATAATTATTAAATAATGATTTAACAATTATTCCAATAACAGAAATAAGGAAAATTAAATAAATAGTGATTTATTTAATTATTCCTAAGGGATTTAGTCAAATGTGACAAGGAATAATTATTTAAATAATGATTTAATAATTATTCCTAGAGAAAATTAAATAAATAATGATTTATCTAATTATTCTCATGGGATTTTTTATTTAAATCAGAAAATAATTTAATAAAAGTGGTTTACTAAATTATTTTCCACAGTGAAAGTGATTTTACTATGGTAAAATTAAATCTACGTGGTGTATTTCGATCCACTTACTTAGAAATGGCCAGGTGATCTTTTTTTTGGGATAACAATGCTTATCTTTTTTATGAATTCACAAGTGCACCTCTTCCTAGTAAGCTCAATAATCGATATTTTCCTAGGAAAGATAAGCATTGCACAATCCTTAAGAGCATTTCTTGCACAATCTCTAGAAATAGTGATTACAACAATCCTTAATAGTTCTTGCACATTTTAAGGGACAACGACAGCGCAATCCATGTAGATAGCGACTGTGAAATTTTAGTTGAAAGTATCCCTCACTCTTAGTTGCAAATGTACCATCATCTGAGTGATTTTTTTAACTATCACATTTGTGTGCCTTTTCTTTTGATAAGTATCACTTTAACTTTCGCAACTGACATTTTTTCTTGCTTCATATTTCACAAGTGTCACTTTTTATTTCTTTCACTTTGGAATTTGTCGCTTTCATTTCCTTTATCTTTTGAAATTTTCATCTCCACTTATTCTTATTGTCACAAGTGTCACTTTTGATTGTTTCCACTCTTGCATTGTTACACAACATTTTGTCACTATCCTTGTACTCCTCGTCCCTTGATCCTAGAGGACCTCTACAGTGAACCCTACTTGCTTTCCCTTCATGAAGAAACTCCCATTGTGTCCTCCTTCATGAGTAGAACAATTCCCTTTTACAACGTTTCTCCAAAATCTTCTGTTTTCCCCAGTTTACAAGACCGGCGATAATGGCCCTTGTCCTCCTCACACCGATATGCAGGGATTAACACTGTCCCTAGCATCAACCGGAGTGACTGAGCTTTGTTCCAGTCGTGTTGATCCTCTTATGGAAAGCTTTTTAAATAAAAATACGAAGCTTCTAGCTCTAGAAGCTTCGTAACGGAAGTCTGGTCCCATCTTTAAAAATTATTTATTTTTTCTTCGCTTCCTTACTCAGCGCGTTTAATTCGCTAACAGTCACGCCGATCAGCACGATATGCTGAGAAACAGTCGCGGAGACCCTTCTAGTGCTTGTTGTCAGTTAGGCAGTCGCACCGATGCCTGTAAGTGAATGTTAGGGTTTGTCCAAAATCTTGGCCAGTGTGTTTTGCTCTCATGATTTCGACTCTGTAAGCCTTTTAGACCATTTTCTCCCTAACTAGAAAGGTGCTTTTCATTTGGTTTGTTTTCTTGTTGATTTGTCATCTTTCCACTTGATTTCTTGGGTCATTGGATGGTTAGTGGCACTAGGCCATCTAGATTGTCATCCATTCAACTGATTGTGAACTCAGTGAGTCGATTTGTTGGTGCATTTACTCCTTTCATTTCGTTTGCAGTCCTGTTATGGCTTTGACCCCCATTACACTAGTTTGAAAAGTTTTGTTTTCTTGTCATTTCTTTTCCGGCATGGATCACATTGCTTGTCTTGTCTTTGGTAAATTCGGTGTTTCATTAGTCTGAGAGATTCTCTTTTCATGTTTTCATTGGCTTGAAGAGTTAATTGTCTCGAAAAAAATTTAATTGAAGCGTTGTATGCAAAAAATTCATTTCGTCGTTTCATGAAAAGTATAAAATTCTAGTTTGCTGCATTAGTATGCTATGGTAGTTAACATCATTGAAGACTAATATTGCATTGGCATTTGAAAAGAAAAAGAACTCTCTTTTCTTTTGAAAGGAATGTTAGAAATGTACTTGTCAAGAAATTAGGAACTGGAATGTATTTTTCATTAGCTTATTTTCTCAAAAAGTGAAGTAGTGAAAAATCAATTTTCTTTTAGTTGCTTGGTTGTTTGCATTTGATTGTTGTTGGAATTTTGGCACAGGTGTTGTCCTTGATGGCAACTCCCTCTGGTGACAAATCACAGTTTAGGCACTCAGAAAGAAGAAAATGATATATACGCAGGTTAACCTTGATGAAGACGCGTATACACGCGGTTTAGACGTTTCAAAGGCGCGTATGCGTATACATGCACTTTCATGCAAGAAAAAGCACGTACATGTTGGAGAACTTACTTTTGGTCCGTGGTATTTAGTCCTTGGTAATTGAACCTATGGTTTTGGGCCATGGTATCTCGTCAGAAGTGTTGATCCCAAGTATTGGGTCCATAGTATTGTTTTGTTATGGTTTTGGACCATGGTATTGTGAAAGGTCTAAGACTATAAAAGAGGAAGGAGATCATTTGGCAAAGTATGATCTGAATTATTGAATATCTGATAAAGTGCTAGATCTGAAATATTAGTGATTAGGTTATGGTGCAGATCTGGATCTGAATGAAGGAGGAACCTAAGCGCAAAGAGAAGGATAAGTTCGATTGATGGGTCATAATCTTAAGGCTTGAATAATAGTATCTTTGCATGATTTTGGTTCGTTATATGTGGTGCATGCTTGATCTATAAATCTGGTAATCTGGGTTAATTAATGTCTGGATATTTGAAAGAATGAATTATCCTTTATAGATCTGTATGCAAGTTTAGTGAAGCAAAGGCACGTATACACACTGGTTCTGAGTAAAAACAGCGTATACGCAAGTTTGTCCAAACACAAAAGCGTATGCACGCATGTTTCAGGTTATTGAAGTAGCATACATCTCTTGAGTTGTGTTCAAGTTGCTTCTGTTTATTGCTGCAGTGTTCTGGTTTCATAATTTGGTGTGTGGCTATTGTTACTGTGTTCTGGGTACAGCTGTCAGAGAAGTGTCTACTTGATCCAGTTCTAATTGGTGAAAAGGAGATTGTTTGATGCAGAAAAATTCTTGATGATTGATTGATGTTCATGGATCCAGTCTGAAAATTTATGAAACGTGGTCCCTGGAAGAAAGAGAAGGTTGTAGCCTTCTGTAGGCTAGCACCTATGTACTAGTATCTTGGCTAGTGCAAGAGCTAAGGGGGTTGTAGCTCCCTTCCAGGATAAGTTGGAGAATGAGAGAGGGTTGTAGCTCTCTGCAGGTTGCAGCCTACGTACTGGTAAAGGACTGCACCAGTACAAAATCATTGTAAAAAGAAGTTTCTAATTAAAGAAGATAGAGACGAATTACAGTAGGTGGTTTTCACCCACATTGGGTTTCCACCTTATATCTTGTGTTCTTGTGTGTGATTGTCTTCTGCTCTGTTTCACTATTTCTGGTTACTGTTTATTTGATTTTGATACACATATTAATGATCAACATCTGTAAGATAAATTAAATTATAAGTTTGCATGGTATACACAGGTTTCCTTATACATAGTTGCGTATATACGCGGTTTCTCTAGCTGAAGTAGTGTATATGATCTGGGTTTGAAAAAGGAAATAATTGACTTGATAATACTGATTCACCCCCCCTCTCAGTATTATTTCCAACAATTGGTATCAGAGTAAGTCCTTTTGAAGAAGCTTGATCGCTTGAAGGAAGATCCATCATCATGAGCAACTACGAGAGAGAAGCATTTATCAGGCCACCAATTTTTTATGGGACCAACTACATCTATTGGAAGGTAAGAGTTACAGCCTATTTTCAATCTCTTGGTACAGAAGTCTGGGATATCATAGATACAGGGTACACTTTTCCATCCAAAACTCCTACAGATTCGGCTGGTAAGAAGCAATATGAAACAAATGCAAAGGCTGCCAATACTCTATTAGGATGTCTATCTCAATCAGAATTCGTCAAGGTTATGCAGTATAAATCTGTAAAAGAAATATGGGACAAGATTGTTCTGAGCTATGAAGGAGATGAACAGGTAAAATGAGCAAAACTTCAAACCCTCAGAATTCAGTATGAAAATCTCAGAATGAACAATGATGAAAGTGTGGCTAACTATTTCCTTCGTGTAGATGAGATTGTTAATTGTATGAAAAACTTGGGTGAAGAAATAAAAGAGGTTGTTGTAGTTGAAAAGGTTCTAAGATCTTTGTCCTCTAAGTTTGAATCTAAAGTTTCTGAAATAGAAGAAAAAGAGAATCTACGGAACCTTACCATGTCACAGCTGCACAGAATTCTGACTGCTTACGAAATGTGGAAAGGAGGACCATCATATAGGAGAGAAGCTACTTTCAAGGCTTCAGGCAAAGGAGATTACTATGAGTCAGAAGAAGATGAAGAATCAAATTTTGTCAAGAAACTTCAACGGGGTGCTAGAAGATTCAGAGGTAAATTACCTTTCAAATGCTTTGCTTGTGGAAGAGTCAGTCACTATGCTGCCAAATGTCCTCATAAAGATAAACTTGACAAGGGTAAGGAACCTGTTAGATGGAACAAGAAACAGAATGTAAATAAGAAAAGCTATTACACTCATGAAGACAGTGATGGACTTTCAAATAGTGATGAAGATGAACAAGGTAATAAATATAGACTTTTAATGGCTTTTGAAGATGAAGATTTCATGGATGCTATAGATGAAGAAGGTCTTTATGAAGAGATTTCTAAACTCAAAATTTGTTTAGAAGAGAAAAATATGATTATTGATACTCTGCAATTCCAACTGGCTGAAAGGGAAAAACATCATGAAAGGTTAGAATGTGAAATTGTGGGACTTAGAAAAGAGATTGAGAAATCTAAATCTCTTAATCTTAGATTTGTTAAAGGATCTGAAACATTAGATGAGATTATCAAAGTGCAGTGTTCTCCACTAATCAAGACAGGTCTGGGATATAATGAAGAAACAACTCAAGCGCAGGAACCATCTAACTCCAAAAGTTATCTTGATGCAGCAAAGAAAAGTGAACAAAGGCCAAATGGAAATCACCAGGTAAATCAGGGACAATTCACCTCAAGATTGAACAAAGACTATTAGATAAATCGAGGGCAATATACTTTTAGAATGAACAGAAGATACAACCATCCACAGGTAAAACCTTCTCAATCTGCCTCAAGAATGGATGTCAATAGGAACTACAATCATTTGGCTGGTAGACTTGATAATCACAGGAGTTTCTTCAATGGCCAATGTTTTTCTTGTCATAACTTTGGTCACAAAGCAGCTCAATGTGTTGCCTATAAGACAATCATGACTAGAGAAGCTCATAAACATAGGAGTATGACTGGGATCATGAAAAGGACCTACAATAACTTCTCTGCTCTTGAAAATGAAATAGAATGTTCTATTTGTAACAATTTCGGTCATGAAGATTCAAAATTCAAGAGCAGGTTTCAGCAGACAACTCATAAGGAGCAAGCCTCAAGTGCCAAATCATGGAGAATAAAAGAACCACAACCAGAAAGATGTGGTATAGCCTTATATGCGGAAGGGCAGGAAAATCAATGGTACATCGATATTGGATGTTTGAAACATATGATAGGTGATAAAGAAAAACTTCAGCCATATAGTGCCTTAGAGAAGGAGAAGAAGGTCTCTTTTGGAAATGACACCCCTGCTCTCATAAAAGGTAAAGGTTTTGTTCAGTTGAAAGAAATGGTCAAAGCTGGAAATGTCATGTATGTTGATGGCTTAAAGCATAATCTATTAAGTGTCAGTCAGATGTGCGATCAAGGAACTGAGGTAATATTTCGATCAAATGGATGTAGTGTTCGTGATCTTGATACAAGAAAAACAGTGATCAAAGGTGTAAGAACTCCAAATAATTTATACATATTCAAAGAAGGAAGGATCAGCTAGCAGGCCACTTGAACTTATCCATACTGATGTATGTGGTCCATCTAGGAAAAGGTCACCCCGAGGAGAAGAATACTTTATATTATTCATTGATGATTTTTCCAGGATGTGTTGGATAGGACTTATGAAGCACAAAGATGAAGCCTTTGAAAAATTCAAATCATTCAAAGCCTTGGTGGAGAACGAATCAGATCACAAAATCAAATGCCTCAGGTCTGATCGAGGAGGAGAATTTACCTCGAATGAATTTTTCGATTTTTGTGAAGAACATGGAATAAGAAGGGAATTCTCTACAGCTAGGACTCCTCAGCGAAATGGAGTAGTGGAAAGGATGAACAGAACGGTTCAACAAATGGCCCGTGCTATGCTTGATGAGTCTGGAACTCCCGCAACCTTCTGGGGTGAAGCCACATTTGCTGCAGTTGTTATTATGAACAAGACAAATGTCCGGGTGAACAGCACTCAAACTCCTCATGAGCTCTGGTATGGTGAGACTCCTTCGGTAAAATATTTCAAAATTTTTGGAAGCAAATGCTATATCAAAAATACTGATGAAAATCGTGGCAAGTTTGAACCTAGAGCAGATGAAGGCATTCTCCTTGGTTACTCTCCCCACAACAAAGCTTACAAGTGTTACAATAAAAGGCTTGGAAAATTTTTTGAAAGCATTGATGTAGTGGTTGATGAAGAAGGAAACATTCCTAGGCAAGTGAATTCTGAAGATTTCGAAGATGATGAAGACTATCCTTCAACATCAAATCAGAATTATGATGAAGAAGAAGCTCAAGAGGCACCAGAAGAACAGATAAGGATAGAAGATAAGACTCCATCCAGGTACGTTCAGAAGAATCATCCAGAATCTCAAATTTTGGGGCAGAAAGAGACAGGTATACAAACAAGAAGAACAATTGCAAAAGCCTCAAGCTATTTGGCATTACTCTCCTCCACTGAACCATAAAATGTAAAAGAGGCATGCAAAGATGAATGCTGGGTCAAGGCAATGGATGAAGAACTTGAGCATATTGAAAAGAATAACACTTGGGAGTTGGTTCCTAGACCAAAATATAAGAATGTCATAGGGACAAAATGGATATTCAAAAACAATTTGAATGAAAATGGGGAAGTTATTAGAAACAAGGCCAGACTTGTTTGTAAAGGGTATGCTCAACAAGAAGCAATAGACTTTGAAGAAACTTTTTCTCCCATTGCTAGACTTGAGGCCATCCAAATGTTCCTTGCTCTCTCAAGCTTTCAGAAGTTCAAAGTATTTCAAATGGATGTGAAATTAGCTTTTCTGAATGGAGACTTAGAAGAAGAAGTGTATATTGAGCAACCAGATGGATTCATCCTTGGGAATGATCCAAAACTTGTATGAAGACTTAAGAAGGCTCTCTATGGTCTTAAATAAGCTCCAAGGGCTTGGCACTATCGTCTAGACAAATATCTTCATCAACAAGGTTTCTCAAAAGGATCAGCAGATAGCAATCTTTATATAAAATTGAGAATAACAAATTGCTAATACTTGTTTTGTATGTTGATGATATCATCTTTGGTAGAAATGAAGAAGCTATGAGTCAAAACTTTGCCTTGGTGATGCAGAAAGAATTTGAAATGTCCTTGCTTGGAGAACTGACATATTTTCTTGGATTACAAATCCAACAAAATGAAGGCAGTACCTTTTTATCTCAAACCAAGTACCTCAAGCAGATTTTGAAGAAGTATGGCATGGAAGATTCGAAACCAGTATGTACCCCTATGGTTACAGGATGCAGCCTTGGTGCAAATGATGAATCAGCAGCAGTGCATCAACCAACTTACAGATCCATTATTGGAAGTCTGCTCTATTTAACAGGTACCCGACCAGACATCATGCATGCAGTGGGAATGGTTGGAAGATTTCAGGCAAATCCTAAGGAAACCCATCTTCAGGCAGTAAAGATAATTTTCAAGTATCTTCAAGGAACTCAAAACCATGGCTTGTGGTATCCAAGAGATACAGATCTCACTCTTCATGCTTATACAGATGCAGATTGGGTTGGAAGCGTGGATGACAGGAAAAGCACTAGTGGTGGTGCATTCTTTATGGGTTCCATATTAGTATCTTGGTTCAGCAAGAAACAGAGTTTGATTGCCTTATCTACAGCTGAAGCAGAATATGTGGCTGCCACATCTTGTTGCACTCAACTCCTTTGGATGATGCAAACTTTGCAAGATTTTCAAATCACTTGTACTCCACCTATCTCTATCTTATGTGATAATACAAGTGCTATCAGTATCTCAAAGAATCCTGTCATGCATTCAAAGACTAAGCACATACCGATCAAGTATCATTTTCTTCGGGAACAAGTATTGGAACAAAAGGTCAAATTGGAGTATGTTCCCTCTAAGGAACAAGTTGCTGATATTCTCACCAAACTACTGCCCAGGGAAACTTTTGAATACCTTAGACAGAAGCTGGGAGTAGTTGATGCATCATCTTGCTATTGAAACTTGTCTGTTTCAGAGAAAAATGGGTGTACACGAGTTGCCTGAGGAGGATTCGCGTACATATGCCTATTTATGCAGAGACAGTTGCGTATATGGCAGTTTGAAAGAAATCAGTGGGGACAAACTCTGGTTGAAGAAAGTTTGATATGGGTCTGATAGAGACCATCTGGCATAGGTTTAGGGGGAGCAGATAAATTTCTAATAATGCATTGTTGGCATTACATTAGAAGCTCTTGTTTCAGGTTCACAGCGGTTGATCTCAAGTGGAACAAATGCGGAGGGAGAACAGAAGGAAAACATGGTTGCTGATCTGAATAGTGATTGACAGATGCTGTTGATATCAGTTATTGGTGACTTTCATAAGTCTTGCACTAGATATTTCATCTCTATTTCATGTATCTCTTTTATGGTGTCAAGGTCATGTAATGGCCTATTTTGGTTTCCCCACTATGCCTGGGATGAATGATGTAATGTACTTGGTTGTCATATGTAAATTTCTAATGTATCCCCACTTGGTTGGGTGATGTATGTATGCATAGAGTCTTTTGGTGATAGGAAGGTCTTTTATGATGTATAAGTCATGGTTCTTCTTGAAGAACATCTTTTTGCAGATCTTGCCAACAGTTAGGGGGAGCATGGTTAGCACAACAGAGCAGAGATTTCAGCATGTACTTAGGGGGAGCACCACCCTTTGCCCTTGATGACAAAGGGGGAGAATGACTTTGAGGATCTTGGGGTTGCCATCAAGTCCAAAGGGGGAGATTGTTGGCATTTTGGCACAGGTTTGGAGCTATGGCACAGGTGTTGTCCTTGATGGCAACTCACTGTGGTGACAGATCACAGTTTAGGCACTCAGAAAGAAGAAAAAGATATATACGCAAGTTAACCTTGATGAAGACGCGTATACACGCGGTTTAGACATTTCAAAGGCACGTATGTGTATACACGCACTTTCACGCAAGAAAAATCACGTACATGTTGGAGAACTTACTTTTGGTCCATGGTATTTAGTCCTTGGTAATTGAACCTATGGTTTTGGGCCATGGTATCTCGTCAAAACTGTTGATCCCAAGTATTGGGTCCGTGGTATTGTTTTGTTATGGTTTTGGACCATGGTATTGTGAAAGGTCTAAGACTATAAAAGAGGAAGGAGATCATTTGGCAAAGCATGATCTGAATTATTGAATATCTCATAAAGTGCTAGATCTAAAATATTGGTGATTAGGTTATGGTGCAGATCTGGATCTGAATGAAGGAGGAACCTAAGTGCAAAGAGAAGGATAAGTTCTCTTGATGGGTCATAATCTTAAGGCTTGAATAATAGTATCTTTGTATGATTTTGATCCGTTATATGTATCTATAAATCTGGTAATATGGGTTAATTAATGTCTGAATATTTGAAAGAATGAATTATCCTTTATAGATCTGTACGCAGGTTCAGTGAAGCGAAGGCACGTATACACGCTGGTTCTGTGAGTAAAAACAGTGTATACGCAGGTTGGTCCAAACACAGAAGCGTATGCACGCATGTTTCAGGTTATTGAAGTAGCGTACATCTCTTGAGTTGTGTTCTAGCTGCTTCTGTTTATTGCTGCAGCATTCTGGGTTCAGAATTTGGTGTGTGGCTACTGTTACTGTGTTCTGGGTACAGCTGTCAAAGAAGTGTCTACTTGATTTAGTTCTAATTGGTGAAAAGGAGATTGTTTGATGCTGAAAAAATCTTGATGATTGATTGATGTTCATGGATCTAGTCTGAAAATTTATGAAACGTGGTCCTTGGAAGAAAGAGAAGGTTGTAGCCTTCTGTAGGCCAGCACCTACGTACTAGTATCTTGGCTAGTGCAAGAGCTAAGCGGGTTGTAGCTCCCTTCCAGGAGAAGCTGGAGAACGAGAGAGGGTTGTAGCTCTCTGCAGGTTGTAGCCTGCGTACTGGTAAAGGACTGCACCAGTACAAAATCATTGTAAAAAGAAGTTTCTAATTAAAGAAGATAGAGACGAATTGCAACAGGTGGTTTTCACCCACATTGGGTTTCCACCTTATATCTTGTGTTCTTGTGTGTGATTGTCTTCTTCTATGTTTCACTGTTTATGGTTATTGTTTATTTGATTCTGATACACAGATTAATGATCAACATTTGTAAGATAAATTAAATTATAAGTTTGCATGGTATACGCGGGTTTCCTTATACGTAGTTGCGTATATACGCGGTTTTCTCTAACTGAAGTAGCATATATGATCTGGGTTTGAAAAAGGAAATAATTGACTTGATAATACCGATTCACCCCCCCTCTCAGTATTATTTCCAACAATTGTGTGTTTTCTATCCTCTATAGTGTAGACAATTCATCGAATTGAAAGGGTCTTGTCTCATTTAGTTGCATTTAGGTTTTTTCAAGTCACATAACTAAGGCCTGAAAACTGAGACATAACTCAAGATAAAATTTAAAACAAACTCAATTAACCTAAGGCACATTTGAAATCTAATGATCACATCTAGAAGGTCTAGGCTAGAGACGTGTTCCGGTGTCTTTAAACCTAGCAGCTGTCATTAGCTTCAGCACTAGACAGCCCTAGTATGAATTTGTGCTCCCCATATTTTGCTCCCCATACCATCAAGTGTATAATGGGAGGCCCCTCTAGGTTGCAATCCTTTATCCATAGGAAGCCAAGTTGGCCGCCTTGCAAATTTGATACACCGAACACAGCGTTTGGGGAGATTGCCTGCTCGTACTTCTCGGTTCACTAGGAGGTATTATGCAATTCACGGTTGCCTGGTAATCCTTTTTATCTAGACCATCCAGAGTAGTCATTTGATATTTTTAACTCATTAAACTTAAAATATCATTCAAGCACTTGTCCTTTCTAGATCGCTTCCAATCGAAAGTGATAGAGTCATCTTTGTTTCTTTCTCGACTCTTAAAACATGAAAGAGCACTAGTCTATTAATGTGTCTTAATAAATTGATTTCCCACGATATTATAACATCCTATTAGTCTTTATAGACCAAATCATGAGTTTCCCTTAAAGAAATTTTTAAATCCTTGAATTTTATCTCTCTCTTTTCCTGTTAACTAAGACAATGTCATCGTGGCTTAACCATCTGGTTCACCTAGTTCGTCTTCCTCTCCTCCATCTGAAAGATTACCTGAGGATCCATTTCCTGAATTACCAGAGTCACTCAAGGACCAAGGTGTTGAACTTGGAATAATTCTGAGCATTCAACCTTTGTCATCATGTCCTCTGCCTACTTCAGATATTGGGTCACCTACTGATTTTGGCCTAGAATCTCCGGACAATCCCGTTCAAACTCCTAAGAGTTCGCCGACCACTAACAGTAAGCTTGGACTGGTTATCTATCCTCTGAATCCTTTGTTCGACCCTATTGTGATATCACCGCAGCATCCGTACAGTCTATACGATCATCCGGTTGTTCCTTTGGAATTTTTGCCTTGTACCTCTTCGGTCGTTCACCGTTATTTGTTCCCAGATATGAACCCAAAGGCGATGCTCCAGTCACCTCTCCGGATGAGTCGGAAGTTTCTATTCCACACACTATCGAGGAGGAAGAGCATACTTTTCCTCCTCAAGGTTACCCCTATATAGGGAGCATTCCCGTCAGTGTGCATCGGGAATTTCTACCTAATTATGTATCCTTGGCACAATTGGTTTCAGGTACACCTAGTGCCTCATCACTTTACCATAACCCTATTTTGGAATCCGATGCCATGCCTACTACAGGTCCATTCATTACAAACTTGACATCCCAACGTGTTGTTACCTAAGTCCCAGTGCAACCCACCGTTCTGAACCCTCTTGTATCGTCTATCCCAGTTACTCATCTGGTTCAACCAACGGTCTCTATCAGTTCCTCAATCCCTCTAGTCAATGGCCAAGTTGTGCCACCGCCTGGGGGGGAAAATCTAAATGTTTCTATGGTGTCAGGCACCACCAAGGTGAGTAGCTCACAGGCTCACATGCTTGGTATGAACCAACCTTCTTATGACGTTATTGAAAACCCTATTGATCCTATTGGATCAAGCAATGTCCAGTACCAACAGGTCCAAAATCCCGTTGGTACGTCTAGGTCAAGCAATTTCTAGTATCAACAACCTTATGACACTTAGGTTCAATACCAAACTCCTTACATTCCATATGGTTCTCAAGGAATGGTTAATCCGCCTTACGTCCTTCAGTCTAGGTAGTATGTTCAACCTGGCTCATCCACTTTCCAGGGTGGCTATGGCCAGATTCAGTTCAGAAATTTTTTGAGCATTGTTCAAGTACCCTTGCAACAGCAAGGAAAACCTCAATAGGAACAAGGGAAAGCTTTGTTGAAGCAAGTGCCATCCACACAACAGCAAGGGAAAATGATCCTGCAGCAAGGTCAACTACAACAACCGCAAGGGAAACCCTCACAATAGTTGCAACAAACCGTGCAACAACAAATGCAGTATGCTCCCCAAACCTCCCAGCCTATGTCTACGTAGGGCCAACCTCTACAGCCCTAGGGACATCTTTTGTAGCCGCAAGGCCAACCCTTACTGTAGCAAAACCAACCCGTCCAGCAACAACCTTTATGTACATATCAGCGAGGTCAACCCTTGCAAGGACAAGGCCAGGGTCAAGTCCTACAGCAGCAAGCCAAAAATCCTAGTGTCCTAGGTCAACAAGTCCAGAATCCTTTTGGCCAAGGGCAATAGGTGTAGAATCCCTATGTCCAAGGGCAATAAGTGTACAATCCTTATGCCTAAGGGCATCAGGTCCAAAATCCTCTTGTTCAGGGGCAACAGGTTCACCACCCGTATGTTTAGGGACAACAGATACAATACCCATATGTCCAAGGTCAACAGGCTCAACAACCTCTTAACCCATACGTTTCTTATCAGCAACATATGACTGGACAGTTCCAAGGTATTCATGTTCAAAATCCTCCCTATGGCCAAGGTAACCTACAATGGGGACAAAATCAAATGCCATATGGCCAAAGTCCCCCACTGTGGGGCCAAAATTCTTACTAGCAAGGATGGGATCCTCCAGTTGGACCCTCTTACTTACCTCCAATTCCTTTTAATACTCAATTTCCATTCTTGGCCACACTAGAGTTTCCTGATGTGTCTCGCCTTACGAATGATCCAATTCTTCATTCACCATACTGGCCTTTGGTTATGTCCAAGATCCCAAGTGATTTTCCTAAGTTCAATGGGAAATCCAAAGAAGATCCTCAAGCCCACGTGCTAACATATCACCTTTGGTGCTCTTCGAATTCTTACGTTGACGATTCCATTCGTCTCCGTCTTTTCCAACAAACCCTCACAGGTGTTGTAGCCAAATGGTACATCAAGCTTCCTCGAAGTACTTACCATGAATTTAACCCTTTAGCCATGCCTTTCCTTACGCATTTCCAGCTGCCAGTTCGCTATGAAACTGGCACCTATTTTCTCACATCGCTTAAGAAAGATACTGTGACACATCTCTGATCAAATCCATGAATGGAGATGTAGACGTCGCCTAATCAAATTCGATATTGCTAATCATTTGCTCACTGAATGGTTCACTAAGTGATTAGTGGCTCCAATTTCTCATGATATAGCTACGGGTGGGTGCATTACTAAAGAACAATCCATTGCTCGTGCCTAGTACTTAGATCTAGTTTACTCTTAGTCTGGTACTTTGTATGATTTATTACCCGATGCTCCGCAGTCATCATCTGATCCCACAACATCAAAGTCATAGGCTACACCCCCTGTTGATGGAGTCATTGGTTCAGTGTCCCAGACCCCGCTAAATCTTCTTCCAAATAGAAGTCAACATCAAACACTATTTCTAATCATTCCTCCCAGAATCCACCTGGCCCTGGTAAAACCTCAGAGGTCCACGCTGTCCAGTCTACCACAGTGGAAAAATCCTCGAAGGTAAGAAGAAAGGCAAAGGTAAAGGTAAAGTCGATGCCCCAAAACAAGGTCCTCCTAAATCGTCTGTAGGTGAGTCTTCACAACAGAAACCTAAGTATCCCTGCCTCATTTATGAGGAGGATCACTATACCAACGATTGTCCCCGACAATCCAAAGGTATTCGTTTTCTCAAAGGGACCCCAGATGTCCTAAAAGAGCCATTTCCATCTCAGCAGACCCAAATGGTAGACCAACCTCAATCCTCTGCTTCATCAACATCTCAAGTGTTCATGATGAGTATGCCTATTAATGTGGCTACTAGATCAAAAGATTACCAAACTCCTGCTTCGACAACTGAGAAAGAGAAAGAAGCCACCCCTTCTCCTTCTGCCCCAATTTTTGGCCCTCTTTATATCAAGCGCCCTAACCCTGATTCCACTATACGGCCACCCTCTTGAGGTGTGCTAACAAAATCCTCCTACAATCCCAACGCTCGAGCCACTCAACACTATAACATTGTTGAGGATTTGGCTCAGGCGCCATCAGCTATGTCGACTCTCGAGGTGCTCCAAAGCTGCCCATCACAGCGAAAATCTTTGTTGTCGGATATCGGGGGTATTGATCCTACTGATTCCAATTTGATATGTTTTGATCTATAGAACCATGTTCCACGCCTACCTCATCATATTGGCTTTCTCATTCAGGTAATCATCAATGAGAAGACTATCCACAGGACAGACATCGATGAAGGTTCTTCCACCTGCATCATGTCAATCGCATGCTGGAAGGCCATTGGTTCTCCTACTTTGAACCAATCCCCAAACACTTTGGAAGCTTTTGATGGGCGTGATTCGCGACCCTTCGGTGTCTTACCTAACCTTGCCATTACTCTGGAGGGCAAGACAGTACAAGTCGAGGTAGAGATTGTTGACGCTAATCTCAATTATAATCTTCTACTCGGCTGGAGCTGGACCCATGCCATGCATGTTGTAGCCTCCTCCCTATTCCACGTGATTCATTTTCTCCATCAAGGGAAGATTGCCACTGTAAACCAACTATCCTTCTTTTCCTCTTCCTCCTCGGAGGGAAATGTTTTGTACGTCAAGCACACGGGTTCTCCCTATAAGAGTGTGGGGGCAGGTCTTTTTAAATATTCTGCCTTAATGGGCATTTTTCTACTCCCACCTCCTCATGTTGCCTCTGTCAACATGATCTCGGTCAAATCTGACCCTTGGGTCATACCTTCACCAGGTCTTGTTGATACCTGGGGCGAGGTTATGCCACTTAGTCCTGCCAAGATTAATTACGTGGAATTTGTTTCGGCCTCAAGTTCCACATCCTCTTATTTTTCTGTCTCGAAGACCTCTCTCGATACATATTCTCAATCCCCATGGCTTGGCGCCTTGGAATCTCTTGATCCCTTAGCCGAGACTCTTCTTGATGACAAAGGTATCATGGAAGTAATGTCTCTCAAGGACCCACCTTGAACCGATACTCATCATCGTTCCTTGTTCCTGCCTCGCCTGGCGGTCATGTCTACGTGTTTTGAGCAATTCTCTTTTCAACTGCCTATTGATGTGTCAGTTTATCTTGATGTGGTCAAGATATTTCAACTGAGGGCACCTTTATCCCGTCATGGATTTAGGAATTTTCTCCCTCCCCAAGTTTTTACCAATTTCCCATTATTGCAATGGGGTTACCATATGACTCGTAACTCTCCCTTGCCCAGGGGGCATGGGGGAAAAGCCTTATATAAGTTTTACTCTATTTGGCTGAGTTGATGCTTACTCGTCATGTCAACGGTACAACTCCGGTGTTCATCTGTGTTGATTGATTCCCCAAGTCCAAGCATGGACTCCCTCAAAATGTACTATGCTTAGGTCATCTTGCATGGTTACTTGTGTACATTAGTGTGTCATTCATTTTTGTGCAGTGTGGTTTGGTGTGTTAGTTTTCAAACAGCTTTCCTGTTTACTATGTTTTCCTTGCTTTGTAGATGTCAGTGACTCCCCACATCAGTTTCACTGATGGTGCTTGTCGTAGTACCTAGAACCTATCATCCGCAACGTGGGTTATTTATGACCCTCATAGTGAGTTGATTGATCTTCAAGGTATCTTTTTAGGTTGCACAACTAACAACATTATTGAATAGAGTGCGGTCATTGAACTGTTGTCAAAAGCCATTGCTCTTGACATTCGAGAGTTGGTTGTCAACCTAGATTCACAGCTTGTCATCCTTCAACTCAACGGGCAATATTCCGTCAGAAACCCACAGATATTGAGAATGTATCTCCGTATTCATCTACCAGGAAAGGAATTTTGACTATATTACATATCATCATATTCCTAGACGCATGAATACATTGATAGATTCATTAGCTAATTATGTGTTAGATAGACATTTACGAAACATGTGAAAAGATAAAACAAATCATTTGTACCATAGTAAGAAAGAAAATACAACATATATATATATATATATATATATATGGTGATAATGTTTGATACATCAAAACCCCAAAAAATAATATGTGTGTCCAAAATAACATTGGCGGCTCGCAGGCCTCATATATCCATGGCATGCAGGCCTCAAAAATGTAAATGCTGGACCTAGGAACTAATCATCATGGTGATCATGGTAGCATGACATGGCTCGTGCAACATGAGTCAGCAATCGGCAAATCCGATCCGCTACTCCCACCATGTGTCTCTGGTACTAGCGAGGAATGTCTCCCACCTGAGCATACTCTGGGATACCACGAGTCAATGCCTCAAGGTTCCTTGCGATCTCCTCCTCGTTGTGATTCCCATCCTGATAAGGAGAGACAACATCGAACTCGTGGGTGACGCGCCTAGCTATTGGGGACATCCCAACAGGATGCTCTGGTCTAACATCTGCATGAACAAAGCCAAATGTTATAAACACATATATATCAAAAAATAATTAAAATATCACAAAATTAAAAAATTGATTTTTTACCTTCATCATCAAAATCCTCTCCTTCTGGTAGCGGCATGTCTATAACTCCACAATAGTCGATGTGACTATATGGTTAGTCCTCCATGACGATCAACTGTCATCGTAGCCATGAAAAGAAGGCATGCCTGTATGACATGTGCTTGCCCCTAGTGATCTTGGGCATCAAAGGACTCTAACGGGACATCTGCGGGTCACGTGGCATGGGAGGATCTACCTCAGTCAACCGGTACTAGAACAGCGGCACCCGTTCCAAGAAAAAGGTCACTAGTATAGATCTGAAGCAAAACTTTTTCAGATTCCCCACCTTAGCTTTGGTCAGTTGGTGTTTTATGTTGATATTCATGGCTTCCACCAAATTGAAGATCGTCGGTGTTGTGCAGTGGATGGAATATAGGAATTTCAACTTGTTAGTCCCATGCACTGCCTGGGACCCTGCCACTCTGTTGATAGTTAACAGTAGCACTCTTAGTGTTAGATATCGGATGGTGGCAATCTCAATCTTTCCACTCTTGGATTTGAGGGCTTTAGGGCAATGTTCGAAAAGAAACATGGATATGCTTGCCCCAATTGGTTGTGGCCCATATAAGTTGACTAGTTCCCCTCTCTGGGACATTCCATTGATGAAATATATGTCTAAAGTTTCTAATTCCAGCTCCTGGTCACCAATGACGAATATTTTCTGATTTATGTCCCAAAGAATAATCAGGTACCGAAGCAGCTCAGGTTGGGCCTACATCCCTAGTGTGATAAAGAATTTGAGGAGCCCACAGTCCCTCAAAGGTTCAGGAAATTTGGATCATTCAGTGCCTGGATATCCACATCCTCATGCTCACATTCTTTCCAGTCTACCATTTTCGACGATTCTTTCCTACAAAAACCATAGATTTCACTCAATAATTATTTTTGGCCCATAAATTTCAAATTCTAACGGTGGCTTTAAGGGGAAATTGGTTTTTTCCCTATTCATGGTGCCAGCGTGCCTATTTTAAAAATAGTTGTACCGACGACGCAATATGCCATTTTAATTACCCTCAGCCAGTGTGATTCTGTGCCCGGAAGTCGCGCCGACTGAGGGAAATTTTTTTTTTGACAAATCCTCCCTCAAAAATCCAACAAATGGTTAAAAACATGAATAAATGGTATGAAAATTAATCTTAGGGCTCTGGCTCTTCCCTATAACTAGCGGCTCGACGAATGACCTCCCGGATCTCCTACAATCTGCTCCGGAACAATTAGGGCAAAAGTGAGTAAAACGTCTTTCACAGCAAGGTAAAATATTAAATCGTAAAAATATTTACTTTTCCTCCCTTCTATTCAATTTTTCATGAAATATTAGGTTTTGTAAATATTTTGACCTATTTTACCTCAAGAATTGGATAATGCACTTTACCTTTTTGCATAGCGACAGGTGATGGTGTTCGACGATGATACCGAGTCATGTTTCATCTATTTTCTCGACTCATAAAACTCATATGGAAATATTGTCGAGTATTTTTCCCTTTTGACTTGTAAAAGAGAATAAAATGGGGGGTTTTCTTTCAAGTTCTTTTATGAACCTTTAAAAGCGAACAGATAGCCGAGCCCTTGTCATTTCGAACTCGTTAATAGATGTGAAACATCGTGAACCTAGTATAAGTTTACCCCTTTTTCAAGCTGGGATGCACTATTTATGAAAAAGTCCTCCTTGACTGAAATGGTCAAGCGATTCTCTCAAGTATCGTTTTTCTACCTTTTCGGGCTTGAGAGACACAACTTTATGAAGAGGGACCATGTGGAGTTTTTATTTTCCATGTGTTTTTCAAACTCTCTAAACATGAAAAATATACCGGGTTACACCTTTTTCAGACTCGTTAAAATATTAAACAACATCGGATTCATCACCATGATGAACATGAGCTTCTCCTTCCTAGGGCTCATTAAACTTACTAGGTTGGATCCGAAGGATGAACTTACAGTGCAAGCATATGTTATCCCCTTCAAGCTTACGATTAAAAATTAATTGGGGTACCTGCCAAAAATGGTGGGGGAAAATTTGGAAATCTAATCGGTTGTGTCAGTAGCTCTCTCTTGAACATGACACTTTATGCTTTGTGTCGGGTTGGGATATCCTCCTTTGTATCGTTGACCTTCCTGGGTTGGGCCGTTCATTTTTTCCTTCCATTTTATCTCTACCACGTCATCATGACCACCGATCCTATGGATCCAAAAGCTACCAAACTTCCAGTTGTGTCGCTGATATGTTCAAGAGTTTTCCTTCTATAGTTACACTTACCTCTAATTATCTGCATCATCCAAAATCAATTTTCATCCCTTTGTCTCATGTCGATGATGTGGGATACATTATGGACCTCCTTCAACACGGTCACTTCCTGTCGACTTCAACTCATTATCCGGGAAGTTGATCGAGAGACTCCCTTCCAGTACCTTAGAGCTTGCATGCCCTAACGGTAAGTTCTTCGCACTCGATAACAAGTTCACCTGATTGGCTTTCGATCAAGTGTTTCACAGGTGTTCAACTTAAGTTCCTCTATTCACATTCCAGGAATTGTGCTGATAGTACCTTGAGGACCACTGTAATTATTGGTGGTTTCTCTTGCACTGGTTAATGCTTTACATCATTGGCTGGTAATTAAGTGATTTTCTAGCATGTTAGGTGTCAACACATCTATTCACATGTTAGAATTTGTACTTTGATCAAGACATGTTGGAGAACAAGACCCTGAGTTCAAATCACAAAAGTACAGGTTGCAAAGTGGTGTGACATGATTATGTTGATATACATGTCTCTTTCAGATGGATGGATGCGACCATACCTTGGCTTCGATATGATCCTCTTTACTAGATGGCTGCGTCCATGCCTGGATCCATTTACATGATAATTCTCTGGATGGCTGCTTCCATACCATGATTCATGTATCATTTGACAATTTTTTTAGTTATGTATATGTATTTGTACTTGCTTGTAGGTTTTCTGACGACAGACTCCGGTTCCCCGCACTGATTCATAAATCATATCCCTCACTCTAGTTCGGCCTTCACGCTTTAGGGGGCATTTGTTACACAACATTTTGTCACATTCCCTGTACTCCCCTTCCCTTGATCCTAGAGGACCTCTATAGTGAACCCTACATGCTTTCCCTTCATGAAGAAATTCCCATTGTGTCCCTCTTCATGAGCATAACAATTTCCTTTTGCACCATTTCCCCAAAATCTTCTGTTTTTCCTAGTTTACAAGAACGACACTATTGGCTCTTATCCTCCTCATGCTGATATGCAGGGATTAACACTGTCCCTAGCACTAACCAGAGTGACTGAACTTTGTTACAATCACACCGATCCTCTTATAGAAAGTTTTTTAAATAATGAGCCGAAGCTTCCATCTCTAGAAGCTTCGTAATGGAAGTCTAGTATATGGTTTGGACGGATGGGGTCGAGGATGTCATTTTGGGGTCCTTTCCCCTATAAGGATGGAACTGCCTCAAGAGATAAGACCTTCTCCCATGAGAAGAGGATCCATCTCCCATCCATTCATGCTATATAAAACTCCATTTTCCCAATTACAAGCTACTGCTAAAGTGTTAGAGTGTTAATGTTGGTGTGCTAGTGTTAATTAAGTTTGAAGTAAACAACAAGATATTCATAGTTGTAGCTCTCTAGTTGTTTGAGGGAGAAGTGTGAATTTTGTTTTGTGTGAAGTCTAAAGGGAATATCCTTAAAACTATCATTGTTTAGGCCATCATGGAATGCTAACGGAAGTGTGTGGGAACCTGGTTTTGTTGAAGGAGAATGGCAACGTCAAAACAATGGTTGTAATCTCTTCTTGACTCAATATATATGAAACTATCAATTGATTTCCTACATAATGTGTCATCTTACATGTTTATGGCTTAATGTTTCTTGACTTCTTAAGTAGGTTGAATTAAAATTTGTCTATTATCATGGTTGTTGTTTGTTGTTGTTTACTTGTTTCAGGTGTTCGAAGAAGGAAACAAGAGATAGCTGGAGCGAGCAAGAAAGGTCATCATCAAATAGGATAAGCATACTAAGAGGTAGGCCCTCTTAATTGGTTCTAACTGTTATAGACATATTTGGGCACATCAACCCCAAACCTACATGTCGATGTATTAGGGTTCATCAATGCTTAAAATAGTTGTTTTATACCCTAAAAGAACTAAGTCATCTGAATGCCTCATTCCCCAAAAGTTCCAACTAAAAAATCATCTAGAAAGTTCCTAAACTGAACCATATCTGAAAGCCATGTGTTAGGGTGAGATGCATCTCACCTGCTACACTATCTAAGTGAGATGCATCGCAATTTGGCCCTTTAGTAATTGCAATGGGAGAGGTTGGACAAAATTCTGAGATAGTTTGTGAGTTGGTTGCTCATGGAATCTTCTAGAAACTTCTCCTGTGCCACTTGCCTCTCTGAATTCACCCAAGGATGACTAAGGAAACTAGGAAACCATCTCCAATTCCCCTTTCTTGTGGAACTAATTTCAAACAAATGGAATGGCATTCATCTTCCCCATTGATGACTCACCCTCTTGCAAACATCTATAAAAGGATCTCCCATCCAAGAGATCAGAAGGCTGAATTATTCTGAGTTGTAAGGAAGTGCTACTAGTTTTAGTATTGAGGTGTGAGCATTGTGTTATTGTTGGTGTGTTCTTGTTGATTCATGAGGTGAAGAAGGCTTGAAGCTGGGAGGATGGTGCCAGATCAGACTTCTTATGGGTTGTAATTCTCCTTGATATCAATAAAGTTCTTCAAGATTTTTCCCAATCGATTGTGTTAACTGTAAATGTATTCATTTGTTTATCATATTTCTAATTCTATGATGTTTATGCTGTGGTGGATCATTATGCTTTGACAGGTCTTTGTTTCTGTAGCTGTGTAGGTACTCTCCAAGCATGTTAAGTATGGGGAGGAGTTACGAGATCATCCAAAGGAGAGGGAGATCAAGCGAGGATCAAGCGAAAGTTCCAGGTTGGTCCTCTACAATCTTTCTCTTATCTATCACTCATAGGAAATATCATTGAATTGCTTTAAAATCTTGTTTCTAGGTTAGCTACCAAACCTAGAGGGTTAGTCGTTTAACAAGAAACTAATTTTCCCATAAAAAAATTGGCGACTCCACTGGGGAACAATGATTGTTTTTTTCTATTTCTTGCTCTATGTTGAATTATATAAACTATAGACAGAGTCTGAAGCTAGCCATGAAGCTTTCGAACCGCTTTTGTTATATAATTGTGTAGTAGATAAATGCTACTTCAGTCAATCTCAGGTTTATTTTATATCTTGAGCATTTGATTTTCAAAAGCATCAAAATGCCCTTTTTGGTAGCTTAGTAACCTCTTAAGACATCCCATCACACTTTGCTTATTTTGTTCATTAAAATCAAGCTTAATTCATTGAAAATTGCATCAAATTTGAGCCAAAAACACTTTCAGAATCGCTCCTTGGACCATCGCATTGTCTTGAACTGTGACCTGAGATGAATCTCAGTTCCCGAATGGAAAAATTGCTATGCATTTCACTATCTATCACTACAATCTATGATGGATGACTGAAACTAAATTTTCCCATCTAGGAGTTGAGGTTTTTGACTAGTTTTCATTCCTGTTTGGTTGCTTGCTGAATATGAACAATGTCTCATCACTGAAGCCAACTTACGTCACTTAGATCAGCCTCTATTTAGATTAAGATTGGTGAATGTTTTTGAGTATTTGGTTTTCATTTACAATCCATTGTCAAAAGTATTTTTAATTGATTTTTTCTTTCGATAGAGAAAAGTGTCGTAAAATCTTCAGTTTTCGTCGAAAAAGTGAAGTGTCATAAATTCCTCCTTCTTTTGCTAATCGATTAAACTATTTTTGGTGCAATTGATTTGATTTTTTTCCATTCAAAGTGTCAAAAAGATATTTCTTCAAACTTGAAAGTGTTGTTTTGAGTCTCCCTTTCTCTCTTTGAAGAATAATTGTCGAAAATTCTCATTTTATGTAGAACATTTTGAGTCATTGCTACATTTAGTTTTCCTTCTTGAACCATTCACATTAAGGGAAGCTGAAAACAAATACATGCATTTTGCGTTGTGCATATTAAGGTTTGTGAATGCTTGATAGGAATAGCTAGGGAAATTGCATTAGATGTGCTCTTTGCTCTTTGTCAAAGATCTGATTGCTCTATCCTTTAGTAGCTAAGGTTTTCATCGTTCAAACTAAATCAAAAGTTTGTTTATTATGATATTTAAGGAATTGCGAACCTACATCATGTGGTGAACCTTCAAAGGAAAATTTTTAAGCAAGATCAACTTAAAATGAACCTCAATGAACTTAACAATGCTTTGGAATCTAACGCAACACATCTAGAGGTCTAGGCTAGAGATGTGTTTCGGCATATTTAAACCTAGTGTCTGTTGTTTTCACTAAAGGATGGGTGATTCCTCCTCTTTGATACGATAAGTGCTAGTATGGACTTATGCTCCCTGTATCGTCGCATATATAATGGGAGATCCCAATAGGTTTAAATCCTTTATCCCTAGGAAGCTGAGTCTGCCGCCTTACCGATTGCAATGCACTGAACACAACATTCAAGAAGATCGATTGCTATACGTAAAGTCCTTGGTGATTTCTCTTTAATTTATCACCAAGGTGTATATTGGAGTTTTGCGATTGGTCTGGTAACCCTTTTTTTCTAGATTCTCCAAAGTAGTCACTTTCGTTCCTTTTCAACTCCTTAAAAGAAAAGGTCCATCTAAGCACTTGTCCTTTCAGGCTCATTAAAAATCGAAGGTGACTAAAGTCATCTTTAGCTTTTTCTTGACTCTCTTTAAAACTAAAAAAGCAAAGTTGTGTCCAAGTGTCATCAAAATTAATTGACTGTGAATAATATCCCTATTCCTTAGTTGATCTTAGGTTGAAACATATGGCGACAAATCTAGAGTCCACTGATCAAGGAATTCCTTTTGATGGAAATCCTAGTCCTTTTCCTTATTTCGGAAATATTGGTGCTCCTTATATGGCTACATTGTCCCTTCCAGGATTTACCATTGGCTTTCCAGTCTGGTTGTTTTCAACCTCCTTCATTCAAAATGTCATGATTTCTCCGCAATCGAGTACACCTCCAGCTGGACAAAATCAACCTCCAGTTGATCCTTTAGTTGACCCTTTGCCTTCTTCCTTATTTGTTTCCTCCTCCCCTTCTTCCTCTTCGCTTGGTGAAAGTATTGGTACTAGTAACCAGGTGGCTAAGAAGAAGAAGAAAGGGAAGAAGAAGAAGAAGAAGAAGCAAATTCAAAAGAGGGGCAACCAAGCAACCATTGCTCCGAATATAACCGCTGATGAGAAACCATCCGTCAAGCCTCACAAAGTTAGATATCCATGTAAACTTTGTGCCGGAGACCATCTTCTTTGAAATTGTCCTGATATTCCTCAGATCTTAGAAGAATGGTCTTCTCATTCACATCATCCCATGTCATCAACCTCTGGAAATCATGTTGGTAACACACCATCAAATAGTGATAGTAAAGTTCATGAACAGAAGGGAAAAGTCAAGTTTCCATGTAGGTTATGTGAAGGGAATCACCCAATTCACCTTTGTCCCTATCTGGATGAAGCCAAGAAAGTGTTGGATAACCATCCTGCTTCACCACAGCGACTTCCATCTGGTTACAAGAAAATCTCCCTAAATCCTTCACTAGTTGATGAACCAACTGACCAAAATCAACCATCAGTCGAACCCACTCTCTCTGAAAGTGAATCCTATGAGTCTATACCCGACCAAAATCAACAGGTCGAGGTAACAGTTGACCCGATTTCACCTTCGGTAAATCGTACCTTTTCCAAAGAGAGTGAACACCATACCACTCAGGTTCTTTTTGTTTCTTCCTTGGGAGAAATCCGCTTGTTCCATCAAGATAGGAGGAAAATCCTCCCACTCTCATAACTCAAGGGGTTAATTCTCCCGTTTCTACGGTACCCCCTCCAAGTAGTCTAGTCACTTCCTTTGATTGGAATTGACTGGCAGGATTTTGCCTTCCTTCTTATGTGCCTTTCCAGATCATAGTAAAAGTTTGTAAAATGATTGTATCTGGCACTATTATAGATGAAGGTGCATCAGTGAGTATCCTTTCCTCAATTGCTTGGTAAGCATTTGGTTCGCCATCGCTTGTGCCTATTACACAGAATCTGTTGGGCTTTAACAAAGGAACCAGTCGACCGTTAAGGATCCTTCCTTAATTACCTATTACTTTGGGAGGGAAAACCGTTTATCTAAACGTGATGGTAGTCCCAGGCCCTCTAGATTACAATTTACTTCTTGGGCGCAACTATGTTTATGACATGGGAGCTATTGTTTCAACACTCTTTCGAGTGATTTGTTTCCCGCATGAAGGTAGGATTGTCACCATTGACCAGCTTTCATTTCCCAGTCCAAATATAGCTCCTAGTCAACCATCTTCCCTAAATGGGCCTTTTTATACTGATAGTATCACCCCCGCCACGGGTTAATTATGTGGCAACCTTTTCCATACCTACATCAACTGACGATGAATTCAATGATGTTGTACATCATGTACTGGGGGCATTGGAACCAGATCTCTCCTTCATGACCACTTATGAGTTGTGAATAGGGTTACCAAGGATAGTTCATTATCTTGTGTCAATCTCGTTAAAAAATGAAACAAGGGTATCTGAGGATGGTTCGTTGTCTTGTGTTAACCTTGTTAAAAAATGAAACAAGAATAATCTGAGGATAGTCCGTTGTCTTGTGTCAACCTAGTTAAAAAATGAAACAAGGGTATTTGAGAATGGTTCGTCGTCTTGTGACAACCTTGTTAAAAAATGAAACAAGAATAATCCGAGGATAGTTCGTTGTCTTGTGTCAACCTCGTTTAAAAATGAAACAAAAGTCTCTGAGGATAGTTCTTGGTCTTGTGTCAACCTTGTTAAAAAATGAAACAGGTCCATGAGCATAGTTCCTCATCTTGTGTCAAGCTCGTTTAAAAATGAAACAAGGAATCAGAGAAAAGTTCCTTGTCTTGTGTCAAGCTCTTTCTAAAATGAAACAAGGTCCCCTGGAGAAAAGTTCCAAGTCGAGTCTTTGAGTCGATCTCATAAAATCCCAGTCGAGTCTTTCACTTGATCTCATAAAAGAACCTTCATTCCATCCACTTGATAGCCAAAAGTAGTCTACTTAGATGAATGTAATGAAGATTGGGGGGCATGCACCTATTGGTAAAGATAAGTTTCTATGTAGGTTATGTGAAGGGAATCACCCCATTCACCTTTGTCCCTATCTGGACGAAACCAAAAAGGTGTTGGATAACTGTCCCGCTTCACCACAACGACTTCCATCTGGTTACAAGCGATTCTCCCTTTTATCATGCTGGGGGCATGTAAACCATTTTCAAGCATAGTTTTTCATTTCAAGCTTGTACAAAAATGAAACTGAATCCAAGCATATTTTTTCGTTTTAAGCTTGTGTAAAAATAAAACTGAATCTAAGCATAGTTCCCTATGGTTCAAGCTTGTCCGAAAATGAACCCATTTCCATTTTTAACCCTTGTGATTGCCATTCTATCAGCCTTTTCTAGCATATGAGCCTTGGTTGTTTCATTTCATCACCACCATCTCTTTGGCCGATCATACACTTTCACTTGGTTGTTTTACCCTTTTTTGAGGGACAGTTGCAATGAGTGGTCTTATTAGCCAGCCTCTTCACATAAATGAACATGTTTTGAGAAGTTCCAACATCACCAGAACCAGTTGCTACCCTAGACACCACTCGTTCCTCAAAGTGGAGTCCTCTTTAAACTCTTTTCAGATTCTCTAAATAAGAAAAGATTGTCGAGTGCTTGTCTATTCCAGCTCGTTAAAGTATTGGAAACGACATCTCTCTTGTATTATTTTATCCTTTTTCGGACCTGAGGGATTATTTTATGATAAATAACTTATAGAGTTTTCTTTTCGTCCCTTTTCAAACTCTCTAAACATGAAAAGGACCAAGTTATCTATGTCATTAAAATAATAGCGACAAACTTGTCCATCTAGACAAGATTGACTTTCACTATCGCTAGACTCGTTAAAACATCAAATAGCGATGGGTTTGCCTGAAGGGCGAATTATAGAACAAGCATATGTTATCCTCCTCAAGCTTGATAAAAAATAAAGAGGTATTGGTCAGAAATGACTGGGGAAAAGGGGGAAAAAATCTTGAATAATTTATGGTAGCAAGTCGCTCTTGAACATGACACTTGCACTTCATCTCCATGATTGAGTTGGATTGGGTTATTCCGTTCACCGGTCATCATACCATTGGTCTTTCATACCATCCATCTTTTGGAGTTAACGCTACCAATTCATCTTAGTGTCGCCGATATGTTCAAGAGAAGTCATCCGGCTAATGTCTCATACATTGCAATACATCCAACCTTCATTTTTTATGACCACCATTCCTGGACCTTGTGTCGCCAGTTCATTTTTACCTGCAGAAATCATTTGCTTCGTTTTGTGTCATAGATGTGGGATACATCAAGGCCCTCCTATGATGAGTCACTTCTTGTCGACATCAGCTCATTATCCAAGAAGTTGACTTAGAAACACCCTTCTAGTGCTTTGAAGCTTGTTTACATCAATGGCAAGTTTCTCTCTTCCGGTGACAGGTTGACATCAATGGCCTTCGACCGAAAGATTTTGCGTGGTGTTCGACATCGGATCATGTATTCACACCACGTGAAATGTACTGTAGTACCTTGAGGATCATTATCATTATCGATGATCCCTCTCGCGTCTATTAATAGCTCACATCGTTGGTTGGTAATCAGGCGATGTCTTTCCATGTTCAACCTCAGAACATCTCTTCACATGGTTTGACTTGTACATCGAGCAAAGACTGAATGAGTTTGAAGACCCCAGATCTAGTTTCATCCATCTAGGCTGCGATATATTCAAGGATACAAAAACATCAAATGTACAAAGGCTCTACACATATGGTCATCCTAATCATGGATTATGACTCTATATCTGTAGAATCACAAGTCTGTATCTGCAGACGACTATCTGATCTATGTACATGAAATGAAAATTTATAAAGTTGAGCGTGGGAATGCCTCCCTCAGCTAGTTCATGAAAAATCATATTATCATGATGTATTTTATTGTAATTTATGCAGGTCACCTTCCAGTTCGAAACTTATGATCCTCATGATAAAGCATTTCACCCGACATGAACATTTACGACCTCATGCTTTAGGGGGCAACTGTTATAGGCATATTTGGGCACATCAACCCCAAAGCTACATGTCGATGTATTAGGGTTTTTCAACCCCTAAAATAGTTGTTTTAAATCCTAAAAGAAATAAGTCATCTGAAAGCCTCATTCCCCAAGAGTTCCAACTAAAACATCATCCAGAAAGTGCCTAAACTGAACCATATTCTAAAGCCCCGTGTTAGGGTGAGATACATCTCACCTGCTACACCGTCTAAGTGAGATGCAACGTATTTTGGCCCTTTAGTAAGTGTGATGGGCGAGGTTGGACAAAATTTTGGGACAGTTTGTGAGTTGGTTTCTCATGAAATCTTCTAGAAACTTCTCCAGTGCCACTTGCCTCTCTGAATTCGCCCAAGGATGACCAAGGAAACTAGGAAACCATCTCCAATTCCCCTCTCTTGTGGAACTAATTTCAAACAAATGGAATGGAATTCATCATCCCCATTGATGACTCACCCTCTTGAAATCATCTATAAAAGGATCTTCCATCCAAGAGATTAGAAGGCTGAATTATTCTGAGTTGTAAGGGAGTGATGCTAGTTTCAGTATTGAGGTGTGAGCATTGTGTTATTGTTGGTGTGTTCTTGCTGATTCATGAGGTGAAGAGGGATTGAAGCTGGGAGGATGGTGTTGGATCAGACTTCTTATGGTTTGTAATTCTCCTTGATATCAATAAATTTCTTCAAGATTTTTCCCAATTGATTTTGTTAACTGTAAATGCATTCATTTGTTTATCATATTTCTGATTCTATGATGTTTATGCTGTGATGGATCATTATGCTTTGACAGGTCTTTGTTTCTGTAGCTGTACAGGTACTCTCCAAGTGTGTTAAGTATGGGGAGGAGTTACAGGATCATCCAAAGGAGAGGGAGATCAAGCAAGGATCAAGCGAAAGTTCCAGGTTGGTCCTCTACAATCTTTCTCTTATCTATCACTCATAGGAAAGATCATTGAATTGCTTTAAACTGTTGTTTCTAGGTTAGCTACCAGACCTAGAGGGTTAGTCATTCGACAAGACACTAATTTTCCCAGAAACACTAACCTAAGGGGATCTTCCATAGAATGTATCGATTGTGGCTAGACCCATTATCGGGCTAGAGGAAATGTTTTTGCCCGCACTCATAATTGACTTCACCACATGCATGTGTTGCACTTTGGTGCACCACTAGAGGTAGCTCTAGTTCTCTCTTCTGCATTAGCTGATATTATATATCATAATAATATGCACTAGACACTCTCCCATATATTAGCATACTTTCTGGTTGTAGTCGAAACTTGTGTCGTAACTTGTATTCTAAGTGTCACAAAGCTATGTTTCAATTGTCATACTTAGAAATTAGTGTCTCTTTTTTGTCGTTTGAAGGAATTAATTTGGATATTAGTACTCTACATTTTCTTAGCTTGTTTTTGATGGTGTACATGTGGGTGAATATTTTTTGGAACTTGTTTGTATCATGTGTTCTCTCTTATTCCATTGATCTAACACTTAGCCAATTTTGGGTTTTCCCTTGTCTTCACACTTTGCATACCTCAACTCCCAACTACTTGAAGAGTGCATTGTGCATTCTTAGCTAAAAAAGGATGCATCCCTTACATATTACAACTGCACATTGCGCCATCCTAAGGGTAGCCTCTTCCACAAACACGTTGTGCAATCTTAAACGACAGTCCCTCAATCTCTTCTTACTTACCCTTGATCATTATACCCAAGACTGACTCCTGCATTAAAGAAATTTGGAGGTATAAAATTTTCCTCCAAAGGGATATTATAAAATAATAGTAGAAATAATAAAATAGGATTGGATTACCTCATCAAATTTAGGAGGGAAAAAATAAAAACTATTTTTTCAACTCGTATTTTCAACCTATCTCTACACAGTTTTACTCAAATTTCGAGTGAGAGCACTCGTTGGATGCAAAATTTAATTCCTCATCCAATGATTACCCTTGTTTCATACTTTTTATGGACCCTTTTACACGAAAAGTGAGAAATACATGAAAAATGTGATTGCAATCACGTTTTTTTCTTGTATTTATCATTTTTCGTGTAGAAGGATCCATCAAAAGTATGCAACATGGATTCTCCTTGGATGAGGAATTAAATTATGCATCTAGCGAGTGATCTTGATCAAAATTTGAGTAAAAATGTGGGGAGAGAAGTTGAAATTATGAGTTGAAAAAGTATTTTTTTAGTTTTTTATTATTTTAACTTTTTACCTTTATACTCCAAAAATGGTGGATCATCCCCCATGGTTTACATCAACATCTTGAATCCTATTTGTATTATAAAGTTGATTTCGGTTGTACATTTTTGTTTTAAGGTCCATTTTTTACCTCAAAATTTCTCTAATGGCTTTCCTCCATTGTGCATAGTGTAGTTCTAGTGGGCAGTGAATCATATGGAGACCCTTATAATGACAGACTGCATAGTACAAGGGCTTTACCCTCTTCATGATGAAGTAAGCATCCTCAAGGCTAAGTGACCTAACTTTCCACTACTTACCTCAGCCAGCTGCTCAATCTCTTCATCAAGTGAGCCTCTTAATATGAATTACACAATTCTAGTGGACAAAAAGTCCACCACTAGGTCACTACAACCCTCAATTGCACAATCCTTGGAGTTTGCTCCTCAATCACTGCACCCTACGTAGCTACATCGACTAGTCATGTCTCTCTTGCTAACTGAAACCCCTCACTGTGCAGTCCCTTTCCCTATCTTGCCTCAGACTACACATTCCATATCTCTAATGGATAGTGGGGTCATCCCTTAATCCCTGTAAATCTCAACTGCGCAATCCTTGACTCCTCTTCCTTTAGCATTCCGCATTGTGCATCCTCAATTAACAAGCTCATAACCCTTGTCTCTTAGACTTTCCCACTACACAAATCATTGAAGTAGCCTCTACCTATTGCACATTGTGCAATTCCAATAGACAACATGGTCACCCTTTGGTCACTAGTAAGCTTAACTGTGCAGTTCCTAGTCATGAGTAAAATTCATTTGTAGGTGTCATCATTTCAACATGGAAAAGTGATGTTCAAGGAATTCATCAAGGAGAGGCTACAAGGGAGTTCTTATGAATAAGGAGCAAAAGTAAGAACCATCAGGAAGGACATGAAGGATTCTTGGACCAAGATAAAGAGATGACAACTCATGTTGACTTGGAAGATTCCAGCACTTATCTAGACCCTTTAGACAGTGAATATGGGTTACAAGGGAAGATTTGTCATGAATTCAAAGACATATTAGCAAAGAGGAGAGCTTTGCATTGATACAATGAGGTATTATGTCACCATCACCAAGTCATGGCTTCTCAAAGTTTCACCACAAAATTCATATGTGTCAATGTATTTTGCCACATCATTCAATGTGTCAGTCTTCATAGTTGTATTTGAGTCATGAAGTAATATATTTTTCAAAACAAAGAAAAATAAATTTTATTATAAAAATTCCAACGTATTAAAGCATGGGTTTTATGCTTGGGTCAATGTTTTTAGGTCAAAGCCTCCATTGTAGGCTCCTAGGGTTTATGTTAAGAGTCTTTGTCCTTGTAAATATGTAAAATACCCTTCTTGTGATTTATCTATTAAAGAAGAAATTCATTTTTATGTAAAATAGTTCATTTAGGCCTCCTCCACCAAGTACGCCTATTTACGGATGCATAATCCACTATAAAAGGGTAGCAACTCGACTCATTTGGAGCACATCAAACACAAGTTCAACCTACAGTAGCTAGAGACAGAAAAAGGGTGTGAAGTTCAAGTAAGAGGAAGAAAATCCTAGTGAAAGAGAAGGAAGGATTTTTTAAGAAAAAGGAAGTCGAAATTTCTCTCTCTGCTCTCACATGTGCGAAATTCTAAAGTTGTTTGGGAGGTTGAAATTCTAGATCTATAGTAGGGCCGAAATTCTAGTTGTTGGGGGCCGAAATTCTGGGTTATTGTTCGGCTATAGTTGTTGAAAAATAATAGACTACTGAAGTTTGTTAAATCATATTGAAACACTGACTTGGTGGAAGAGGAAGGTCTTTTGGTTAGGTCTAAGGTATTGGTCTATCTCAATTTTATTAATGGAAGAGTTTGATTGGGTTTTCCCCTAGAGAGTGTTTTTATCCTTGGCTGAGTGCCTACATCTGGTGTCATTGATATTCATGTTTTGATTTGATAATTTCTCGGTGAAAAGAAGATAAAATAAGAACATAAAAAAGATAATAAGAATACAAGAATAACACAAATAATTATCAACACAAGAAAATCTTTATTCATTTCTGATTTTCTAACATGGTATTAGAGCTAAGGTAAAGAAGGAAGGAAAAAGGCATCTTGAAGGTCAATTGAAAGAAGGGTTAAGGAGGAAGGAACAAAAGGAAAGTATCATATAAGAATAGAATCCTACCATCTATAACTACTACGACAACCTCAATGAAGATAGAAAACAAGCTAGAAGGAGCCTCCAACTAAAGGGCATGGAAGAAGAGGACAAATCTTATTCTCGCTAAGCATAAAGTTTTGGATATTGTTCAAGGAAAAGTTAAGAAACCTACAAATGATGAAATAAAGGAGAATTTTAGGGAAACGAACATCTTGGCCATGAATCTAATAAAATATGGAGTAAAGGAAAATCTAATCCCATATATATCCAATATAGATTTCACTCAAGATAACTATGAACCTCTCTCCAAGTTGTTCACCATTAATGTTAGGTCCCTATAATATTAGTGTAGCCCACTTATTATTATTGTTAGTGTAAAACCCTTATTGCTATTGTTGTTTTCATGTAGTCGCCATATTATTGTTGTTGTTCCTCATAGAAAACCATTATTTTTATTGTTGTGCCCTTACATTATTATTTTTAAGTAGGATTTAATTATATTGTGACCCCTTAGACTCCTCTATATACCAACGAGGTATTTTCATTTGTATCATCCAAGGATTTTTCATTGATGTGATGTAAAAGAGGTTTCCCCTCGAAGAGGCTGATTTTCAAGTCATTGATCTATATTTTCTTCTGTTTCATGATATGGTTGTATAACATTTGGTATCAGAGCTTTGAATTATAGGGTTTTGCTGCTTTAAATAGGTCATCTTGGAATTTTCTCTATAACGGTTTTTATAAAAGGCTTCAAAATATAAAATTTTGACCATGTGGATCAAAAATATTGATGAACGTAGTGTAGAAATTTCAGATCATGGTTCTTTATATTTTCTGAGATATGGTCCGAAGAAGTTATGGCTTTTGCAGGCTCCATAATTCAATCTCAAACAATTGACCTAGGGAAAATCGTCATAAATTTTTCTCCAAGCATCGGATTTGAATTTCGTAAAAAGTGATTGAAATTTCATGGACTCTAGTTTTTCTTGTATCTTTTTTAGGGATGAAGTTCGAAACAATGACACGTGAAATTTCATACAAGTTCGCTCTATGAACCAAACTATAATCAGGTCATCATGGGATATTGGGCATAATTATTTCTTGGAGAATCCAATCTCGCTCTTACTTGTGTGGTTGGAAACAAGACCCATAGGGCTACCATAGGATGAAATTTCGGACCTTTGAGAACCAAAATTATAGATATACAACAGTTTCAATATTGAGCTCCTAAAAAGCAAGAAAAAGGTGTGTATTTTTTAAAATTTTTGCATAACTTTTGTTTGAAAATTCACTTTGAAGTTATTCAAAGGGAATATTGAAGTTTAGATATCGTTGTTTGATTCCAAAATTCCTTGAATCAAAGAAAGGGACACACCTAGTAAGCAACCAAAAAGCTCTACTATAACCCATGAAGAAGAGGAAGAAATGCAACATGATATATCAAAATTACGAGACCAAGTCCAAACAATTTCACTCTCACAAAGAGTAAGAAAAAATGAAATGGAAACCAGGATGGATGGGTTGAAGAATGTTTTAAAATCATATATGGAATAAAGTTTGAAATGATTGTTAATATGGAAGGTTGGAAGGTAGATATATAAGGTTTGACAAAGTTTCTACAAGAAATGCTTGCTAATGGCGATAAGGCATTCCATGAAACTCATGATGAGAATAAAAGGAATGTTAATCATGAATTTAGAGACTCTAAATTTGGGTTCGATACCAACCACAGTCCAAATATCAATATGAGGAAGCTTGATGGCAAGGATCTAGTAACATGGATACTACAGATGGAACAATATTTTGATCTACATGATGTGCAGCACACACAAAAGGTGCACATTGCATATTTATATTTAGAACCAAATAATTTTGTATGGTATCGATGGCTTTGTTCTCAAAAACCACTTTTCACTTGGCCAATTTTTATAGAGGAAATGATAGCACATTATGAGGATACAAAGAGTAACACCTTCTTTAGCCAATTAATAAATCTCAAACAAAAGGGTTCAATGGTGGAGCACATTGACTTCCAAAAATTGAATATAAGGGTACCTGATATTCCAAGAGAGCATAGGATTAATGCCTTCATAGGGACTTTAAGGGATAAAATCCAACATGAGGTTCAACTTTGGGAACATGATTCATTGGAGAAATAATTCAAGGTGGCAAGAAAAGTTGAAAGAAAAATTATGGCAACAAGGAAATATACCACTCATAGTTATAAAGATGAAAGTATTGTTGCTCCTAGCCTCCCACAACCCACAAGATTTACACCACAACAACTAGAGGAAAAAGGAGAAAAAGGGAATTGTTACAGTTGTGATAGAAAATACACTAAAGGTCATAAGTGTGGTAAGAATAAATTATTTTACATAGATTGTGAAGAGAAGGAAGAAAAGGAACAAGAAACATAAAAAGAAGAGGATATACACCAGGAACCAACCCCGGAGAAAGAAGAAATGAATCTCACCATATTTTGTAATGCATTGGCAGGAATTATAACTCCTCAAAATCTCAATATAGAAGGATATATCAAGAAGAAAAAGGTAATAGTTCTGATTGATTCTGGTAATACCCATAATTTTATTCATTGTATGATAGCCAAGGAATTGAATTGCTTTCTATATCCAGCACTAAAGTGTCAAGTGATGGTTACAAATGGAGGAACTATAAACTACCCTAGAAAGTCCCATAATATCAAGCTAACCATGGGGGCATATGTATTGAATATTCCAATGCATTCCATTCCAATAGGTGGTGTTTATGTTGTATTATGAGTCCAATGGTTACAGTCTTTGGGGACGATAGCTTTTAATTTTCAAGAACTTTTCTGAATGTTTTCTGGGAAGGAAAGGAAATTGAATTAAAGGGTATCACATGGAAACCAAGAAAGATAATAAGATATAATGGCATGAAAAATATTTTTAATAAAGAATAATGGGGTGTAATTTCACAATTATGCTCACTAGAGGTTCAAACATCGAAATCATCCATTTCTACAGATCTCCAGAAATTCTTGGACAATGATTCCAAGGTATTTGAAACTCCCAAAAGCCTCCCACATATTCATTATTATAATCATGCTATTCACTTGATTCCATGAAGTGTTCCTCCAAATATTAGGCCTTAACATATATCCATATGCCCAAAAGAGTGAAATTGAGCATATGGTTGTAGAAATTCTAGAGGTTGGTATAATTCAACCTAGCCAAAGTTATTTCTCTTCTCCAGTAGTATTGGTGCACAAGAAGGATGGATCATGGCGTATGTTTTTAGATTATAGGGAGATCAACAAGCTCACTATTAAAGATAAATTTCCCATTCCTATCATTAATGAATTGTTGGATGAATTAGATGGAGAAATTTACTTCACCAAGTTGGATCTTCATTCAGGATATCATTAAATTAGAATGAAGGTTGAAGACATGCTAAAAACAACATTGAGAACTCATGACGGTCATTATGAATTTTTGGTCATGCCTTTTGGCCTTATTAATGCACCTTCCACATTTCAAGGTTTGATGAATTCAATTTTCAAAGCCTTCCTTAGAAAAATTGTGTTAATTTTAAAGAGAGAATCCATACAAGTGAATTAAATTTAAGAAAGTGTGGAATAACCTGTTCAGAGTTTTGTTACACTTAAAGTTTTGAAAAAATTGTGTTAGTATTTTTTTATGATATATTAATCTACAACAAGTCTTGGAAGGATCATGTTCAACATTTTGACAAGGTATTCAAACTATTGGAGGAGAAACAATTGTATGAAAAAACCTCTGAATGTTTCTTTAGATTACAAGAGGTGGAATATTTGGGTCATATTGTATCCCATGAGGGTGTTAAAGTAGACTAAAAAAAAATTAAATCCATTAAGGAATGTAAAATCCCCACAACCCTAAATAGCCTTCGAGGATTTATCAAGTTGACAGGGTATTATCAAATGTTTGTTGAGAATTATGAGAGTACAACAACACCTCTGACAACATTACTAAAGAAAGATGCATTTTCTTGGACTCCAGAAGCAACTAAGGCCTTTGAATATCTTAAAGAGTCAATGTGCCAAGCACCATTCTTAGCTACTCTAGACTTCACAAAAACCCTTATTGTGGAATGTGATGGCTTAGGAAATGGAAATAGTGTTTTTTTAATGCAACAAGGAAGACCCATTGCTTCTAAAAGTCATCTATTGAAGGGAAAGTATTTACAAAAACCTATATATCAAAAGGAAATGTTGGAAATACTACATGCACTAAAGAAATGGTGACCCTACCTAATGTGAAGACACTTCAAGGTAAAAATAGATAATGACAGTATTAAATAATTTTTGGAATAAATATTATCTTCATAAGGGCAGCAAAAATGGGTCACAAAGATGTTGGGTTACGACTTTCAAATCATCTACAAAAAAGGGAAACAAAATGTTGTTGCAGATGCACTCTCAAGAAAGGGTGAGGATGTGGAAGCATTGCTTTATGCCATTTCTATTACCAAATTTGATTGGATAGTTGGAGTAAGGGATGAATGGAAGAATGACTTAGAGGTGTGGAAACTCATTCAAAATTTGTAGCAAGATCCCCATACATATGATGCCTTTATCTACAAAAATGATTCATTATGGTACAAATATTGCCTATATATATGTAAGAATTCCCAACTCAAACAAAATATTCTTTTGGAATTGCACACTTCTCCCTTAGGAGGGCACTCAATATTTTTAAAAACTGGCCACAGGGTCAAGAAGGAATTTTTTGGGATGGCCTTAAATTTGATATTCAGAAGTTTGTGGCAGAATGTTTGGTTTTTCAACAAAATAAAGTTGAGATAATTAAGACCTCGGGTCTGTTAAAACCTTTAGCCATTCCAAGTCAGTGTTGGGAGGATGTCTCAATGGATTTTATGACAAGTTTACCCAAGTCGAAAGGAAATGTTTTCATCATGGTGGTAGTTGATAAACTTGCCAAGTATGCACACTTTTGTGCATTATCTCATCCCTTTATATCTAGTACAGTTGCTAGTGTGTTTATGGATACAATTCAAAAGATACATGGAAACCCAAATATTATTGTAAGTAACATAGATCCCATTTTCACTGGAAATTTTTGGTCATAATTATTTTCTTGTCTTGGTACTCAATTAGCTAATAGCTCATCTTATCATCCTCATTTTGATGGGAAAACTGAGATATTCTACAAATGTTTGGAAGGATATCTTCATTTCCTTTTGTCTAATAAACAAAAACAATGGGAAAAGTGGTTACCTATGGTTGGATGATGGTATAACACTTCCTTCGTTACTGCAACAAAAATCACCCCATTTATGGAACTTTATGGATATCATCCACCATCCATCACATCATATTTAAGAGAAAATTCTAAGGTTCAAGAAGTGGAATATCGCATTCAACCTCAACGACAATCTCTCCAACTCTTAAAGGATAACCTCACTCTGGCAGAGAATCGAATGAAGCAACAGGAATATCAATGTCGTAGTGAAATATGTTTTGAGGTAGGTGTCTGGGTATTTTTACGACTACAACCATACAAACAAATGTCCCTCAAGAAATCTAAGAAGGATTATTATCACCAAAGTACTATGGTCCTTAAAAGGTGTTGCAAAGGATTGGTACTATGGTGTACAAATTGGAGTTTCCTGCACCTTCCCAAGTACACCCAATTTTCCATGTTTAATTCTTAAAAAAGATTATTGGTGAAAATCTCGTAGTTCAAACAATATTTCCAGAACTCGATGAAGAAGGAAAAATCTTATTGGTGCTTGAAGCAGTCATGGAAACAAGAACCTGATAGCTACAAAATCAAACAATTTCAGAGTATCTCATTAAGTGGAAGAACTTACCAGCTGAAGATTCCACATGGGAGGATAAGAATTTTATACAGAAGCATCCAGGACTACTCAAACTTTGAGGAAAGCACTTTTTTCAAGGAGAGGGGCACACTAGGTCCCTATAATATTACTTTATCCCTCATATTTTTATTGTTAGTGTATCCCCCTTATTGTTCTTTCTGTGCCCATGTAGTACCCATGTTGTTGTTATTGTGCCCCATAGAAACCCACTATTGTTATTTTTGTGCTTTTACATTGTTATTGTTATGTAGGCTCTAATTATATTGTGACCCCTTAGACTGCTATATATACCAAGGAGGTTTTCTCATTTGTATCATCCAGAAATTGTTCATTTATATGATGTAAAGGAGGTTTACCCCTCGAAGAGGCTGATTTTCAAGTCGTTGATCTATATTTTCTTTTGTTTCATGATCTGGTTGCATAAAAATCAAGAGTATTGGTTAGATTGGTAGCCTCAATAACTAACTAAGAACAATAAAGATGACAAAAGATGATGCTATGTCATCATATTTTGTAAGGATCTTTAGAATACGAGATGGACTCCAAACTATAGATGAAGTTGTTCTAGAGAAATAACTCATGATTGTTGCACTACTAGGTCTACCAAAATCGTGGATCTCTTTTGCATCAGGGATTAGTAGTTGGAAAGATAATCCAACCTTTGAACAAATATGGAATGCATGTAGTCAAGAAGAAGCCCACATCTCACTTGTAAATATTTATGAGCCTCATATATGGGTAATTATATGGGCTCATTTTACCTCCTAACCTAGTCAAATCAACCATTCTCTTAGCTTATTGTATGATTTTCTGATTATATTTATGCTTATAGAGTGATTTTAGTTAGTTATGATGCCATGTGGTTTAACATGTATTTAATGCAGATTATTGATGGATTTCGAGGACAAAGTCAAGGATCCAATGGTCAAATGGCAGCAATAACTCGAAGTAGACAGAGGAGAGGAATTATAGGAGGGAATCTCCCTCATTTATTACTCCTCACTTCAAATTCCCCTTCATTCAGCTCAGAGTACAAGCAGTCAAATCATGCACTAGGAGGCAGCCGAGAAAGTGAAGGATGACTGATAGTTATCTCGAGTTTTGGGAGCCAAGCCTCCCTGATTTTAAGGAAGTTGTTGGTAGCTTCAAATTTATAAGTAGAGAGACTTAGGGCCTCACTAGGGTCGAATTTTTTCTTATGTAAACTCTACTTAAATTTCGAGCTTATTATTTTGTGACAGTTTCATGTAATCTGGCTACTTTTTGGTAATGAAGATGTTAGGATATTCCGACACATAGGAAATAGTTAAGTACAACTTGGTCTAGTATAGAGTTTCGTGTAGAGTTAGGTAAAGTGTGTTTCTTTACCTTGTACATTTTGTAACTTACAATCCGACGGTCATGATATGTAGTGATCCGACGGTTCATTCTCTCCTCGGTATTACCGACACTTGATCCGTGGCTTGACACCCGATTGGTCCATGATTTCTATTTAAAGCGCGTGGAGGGTCATCTGTAGGGTAATCCGTCTATGAGAGAAGCTTATGTAAATTTTCATTCTTTTATTAATAAATTGCCTGAAGTGGCCGCGTTGGCTCAAGCCGTGGACTGTTTCCCTCTTTGAGGGTTTTAACCACATCAAAAATACTGGTGTATTGATCTGCGATCTGGTTGTGAGCGGTGTCCTTTGGTGTTCTGTCTGAGGAACTTACCCTGTAAATTCCTACATGGTATCAGAGCTATTTGAGGGCCGCGTCCGTTGGTGATCCATATCTGAAGCTGGTAGAACTGCATCCGACTATCGTTTCCTAGATCTATTGTTTCTGACTGCTTTCGGGCTGAGAGGACTACTTTGTTGTGTTGGGAGCATCTGTTCTAGTGAGTAACCCCTTTCGTTTCATGCGAAAAGGTTTCCGGTAGCCCTAGCTGCGTCATTTTTACGATCTGGAGGTATACAGTGTTTATTTGCAGTTTACAGTTATTTTCTCTCTGTTTATTTCGGTTTCGGTTTATTTAGCTTTTTTTATTACCGGATCTATACCTTTCATTTCTGCGTATGCTCTTTGCCCTGCGACTCTGTGCGATCTGGGCAAATCAGAAACAGAAAGGAAGGATTTTTCTCATGCGTATGCTCTTTTCCGCTGCGCCTTAGTGTGATCTCGGAAAATCAGAAACATTGAGGAAAATATTTAGTTTCTGGCTAAAGCTAACTTTGAGCCGCAAGGTTCATTTTTGAAATATTTAGTTTTTCGAGTAAATCTAACTTCGAGCCACAAGGTTTGTTTTTTTTTTGTATGTCCGTGTTGGGTTTTGGGTTTTTTGTTTTTTGTTTTGTAGGGAAAAAGAGCCTTCTCAAAGCAAGCACACAACCCAAAGCATCAACCCCCCCCCCCCCCCCCCCCCCCCTCTTTCTCTCTCTCTCTCAAATTTTTTGTATAGCTCAATTGGTTCAAAGCTATTTTGAGTAGAGGTCTTGGGTTCAAGTCTCCATTTTTTGGGGGCGGATTTTTTTCATTTCCGCACATTCCCGCACTTCGTCGGCGACTTCATCAACTTTTTTTCAAAAAGCCATAACTTCTTCATCCGGAAGCCGTTTTCAGAGCCGTTTTTTTTAAACCAGCCTAATTTTTCGAGATCTATCCATTGGAACACTTGGTTTCAGCATATTTAGCTTTAGTTTCCGTTGAAATGGAAAGTCAATACCAAGTTACCCTTGACAACACCAACTACTTCCAATGGTTGTCCTACATTGAGGATTTACTTAGAAGTAAAGTTCTCTACAGAATAGCCTCAGGCCAAGAAAAGAAACCGAAGGATGAAGATAAGGCTGCTAAATGGGAAAATAGGCAAGATCAAGCACGTGGATTGATAGGGATGTCTATTTCTCCAGATCTTAGATTCCATATTACAGAACTTGATACTCTTGATGAAGCAATGAAACAAATCAATAAAGTTTTTGGGATTAAAAATGAACTTAGAGCCCATCAACTTGAAAATGAGTTGCTCACATTGGACCCTAATAATTTTTCTTGCATTGAATATTTCTTGTCCAAGTTCAAGACCCTTAGATATCTCTTGGAAGGTGTTAAGGTTAAGAAAGAAGATAGTAACCTTATCTATTCCATTCTTACTAAGTTGGGACCAGCCTACTCTGTGTTTGTTTCCACCTTCCATTCTATAAGAGAAGCCTTCATTTCTCAAGGAACAGACTACAAGTCCCCTTCCTTTGACTCTTTTTGTGATTCTTTAATAAGAGAACAAGAAAAACTCTTACACCTTAGTCTTCTTAATCTTGGAAACTCTTCCAAGAAAGTGTTAGCCGCCCAGCAGCAACCAAATTCAAAGAATCCTAAGAAGTCATATCCTAAAAAGAATGGTCCTAAACCAAACAAGGGTCCTAAGCAATCTCAGCCTCAAAATGAAAAATCATTTCAACAAAATGATAAGACAAATAAAAAAAAATGGAAGAAGATTGATAGACATTGAAACTTTTGTAATCGAGATGGCCACTTAGAATCCAAATGCTTTAAGAAAATGGAAGCCTTGGAAGCAGCGATGAAGAAACATAACATCCATGTGGAGCATTCTTCAACTTCAACTTCATCTTCAGGAATGGCACTTTCTACATGTGGTTTTCAATCATCTCGGTCTGGTTATGCATTAAATGTATCTTCTTCTTCTCATTCTCATGAGTGGCTCATTGATTCTGGAGCTTCTTATCACATGGCCAAAAACAAAGCCATGTTTTCTTCTTTAAATGATTGTAACACCAAAAATATATATGTTGGTGATGATATATCTCTTAGTGTCGTAGGGACTGGAACTGTTCATCTAGACAATGGTCAGTTTAATGATGTATTATGTGTTCCAACCTTATCCTGCAACCTTCTATCTGTATATCAGATAACTCATTCAGGTGAAGGTAAAATCATTGAATTTTCACCTCATGATGTTGTAATCAAGGACCTAAGAGATCCTAAACAGATTTTAGCTACTGGCATTGTTGATGATTCTACAAGGTTGTATAAGTTTCACAACTTTGGGTCATCAAATCTTCCCTCAGTATTTGTTGCTCATAACGATGAAGTGAGCAAACTTTGGCATGAGCGATTTGGTCACTTAAACTATCGCTCCCTTCAGCATCTATGTAAAGAAAATATGGTGACAGGTCTTCCTATGGTATCTTGCAGAGATGGTGTTTGTTCCGGATGTGTACTTGGAAAACATCATCGGGACAGTTTTGAAAAACGTTCCTCTTGGCATGCCTCAGCCCCTTTACAGCTTGTGCATAGTGATTTATGTGGTCCACTTCCAGTTGTTTCATTCTCTGGCTGCAAGTATTTCTTAAATTTCATTAATGATTTCTCCAGACGCACTTGGGTAAACTTCTTAAAACTCAAGAGTGAAGTATTTAACACATTTTTGGCCTTCAAGGCATTTGTTAAAAAACAATCTGGACATCAAAGTCTTAAGCTAATATCTGATAATGCCGGAGAATATGTTAAAAACACATTCATCAACTTTTTCACTGAGAATGGAATTCAAATGCAACATACTGTTCCATATACTCCACAACAAAATGGTGTAGCTGAAAGGAAGAATCGTACCTTAAAGGAAATGGCTAATTGCATGCTACAATCTAAAGGACTTGGTCTTAGTTTTTGGGCAAAAGCAATTAACTGTGCAAATTACATAATAAATCGCACTCCTACTAAGGCTTTAAAGAATATCACTCCAGAAGAAGCATGGAGCTCAATCAAACTAGATGTAAGTCAGTTTCGTGTTTTTGGAAGTGAAGTGTGGGCCCATATTCCAGATGAAAAGCATAAAGCTTTAGAACCTAAGAGTTAAAAATTTACTTTTGTTGGATATTCTGAAGATGTCAAAGGTTATAGACTTATTCCATTTAAGTCCAAAAATGTTATCATTAGAAGACATGTAAAATTTTATGAAAATATATCGGCCTGCAAGCCTAGTCCGGCGGATGTGGCACCTCTCCCTATCTCTTCTACTTTTGAAAACATTTCTTCTTCAGATGATTAAAGTGAGGATGACAATCCTCCTTCAGCTCCTCAACTTCCAAAATGGGTTCGTGCTACTCGAGATGAAGCAGGTGATCTTGCCAGTGATCCTACAGATCAGCGACGCACACGTTCTCAGTTTGACAGAGCCTCTTCTTTACTGGCTCAAGCTCTAGTAAATTATGATCCTGACACCTTTGCAGAAGCTTCAGGCCATCCAAATTGGGAAGCAGCTATGAATGAAGAATATCATTCATTATTGGCAAATGATACATGGGATCTTGTTCCTCTTTCAAAGGGACGAAAACTTGTTAGATGCAAATGGGTTTACAGAACCAAGTATGGACCAGATGGGAAAGTTGATAAACATAAAGCTCGTCTTGCTGCTAAAGGTTTTTCACAGGTTGAAGGCATTGACTACACTGAAACCTTCTCCCCTGTTGCCAAATGAACTCTATCCGCCTTGTTCTTTCCCTTGCTGCCTCGTTCAAATGGGAAGTCCATCAAATGGATGTTAAATCTGCCTTCTTGCATGGGGACTTGCATGAAGAAATCTACATGGAACAACCCATTGGCTTCATAAAAACAGACTCCAGCCTTGTATGTCGGCTTAATAAATCCCTTTATGGTCTCAAGCAAGCTCCTCGAGCTTGGTATGCCAAAATGGATAACTTTCTTTTAGAATCTGGCTTCTCTAGGTGTCATTCTGACAATACTATCTACACCAAGAAAGTGGGCAAGTCTCTTATCATTCTTGTTCTTTATGTTGATGATCTTATCCTGACTGGTAGTGATCCCAACCTTATAAACCATGTGAAGTCTAGCCTTAAAAGGAAGTTTGAAATGACAGACTTAGGGCACTTACATTATTTTCTCGGTCTTCAAGTCTTGCAATCCAAGGGAGGTATTTCCCTTTCTCAGTCCAAGTATGCCTGTGATATTCTACGCCACTTTCACATGGAAGACTGTAAGCTAGCCCATTCTCCCTTTCAGTCTGGAGTCAAACTTTTAGTCACTTGTACTTCTCTTGAAGTTGATGCTACCTTATACCATCAACTTGTAGGAAAACTTTTGTATCTAACCCATACTCGTCCTGACCTTTCCTTTGTTGTTGGCCTTGTTGCTCGGTTTATGCAAAACCCACGTGAAAGTCATTGGAAAGAAGCTAAAAGAATACTTCGTTATGTTTGAGGTACAGTTCAGTTTGGGATTCATTACAGTGCCGAAGCAGCTCCTCTATTGGTTGGTTTCACTGATTCTGATTAGGCTGGTGACCTTGATGATCGGAAGACTACTGCCGGTTATGTGTTCACTCTTGGTTCAGGAACTATTACATGGGATTGCAAGAAACAAGGTGCCATTTCTCTTTCATCAGCAGAAGCAGAGTATCGTGGTGCCGTAGAAGCTAGTAAGGAAGCCTTGTGGCTTCGTCAGATCCTGTCAGACTTTGGCTTTCAGCAGCAGCATCCGACTACACTTTGGTGTGATAATCAAAGTGCCGTTCAGCTATGCAAAGATCCAGTCCAACATCAGCGCAGCAAACACATTGAACTGCACATGCACTTCATCAGAAAGTTCATCCATGACCATGTTCTTGAAGTGCAATATTGTTCAACAGATGATCAAGTTGCAGACATCTTTACAAAGGCTCTCACAGAGGCGAAGTTCACTAAACTTCGATTTATGGTTGGAGTTCAGGAAGTTGTCACTAAGGGGGGATAGGCTCCAGTGCCTCCTTCCTTCTCCTATTGTGTCATATTTGTAAATCCTTCAATCCTATCCCAAGTTGTTCTTAAGGGGGGATGTTAGGATATTCCGACACATAGGAAATAGTTAAGTACAACTTGGTCTAGTATAGAGTTAGGTATAGAGTTAGGTAAAGTGTGTTTCTTTACCTTGTACATTTTGTAACTTACAATCCGATGGTCACGATATGTAGTGATCCGACGGTTCATTCTCTCCTCGGTATTACCCACACTTGATCCGTGGCTTGACACCCGATTGGTCCATGATTTCTATTTAAAGCGCATGGAGGGTCATTTGTAGGGTAATCCATCTATGAGAGAAGCTTATGTAAATTTTCATTCTTTTATTAATAAATTGCCTGAAGTGGTCGCGTTGGCTCAGGCCGTGGACTGTTTCCCTCTTTGAGGGTTTTAACCACGTCAAAAATACTAGTGTATTGATCTATGATCTGGTTGTGAGCGGTGTCCTTTGGTGTTCTGTCTGAGGAACTTACCCTGTAAATTCCTACAGAAGATGGAATCCTTTTTGAGCTAGCACTGAGTTACCTCAGAGGGTTGAATCTCTTGGGTTAGGGCCCAATCCAAGCAGTCAAGCTTCTCTTTACTTGTATTGTGTGCTTTACTTCATTTTGTAGATTAGTTTGTTGTTATATGAATTTCTTTTATGGTTAAGAATAGGTTGCTTTTGATGATTTAGTAGTTTGCTTCCATTTGTGCTTTCTCTAGCAGGTTAAGCAGCGATCAAAAAAGATTCAAAAGGCTAGCATTAGTGCCTTAGCCTCTCTTCCCCCCTTTGGGACCATGATTTGAGGCAAAGACTCTTTTGCTACCCCAAAAACACAGATTTTCCATTTCATAGGACTTCTAGTGTTTGCAGCTCTTTAGTAGGTTAATAGTCCAGTTTTGCTTTGCTTCAAATCTCCTTTATCATGTTCATTTCCTAATTAACAATACTCCTCTTTCATGCTTTCCTTTCCTACAGCATTTCTCAACGCTTCCTTTCATAGATCATAGTTTAGACCATTTTAATGCAAAACTTTGCTTTTCCTAAATGCACTCATTTCATTTGTTGCTTGATTTTCTTGGTTGACTATCAGTGCCTTTGCAGAAGATATCTTCTAGCAGTAGGCTAGCTTATCATCAATCACATCCTCCATCTGATCCATGCCCTATAGGTCTCTTAAATCTCACCTCAATTCTACCCTAGTTTCCTTCATTTTTTTTATATAATTTCTTCCTCTCTCCTTGATAAAACCTAATCATCTTTCCCTCTCCTGGTGATTTATGGTAGACCTTAGGAACCCTAAAACCTCATTCCAACCTTCATCCACCTTTTCCACCCACTCTCACATGCTCAAAATAGCGGAAATTTCTCTCGGCCTCCTCCTATAGGCCTCCTGTAATTTCCCTGTTTTCCTCCTGTAGTTTTTCCTGTAGGCTTTCTTTGGAAGGCTGGGTTTGGGAAAAGCCTCCAGAAGGCCACCTAAGACCTCCTAGGACCCATCCACACCATCTTCATCCTTCCAAGCTCCAAAACCGCTTTTAACTCCATCTGTTTGATGCCACACTCACACACAATAAATTAGATGCATGTCAAATTCACATAAAAGCACATAAAAATCCAAAAACATGTTTTTTTCTTATTTAGTTCCAGAAATAGCATGGTTAGATGTTTTTTTACTTTCTTGAGTAGGTTATGGCATTTATTTCATGGTTTTCATAGTGTTTTTGGCAAAAGCAGGATTAGCTTGTTAATTAGGGTTTACTAGGTCTTGCTTTACATTATAGTCTTTTTCCTTTCTGCAATAAGAATAACTTATGTAGAGTAATATTTCTTTCTTTCATCACACATAGAACTTCTTCTGAGATCTATAGAAGTTGGCTTGAGCTCCTAGTGATCTTGCGCTGGCTGACCAAGTGACAACCTGCAGTGAGAACTAGTACTTGTGCATACAACACTGACGCTTCCAAGTTTGTTACGAACTACTGGGTTGATAAAAGTAAAGTTGGTAGCCCAAGAGTTGTAGCATTCTTGCTACAATACTGGCGCTCACCACTTTTTGGCGTCGTTTCCAACGAAGCGTCAGAGTATTCTGTGATTACTGCTTTCTTCTATTTCTTCTTGCAACATTCTGCTAATAGTTTCTTTCAACAAAAGTAGACTAGTCATTTCCTTTCTTTCAGTTCTGAATTTCATTGCTTTCCTTTTCATTTCTTCAAATTTCCATTCAACAAGTTTATTTCAGCTAGTTGCAATTTGTTTTGTTCAATCACAATCTCAGTTTCTGCAGGTAATATCAGTTTGGGGAAAAAGAAAGAAAAAAAAAACAACCAAAAATATTTCCTTTCATGCCTCGTAGGAATAGAGATAACTAAGGAAAATTTCTGCCCAACACCCCCACTGCTTCACACAACCAACCTTCTCTCTTCTTCAATGGCTACGATCAAGAAGAACCCTTAGGTGAACAGCCAGACATATTTTAAGAACCTATAGGGGAAGAAGAAGAAGAAAACATTCCTCCAGAGCCAATGGCTGAAAACAGAAATGCTAGGGGAAATGGAAAGAGAATAGAGGGTACCTTTCCCGTTCAGGAGACCAATGGGGACACCAAAATGAAGAATATAAGCCCTTCAGCCCTGCCTCATTTCCATGGTCTAACTACAGAATATCCTGACACCTTTTTGTTTGAGTTTGTTGTCATATGTCGAACTTATGACTATGCAGAAGACGAGAAAAAGTTGAAATTGTTCCCTTCTACTCTCAAGGATGCAACATTGCGCTGGTTCATGGGATTACCTAGCAATAGCATCACAACTTGGGCTCAGATGCAACAGGGTTTTAACCACAAGTATCAAGACTATTGTAGGTCAAAATATATTAAACAAGAAATCTTTCGAATGACCATGGGAAGTGATGAGTCCCTGGAAGACTATGAAGAGAGGTTCCAACTTAATTACAAAAGGGTCGGGTGTACACTTGACCCTGAATCTTTGAAGTTGGTCCTGCTCAAGGGAATCTAGGAAGACCTTCTAGACACCCTCCATCTACTGGCCAGGGAAGACATCTACCAACTCTCCTATGAGGACATAAATACTGTTTTTAGAAACCATTCTAGAGTAACCAGAAAGAAAGGTAGGGGGAGTCAACCCATAGCCAGTACCTCTTCTTCCAATTCATCCATTAAAGGGGAAATTGGGAGCATGTTGGAAGACTTCAAGAGTGAGATGTTGTAGACTCTTGCCATGCAAATGGATGCCTTACATATCAAAAGAAAACAAGAGGAAGCAGAGAGGGCTTTGGCCATTTTTTTCCCTAGATGCACAAGGAGGCATCCTAGGAATGAATGCCCATTGAACTCTATAGAGGTTTGCTCAGTCTGTGAAGAAAATCATTCTACAAACAAGTGCCCTTCCTTGCCCAGACTTAAAGTTGTATACTAGGGGTCCGAAGGAGTCGCTAAACAAATCTATTACATAAACTAAAGGAGGCTGCATGGACCTAAACCATATCAGCAGGGGATGCAAGGGACATCTCAGGCATACTACAACCCCAACTAATTCCCCTCCATACCTTCTTGGCCCCCCCCTACTCATCCTTCCTGGTCCACACCTCCTCCTTGGTCCTTCCCATCTCAATATCATGCTCAACCAGCCACCCATTCATTTCAATCCTATGCTCAGTCGCAACCTCAGTGGAATGCACCTCATCAGGGGTGGAGGCCCCAATACAACTCTCTTCCCACTCTTCTGCCTCCACCACCTGCCCAACCACAACCGTTACCTTCTGCTCCACCAAGGCAACCCCAAATGCCTGCCCAGCCAAATCCGAACCTGAACAATAGACAAGCTCAGCAAGTGTATAGTGGGGAACCATCATGCCCAACTTATGCTATGGAGATTCAAGAAATTAACTTGCGATCTGGGAAAGTTCTCCCAGATAGCCAGCCTCCACCCAGGGAGGTTGAGGAAGATAAAGAGGAAAGCGAACCTAAAGCAAATCCACCCTTTCCTGAGAGACTATCCATGACAATCCAACCTACCCCAAAAGAGACTGAACTCCTAGGAGAATTGAAACATTTATGTGTGAAGATACCACTTCTCCAAGCCATAAAAGATGTGCCTATCTACAATAGGTTGATCAAAGAGAAGTTCTTTAGGCATCCAGGAAGGCACAAGAGAGATTCCCCAACCATCAATGTCATAGGACCACTATCTGAACTGATGTTGGGGTAGATAATCTATCTAAAATATCTGGACCCTGGAAGCCCAGTATTTGATGTCCACATCAATGGCACAATGGTCCCACATACCTTGATTGATCTAGGAGTTGCCATTAATGTGATGACAAAGGACACAATTCTCAAACTTAACCTCCAGGGCTCCTTGAGGAAGACCACGACAGTGCTATGGCTAGCAGACCACTCCACAGTGACCCTTAAGGGGATTGTGGAAGATGTGATGGTCTCCATTGATTCTTGGGAGTACCCTGTTGATTTCTTAGTTCTCCAACCAAAGGCAAAGCTCACTGGGCATCCTCTCATTCTGGGAAGACCATGGTTGGCTACAGCTGATGCCTACCTTCAGCTATCAAGTTGGGAACATGACCATAAAGAATGAGTACATGTCCAAGTAGTTAACCCTATGTCCTCCTACCCAACCCCTACTATAACATGATCTACCTCTTTGGTTGGAGGAGGAGGATGAGGATGAAGTTTATTCTGCACCACTTTGTGCATTAGAAATTGTAATGGAGGGAAAACCGCAAGATGAGGATGATATGATTTAAAATTTGATTCAGAATCCACCTCCCAGTGTATCAACATTAGAAGACATAGTAAGAAAAAACCCTATCAACCCCCCTTCAAAGAAGAAGCAATACATCATTGTGTGCACCGACTACCTGAAATGTGGGCAAAGACAAAAGCAATCAAAGTAGCGACGGAGGAAAAAGTAGCTGAGTTTCTGAGAGAAAATATATTCTACAAGTTCGGGTATCCGAGAGATTTGGTCACAGACCAAGGCAGTCAGTTCACTTCCAGCCTGATTGAAGACCTGCTCACACATCATAAGATCAAGAACATGACTTCCACCCCTTACCATCCACAAGCCAATGGGCTAGTGGAGGTCACTAAAAGAGCATTGGAAGGGATCCTAACCAAGGTTGTGAGTAGCAGCAAAAAAGACTAGGCAGACAGATTAGTTGAGGCCACTTGGGCCTACAACACAACATGGAAGACCACCATCGGGTTCACACCCTATGAACTGGTCTATGGGAAGAAGGCTTTTTTGTCAATAGAGGTTGAATTCAATACCTTAAGGATGTCCGCTCAGCTAGACCTAGACCTCAGCGATGCACAGAAGGAGAAGTTACTTCAGCTCAATGGATTGGATGAATGCAGATTGCAAGCCCTTCTCCATACAGAGGTAGTTCAGCTTCAAAGAAAGATATGGCATGACAAAAATATCAAGGAGAAGCAATTACAAGAGGGAGATTGTGCACTACTCTATGATTCAAGATACAAAGATTTCAAAGGCAAGCTGAGGACAAGATGGCTGGGACCCTACACTATGGAGAAATGTAATGACAATGGTTCAGTTCTAATCAAAACCATTGATGATGAAGCCACCCCCATGCTTGTCAATGGACATTGGTTGAAATTTTACAAGAAACCCCTCTTCAAGCGAGAGTTTATTGAAGATTTGAATAAAATAGTGATGGTAGTGGAAGATGTCTTAGCTTCCACTTCACCCACTCACTAAAGAAAAGAAAATAAAAAATAAGGACTCAAGTGAAAACCTCCATGAGGCACTTAAGTCCCATCATTGGGTTGAAAACCTTTTCTAAGGCAGCCTAGTGATGTCAAAAAAAAGAGGCAAAAGAATAAGATCCCTGGGTGAAAACCTCCCTTAAAGGTGCCCAGGGTAGGCAATTCAGGTGAAAACCTCTCTGAGGTGCCCTAGTTGTTTTCAAACCAAAAAAAAAAAAAAAGAGAAAAGAAAAAATGAATTTTTATTGCACTGTAGGTTTGCAAGAGGACTACAGGGAGTAGAAGAAGGTGCCAAGGGAACCCTAACATTCACACCAACATCCATCTCATCTTCTCCACACCTTCCTCCATCATTTTTTGGCATCGCTTTCACCTCACCGTACCTTTTTCTTCCAAAACTGTGTTTTCTACAGGAGGCTACTATAGGAATTACAGAGAGCCAAATGTGTCTACAGAAGGCAGTTTGAGGGATTAAAAAGCTTCATGATGAACCTATAATCCCTCCTACCATCTTCAGACCTCCTTGCCATCATTTCCAAGCCTGCATCACACCCCAAGCATCATTATTTTTTTCCCCTATCCAAGAAAAAAACACAAAAAAACAGTTTTCTAATATTGAAAAAAAACAAAAACAAAAACAAAAAAAAAAGAGGAAAAAGCACCAATAACCTTACCTGAAGCTTACCGATTATCCCTCCATCTTTATCTACACCTTTGCCAGCATTATCGAGCTCCAAGCACAAGGAAAAGCTGAAGTTTCCAGGGGAGAAGCAACTATAGGAGCTCTTGTAGGAATTCCTGTAGCAGTTGATCCCATAGAAGTCCAGCACCAGCAGCAAGAGAGTGCCCACATGAAGGTTGGAAAGGCACATGCAGCTCAACTCCAACAAAGAAGAACCTGCACAAGCACACAACCACACATCAGCAAGCAGAGATAGCATGCATAAAGGGAAATGAAGGCATGTAGCAGAGAAAGCCACAGCACATACACTCGAATCACAGGTAAGTAACTAAGTCACTACTCTATTTGCATTTGTGTAATTAGAGATCATACGAAGGGAATGAGATGGTTGATATTGAATGAGGGAAAGGTGGCCAGTTAACTTGGACACCTTCATTTAGTTGACTCCACTCATCCGAGATGTCACCCACACGTCCGCACAGTCAACTCAAGCACAAGATGCCAAGGACAAGTAGTGGGAGGAAGTGTGAACTCCGATGCAATAATGAGGGATGATTATGAGGAGGGGCCATGATGACAAAACAGGTGGGGACCAATGGTCTGAATATGGCCAACGTACACCTTGCCAGCTCAGCACTCATAACTGAAAATATCCATAAAGGGTAATGAGCACTCCTCCCCGCACATTCTCACCACCTTTTCTTCATTCTCTCCTCGTAACTCAGCCACAGTAGTCTTCTTGTGCCCCCACAGCCTCGTAACCACCATCCTCCATCAATTTCCTCCATATCCTTGCTCTCGACATTATCTGTAGGAGCACCTACAGGAAATCTACAGGAGGAACAACAAGCTCCTATAGGAGGGGCAGTGAGCCATTTTGAAGGGAGAAAACACGGTTTTGAACGAATTTCAGTCTAAATAGGTAGGGTTCATGCATGCCCCTTGTTGAATATCAATATATGAAAGAAGTGATCTCAATGTGAGGATGAAATAAGTCTTTAGGAGGGCAGAAAATACATAAAAAAAATTCTATTTATTTAAAAAAAAAACACAGTCTCCTCTATTTTTTATTTTTCTCAAAACTCTCTATCTCCACCTCCATAATTGGTTTTTAAAAAAAAGCACAGGCGGTATGATAGGAGGGTTTATGAGAAAGGAGCCCACTAACTCCACTAGGCTCCATGCACGTCCTGAAGTAGTGGACATATTCACGAGGGCAAACTGGATGAATTTGTTTGAGAAATTTTGAGGGTTTGATGAGGAGATTGCCCAAGAATTTGCTCTCTCTCTGGTTCCTCACACAAAAACTCATGCTACTGTAACCATTAGAGGCCTTTCCATGGAAATAACCACTGAATTCATCAGTAGGGTCATTACCCTTCCTCTTGGGCTACCTTGGAGTAAAAGTGAGAAACCAATTGTCCAAGCTGCCAAGAAGAAATTTTTCCAAAATAATGAAACCCCTATTGAAGATAAAAATGGAATTAGAAGGGCTAGTATACCATATCCCTGGGATGAGGTTAGCTACCAAATAATCAAATACATCTCTTGTGAGGGGAGGCACAACATTGTCTATGGATATCATTTCAGAATCCTCCATGACTTGAGGTATGGCATGGATACTCTAGCACCTCAAAAGCTCAGTATCCCTTACTTTCTCCTTCAGTCCCTTTTTGACTCCAGTCCCTTAATCAAAATCTTAGTAGAGGAAGCCCTCCATACCTTTACACTCCCTATAGCATGGGAATTTTTCCAAAATATGACAACTGAGGATGACATAAAATCATTAACCTATGATGTCAGTCCTACAGGAAGTGAGGAGGAAGAACAACAAGGAGGAGAAGGTGAACATAGTGATGACATAGCAGAGCAAGAAAGGAAGGAGGAAGGAAAAGAAACAGAGGAGGGAAAAGTTGAAAAGACGGAAAAACAGACAGAATAAGAGGAAAAAGAGGTAGAGAAGGCAGAGCAAGGAGAAGAGTCCCCTGAGACTTTGGAAAGAGAGGCAGCAGCTGCCCTCACTGCCCTCAGTACACTAGTCAAGCCAAAGCAGAAGAGGAAAAGACAGACCTCCATGTATTTCAAGGCAAGGAAGAGCATAATAATTAAAACAGACAAACCTCATCCATCTTCAAAAGTTCCCATTACCATTGAAGATTCACCATCTGCCAAGGTGAAAGAATCTCCTTCCAAGACACCTATAACATATGAAAGGGGGACTCTAAGATCTTCTACATGGAAGGGAAAGGCAGTACTACAAGACCAAAAACCCCTATAGGAGGCTGAAACGGTCCTACAGGAGACACTGTTTGAGCTACAAAAGACCCAAAAGCTTGAGGAGAGGATAGCAGGGAAGCTAGAGAAAGTACAAGGGCTACAAGAACCTGACCCCCAGCCTAGCCTTGCCTCCTATTACAATCTACTTGAGGGAGGTAGGATAATGCCCTAGAAATTTGCAATTCCACTATTTTTCAAATTGGAGAAAGAAAGAGTGAGAACGCATAGGTGGATGAAAATAGCCAAATCCAAAGGAGTTGAGAATGTTGACCATATGGAAAACAAACTCAAGGAAATGGGCAGATAATTGAGTGCTCTCAAAGACAGAGAAGCCATCACAAGAATCCACCTTGAAAATGAGAATGAAATCCTAAGGAGGCAGCTGCAAGAGAAAGAAACTCAGTTGGCATACATGGCCATCTTATCCATGGAAGCATTACAATGCAGAACACCAGCCAAACCTTATGGCCTCTACCTGAAGGATCAATGGCTTCAACTCTAAATAAAGAGTTTGGCAAAAAGAGGAATAATCCCTTTCCAAGACTACAGGCAGTTCATGGATTTGTGTGACCAAAGCACCTCAGAGGATAAGGAAAAGATGGTAGAGTTCTACCTACACAATATGGCCCTCACAGAAATGAATGCGTGGGACCCCAATTCCAAGCTAGGGGATTTGTAGTTAATGGCCATGGCCTCATGGATGAACCACGAAGAATTGAGGGTAGCAGAAATGAAAATATTGATGATAAAAGAGTAGAATGAGCCATTAATGATTAGAGCTTAGCCATCAGATCTTATGGCACTCATTAGCACACACAACCTACTTGCCAATGATCCTCATATTTCCCCTAGATATCTAGCCAATCAGGCACAAGAAATTGCACACTTTGAAGATATGCAAAGGCTACTTAGGGATGACTGTGTGCATGCCTGCATGAGAAGATGGAACACCCTACCCCACAGCTTGCAGATCAGAGAATACCATTCCCTACTGCTAGAAGAGATCTTCTGCAAAGGCACTGACAGTCAACCAAGAAAATCAAGCAACAAATGAAATGAGTGCATTTAGGAAAAACAGAGTTTTGCATTAAAATGGTCTAAACTATGATCTAGGAAAGGAAGTGCTAAAAAAAATGTTGTAGGATGCTAGGGAGGCCACCAGGACCTTAAAAGATGAGGAGATTGACTAAGTTGCTCAGAGGATGAGCAACACCTTCAGTAGGGGGGTGATGATGAGCCTCATAAATGGATAATTATATGGGCTCATTTTACCTCCTAACCTAATCAAATCAACCATTATCTTAGCTTATTGTATGATTTTCTGATTATATTTATGCTTATAGAGTGAATTGAGTTAGTTATGATGCCATGTGGTCTAACATGTATTTAATGCAGAGTATTGATGGATTTCGAGGACAAAGTCAAGGATCCAATGGTCAAATGGCAGCAATAACATGAAGTAGACAGAGGAGAGGAATTATAGGAGGGAACCCCCCTAATTTATTACGCCTCACTTCGAATTCCCCTTCATTCAGCTCAGAGTACAAGTAGCCTAATCATGCACTAGGAGGCAGCCGAGCAAGTGGAGGATGATTGATAGTTATCTCGAGTTTTGGGAGCCAAACCTCCTGGATTTTAAGGAAGCTATTGGTAGATTCAGATATATAAGTAGAGAGGCCTAGGGCCTCACTAGGGTTATATTTTTTCTTATGTAAACTCTGCTTAAATTTCGAGCTTATTATTTTGTAATAGTTTCATGTAATCTGGATACTTTTTGATAATGAAGATGGAATCCTTTTTGAGCTAGCACTGAGTTACCTCAAAGGGCTGAAGCTCTTGGGTTAGGGCCCAATCCAAGCAGCCAAGCTTCTCTTTACTTGTATTTGTATGCTTTACTTTAGTTTTTAGATTAATTTGTTGTTAGATGAATTTCTTTTATGGTTAAGAATAGGTTGCTTTTGATTATTTAGTAGTTTTCTTCCATTTGTGCTTTCTGTAGCAGGTTAAGCAGTGATCAGAAAAGATCAAAAGGCTAGCATTAGTTCCTTGGCCTCTCTTCCCCCCTTTGGGACCATGATTTGAGGCAAAGACTCTCTTGCTGCCCCAAAAACACAGATTCTCCTCATTTCATAGGACTTCTAGTGTTTGTAGCTCTTTAGTAGGTTAATAGTCCAGTTTTTCTTTGCTGCAGATCTCCTTTATCATGTTCATTTCCTGATTAGCAATAGTCATTTTTCATGATTTCCTTTCCTACAGCATTTCACAGCACTTCCTTTCATAGATCATAGTTTAGACCATTTTAATGAAAACTCTGTTTTTCCTAAATGCACTCATTCAGAATATCTCTTCCAGTAGTAGGCTAGCTTATCAGCAATCACATCCTCGATCTTATCCTTTCCCTACAGGTCTCCTAAACCTCACCTCAATTCTGCCCTAGTTTCCTTCATTTTTTTATAGAATTTCTTCCTCTCTCCTTGAGAAAACCCAATCATCTTTCCCTCCCCTGGTAATTTATGGTAGACCTTAGGCACCCTAACACCTCATTCCAACCTTCATCCACCTTTTCCACCCACTCTCACACCCTCAAAATAGCGTAAATTTCTCTTGGCCTCCTCCTGTAGGCCTCCTGTACTTTCCCTGTTTTCCTCCTGTAGTTTTTCCTGTAGGCTTTCTTTGGAAGGCTGGGTTTGGGAAAACCCTCTAGAAGAGCACATAGGACCTCCTAGGAACCATCCGCACCATCTTATATCCTCCCAATCTCCAAAATTGCCTTTAACTCCACTTGGTTGATGCCACACTCACACACAATAAATTAGATGCATGTCAAATTCACATAAAAACATATAAAAATCCGAAAATATGTTTTTTGCTTATTTAGTTCCAAAAATAGCATGGTTAGATGTTGTTTACTTTCTTGAGTAGGTAATGGAATTTCTTTCATGGTTTTCATAGTCTTTTTGGCAAAACAAGGATTAGCTTGTTAATTAGAGTTTATTAGGTCTTGCTTTACATTACAGTCTTTTTCCTTTCTGCAATAAGAATAGCTTCTGTAGAGTAATATTTCTTTCTTTCATCACACATAGAGCTTCTTCTGAGATCTATAGAAGTTGGCTTGAGCTCTTAGTGATCTTGCGCTAATTGACTAAGTGACAACCTACAGTGAGAACTAGTACTTGTGCATACAGCACCAATGCTTCCAAGTTTGTTACGAACTACTGGGTTGATAAAAGTAAAGTTGGCAGCCTAGAAGTTGCAGCATTATTGTTGCAATACTAGCACTCACCAAATATAAAGAATGAAGATGAAGAAGACAACACTTCTAATACCTGCTCTACTCATCAAAAGAAGAAGGTAACATTCAAGAAGTTTAAAGGACAAAAGAATAAGGTTGATCTATCAAATATTGAGTGCTACAATGGTCACAAAATGTGACATCACAAAATTCAATGTCCTGAGAATCCAAGGAATAAGAAGAGAGAAAGAGAACCTACAAATGTTGTTGATGAAGCTCCACCTAAGAAGAACAAGATTGAAGAATATAAAGTTAAAGACTTATACTATTAATTATCCTCTTACATCTCCTTCTTATTCTACTATTTTTAAGTTTTTAATATGTTTTGATTTCTAGAGTTTGTAGATCTAATTTTTAATTTTTAGATTGTTCTATGATGTATCAATTACTTTAGCCCAATTGAATACTTCTATTGTAGAGGCTACAACCACCCTCCAAAATTTTTCCTTAGTTTTGTTTTGGAGCCTCCCTACCAACCATCCTCAGCAGCATGTCTTGCCTTGTCAAGTACACAAGCTTTAGTGATTTTCTAGCAGAATGACAACCAGTTGTTACAGGGAAAAGTGTCTACACAGAACTGCTTATCCCACTAAGGTGTGGTAGCTACCTTAGAAACAAACAAAGTAAAGCTACTTTCGTTTTTCCTTTATGAAATATAGATGAGAGAAGAACAAAGGAGACCAACCTCTATCTTGCGCTTAGCTCCTAGTTCGATTCCTCTCTCTTCTGATAGTCCTTTGCTACTTGCTTCCTTGTACACCCAGCTTCACAGAGTACCTGTAGGATCAAAGTAGCATAACACTATACAAGAACATGGATCTATAATCATAAACAATCTAGCATCATATGCAAATTGACCATACAAATGCATAAAACATAAATGACACAAGAGTATGGAGGAAAACTTGAATAGCTTTTATTGATAATCAAGAAAGAGCCAAGGGAGTTACAACCAGTTGTTCTGACCCAGCATCATCCTCTCAGCAAGTAAGCCCTTCTTCACCTCATACAAAGCTTATATCACCCAACACTATGATGTTGTCTCAAGAAACCAACAGCAATTCCTTACAAGATGCAAAATTCCAGCCTCTGGATCTCTGGGATGAGGGATCCATATATAGATATCTGTAAGGGAGATGAGTCAGCTTGTGATCTGATTAGTGTCTTCCATCTGATAGTTCTTGCTTCCACTTGGAGATTGATGATCTCTTACTCATCCTTGGTCGAATTCAGAGAGGCAAGTGTCACAGGAGAAGTTTCTGGAAGATTCCATGCCTCTCCACCTCGCGGATTGACACTGCCATTTGTCACTTCTCGCCCATCGCACCCCATAGAAGGGCTTTTTGAAATGCAACGCACCCATAGAGTGTACTTAGGTGAGATGCAACACACTTTGCCTATGGAGCAGCTGAAATGATCCTGTTTTGACCAGTTTTGAGCAGTTTTTCATGGAGAACTTCTGGGAGAAGCTGTAATAAATTGACCTTGTTCCTTTAGGGGTTAGAACAACAATTTTAGGGACTTAGGAGCCCTTGGTTTATGGACATTTTATGCTTGGGGTTGCAGTGCCCAAAAATGTCTATAACAGTTGCCCCCTAAAGCATGAGGTCGTTAATCTTTTGATGTCGGGTGAAATGCTTTATTATGAGGATCCGAAGTTCTTTCAAGCTGGGAGGAGACCTGTAATAAGATACAATACAATAAATTATCTTCATAATATTTTCATGATCTAGCTGAGGCGGGCATTCCCATGCTCAGCTTTATAAATTCTTTTTCATGTACATAGGACAAACAATCGTCTGAGTGTAGACTAATGATTCTGGTAGAGTCATCATCCCTTTGATTGGATGATTATCTATGCAGCAATGATGTACGTTTGATGTCTTTATTTCCCTGAATATATATCGCAGCCCGGATGCATGAAACTAGATCCGGGGTCTTCAATCTCATTCTATCTTCACTCGAAGTACAAGTCTATCCATGTGAGAGATGTTCTGGAGTCAAACATGGAAAGACATCGCCTAATTACCAGCCAATGATGTAAGCTGTTAACAGGCGCGAGAGGAATCACCGATAATGATAATGACCCTCAAGGTACTGCAGTACAATTTACGTGGTGTGAATAAAGGACTTGGTGTTGAACACCACGCAAAATCTTTCGTTCGAAGGCCATTGATGTAAACCTGTCGCCGGAAGTGAGAAACTTGCCATTGAGGCATGCAAGCTTCAAAGTACTGAACGGGGTGTTCCTAGATCGACTTCTTGGATAATGAGTTGATGTCGACAAGAAGCGATCCGTCATAGGAGGGCCTTAATGAATCCCACATCAATGACACGGAATGGAGCAAATGATTTTAATGGAGGTGAAAACGATCTGGTGATATAAGGTTCAGGGTGGTGGTCATGAAAGAATGGAGTGTAAATGTATTGCAGTGGGTGAGACACAGGTGAATTCTCTAGATGACTTCTCTTGAACATATCGGTGACACTGACGTGATGGATTGGTAGCATTGACCCCAAATGTGGATGGTGTGATGGGACCATGGTGATGTGACCGGTGAATGAAACAACCCAACCCGACTTGGATGCGGAGTGAAAGTGTCATGTTCAAGAGCGACTTGCTACCAACAAAGTTTCTTCAAGTTTTCTTCCCAATTTTTCCCCAGTCATTGCTGACCGGTACCTCTTTATTTTTTTCAACCTTGAGGAGGATAACATATGCTTGTTTTATAATTTGCCCTTCGAGCAAACCCATCGCTATGTTTTAACGAGCCTAGCGATAGTGAAACTCGTTCTTGTCTGCTATGGACAAGTTTGTCGTTATTATGTTTTAATGAGTTTAATAACAAAGATAACTCGGTCCTTTTCAATTTTAGAGAGTCTGAAAAGGGATGTAAAGGAAACTCCAAAAATCCTTTTTCGTCATCTAATCCCTTAAGTCCGAAAAAGTATAAAACAATACAGAAGGGATGAATTTTCGATACTTTTAACGAGCCGAACAAAACAAGCGCTCGATCTTTTTGTGTAATAATCCCTCAGGTCCAAAAAGATTAAAATATAAAGGAGGGATAGCACTTCCGGTCCCTTTAACGAGCTGGAGAGGCCAATGGCTCGGCAACCTTTTCATATTTTACGAGTCAGTTGTAAAGAGCTTAAAGAAGACTCGTTTTTTGAGGAACGAGTGATAAAATTGGGTAGCAGCTGATTCCAGGTAAGGTTTTGGAATTTTCCAATCACGCCAGTGTTACAAGGATGGCTAGTGGGATCACTCTTCGTAGCTGTTCCTCAAAAGGGGTAAACAATCAAATGGAGGTGAATGATCGGCCAATACAAAGTGGAGGTGATGATGAGAACACGACCAAGGTTTTAAAGGCTTAAGTACTACATTCACGATGGTTATTTACCGGGAAATAGTTAATTTTAATGAGCTTAAATGCGGGGAGAAACATTTGCTCATGACTTATGTTTATTTTTTAACGAGCTTGAACTATGTGCTAAAACTGCTCGATTAATCCAATCGTATAATAAGAATGTCTCATATATGAAAATGGAAATTTTTAGAGTTTTTCCCCACATCCTTTCTTTATGCAAGTTAGGAAAGGACCAATCCAAAAAACAGATAAATGATCGCTCTTCGCTTGCACGCCAAAAGGTTTGCATGCCCCCAGGTATAAAATAGAGTTTCAAGGTCACCTTTCAAATCTCCAACAAAACATTTGTTTTATCAGGAAAGGTCTACCTCTTTCAGGTTACCAAAGATTGTTTTATTCACAGCGCAAACAAAACACTTCTTCGGCGATGTTTACCGAAATAGACAAAGGTGAGACAATCCACTCACATAACTTTGAAGAGGGAATCTTATTCCAGTCTAACCCCCTTTTCCAATCACGGACGGGAGTACAGACTAGTCATATATCTCTCGCGGAAACCTACCCTATACCCGAAGTTTTCCTGCCGAAGTAGACCAGGGTGCATGCCCCCTGGGTTTCAGTCATGTCCTCCGAATCACTCGCGCTCATCAGGTGGACGGATTGGAGATTGATGAGACATTCCTTGTGTGAAAAGACCATTCAGGGATGGCATATGACTATTTGCTCTGTGTGATCCGGGAAATGGAAGTTGGTCTACGAGCTTGACCACTCTTCATTCGTGCGAAAAACACACTACTCTAAAGAGTGATGAGACAATGGCTCCCATGCAATAAATATAGTCTCGTCCAAGGAGTAAATTATAATCCAGGGGTCCTTGAACTACCATTACGTTCATGTGAACAGTTTTCCCTCTCAATGTTATGGGCACATTGGGAAGGATCCCTAATGGTCGACTGGTTCCTTTGTCAAAGCTTGTTAGATTTCTCATCTCAGGTAAAAGCGATGGCGAACCAAGTGCTTTCCAAGCAGTTGAGGAAAGGATACTCACAAAATCCCCTTCATATATGATGGTACCAGCCATAACCATTCTATATATTTGAGCAATAATTCGGAATGGTACATTAGCCGGTAAACGGGGTCTGCCTAGTTGATTCCAGTCGAAGGAAACAACTAGGTTGCTTGGAGGTGGGACCGAATAGGTGGACGGGTACGACTCTGACGAACTTCCTTCCTACAGTAAAGGAATGGGTAAATTTCCCCCATGTTCATCGGAGTCTGTGCTTACGAAAAGAATTTGGACGGTGTCATCCTTATTCTCTTCTATGACTATATCATCTGAAGATGGAACCTCTGAAGGCAAGACTGGGTCAACTGCCACCTCGACCTTTTGAATTTCATCTGGTATGGGTTCAGATGGTTTGTCTTCAATGATAGATGCTTCGGTTGACCACCTGGGCGGGTCAGCCGGATTTTCAACTAGTGACGGACTTGGCAAGAGTTTTTTATATCCAGGAGGAAGTCGTAAAGGTGAAACCGGATGATCGTCCAAAACTCTTTTAGCCTCGTCTAAGAAGGGACAACGGTGGACGGCATGATCGCCTTCGCACAGTTTACAAGGAAATCTATATTTTCCTTTTTGTCCTAGGGCTTCACTTTCACTAGTCGACGATGTGTTTTCAACATGATCATCAGAGGTTGACGACACCGGGTTGTGCAAACAAGGAGACCAATCCCTTAAGATCCGAGGAATGTAGGGACAATCTCGATGACAGTGGTATCCTTTGCAAATGACACATGGTGACTTAGGCCTGGTTGGTGCAATGTGTGGATTTAAGCTAGACGACGCTTGGTTGCCCCCTTTCACTTTTGGCTCCTTCTTCTTCTTCTCTTTTTTCTTCTTTTCCTTCTTCTTCTCAAGTACTTGATTTTTGGCTTTACCAGCCCCATCAAGCGAAGAGGAAGGAGGAGAGGAAGAATTGGAGGAAGTATAAGGTTGGTGGGTAACTCTGGATTCGTCTAGTTGCTGACTCTATTGTTCAGGAATTGCAGTGTTATGAACGACAGAGGTTGAGAAGAGCCATACGGGCAAGCCGATTGTCAATCCTGGAAGCGACAATGTGGCCATATGGGGTGCACCAACATCTCCCCAAGAGGAGAAAGGACTAGGATTTCCTCCAAGGGGAATTCCTTGGTTGGTGGATTCCATTTTCTCAACCTAAGATCAACGTAGGAAAGGGTGATGATTATTCTATTTAAAATAAATTTTAGACGCTTTGACACAAATTGTTTTTTCAATTTTAAAGAGTCAAGAAAAAACAAAATATGACTCTAGCTGCCTTCGATTTTTAATGAGCCTGAAGTGACAAGTGCTCAGATGGACCTTTTTCGTTAAGGAGTCTGAAAAGGAACGAAAGGGACTGCTCTGGAAATCTAGGCAGAGGGATTACTAAACCAATTGCAAACTGCAGAATACTTTTTACGGTACGGCATTCAATCTTCCCGAATGCTGTGTTCAGTGCATCGCGATCGATAGGGTGGCAGACACGACTTCCTATGGATAAAGGATCAAGCCTATTGTGGTCTCCCAAAATATACTTGATGGTACGTGGGAGCACAAGTCCGTACTGGCACTTATCGTCTCAAAGTGGAGGAATCACCCAACCATCAGTGAGAACAATAGTTACCAGGCTTTAAGACGCCTGAATAAGTCTCTAGCCTAGACTTCTAGATGTTGTGTGTTAGGTTCCAAAGCGTTGTTAGATTTATTAAATTTATTTTATAGTTGATCTTGCTTAAGAAATTTTCCTTTCAGGTTCACCGCGAGATGTAGATGTACAATTCCTAAAATGCAATCTAAGATGATAAACAATCTTTTATCTTCTTTGTGCAATGAAAATCCTAGCTACTAAGGAAAGAGAGACAGTATTCATTCACAAAGAGCAAAGAGCACACACTATACGCACTGTCCTAAATCAAACCAATCAAACAGTATAAATGCAAATGCACATGCATGTATTTGTTTTCGGCTTTCTTAGTACGTGAATGATAAAAAGAAAGCTAATGCGAAAATCTGAATTACTTTTCAAGCGACAATTACTAACAAGTTTCTTTTCAAAATCAAAAATGAAGACAATCACAATACTTTACGATTCGAAAATGAATACTTGCTTTCGACACTAGAAAAAACTACAAATTCAGACCAAATACAATAGTAACAGGGTAATCGATTATCAAGAGCAACCAAACTCTCTCCTATGACTGAAAACGACACTTGTGACACTTTCAAATCAAGAAACGATAGTACAATTACGTTACTTTTTTCAAAGGAGAACTGAAAATGACTCAACAAATACACAAAAACATTTACAGTTCTTTTGCACAATGGAGGCGGAATATTAGCAAGGAAAGGGGTTTCAAACAGAGATATACTGATTACAAACAGCAAAACTCATGAATAGAATTGAAAAGGATGAACACATAAACCAAAACTGAGGAACAACGCTTAGTCTAATCAGCGCACCTGTAACACAGTGAATTTGAAATGCAACGCACTTACTACACTCGGGAAGTGCACTGAATTTTAGATCCACAGAACAGATCCTGCGCTGGGCCAAAGACGAGGCTTTGCTTGGGTTCCAGGTCACAGTTTGCAGTTCAGTTCAGGGGTTTTGGCCGAGCAAATGGTAATCAGTAAATCAACAACCAGGGTAGATCTAAGGAGGTTCCAAGAGCTACCACGAAGGCAATTAGAGAGTTTGTAAATTAGTTGTTTAATTCATAAACAAATCCCAGAGATTGACTGAAGCGAAATTTATCTACTTTTCATTTGCATAGCAAATGCAGATCGAAAGCTACCTGGCTCGACTTCAGGCTCCGTCTATAAGTTTATAAAATAAACAACAAGGAAGATAAAAAAACAACCTAGTCGCTCCCCAGCAGAGTCGCCATTTTGTTACAGGGAAAAGTGTCTACACAGAACAGCTTATCCTACTAAGGTGTGGTAGCTACCTTAGAAACAAACAAAGTAAAGCTACTTTCATTTTTCCTTTATGAAATATAGATGAGAGAAGAACAAAGGAGACCAACCTCTGTCTTGCGCTTAGCTCCTAGTTCGATTCCTCTCTCTTCTGATAGTCCTTTGCTACTTGCTTCCTTGTACACCCAGCTTCACAGAGTACCTGTAGGACCAAAGTAGCATAACACTATACAAGAACATGGATCTATAATCATAAACAATCTAGGATCAGATGCAAATTGACCATACAAATTCATAAAACATAAATGACACAAGAGTATGGAGGAAAACTTGAATAGCTTTTATTGATAATCAAGGAAGAGCCAAGGGAGTTACAACCAATTGTTCTGACCCAGCATCATCCTCTCAGCAAGTAAGCCCTTCTTCACCTCATACAAAGCTTAGATCACCCAACACTATGATGTTGTCTCAAGAAACCAACAGCAATTCCTTACAAGATGCAAAATTCCAGCCTCTGGATCTCTGGGATGAGGGATCCATATATAGATATCTGTAAGGGAGATGAGTCAGCTTCTGATCTGATTAGTGTCTTCCCTCTGATAGTTCTTGCTTCCACTTGGAGATTGATGATCTCTTACTCATCCTTGGTCGAATTCAGAGAGGCAAGTGTCACTGGAGAAGTTTCTGGAAGATTCCATGCCTCTCCACCTCGCGGATTGACACTGCCATTTGTCACTTCTCGCCCATCGCACCCCATAGAAGGGATTTTTTAAATGCAACGCACCCATAGAGTGTACTTAGGTGAGATGCAACGCACTTTGCCTATGGAGCAGCTGAAATGATCCTGTTTTGACCAGTTCTGAGCAGTTTTTCATGGAGAACTTCTGGGAGAAGCTGTAATTAGTTGACCTTGTTCCTTTAGGGGTTAGAACAACACTTTTAGGGACTTAGGAGCCCTTGTTTTATGGACATTTTATGCTTGGGGTTGCAGTGCCAAAAAATGTCTATAACACCAGTGCATGAGAGCTTGTTGCATCCCCCTCACAGGTTGTTTCTCCAGACTTGGTCCAGCTGCAACCTGGACAAATCCCTCAATAAATTGTGCAATTATGAAGGGGAACCAGCATTCCCTCTAGAAATTGTGCAATTCTATCTAACAGCTTGTTGGGTTGCAGAATTGCGCAAATCTGCCTGTCAAGCTTCACTGAGAAAATTACACAATTCCTCCGAGGAAAGGCTGCTCAACCCAGAAATTGCACAATTATGGGAAACAATCAACTGCTCAGCCCATAAATTGTGTAATCCTTATATGCAATTAGCCCAGCTCCCTCCCAAAAATGCGCAATTTTTTCCCCTCAGCTGAGCACGTTGTTGCATGTGTGATTGAGTTGACCAGTTCCATCCAAGACTGAGAAAACTTGACTTGCATGCATGGCTTCCTTTTCCTGGAATAGCAAAAAGAAACATGCAAAAATCATCCCTAGATTTTAGGGAGCTATTTTTATCAACTAGAGGTTACATGCAAAGTGTTAGACTCCGTCTCATGTCAGAGATTGATTCTTCTTCAAAACACTGTTTTGAAGAAGAAATCATTAATGTGGTGTTTTTGATTATGTAATTTATTCTTCAGCTCTTCAAAAGGCAGTGATTTCAAGCTCCTATCCCTGCAAAAGCACAAACAAAAGAAAACAAAACATCATCAGCAATCCCTGCATTTGATCATTTCTGGTAAACAGAGTTGTTGCTAATGTGACCCTGGCAAGGTGGCTCTGCTTGCCTCCACACCAAGTAGAGGAAGGACAACGCACAAACCAAATAAATGAGGCATTTCTCCAGTTGTGTACTATTTCAAGGGATATGAATATGAAAGTAAGAAGTGAAGCTCTTTACGCTCTCGGAAGAATGGGTCCCTTATCTGAAAGTGTGTTGCTTCAAGCTTTGAGTAAGAAGATTTTGGGGGCAAGCAGCAAAGAGGGTATCAAATAACTTCTCTAGCGGAACTCCTGAGGGTGATAGAGACCTAGCATGCCATGGCAGAGGATTAGATCTTCTCACTCTTAGCGCTGCTGGAGCTTTTCTTCATGGAGTTGAAGATGAATTCTCAGAGGAAAAAACACATGCATATGTTTCTTGGTATGTTCGTCGACATCAACTCTGATATACGTTCCGCAGCAAGGAAATTTCTTGGTCGAATAAAGCTACCCAGCATATCTATGTTTAAAATGACAATTGAAGCCCTTATGACTAATCTGGACAAGCATCCCCAGGATGAGCAAGATATTATCTCTGTTATGTATTGCATGGGCAAAAGCCATGGCACATATATCTTGTGCTCTGTGAATGAATTTGTACAACAGATAACAGCATATTCAAATAAAGATTTAGGTTTGGATCAACCTCAAGTAGCAGCGTTATTGATCATGATATTGGCAGCAGAAGTCTCAAATGTAGGAATCCGCTTTCAAATCCCAAAAGAGGTGGTTTCATAGGCGAAATATTTCCATGGAAAGTTCATTAGTGGCTCTGGGATCAACTGTAACTGTAAAAATGCAGAGTCCACCTTCAGATGATTGGCGGAAGAGTTCAGAAAACAACAATTATGAAAACTTGATTGCGTCCAGTTCTATAGTTCCATATCAGGACGAGGGAATCTCTGAAGTACTGGGTCATGCTCTACAAAGTAGCACTGAGGTGATCTCCAAGAACTAACATTATTATTTGTCCATAATAAAGGAGATGTATTCGAAGATTTGCCTGGACTTGTTTATTTCACTGTAATGTTCAATCTACATGATAAACAGAGAGGAGCATTGAGCAAGGTATAACACTTGGTGGGAAAAAGAATGACTATAGATATAATGTCTTCAGCAGTCGGCATACATCCTTCACCTAAAGGAGAGAATCCTTCAGGATGATTAGAGCCCGACGTGACTAATATTGGGATTACTCTTAACAATGTTAATGCAGATCCAAATGATGGAGTAAAAACGAAGTTTGTTCTTGACATTTTGTCCCTCTGTGAGACAAATAAGGAGAAGACTACTTTTACTCCTTGTTTGGAGGCCATACCTCACGTGAAGTCTGCCGATGGTGATATACAGACAAAGCCATTTTTGGATCCCTGCAAGCTTGTATTACTAGTAATTGACAAGTTTGGCGCTGCTATGGCTCTTGTGAAGGCTGATGTTGTTGGCAACATTTCGAGATTAAATAAGAAATAGGATTTGACAACATAGAAGTTATTATAGGACAGCAAAGAGTGCGCCTGTACATCATTGGTGGAGGAAGAGCAGTATACGTGGATCATTACATGCTCAGCAACTTAGCACTTGTCAGTTTTTAGTTGTCATCCTTGTGCTGATCGCTGGAAAACTTTTAAAATCATGGCATCAAGGTGGTGTCAATTGGGTCTATTTGCCAGACATTGCAAAGTGGCTAGATTACAGCGGCCCTCATGTTACAAAATCTTTACGGATAGCCTCAGTTCTCTCAACTCCAACCGATACAGAGGTCATTTCTTAGGTGGCAGTTATTGCGTTATGCGTGCATGTGGCGGTTTGACCCGTATTTTAGTAAAGCAGCTGAACGTATCTCCAGAAATTGAGAGCAGTTGCAAAGTGGCAGTCAAGGATCGTTTGCCTATTTCGGTCTTCACGCTAGAATAATGAAAAGCTTTCTATCTTTAATAGCAAATGGAGGATTTTGTGTTGTCTATCATAGCCAAAGAATGCGATTTGATTTCAATCCTGATCCTATGAAGATCTGCGCTCCATGTGTTAGCCAGCAGAGAATTTCAAAAGAAACGCATTTGCCTATTTTAATCCATAGCCCTGATTCTATGAGATCTTAGCACCAGATTTTCTCTTAATGAGCCAATTGTCAAAAGAGTCAGAGAAACGCTGTACCATGTAGAGAATAGATGTAACGTTTGTTTTTTTTTGGGTAATGTTAGTTAAACTGCGCCCCTGTTTTGGGCAGCGTTTCATGTATTGTATTAAAAAAAAAATTCATTTGAAGAGGGGTTAGAGTAGTAGAGGGTGTGAGGGGAGATTTTTTTTGAGTGCTGAGTGCTGGAACAGAGCTTTCAATGTACAGTTTTCTGCAGGGATTTTTAATGAAAATTTCACAGCTCTAACTTCTGAGATTCATGTGGTATGTTAATTTAGCATAAGTTTTCCCTTTGTCTCATATGTAAAATGTTATGTTTCATTCACCTCATGATCATATCTAAATGAACAGATGAAGTGTTTAGGTAGAATTCATAGTATTATATGCTCTGCCTATAAGTTTGTTCATTTCAAAGTTTTCTTCTGTTTAAGGAGGATTCAAAGTATTATTTGCCCTCCTTAGCTCCACACCAGTCTTGCCATCCCATTTAAAAAAAAATCTAGATTTGATGCTAAATTCCTTGCCTACCTTGCCTCAGTCGTCAACCTGTGTTGTTCATTATGTTTCTCTGTTTGAAGCTGTGATTTTGCCCATGCAGCCCAGAAAAACCCCATTATTTAATTAAAAAACCCCCAAATCAACCTTTTAATCAGTTTACTAGCCTAATATCAGTGTCACGGTATTGGTCATCTCTGTCCATTGAATATTTTACTGAGATTGACCGGAGAGAGCCTTCTCATACCCCGTAGGGCTAGCTACGAGGTGAAATGGTTTGATGTTGCCTTGAAGGTTTACCTTCCTCAGCCTAGGGTGAAATCTCAAGCACTAACACAAAGATCGTTTTAGAATCTTTCCTCCAAGTGTCGCTTTTTCCTAGATTTGTGGCATGCGCATCATGAGCCTCAAACTTATTTATTCAATGCTTTAGACCTCACTTATTCACATCGATCTTGGAGCTCTGACATCCCACAACACATCTAGGAGTCTTTGACACATCCAACTCATCTATCCACGGGTAAGTCCTCTTAGCTTGTATTTTGCAGCATTTCTGTCACTTTTTATGTTTTGGCTTGATTTCTATGAACGATTGTTGTCGTTTACATGCATACTAGCTTGTACTAGCACCATTTAATTTTTCATTAGCATCTCACTGTTGTCACATGCATGAAACTGTTTTACATCAATGGTCATTGATTCGGCGACTTGCTTCACCCACATGCATGTTGTTCCATTTTATGAATCTTTCATTCATTGTTTGCATGCACGATCATTCACTCCTTCTTACATTCAGTATCACCATGCAATCACATTCACATTTGGTTTCATTGCCCATCTGTGGGTCTGGGTAGCCTTGGCCCAGACTCTGCCTCGCCAAGACAGCATTGCATAATCCTAAGAGGGAAGGATCTGCCTTCCTCTCAGGAAATGCACATTTCTACCTAGTAACTGTCCTCCAGTCTTTCATTGTGTAATTATGAGAGACAGTGACTACTGGCCTAGAAAATTGCACAATGCAGTCACTGGGCCTACAACCATTGCCAACTGAAATTGCGCATTACGTAGTTCCAACATCCAGTAGGCCAACCTGGATTGCACAATTCCAGTAGCTAGCAAGCCTCCCTAGATAGACCAGACTTTGTTTTGTGCAGGTCTGGCAGTCAGTCTCTTAGCCTACCAGGAAAATTTGCGCAATCCTTGCCAGTCAATCCCCAGGTATGTTGTATATCATTTCTCAAGTTTTCTTTGGTTTTAGCTGACAGATTTCTTGCTATGCATGTCGTTTTGACTCCAGATCTAGCAGGTGCTCGTCTGCCTCTTAGAATTTTAGGATCAATGCCCTCCAAGAGAGAAGGACCAAAGGACACTGACGGAAGTGCAACTGGAGCAGCAATTGAGCAAGTGTCTACAAGTATGCCAATTTATGAAGACACCAAGTTGATTGTAAACAAGGAAATCAAGTTGAAGTGGAAATAGGTCAGTGATGCATTTGTAGGTACACTTGGGGAAGGCCTCGAAGACCATAAAAGTCTATGTTAACATCCACAAGTCTGGCTTACTGGATTACATGTAGGTATCCCATGCTCCCATGCACAGACATGATACATTAGATCGTCTTGCACACTGATCCTGAGACGATGACATTGAGCAGTGTCAACGAGACATACATTTCTACCTTAAGGGAATGGGATTATGATGATATGTATCAGATGTCGAAGCCCGTGATCACCATGGAGACTCCCTTTAGCGTACCTAGCAGCAATGCCAACTCTAGAGATATCCTGAAGAACTGGGTGAAGGAGTCAGCTAATTTCAGGATGGCACCCAACCAGGTCTATAAGATGGAGATACTACAGAAGGTGAATGAATACTTTGTCATATTTTCATGTCATCTGTATGGCCAAGAAAGCATGGAAATCTTCCCACAGAGTTGGGTAATCGCGTTGGACCAACTAGCCAGAGAAGGCAAAACATGAAACTGGTCTGACATGTTGGCTCACCAACTTAAGGAATAGGTAACAAGGGTTCGACAGCCGCCCAAAGGTACACAAGAAGGAATATACATGTCTGCCTGCATCTTGGATGCAATATGTGCCCGTTAGGAGTTCTTGGGCTTGAAGTGGGCATGGACACCAACCAAGACCTCTATGAACACTTATTGTAAGATGTTGTTTGAATGTAGCTTCAGAGGATTTATCACACAGTTGTTAGATCATTTTGTCACCCCGGTTTACAAGATGATATTTGAACAGGATCCACCCTGCATGTCAAAGGCAGCAATGGAGGCATTGATCGACATAGCTTATTGGTATGCATCACCATCTAGCACCTTCATATGAATGTATGGCATCGAAAAGCCTCAACATGTTATAGCAAGGTTTTCCTTGGACAAACTCGTCATGCAGGAAGTAGCATATCACATCTCGACAGGGTTATCAGCTAGGTTTCACAGGAAGAAGCAGGCACTTTGGCCCACTCTTCCGTTGCGGATCGGGTTTTAAGAGATACATACTTTCAAGCATGTGAATGTCGAAGGAGAACAAATGAATAAATATCCATTCGATGCCCAAAGTTAAAATCTGTATGACCTACATTGTCTTGTGAAAGAGCACTGCATGAGAGTACAGTTTAATTAGATCCACGGGGCATGTCATTGGGCAGAGGAAGACCCATGGAGATATTGTTACAACTCTTCCAAACTCAATGAACCAGTCGGCCTCGCTATGGAATGGATAGTGAAGTAGCGTGAAGCAGCATCACAAAGAGCACTAGAAGCAGCAGCAGTAGAGGTAAACATACTAGTGCGCAACAAGGGCAAGAGGAATGTTGTCGATAGGATGGAGGAAGAGAAAAGCTACAAGTTCTGAGCATACCCACTTGTGCAAAAAGCAGCATTGGCAATAGAGGCAAAGAGACAACAACGTGACAAGATAAATCTGGAAAGGTAGAGAGAGAAATGGAGGATGGAGGAAACATCGAAGGAGTTTCATGAGCTGAAGGAGACAATACGGAAGGAACAGGAGTTGTGCAGATAGGAGAAGGAAGCGTAGTAGGAACAGGTACAACAGGGGGTGCAACTTGTGCGAACATATGAAACTACACCTGTACATATAGTAGATTCATCAGAACAATTGGCATCAGGCAGACAGGGTGAACCATCGTAGGAACAAGACTTCGCTCAGGAGATAGAGCAATCACTTGAGCAAACAGATATGGATATGGAGCAACAGGAGTTAGAGCAAGATATCGACCTCATGCCTCACCATCAAGAGGTCGACCCACTAGCTTCACCACATCCAGAAGAGGAGCAAGTCCTAAGCAACCAAGGAGACACTGAGATCCTTGGAGATCAGCGAGAAGGAGAGATGCACACCACCGCATTCTACGAGTCTTAACATAGAGTTGTGCAATCTCACAGAGTGTCGAATTTGAAGGATCACAGATCTCCTATTCAGTTTGAGGAAAAAGTGGTCGTGTCTAACGTGTGAAAACATCTAGTTTCATTGGTCGATGCTACTAGAGCATATAGCGAAGCCACTAGCTCATTTTTCACTTCCTGGTAGCCGAGAACGAGCAAATTGATAAGGAGCTACAAACAACCAAGTAGGGAGGAGAATTGGTTATAGTGTCCACTCGAGAAGAATTGAGGAAGGAAATACTAGAAGAAGTATTGTCCCTTGACACAATCATGTGGGCGTTGTATTCCAAGTTTGGTACCATGCATAAGGCAGTCGTCCATCTCAACGGTTAGCAGCAGCGAAGTGCTAGAAGAGCATGTAGCCTATTGAACGTGCATGTTGATGTTGATTACATGAAAACATGGATAATGAGATACAAGGGAACCCTGCTTCATTTGCCTAAGATGATGAAACCTAGCGCGGTTGAGTTGAAGGCACACATTTGAAGTCAGATCCAGAACTATGAAGATCTCCTACAGCTCATCACTAGTCTACAGGCTTCCCATGCATGTGTATTCAAGAGTATGGATGTTGTTGTGTGTACACATGTGATCCCATCTATTAGGACACTCACCCAGGCGAAGATAAAGTCAGAGGTCCAACTAGAGCTAGACTCGTACTTTGACAAGTTGATGCGCATAACCACTAGCCCAGACTTGTCAATTAGTACAAACACCATGCACAAGTATGTTTCTAGTCCAGCCGCACTCAAGAAAATGATGCGCATGCTATCAAATGATTTGGACAGAGGAGCTCGAGCAGTGTACCCGGATGCTATGGAGGCAAGATTTCCTTTCCAAAAAGATGTCACCTTAGAGTACATGGACACCATCGCGGACTACCAATCTTGGCATCAATTCGGTACTATCAACCACCGTGAGGATGTCAAAGAGTTGGTCTTCCAACAGTTGTCTAAGTCATAGTGATGTATTGCATGGCTTTCTCAAGCCATTTTGTCTCACATGGGTACATGTGCACTATAACATAACATCTTTTCAAGTGTAAGTTCAAGTGTCGATAGTTGGATGTAACAATCATAGTGTAGATGAAGAGTCATGAGGGTAGATGAACTGTCGCAAAGGGGAATGTCAAGGGCCACCCCACCCTTCGTTATAAATATTCTCTCATAACTCGTTGTATAGGCTTTTGGTTAGCCAAGCTTCCGATAGGACTATCTTAGAGAGAGATTGGACAATATTGTAACGAGCCTTGGCTTCTCCACTGCACAGAGCTAGTATATCCCTTTGGAGGAGCAGGCGATTGTGGCTGTAACGTTCCGCTTTCGGAACTAGTGGTTGGACATGGATGTATTGTATGAGTGGAACTTACACTTCTTAATATAAAAGATCCAGCAAGTTTCATGCATATGTTGTATTGTATTTTAGCTATCTTGAGTACTCTAAATGATATATGTATCTGTTTCCTTATGCATGCATGTGTATCTATTTCTGTATATGTATGTATGAATATTTCAGAAATGTGATGTTGGTTTAACCATCACTATGGATTTCTAGCTTACTTGTCTTCCATGTTGTGATGCATCTTTTCTCATGTGATCCCTTCTTAACTCCGTGCTATCACAGGTTTCCAAGGGGCGCACTCACCTCACCCTCTGTGTTTTAGAACCGTTCATGCACCTTCCTTGAATTATTGCATATGTCACACCCTTTCTACCAACAGGGACATCTTACTTGCCTATATGCAAAACAGTGGTCAAAGAATTACCGTACAACCCACTGCTGGGACTCCTACACCAAATGGTCTGAGGTCTAATTGGGACTTCTTATTGAGAGATCCCTCGATAAGTTGGCAGGTCCAACACCGTCAACATTTATGGTGCTAGAAGGAGGGCCAGATGACAAGTTGTTTCCTCTCATCTTGTTTTGAACCTTTTCATATCTATCATGGAGTCTTGCACTCTTAATCCTCCACGATGTTTTTCCCATGCTAAGCCTATTACCATTACGATGGAGTTTTTTAATCTCTTGTCTACATACATGTATGATGGTGAAGGTGAAGTGGCCTAGCCTGAGTTCTTACATGTCTTCCTTTCCATGTTTAATGATGAAGATGGATGTTCTGATGAACATGCCAGTTTGTTGCTTGCATACACACTTTGTGAATCCCCACATTGAAGGTTGGTTAGCCTACTGGATGACAACACCCACTTACTTGAGCACTTTTGTGATCTCATTGAAGATACTTTCTATCATTTTCATCCAAAATATCTTGACCAAAAACTATTACAACAACGGAAGGCTCTGCATGAATCACCTATGGACTTTTGGCAATGATTCCATGATTTGTAGTTTCAAGCTCTGAAAATCTAGATGAAATTTCCTTATCTTAGGGATAGATTCAAGTACTTTCTTAACAAATCAGTCCATCCCAAGAAGAAGTTTGAGCCCAAGCCTCACTCAACATACTTCAGTGATGGAGCTACGCAATCACAGATAGATACAGTCATTGACACAAGTGACTGTCCGTCGTCCCCTCATCAAACATCTCCACCACTGCAGAATGATGTGGGAGATCAGTTACATACATCAGTTCAACTATCACATCCTCCCAACATCACTTCACTTAATTTTCACGCATATTTGGTTGTGATTTCATTGAGTTGTCATATGCATTTTGTACCACAGCCTTCATATTCGTACTCGGATGATCCTCCAGATGATATTGCCTTGTGTTCTTCCATTCCAGACTCTACACTTGTTGTGAATGAGGATCAAGCCATCAACAGAGTTGGTGTTGCACAACCAACATGCGTTGTCATTCATGAAGAGTATGATTGGGAGCTTTAGCATCAACAATCTATAAAGGATGACTCCCTTCTATCCGAGCCTCCTCCGTTCTTTCCTGAAATCTTTAGTGAACCTTCCATCCATGATTTTGCATGTGTATCTCCATCTACAAATGCACCCATTGTTGATCACTCGCAGGACACACCGTATGTCAATCCATCATCCGACAACAGAGAGGATAAATTATTCATTGAAAATCCACTTGACTTTTCATCTGCCTTTTTCGAAAACATCGAGGATGAATTTTTCCTCTTTTCATCTACCCCTTTGTTTGATTTATCAGATCATGAGGATGTCGATGAAATCATTAATTTTTATGATCGTCGCTGTCATGATCTATTTACTCCCACATTCAATCACGATCATGATTCTATCGCAGTTTATTTTTCAAAGCCACCTGTTTATGATGATCTATCTGACGACAAAGTCGAAACACCCCAGGTTGATGAGGCACTTCAACCCTAGCTAATGGTTATGTCAAGCCCTCACTATCCTGAGGTTGGTTTCGCTTCCGATCAGGAAATTGTTCAAACACTCGAGGCTCCTCATCACTCATCTGTATACATTGAAGACCAATCTCACACACAGATCATGCTTCCTCCACTCAAACTGCACGATCTCATTGCTCAAGCATTGGAGGAATCTTACATTGTAAGCACACGTGCACGACACAAGCTGTCTTTGTTTTTCTCGTTTGCTTGCATGTCACAGTCAAGAGTACGTGTGTGCTTCATAGTTGCACATAGTGTCGCATAGCACCATGATAAGTCCACAGACCACATGTCGTGTACTTGCACTCACTTATATCTTGTGGACACTTTTAAGCATGAAGTGTGTTTGTCTTCATTGTTAAATCTTTCTTGGTTGCTGGTTCGCACAACCGGTTTTCTCATGGACCAAGCCTTCACCAACATGGATCAACCAATGCATCCATAGCTGCATTGGAAATATCACTTCACATGATCAGGCCCATGCATCGTTAGATTAGGAGTAGGAGTAGTGTTTGCTCGCATTCCTATTTTCTTTCTTGCTTTGCATGTTTGTTTGTATGCTTGCTTGTTTGCTTACTCACTTTGCTTTCACATTTACTTCTGCTTCTTCTTTGCTTTGTTATTTGTTTGCTTGTTTTTTTTCGTAGGTTAGTTCACATGAAACCATGCTTGACTCTTGAAAGAATTTGGGTAAAGTACAAGAGGCCTTGTGCAGATATCACTACTTGGTTATCTTTCATCTTGCCTCTATGTGAAGAAATTGTTAGTTTTGGTCCATGATACATCGATGGAAAATATGTATTGTTCAAAGTGAACCTTGGTGAAAACACAACGCTTGCGCGTTAACTAGTGTCACCTACTCTAGTCGGTTGTTTTTGGGTTAACCCTTGGCAACTCAATCAAGTAGAGTAAGGTGAGGGGGGAAACCTTAATAGGCATGTCAAAGGTATATAATAAACTAATTCTCTGAAGGAACAACCTCTTTTGCTCTCAATAAGTTGGGATCCCTCTTCTACCTCTAAAATGAATAAGTGTGATGCACATTTATGAAAATGAAAAATGAAAAGTTTCAAAAACGAAGAATTAATAAGGCAAGAGAAGAGAAAGGCTTCCTACGTGGAGAGGTTATGCAAGTAACTCCACCGAGGTACTGACCAGGCTCACTGGCAGTGGAGCAAGGCTTGTGTTCCTGCGTGACTCTGTCGGGGTACTGTCCAGGCCTGTTGGCAACGAAGAAACTGCAGAGATGAAACTAAGACTCTGACGACTATACTGCTTATGCGCCAATATACCCCTCAACCCTAATCGAAACAAATATGTTTCCTTGGCTTGGAATGTGTGTCAATTAACCAAGAGCTTGGAAAATGCTACATCTTACAATCAAGAAAGTGTGGAAACCTAGACGAACTGAGGACTCAACAATACTTTCGAAGGTGTTAGACTTTCTTTTCAAAAACAAGCTCCATTCAAAGAGCTAGAGTTCTATCAGTGTATCGCCAAGTGTTGTAGCAACTACAACCACCCTTCCTTAGCTTTGTTTTGGAGCCTCCCTACTAACCATCCTCAGTTGCATGTCTTGCCTTGTCAAGTACACAAGCTTCAGTGATCTTCTAGCATAATGATAGCTTGTACATGAGAGCTTGTTGCATCCCCCTCACAGGATGTTTCTCCGGACTTGGTCTAGCTGTAGGCTGAATAGCTCCCTCAAGAAATTGTGCAATTCTGGATGGGAACCAACCTTCCCTCCATAAATTGAGCAATTCTGTTTGGTGGTCTACTGAGCTCCAGAATTGCACAAATCTGCCTATCAAGCTTCACTAAGAAAATTGCACAATTCCTCCCAACAGGGCTGCTCAGCCCAGAAATTGCGCAATTCTGGGTAGCAGTAAGCTTCTCAGCCCAGAAATTGTGCAATCCTTCTGGGAAGTCAGCCTAGCTCCCTCCCAGAAATGAGAAATTTTTTCCCCTCAACTGAGCAGGTTGTTGCATGTGCCATTGAGTTGACCGGTTCCATCCGAGACCAAGAAAACTTGACTTGCATGCATGGGCTGCTTTTTCCCGAAATAGCAAAAAGAAACATGCAAAAATCATCCCTAGATTTTAGGGAACTATTTTTAGCAACTAGAGGTTACATGCAAAGATCATTTTAGAATCTTTCCTCCAAGTGTCGCTTTTTCCTAGATTTGTGGCATGCGCATCATGAGCCTCAAACTTATTTATTCGATGCTTCAGACCTCACTTATTCACATCAATATTGGAGCTCTGACATCCCACAAGACATCTAGGAGTCTTTGACACATCCAGCTCAATTATTCGTGGGTAAGTCCTCTTAGCTTGTATTTTGCAGCATTTTTGTCGCTTTTTGTGTTTTTGCTTGTGTGAGTGTTGTTTGCTTGACTTCTGTGAATTCTTGCTATCATTTACATGCATACTAGCTTGTAATTGCATCATTTCAGTTTTCGTTAGCATCTCATTGATGTCGCATGCATGAAACTATTTTTCACGAATGGTCATTGATTCGGCAACTTGCTTCACCCACATGCATGTTGTTCTATTTTCTGAATATTTCATTCACTATTTCCATGCACGATCATTCGCTCCTACTTACACTTAGTATCGCCATGCAATCAAATTCACATTTTCTTTCAGCTGCCCGTCGGCGGGTCTCGGCAGATTTGGCCCAGACTCTGCCTCACCAAGACAACATTACACAATCCTGAGAGGGAAGGCTTTGCCTTCCTCTCTAGAAATGCATATTTTTTCCCAATGACTATCCTCTAGTATTGCATTGTGCAATTCTGAGAGACAGTGACTGCTGGCCCAGAAAATTGTGCAATGCAGTCACTAGGCCAATAACCATTGCCAACTGAAATTGCACATTGCATAGTTCCAGCAGCCAGCAGGCTAGCCTGGATTGCACATTACGCAATTGCAGTAGCCAGTCAGCCTCCCCAAACAACCTAAACTGCCTTTTACGCGGTTCTGGCAGCCACTCTCCCAGCCTCCTAGGAAAAATTGTGCAATCCTTGCCAGTCAAACCCCAGGTATGTTGCATGTCATTCCTCAAGTTTGATTTGGTTTTAGCTGATAGATTTCTTGCCATGCATGTTGCTTTGTCTCCATATCTAGAAGGTGTTTATCTTCCTCTTAGTAGTTCAGGATCAATGGCCTCCAAGAGGGCAAGATCAAAGGACACTGATGGAAGTGCAACTGGAGTGGCAGTTGAGTGAGTGTCTACAAGTCTTTCGATTTATAAAGACACCAAGTTGATTGTAGACAAGGACAACAAGTTGAAGTGGCAAGAGGTCAATGATGCATTTTCAGGCACATTTGAGGAAGGCCTCGAAGACCGCCAAGTCTATGTGAACATCTACAAGTCTGGCTTGTACTAGATTACATGCAGGTATCTCGTGCTCCCATGCATGGACATGATACATTGGATCGTCTCGCACACTATTCTTGAGATGATGACATTGAGCAGTGTCAGCGGGACAAAGATTACTACCTTCAGGGCATAGGATTATGATGAGATGTATTAGATTTTGAAGCCCATGATCACCATGGAGACTCCCTTCAGCATACCCAACAACAATTCCAACTCTAGAGATATCTTAAAGAACTGGGTGGAGCCGGTTAAATTCAGGATGAAACCCAACTAGGTCTACAAGACGAAGATACTGTGGAAGGCGTATCAATACTTGGTCATCTTTGTATGTCATCTGTATGGCCAAGAAAGAACGGAAACCTTCCCACAGAGTTGGGTGATCGCGTTGGACCAATTGTCCATAGAAGGTAAAACATGCAACTGGTCTGACATGTTGGCTCGCCAATTGAAGGAACGGGTAACAAGGGCTCAACAACTGCCCAAAGGTATGCAAGCAGTAATCTACATGTCCGCCAATATCATGGATGCAATCTGTGCCCATCAAGAGTTCCTGGGCTTGAAGTGGGCATGGAAACCAATGGAGACCTCTATCAACACTTATTGTAAGAAGTTGTCTGAATGCAGCTTCAGAGGAGTTATCACACAATTTTCTCATCAATTTTTCACCCCAATTTACAAGATGATATTCGAATAGGATCCACCCTACATGTCGAAGGCAGCAATGGAGGTAGTGATCGACATAGCTGATTGGTATGCATCACCGTCCGATACCTTCATACGGATGTACAACGCAGAAAAGCCTCTGGATGTTCTACTGAGGTTTGCCTTGGAATAACTCATCATGCAGGAAGTAGCTTATCACATCTCGGCAGGGTTATCAGCTATGCTGCATGGAAGAAGAAGGCACCTTGGCCTGCTCATCCGTTGCGGATCAGGTTTTACAAGATACGAGCTTTTAATCATGTGGATGTCGAAGCAGAACAAATTAATAACTATCCATTCGATGCCCAATGTTACAATCCATATGACCTACATTGTCTTGTGAAAGACCACTGCTTAAGAGTATAGTTTAACTAGATCCACAGGGCATGTCATTGGGCAGAGGAAGACCCATGGACATATTGTTACAACTCCTCTAGACTCAATGAATCAGTCGGCCTCGCTATGGAATGGATAGTGAAGAAGCATCCCGGAGAGCACCAGAAGCAGCAGCAATAGAGGTAAACATAACAGTGCATGACAAAGGAAAGAGGAAGATTGTTGACAACATGGAGGAAGAGAAAAGCTATAATTTCCCAGCAGACCCACTTGTGTAGAAAATAGCTTTGGAAATAGAGGAAAAGAGGCAACAATATGACAAGAGAAATGTGCAAAGACAGAGAGAGAAACAGAGGATGGAGGAAACCGAGAAGGAGTTGAATGAGCTGAAGGAGAAACTATGGAAGGAACAGGAGCTATGCAGACAGGAGAAGGAAGCGTAGTAGGAACAGGTACAACAGGGGGTGCAACTTGTGCAGACATATGAAACTGCACCCTTATAGATAGTTAGTAGACTCATCAAAACAGTTGGCATCAAGCAGACATGGTGAACCATTGCAGGAGCAGGACTTCGCTCAGGAGATAAAGAAAACACTTGAATAGATGGATACAGATATGGAGCAACAAGAGTTAGAGCAAGATATCGACCTCATGCAGAGGTTGACCCACCAACTCACTGCATCCAGAAGAGGAGTTGTTGGCTACGTGGGGCCTGACCCAGGTTCAGCAGTGATTTTAACCAAGCAAATTCCAATACTACTGGCCCTTTCGATAATATTCTGCAAAGCGTGGACTGAGGTCTCACCCAAAGTAGTATGGGAGGGTGTTGGAACCAAGTTTCCGCACCCTAGGGATGTCTTGTTCAAGGTTCTAAAGGTTCCCAATCCTAATCTGCGCGTTGCATTGCTCCGCGCAACTTTTTATTCTCTGCAACCCATGTGCACCTTTTGGAATATAGTATTATTTCGATCCGATCCTTACTGTGCTATTATATTAGTGCTTAACTTAATTTGTGTGGGCCAAATATTCTTATTACTTATTCAACTTTCATATAAGTGTGCGTGCTTGAAAACAATATAAATGCATAAAGATAACTAGAACATATAAATACAAATCTACAAAAAAAAGCACAATATTCTGAATCGATCTTATCTTTATTAATACTCAAGTACATTTACAGACCCAACTCCACCCTACGCACTCGGCTACAGGGGTCCGCGCACTCAGTTGCGGACTCTACTAGGCCTATGTGCACTCAGCTGTAGAGCCTCTACCTACCACTACGACCCAATACACTTCAGATCCACGTCTATCTTCTAAGCATGCCTTCACATATATCTATTACTTTTTTACTACTCAGATCCCCTTTACACTTAGAGCCTCGCTCTATTTATACAATCCCATGGTCCGCGGACCATGGGTAGGCTGACACAATTTACATTCAATTATATTATTTTAGGGCAGACAACCCTATGAATCATCCTAAACTTTCGCGCTCCGTGCCCACATTTCGCGGAGTCTTTACATTACGTTGACCAAAACTCGGGCTTTAACCCCCAAAAACATGCTATGGGGGATATTCTTCCCAACAGGCCCCCAACACAATCATCGTGACTTGTCCCGATTCACTCTGCTGGTGCGGCGATCTTGGCGCGAAGCCCTTCCAACTGTGTCTGGGCTACGCGAAGGTCCACAGCACTCTACTCTGTCGCCCGCTGGATCTGCGCTATTTGCTCTGTTGAATGCTCATTGTCAAGGTCAAATCCTTGTCTTAAGTCATGCATTGCTTTCATTTGTGTGAGTTTTCCTACGATTTCGGCCGTGATGAGGAAGGCCTCATCATTCCAAGGTTGGACGCGTGCTTTAAGTACTACCTCTTTTTGGTGCGCACCATCCACTCATTACTTCAATGCCTTCACTTGTTGTAGCTTCACGAGCCGCTGGGTCAGGACCACTATATATGCCATCCCACGCACACTATCATATTGCATTTGAAGCTCCCGCGCCTCTGTTTCCAAGCATTGTACGGTGGGGTCCTCTTGTAGGGAAGTGAAGACCACGAAGGATTCTTCCAATATCATTGTACAGGTCTGCACTACCTATCCTATTTCCTCCAGCCCCTTTTGGATAGTGTGAGCACGCTGTTCCCAAACTTCTGAGGTCGTGGATGACTGCGCTTTTAATCAGAGTTTAGCAATCTAAAGGTTTAGGTCTAGCTGGATCCTCATTGCTTCCTCCTTTGCCTTGTCGAATCCAATGGCCAATTTGTGAATCCTCACTCCTATTGGTAGGTCTGTCGCAATTTCTAGCTTTGGGGCGTGACGACATGCTTCCTCTACTATCTGCTCTATCTGTTGATTCTGCACCAATGCTTCATCGCATTATAGGCTAAGCTGCTCAATGTTAATTCACTCTTCACTGAGCATTTGCACTGTGCGTCCTTCCCTAGCATGGAGTTCTGCTGTCACTTCATCCTGCAGCTGGTATAATATATCCCATGGAAGGGCGGCCAAGATTAGGCCAAGTCCCTTGATCCGGCCTATCGTAGCTCTATCCTTTATGTTGTATATTGTTAGTGCTCCCTCCGGCGACACAACGGTGTTAGCCATTTTGGCCCGCAACAGTTGCTCTAATGCTAATGTACCTACGACACCGTAGGTGACTACCATTCCTTCTTGTGGGGGTTACACTTGAAGTCCTTGCAGTTGCGCCCTGAAGGCCCCCAGCACATTGTGTTGCTCCGTCATTGCTTCCTGGAGCGCTTCCCTGGTGACCTCGCTAACTGTGTCGCCAATGTCGTATAATTCACGCTCTATCAGTGTAATAGGTTCCCCATCCAGCTTGGAAGCTTTGGTCTTCTTCCATGGCCCTATTCGTTTCGTACTACGCAGCCGTTTCAATTGTGTAGATGTTGTGCTTGGGTCCGCGCCTTCCAGTGTGTCGTCTATCCCCTATCCTGTGGTCAAGTCCGAGCCTCTTTCCTCCTATGTCATGGTGGCCCCAGCTACTGCTGCTTTTTTGGCGGCCTTGGTCTGCTCTGCGGCGGCCTTCGCTGCCTCGCGGGAAGCCCTTACCTCCTCGACGAACTGCTCGTTTTGTTTCTGTTGTGCCAGCAACTTAGCAACATCCTTCTGTCTTTGTATTTCTGCCTCATCATGCGCTGCCAGATCCGGGGCGCACCATTCAGGTGGCCATGAGTCAAGCACCGCGAAAACAATGTCATCAATTGCGATGAAAGGGAGTTTGGTCCAGTTCTGCTCCGGATCCTTCCGCACCTTGATATACACATTGTGCATATCCGCCTTAAAGTCTGCAAAGCTCCGCAGACTGTCGTACACCATGGGGGATAGGCGCGGCCTTTTTTTGATCCACATCCAGACGCTTGCCTCCATGAGTATCTAGAAGATCTTGGTCTCACGGATTCACATGGCATCCTTTGTCGCCCAGAGCGATGCGTATTTTGCTGCCTCTGGCAAGTCCTGGTCAAGAGGAGGAAACTGACTGTCCTCAGGCAATTCCCCTGCAACCAACAAGATGGATAAGAGAAACCACGTATAGTGGAAGGTCTTACCCTGCTCCTGGGCCTCCTTGTAATTCGTTAGAAACTCCTCACAAAGGAACTACGCCCAGTTGAACTGTACCCCCTGTGCACATTGTTCGGCTAGCACGATGACCATTGCTGGTACCTCGTTGTCGTGGCATTTTCTCATCAACTTTCCAGCCAAAAACTCAGTTGCTACACGTACCCCTTTGTCTTGAACGATATTGATTACGTAGCCTCTCTGCTTCTTTTCCAAATAGTATTTATTCTTCATGGCCTCTGCAAGCGCCAAATCTCCACTTTTGCTAGCTATTTCCATGGGGTCCCTTCCCATACATGGAAGCCGAGAAATCCAATGAATAAGCTCTGCCATGATAGGAATAGGTTCCTCCAACCACAAGTACTCATCATGCACCAGGCAAAGCAGTTTCCTAATGACAAATATCGTGACTCATGCCCAATGAAAATGTGGAATCCATAGTAGGTGGAGTAGCCCAGCCTCCACACCGTGCAACCATTTTTGTGGCTTTAGCGCTGTAACTGACCTCTCCTTGCTCTATTTCATGAGTTGGCTGGTCTCCAAATGTGGGAACCTTTCACTTTCCGTGAGGTCCCATTCTTCGAATTTCATTGTGGGCACGCAGCCCAGAACCTATCTTTCAAACAGAATTCCATCTAGGAGAAACAGGGTTTGGAGTGCGCTTTTAACGGCATCCAAATCTTTGGGTACTTTTACTCTCCCTTTCCATCGAGGGACATACTTGGGCAGTTTTGCTTTAGCGCACACTAGATGAATGTCTTCCTCCATTTCTTCATCCACCTCAATTTCTTCTATGAACGCTTGGAGATCCTCTTCCTCGTCATCTGTCTCAATATTGACAGTCTTGCCCTTGTATTCCATAGACAGTTTACCGAACCACAGATTTTGTGGAGACATACGGACCAGTCCTGCTGCCTGTGGATCCTTTTTGGGCCTCGGTGTCCGAAGTGATTTATGAATTTCTGGTGCATCCCCCACCAGCGGCGTAGGGCTCTGTGCGGCTCCCTCGGTTGTTGACATCATTCTGATCAGGAAATCCTGTGTCTCCTTTGGCAATGTCTCAAACATTGAACTTGCTCTCACAGCCTCCAAATTCGTCAGGTCCATACCCAATTGATAACGCAACAACTGAATTCTCAAAACGCCAAGGGTTGTTTGGTGGAGAGCCACCTGTGATTTATAGGCCTTTTTGAATTCAAATTTGATCGTTCCCCCCTTATTCGGCTCATTAATGCGAGATTGGCGGCAGATAGTCCCAAATCTAGTTCTAACTTCGTGTCTTAATTGCCTACCGCCCGCTCCTTGTTGCCTTAAATTGGACATCTTGTCATGAACAGTGACACCAATGGTCACTTCAGAGCCTCCCCGCGCGGCAGTGCAACCCCCTCTGCGTAGACACGACCCGTGGGTCATACTGATCATGTGCACAACCTCCTTGTCGCGCAGCTACCATACAGACTCTTTTATCGTCCCACGCTCTCTTTCAACTACTTGGAGTGCTGACACTGTTCTTCCTATGGATAGTCAGGTGGTCGCACCACTGGTGTGAGGCTTCAAGTCACCTTCCAACCCGATCCACGGGCCGTCCTCAGTTACCCTTGCACCAATTAGCACCTCGTGTTCTTCCTTCTGCGATGTGCTTCCCTGGTTACTTTGTCTGATAAGGTGCGGTCGCAGTCATGGTAGCAAAGCCAAAAATTCTCAGTGAAAATCTTCTAATGTGGTGGTATGGCTGCCATATCTTTTCTTGTCCTTCTATCGACGCAACATTCTTGCGCGATTTCGGTTTCCAGTTTTCTGATTTCCACGTCCATTAACATGATTTTTTGCTTCAGTCATACCCGATCTTATTCGAATTCGCAAAGCTCAAGGTTCCCTTGCTGAATGGCTTCTTGAGTCTGCATATGTTCACCCTTACACGACTACATAATCCCTTCGTTCTGGTTCACGTGCTGTCCCAATTATGGGAGTTATTGCGTGAGGATTATTTTCCAAAAATATGGCCTCAACTCTACTCGTCATCTTCGAAATCATTTCCACACTCAAGTTCTTTTGCATGGCCCTATAGGACCACCAGACTGCTGGTACGCATAGGTCCCAATCATTTCGTCCCGCCTGGTAAACCCTATTCAAGATTCTGCATACCTTCTTGAATGCTTCTACGTGGAACCTCTGTGGGGCACGACGCTTTTCCTGCTACTGCGTCCTGTTGTGATTTTCGATTCCTAGTTTGGGGTGTGTTTGTGTGGACTGCACAGCACACGTATGTACCCATCGATGTTGGTGGGTGTGCAAGCTGCTTCGTCCTGGCTACCGAAATCTTGTTCGAAGCTGGGGTTTTCTAAACTACGGGCACATCATCCTTCTACATCTGCGCCAATCCTCAAACTTGCCTTAACATGTACTCCACCATCGTGCAGGTGTTGCGCATAGTGCCCATTTCAACGCATCAAACCATTGTTGTTCTCGTACTGCGCTTTCAAATTTGTCCAGGAATTCATCCACCATTGTCACTCCATCATATGATGGTAGTTCCCTTGCCTCTGTTGTCACACAACATAGTGAGCTAATCATCATTTTGGAATTCAGCATTGTCACTTAGTGCAACCGATTCTGCCATCATTCTACTTCCTCGTCTAAATCCGAAGTGCAGGAGATTTTGCATTCCCACGAGATTCTCCCATCGAGTTCACCTGATCCTAGTCTCACACTGTTATCTGGTAAATACAATCCAGCTCATCATCACGCATTGGTTTGGTGTAGCGTACTCCTTCGGCTAGGTCTAGCGGAACTACTACGCGTAGGGAATTTTTCTCGAATATCATCTTCCGCTTCTTCAGGTTGATGACTCCATTCATATCAGTGGCCCAGTCTATTCCTAGCAATGCGAGATAAGGATTGTTGTCATCGACAATCTCTATTACTTCAAAGTTCATCTGTGTGCTCGCGCCTTCGATATCAACTGTTACCCCTTGCAACCTCCCCATGGGCAAAATCTTCTGTTGGTTCACCATTCGTAATTGAATAGGGGACCACTATAACATGGGCCTGCCCATACGTTCCCATGTTTGCTTCAGTAATACATTCGCGTCCGAACCCAGGTCTAGGATTACCTGATCCATTTCATACTCGCCAATCTGCGCCATCAATCTCATTTCCCTCCCAGTGCACAATGCATGCTTTCCCAGTTTCCGGACTACGCGCGGTTCCCCTGACCCTGCACACCTGGTGATCAACTCCTGTAGTCCCTTAACTACCTTATTATCACACAACAGTTTCATGCATGTCTCCAAAAAGGTAGTAAGCATAGAAGGATCCATCCTTGGCTCTGGTTGATCCTTACTACCTGAAGTGGAGGCCTCTGCGAAGCTCTTCTTAGCTTCCATGAACGTCTCCTTTACGCGTTCTAAGTCAAACTCAGGTTCCTTTGTAGGAGCCTTGCGAACCCATGTATCTTCCTCGGGCTGCTTCCCCTTATCCTCCCCTGTGGTCACCTTGCTTCTGAGCACCATGTTCACATTTGGGTCTTCTTCACGCGATTCAGACCTCATCATTTGGATATTTTGAGTCGGAGGAGGCTGGAGTACCCCTTTCTCATGCATATGTGCGATCAACGTAAGACAATCTACCATTTCATGATCGAACTGAGCACAGTATGAACAGGATATTCTCATTGGGTTGGTACAATCGCAAGCGTAGTGCCCTGGTCCTCCACAATTGTAACAAATTAACTGTCTGTGGCCCCTTCCTAGTCCCATCCCTCCTCGTCCTCGACCTCGCCCCTGGAATCTAGCGCACGCCATCCCTGCAGTTGGGTCGAGGCCTCGCATTTCGGTCTACATCCTATAGGCTGGGGTCTGATCCATCATTAACTCGTAATTGCGACAAGTGCGCTCATCGTGGCCTACCAACCTACAGAAATTACAAAACAACTACTAAGGAGTCGGTGTATACTTCTGCAACAAATGACAATTATCCGTCATGTGTTTTCATCCTATCTGACAGATCGTGCACCATAGCGTGGGTGTCACACTCGGCCCTGCCTGTGCCTCTGGTCTCTTGGCATTTTCCCCCTCCTACCAAGTAGTTCGCAAATACTGGACAGTGATCCTTGTCATGGCCCTGGCCTTTGCGTTTTATGCACCATACTTCCTCGCCTGCCTCTAGATGCGGTGCCCTATCCTACTTCAAGCTCTGTATTTCCAGGTAGAGATTCTGTAGTTGCACATGGATTTTTTGAACTCCCAACCCAGCATCTTGTATCAGGGTCTCATGAAACCTCATCGCCATTTCCAACGCTTCGGCCTGGGTTGAAAGCTTCTGTTGTGACAGCGCCATCCTCAAGTGCGGTGTCAAAGATGCCACAAACCATGTGCGATGTTGTGCATCCATTAGCGTCATATTAGCCTCGTGGATCGTAATATTCAGTCATTGATCCAGATCCCAGGGGGTCTCTCCTGGAAGCATCGCAATCTCTTTAAACACGATGATTGACTGTGTCTCTGATTTCGGCTGGCTAAATTTTCTGTTCAACGCATTTTGGATCTCTGTTATCCCTGCATTTGGGTGGTCATTAGAGTGCTTGATATACCATGTCAACACGTGATCCTGCAGTGCGCTCACCAATGTAGCTTTTAATGTTGTCGTCCATGACCCCTTGTGCTTCCCACACTGCTCTTACCACAAACCAGAACTGGTCCGGATCCTCATTCCCTACTCCTATGAATATGGGTAGCTTGATCACGCTCGCTATGCTAAACTATGGGGTTGGTGGAGGTGGAGTGGGTGGAGATGGAGGTGAGGGGGGTGAAGCGGGTGGTGGCGTGGGTGGAGGTTGTAACTGTGGAATGTGCTGCTTTACCAAACTAACTGCACTTCTTAGAGGGACTCGAGCGAGTTCTTCCTCGCTCTCTCACAAAGGTGAAATTAAGGGATTGTTTCCTAATTCCCTCCTACCTTTGTAGATCTTTCCACTCCGTGTCATTCCAAACATTAATGTATTCGCATAACCCACTTTTCACATATCAGCATCTTAATCCAGATTCAAATATTTAATGTACTTACCTTGCAGTCCCTTGAGAAAACATCGTTCTGCCTCGTTTTAGCTCACGGTCGTGTCTACCGCAAATTCAATGATAAATCCCCTATTATCCGATTAAGCCAATGGTCCACAGCTCGCGGGATATTATCTTCTGATGCCTCTAGTCTGCACACTAATTCCAGAGTCCACACTATCGATTGGTCGAGCTTACACCTTCCCTGGTTGTCGGTGGTGGGCTCCAGTATTGTAGCAATAATGCTACAACTCCCGGAGCTTCCTTCTCTAATTTTATCAACCCGGTAGTTCGTAACAAACTTGGAAGCGACGGTGTTGTATGCACAAGTACTAGCTCTTGTCGCAGCTGTCACTTGGTCAGCTGGCACAAGTCCACTAGGGCTCAAGCCAACTTCTATATGTTCGCAGAAGAAGCTCTTTAAGTGATGAACGAAAGCTATCTCAAAGGGAATTATCCTACTTTGCAAGAATGAACTGAAAGCCAACAAAACATAGAAACCCTAGTAAACCCTAATTTGACCAGCTTAATCCTTACGATGCAATGGTGGGAATGCAACTTCTAACAATGATTCCATTACTCCTATTGGGATGAGATGCATGTGTTTAAACTACTTTCATCTGAAGAGAACATGTTTTTGTATTTTTGCTCAAGTTGGTGGAGTTATTATTACTGTGCTTCTTACTGGGTCTTGATTGTGCAGGGGTAGAAAAAAGGGGAGGAAGGCTTGGAAAAGGTCAAGAAGACTCTGAGAGGGTCTAAGGGATCCCTTACATCATTCCACAGAAGTTCACAAAGTTCAGATGCCTGGCAATCGTGTTTGCAATCTTCTACAGGATGTCTGCAGGGGATCCTACAGGAAGTTCAGGATTTCTACAGGAAGTCTGCTAACTTCTACAGGATGTTCTGCAATCGGAGTTTTGGGTGATGGAGGGGTGAATGAGTTGTATGGGTAGATAGGGAGGATGAGAGGGGAGCTTGTGATGGCTTATGGACAGAGAGATGAGATGGAGAGGGGGTTTGTAAAGCTGGTTGGTCGATAGGAGGGTAGAGGCAATGGAAGGCCGAAAAGATAAAACAACGTGGATAATAGAAGAGTTGGTGAGCAAACGATCTAGCTGGGAGGTAAGTAGATGGCTGAGGCACGGCTAAGAAGGATAAGGAAATGATAGAGTGGTGCTGCGCATTGTAAATGAAACAAATCACCTCTTTCTTGCGTATAACCGAAATGTCATCAACCTACTCTAACTGTTTTATTAAAAACCAAAGAATAGCAATGTAAGTTAAAGGGAAATCATGCATGGTGCTGAAACAAAGATTTATTCCACAAGATCTAAATGCATGGACACTTCTACAACTGAAAATATTACGTTAAAGCTTGCATGAACATGTAAAACTGTGTTTTTGGTGGGTGGCAGGGGTTGCAATCCCAATCTCTAAACAGAGGTGGAAGTGAGTGTGCAATCAACCCTTTTTTGGAGCTCTGATCACTCTAATCTCCTTACTCTAATCTAAACTACTGAAAGCAACTTTGTTCATAACACTAACCTATGTAACCACACCAAGAAATCCGAATCAGAAAATTGTGTTTCCAAGTGCATGTAAAGGACAAGAAATATAATGCTGAAAGAAAGACAAGTAACAATACAAAGAAAGGAGGCCTATTGCTCTCAGGTTGGGCCCAAACCTGAGAGCTATAGCTCCTCTAAGAACTCAGAATTAAACTCAAATCTGCCTGCCTTTTATTAAAAGATCATAGTCAAAAGTCTAACAACATGCCAAAAATGGCTTACAAAGAGCAAAACAGAGTTGTAGCTCGTAATTCAGAATTTGCAACAAAGGTCAAAAAGTCCCCATCGAAGGCTACAGCCTCAATATTTATACATTATGAGGGCCAAGCTGGCCTCCTAAATTAGTGGGGCTTGGCTGACCAACTAAAAGTAAACTGTTGTTCCTTTAGAATCCGTTGGCTGCCTTCTAGCTCGGTGGTGATAGCTGTTGGAGCTCGGAGTTGGGGTGGAGATCACGAGGAAGGTCAGTCAAGGTTGTGGACAACCTTCCTACAAAACCGCAATGCCACCTTGGCTGTCTCCTTGCCTTCATCTGCGTGGTTTTGCTCCATTTAATGTCAAAAAAACCTGAAATAAACATGTATTAGCCACCTAGGCATAGTGACTGCCCTCCTTCCTACAAATAACATGAATATACTAAGAAATGATGCATAAATGATGAAAAATGAAGGGTTGAGCAAGGTAAGTAGGCCAAATGAGCCCAAAATGTTACCAAAATTTGGGGCTCATCATCACCCCCCAGCTAAAATATTTGCTCATCCTTGAGCAACTAGTCCAACTCCTCATCCTTCATTGCCTTTACTGCCACCCTTACATCCCAAGCCTCTGTAGTAGTGTCCTCCTTGCTGATATGAAACCCAGCCTTTCTGTTCACCTCTTCCCACTATTCATTATCATCCTTCTCTGTGCTGCCCTCCATTAATCCTAGCAGCAGTGGTGGGCTTAGTTTAAGGCCAATCCAGCTGGCCTGGAGGTTTTGCATGGATTTCTTATAGAGGGCCACCCGTACTAGAGCTTCCCTCATCCGAGTTGGGGTATGATACTCTCTGATTTTCAGACTGTGTGCCAATGTATTCCATCGGCGGGTGCAAGCTTGGACAGCGTTGTCTCCTAACAGTCTCTCCATGTCCTCAAAATGCGCTATGGCTTGGGCCTACTGATCCATATATCTCAATGAAGCTTGAGGGTCAGTGGACAAGTGCTGGTGTGCTGAGATTAGTGCAACTGGATCCCCTGGTTCTGCTCGAATTAGCAATGGCTCATTCAGCTCCCGGTTCATGACCGCTTTGGCTTCTGCTGCTCTTTTGTCCTCATGGTTCAACCATGAGGCAAATGCCATTAATTGCATATCTCCTAAGGCCGTATTCGGGTCCCATGAAATTACATTAGGCAGGGCCAAATTATGGAGGTAGAACTCCGCTAATTTGGCCTTATCCTCTGATGAACTAGTACTACATACTTCAATGAATTGTTGCGGTTCTTGGAGCTGAGAGATACCTCTTTGCGCCAAGGTATTGATTTGAAATTGTAGCCATTGGTCTTTCAGGTACAGGCCATAGAATTTGGCCGGCTGTCTGCATTGTATAGCATCCATGGCCCAACTGGCCATGCAGGCCAATTGTGCCTCTTTCTGCTGTAGCTGTTGTCTGAGAGCTTGCACCTCAATTTGTGCTTGCTGTTTTGCTTCCTGTAGATGCAAGGTTGGCTCCCCAAGACTGGTTTGTAGTTCCTTTTTGCCTTGCTGTTCTGCTGTGGTGTCATTGGAGGGTGTACCTGTTCCTGTCCTCAGCTCCTGTAGCTGCAATCTAAGCTTTTCGTTTTCTTCCTGTAGGAACACTCTTTGGCAATTTGCCACGTGTTTAGCCATGGCTAATTCACTCCTGGCCTCCTTGAGTTGCTCTTGCAAGGGACCTATATCCGCCACACCCTTTGACTTGGCTATTTTCATCCACGTGTGTGTGCGTACTCTCTCTTCCTCCAATGCAAAAAACAGTGGCACAGTGAATTTCTGAGGTATAATTTTGCCAGCCTCTAAAAAGTTGTAATATGAACTCAGACTTGGCTGAGGGCTAGGCTCTGGAATATGCTCTTTTTCTACTTCTCTTGGTGGCTCTACTTCGCCCTCCCTCGGTGGTGATAAGGGTGCTTCTCCTTCCATTCTCTCTGTTTCTTTAAGCCTGGCTAAGGTTTCCTGTAGAGCATCCTCAGCATCCTGTAGCCGAGCTTTTGTAGTCAATTGGTCTAACCTTTCTTTCCAAGTAGTTTTCTTCGGGCTCCCCCTCTCATAGGTGACTGATATCCGTGAGGGGGACCTCTCCTTGGGCGAAGTAGGGGCATCATCTATAGTGATTGGGCTGCTGGACGGAGGCTGTGGCTTGCCCGTCTTTATTCTCACACTTCTCCTAGCTTTAAAATATAGAGGGGTCTCCCTCTTTCTCTTCTCCTTTGGCTTAGGAGGTGTGCTGAGGGCAGCTAGCACAGCTGCTGCCTCCCTTGCAAGAATGTCAGCTTTCTTCTCCTTGGGTTTCGCTTTTTCAGGGCTTCCTGTAGAAGACCCTGTTTTAGTTAATTTCGGGCTTCCTGTAGAAGGCCCTTTTTCAGCTGATTTCGGGCTTCCTGTAGAAGCCGGTTTCGGTTTTCCTGTAGAGACAGGTGGCACCACTTTAGATTGCTTTGCTGAGGGTGTTTTACTTTTTGACTTGGTTGCAGCTGCTGACGAGGTGCCTTTGCTGATGTGGACCTGCTCAGCCTTGTCCACTCTGCTTTGTAATCTTTTCTCTCTTGCCGTCAAAATGGGTGTGTCATCCTTCTCTTTGGCACCCTTTTTCTCTTGTTTCTTCTCTTGCTTTTTCTTCTGCTCCGTGGTCGTGGTCTTCTGGCCTTTTTCTTTCTTCCCTGCGGGCACTGACTCTTTCTCCTCACTGCTAGATGAACCGAGCTCCTCGGTCAACATCTTTATGTCACCATCCTTGGTCAAATTTCTGAAGGCTTCCCATGAGAGAGGAACCTTGTATGTGTGGAGCGCATCCTCCACGAGGAGTTTAATGAGTCCATGGTGGGCTACCTGGTCTGGTGTGCCTTCTTTCAGCTTGGTGGCACATTCAATCATAGACTGTAGTAGAAAGTAGGGGATACTCAGTTTGTTTTCTACAGGTAGGTCCATCCCGTGCCTTAATTCCGTGAGTAACCGAAAATGGTACCCGTATACAATGCTAAAACGACCTTCGCAGGTGATGTATTTCATAATCTGGAGGCTAACTTCACTCCATAGTGGCAGTAAACTGGTTCTACGAACCCCATTTTTATCTTCTGAGAATTCCTCCTCTGGTGGAAAGAATTCTTTCTTAGCCTGTTGGCCCAATTTCCTTTCTTCTTTATCCCATGGTAATCCCATTGGGAGCTCAGTAACTCGGCTGATGAATTGTGGGGTGAGTTTGAGACTCAAACCCCTGAAGTTAACGGTGGCCAATGTTTTGGATTTCGGCTTCAGAGCTTGCAAAAACTCCTCTGCCACCTCATCATCATAGCCCTGCAACTTGTCGCAGAACGACATCCATTGCGCTTGCGTGAATAGCTCCACCACCTCAAGATTCTCTCTTAACTTTGTTGAATCAGTTGGTTCCCTTCTGATGAACCCACCCGGCATGGTGAAAAACTGTTGCGTTAGCTGGAGGTGGCGAATGCGGAAGAAAATTGGCCTATTGGGACAGAGCGTAGAATTACGCCTCTGTCATGCACATAATTCACGAAACTTATCTCCCGAGGACCTTAACACAGCTTAATTATACTGACATCCTGTAGGACGACAATTCATGCCACGGCAGACAATTCTTGCAAAAAAAAAATTACGACCAGACTGTAGACGTCGATTCTGCCACCCTCAAAACCAATTGCATGGAAGGTTTCAGGCTTACCTTTTTAATCCGCCACCTTTTGACGTGAGGAACCCAATTTCCTGTAGAAACAGCTTTCCTGTAGAAGCAGCGCACGAATTCTGGAGGATACTGCAGTGGGTCTGCGCTCTTGGTGCTGCTTAACAGGCATTCGAACGGCCGAAGACTTGGAGTGTCGAGCTTCAGAGGAATCCGGATGCTCACTCGACTTTCAAACGGTGAATGATAAATGCATGGGGTGGCAATCTAGCCGATTAGATTTGAATCCGGCGAAATCCGTGGCGCGGGGGTGAGCTGTCCCTGCCAGACCGTTGGACGACGTCACACCATCATTCTTCTGCAAGTTCCCTTACTGTCGCATTATTCCCCGCAGATCCGTCGTCGTCATTTCTGTTACAACTCATTTCTCCCCGACTGGATGGCTCTCACGTGTGCACTGCCCGTTCCTTTTTCCACGACCACCATTTACCATCTGACTAGACCATCTAACTGGTCGACGTGGCCAGTCGGTTGGCCATACAACCACTCAACCCATTCACTTCACACTTGCAAACATTTTCAAAGTAAAATTCATGCGATTCGACGGAAGAAAGGGTCGAGGCACTTACCTGTGCGGCCGTGACACGATTTCTCAGGCTCTTGGACGACGATGACTCGATTTGTTTGCTGCTGCTTGATTGCAAAGGCCCGGAGGTTCACAGGCCGCTGACGATGAATCTTATGATTCGGCTGCATGTGCCTGCGTTTTCATTGCATGTTGCAAGCGCTTGAATGGTGTGCACTCTAGCTGGCTTAACTGCTACGGGACTCCTGCAGGATGTCCTGTAGCAGTTCTTCCTCCTCGGGTGCATGCTGCACGATGAAGACAGTGGTCTCCCGATCACGCTCACAGAGCTCATGGATAGCTGGGATGGATGTGGTATGGCATCTCAGCGTTTTTTCATAAAAAAAATTGCTTTCTCTTGATAACTCAATGATCTGCTTTGAATGTGCAGGTATCTTCATTGCATGTCGACAGGGGTGGTAGAAAGAGGTGACAGCAGTGTGTGAGGGAGAAACTGGTAGCTTGCATGCGTCCATACCGGACCTTGGTCGTTAGATCTCCTCATATGATCAGTTCTGGGCCGTCCAAAACTTCTACAGGAAGTTTCCTGTAGAAATACAGAACTTCCTGTAGAAAGTCTGTACTTCCTGTAGAAAGTCTGTAACTCCCTGTAGAAGACTAAGCTATGATGAAATCGTGCCCATACCTTGGAGAAGATGAGTATTCTTGGAGGAGGTGCTGGTGAGGTCTCCTGGCAGCATGATAAGGATCCTTGACTTTGAGTTGAGAGACCTCCTCTCCTTCATAGAACACCTGCAACCTGCATGCATTTCCACATTATAAACTTGTTGTCCCTGTCCTTTTTTTCTTATTGTTTTTTCTTTTTTCTCTTTTTTTTTTTTTTTTTTTTTTTTGAAAGATAACAGGGGTGCCTCAATGAGGTTTTCACCCTTGCCATTTGCCTTAAGTGCCTCAGAGAGGTTTTCACTCAAGGATCTTTTTCAAATCTCCCTTTTTTTTTCTTTTTTTTTGAAAGACAATAGGGGCGCCTCAATGAGGTTTTCACCCCTACCACCTGCCTTGGGAGCCTCAGAAAGGTTTTCACCCAAGGATCTTTATTACTTTTTTTTTTTTTTTTTTTAGATCTTTCAGGGTATGCCCAAAGCAGAGGCAGAACCCTTCTCTATGACCAGCACTGACTTCTCCACAGTTTTGATGAACTCTTGTCTTGAGAGAGGTTTCCTGTAGATCTTCAGTCGATGCCCATTGACAAGCATGGGGATGGCTTCCTCATCAATGGTCCGAATAAGAACAGATCCATTGTCATGACATTTTTCCACTACATATGGTCCCAGCCATCTGGTTCTCAGCTTCCCCTTGAAATCTTTGTGCCTGGAATCATACAATAGTGCCCAATCTCCTGGCTGGAATTGCTTGTCATTGAGGTGTTGGTCATGCCACACCTTTCTCTAAAGTTGAACCACTTCTGAGTGAAGGAGGGCCTGCATTCGGTGCTCGTCCAGTCCATTCAGCTGCAATAACCTTTCTTGTTGTGCATGGCTGAGATCTAGGTCCAGCTGAGCTGCCATCCTCAAAGTGTTGTATTCAAATTCAATGGACAGCAAAGCTTTCTTCCCATAGACCAGCTCATAAGGTGTGAAGCCGGTTGTGGTCTTCCAGGTGGTGTTGTAAGCCCATGTGGCCTCAACCAAGCGATCTGCCCAATCGTTCCTACTGCTGCTCACCACCTTAGTCAAAATCCCTTCCAATGCTCTGTTGGTGACTTCCACTTGCCCATTTGCCTGAGGATGATAGGGGGTGGAAGTCCTATGCTTGATTTTGTGATGAGCTAGTAGGTCTTCAATTAGGTTGGATGTGAACTGGCTCCCTTGATCGGTGACCAGCTCTCTTGCGTAGCCAAATTTGTAGAAGATGTTCTCTCTTAAGAACTCAGCCACCTTTTCTTCTGTTGCTGCTTTGATTGCCTTAGTTTCTGCCCACTTTGTCAGGTAGTCAGTGCACACAATGATGTAAGACCTTTGCCTCGAAGGAGGGTTGATTGGACCCACAAAGTCCATACCCCACTTCTCAAATGGCTCAAGAGTCACTTGAGGTTGGAGAGGCATCTCATCCCTTTGAGTCGGTTTCCCCATTCTTTGGCATCGGTCACATTGGCTGATATACCTTCTGACATCTTGATGAAGTGTGGGCCAATAGTAGCCTGCCTGCAGGATTTTGAAGGCAGTCCTCTTTGCTGCAAAATGTCCTCTGCAAGGCCCATCATGACAGGTGAGGAGGATATCAAAGACTTCCTCCTCCCTTACACAACGCCTTAAGATCTGATCAGGGCCAAGCTTGAACAGGTTGCCCCTGATCCAAGTAAATGAGGCACTTTTTCTGATGATTCTGCTCTTCTCTCTTGAAGATAGGTGCGGAGGGAACTGTGCTGAAACAAGGTAGTTTGCTATATTAGCAAACCATGGAGAGAGTACTGAAATAGCAAACAGATGTTCATCGGGCATCTGGTCATCCACTGTTCCATCCTCATCTGCAGATAAATCCAATCTAGATAAAAAGTCAGCAACAACATTTTCTTTACCTGGTTTGTCAACAATGGTCAAATAAAACTGCTGCAACAAAAGTAACCATCTAATAATACGAGCATTCACATCTGGTTTATTCATTAAATATCTAATTGCAGCATGATCCGTATGTACAAATGTTTGATAGCCAGTGATATAATGTCGGAACTTGTTCAGTGCATGGACCACAGCTAAGAATTCTTTCTCGGTTACAGTGTAATTCAGTTCAGCTTTGGATAAGTTCTTGCTAACAAAGTAAATGGCATATGGAAGTTTTTGTTCAACTTATCCCAAGGCTGCCCCTATGGCTTTGTTTGAGGCATCAGTGTGGATGTGGAAAGGTAGGGCCCAGTTTGGACCTCTCAAGATTGGGGCAGACACCAACTTGTCCTTTAATTCATTCAGAGCCCTCTGACAATCGTCAGTCCATTTAAACTCCACATCTTTTGCCAACAGGCCAAACAATGGCGAGGCTAGCTTACTGAAGTCTTTAATGAATCTCCTGTAATACCCTGCTAATCCTAAGAAACTCCAAACATCCCTTACCTTTTGGGGAGGTGGAACCTTCTTGATGAAAGAAATTTTGTTAGGATCCACTTGTAACCCTTGGCAAGAAATAGTATGGCCTAGCACGGTCCCTTCAGTCATCAAGAATTCACATTTTTCAGGAATAAGGGACAGGTTCATCTCAATGCATTTGGTTAGGACTTTTCCCAGATTGGACAATGCTTCCTGGAAATTGGACCCATAAGGAGTGAAGTCATCCATATAGATTTCCACCGCATCATGGACCAGCTCCAAGAAGATGCTCAAGATAGCTCTCTGGAAGGTAGCAGGAGCATTGCATAGCCCAAAGGGAAGAACTCGGTAGGCAAAGGTACCCCAAGGACAAGTGAAGGTGGTTTTATCTTGGTCTTCCAGGCTGATTTGGATTTGGTTGTACCCGCTAAACCCATATAGGAAAGAAAAGAACTTCTTTCCTGCCAGTCCATCCAACACTTGACCTATGAAAGGTAGAGGGAAATGGTCTTTCTTGGTAGCTTTGTTCAGTTCTCGGTAGTCCACACAGATTCTCCACTTCCCATTTTTCTTGGGAACCAACACTAGAGGGGACACCCATTCACTATCTGAGATGGGGTAAATGAATCTGGCATCCAACAGTTTTTGCAATTCTTCCTTGACAATGTCCTTAAGGGTTGGATTCATTCTCCTCTGGGGTTGCCTAACCGGTTTACAATCCTCTTTGATGTAGATGTGATGGGTACAGACCGAAGGATGGACTCCTTTCATCTCCTTATAGCTCCAAGCAAAAGCATCTAGACGACTGGCCAACAGGCTACACAGCTCCTTTTCCTGGGAAGGAGATAGGGAGGAGCTGATCTTTAACGTTCTCTTAGGGCCGAACTCCACATTCTTGACTCTGGGAGTGACAGGGTTAGTTGCACAAAGGTCCACTAAGGTGCTGGCTTGGGCATCCTCCACCAATTTCTATAAGGATAGTGCACTGGGAGGTGGATTCTGGATCAAGGTCTCAATCAAGTCATCCTCGGTTGGGGGGTCTCTTCTAGTGGCGTCCAAGGTGAAAAAAGGTGCTAAGTACACCTCATCCTCTTCTCCTTCCTCCAACCAAAGTGGTAAGTCATGCTCTAAGGAGGGTTGGGCAGGAGGGTATAGGACTAGCTGCTTGGACATAGGACCATTTTTGAGGTCATGTTTCCTGCACGGCAACTTATTTAAGCATCTGCAGTGGCTAACCAAGGCCTTCCCAAAATAAGAGGATATCCAGTAAGCTTTGCCTTTGGTTGCAGAACCAAGAAATCTGCAGGGTATTCCCAAGAGTCAACAGAGACCAAGACATCCTCCACAATCCCTTCGGGATTCACAGTGGAGCGATCTGCTAGTTGCAGGACTGTCGAGGTCTTCCTCAAGGAACCCTGAAGGTTGAGTTTGAGCATGGTATCCCTGGTCATCACATTAATGGTAGCCCCCAGATCAATCAAGGTGTGAGGTATGATGGTGCCATTGATGTGGACATCTACTACAGGACTCCCAGGATCTAGATACTTTGGGCAGATGACTTTTCCTAGCATAAGGTCAGACAGTTGTCCTAAGACATTGATGGTTGAAGCATCCCTCTTTCTCCTGCCTGGGTGTTTGAAACACTTTTCCTTAACCAGTTTGTTGTATATCGGTACATCTTTGATGGCTTGGAGAAGTGGTATTTTCACACACAACTGCTTGCGCTCTCCCAGAAGCTCATCCTCCTCTGGGTTGGGTTGTGTGGTGGTTGTTAGTCTCTCAGGAAAGGGTGGAATAGCCTTTGGTTCACTTTCCTGTTTGTCTTCCTCATCCTCTGGGGGAGGAGGTTGGCGATCCAGAAGTGTCTTTCCAGATCGAAGATTGATCTCCTGGATCTCCACAGCATAGGTAGGGCATGATGTTTCCCCAGTGTATACCTGCTGGGCCTGTCTGTTGTTGGGGTTCGGGTTCGGTTGAGCAGGAATTTGAGGTTGCCTTGGAGGAGCAGGAGGTAATAGTTGAGGTTGAACTGGTGGTGGAGGCAAAATGGCGGGAGGAGTGTTGTACTGGGGCCTCCACCCCGACTGAGGTGCATTCCACTGAGGCTGTGGCTGGGTATGTGAGTGATATGAATGAGTAGTGGGTTGAGTGTGGTACTGAGGTGGATAAGACCATGGAGGAGGCACAAACCAGGAAGGATGAGCAGGGGGACCCCAGGAAGGCATAGGAGTAGATTGGTTGGGGCTGTAATAAGCTTGGGGTGCCCCTTGCATCCCCTGCTGGTAAGGTCTAGGTCCTTGTGGCCTCCTTTGGTTGAGGAAATAGAGAGGTTCAGTGGGGGCTTCTGTCCCTTGGTACATGGCTTTAAGCCCAGGTAAGGTTGGACATTGATTTGTGGGATGGTCCTCCTCACAAACGAAACATACCTCAACCGAATGTAATGGGCATTCGTTCTTAGGGTGTCTCCTTGTACATCTAGGGCAGAAGATAGCCAAAGCCCTCTCGGCTTCTTCCTTCTTCTGCTGGATCCTGAATGTATCAAGTTGCATGGAAATGGTCTGTCTCACCTCACTTTTGAGATCCTCTAATTGATTTGCAAACTCATGTTTGGAGAAAGGAATACCAGCTGAGAGGAGGTTTCCTCTACCTCGTTTCCGGGCTGCCCTAGAGTGGTTTCTAAACACTGTCTTTATGTCCTCATAAGGCAGTTGGTAAATATCTCCCCCAGCTAACATGTGAAGGGTATCTAAGAGGTCTTCAGGGACTCCTTGGAGCAGGACCAACTTGAGAGATTCAGGGTCAAGTGTGCACCTGGCCCGTTTATAGCTAAGTTGGAATCTTTCCTCATAATCCTCTAAGGACTCATCATTTCCCATGGTCATCCGAAAGATTTCTCCCTTGGTTTCCTTGGACCTACAGTAGTCCCGGTACTTGGTATTGAAAGCTTGCTGCATCTGAGCCCAAGTGGTGATACTATTCCCAGGTAAGCCCATGAACCAGCGTAATGCTGCATCCTTAAGAGTTGAAGGGAAGAGTTTCAGCTTCTGCTCATCTTCAGTATAGTCATAGGTTCGACAAAGGACAGCAAACTCAAACAGGAAGGTATCAGGATCTTCAGTAGTCAGTCCATAGAAGTGAGGTAAAGCGGAGGGGCTAATGTTCTTCATTTTCATGTCTCCATTGGTTTCTCAGATGGGGAAGGCACCTTCTATTCTCTCATCTTCTCCTCTATTGTCAGCCATAGCTTCAGATGGGATGGTCTCTAATTCTTCTTCTGCTATAGGATCTCCGTATATCTCAGGAGGTTCACCTATAGGTTCTTCTGGATCACTGTCACCGAAGAAGAGAGAAGGGTGACTCAGTGATGTGGTGGAGGTGTTGGGTAAGAATTTGCCTGTTTTATCTCGATTCCTACGAGGCATGAAATGGAAAGACTTTTTTGATTGCTTTTGTTTTTTTCTGGTACCTGCAAACACTGAAACAGATTGATCTACAACTAACTATCTTGCTGAAATGAAAATGCAGAATTGAAATGAAAGCAGGAAAGAACTAATCTACTTTGCTCAAACGGAATTGCAGGAATGGAAATGCTAGTCTACGCTTGCAGAATTGAAATGCTAATCTATGCTTGCAAAATTGAAATTGCGGAATTGAAATGTTAATCTATGAAAGCAGGAAATGTCTATGCTATTTTGCAGAATGGAAATGAAATAAAATACTTGGCAGAAGGCGAGAGTAGGAAAATAGAAGAAAAGCAACAATTACTAATACTCTGACGCTTCCCCGGCAACGGCGCCAAAAAGATGGTGGGCTCCAGTATTGTAGCAATAATGCTACAACTCCTGGAGCTTCCTTCTCTAATTTTATCAACCCGGTAGTTCGTAACAAACTTGGAAGCGACGGTGCTATATGCACAAGTACTAGCTCTTGTCACAGCTGTCACTTGGTCAGCTGGCACAAGTCCGCTAGGGCTCAAGCCAACTTCTATATGTTCACAGAGGAAGCTCTTTAAGTGATGAACGAAAGCTATCTCAAAGGGAATTATCCTACTTTGCAAGAATGAACTGAAAGCCAACAAAACATAGAAACCCTAGTAAACCCTAATTTGACCAGCTTAATCCTTACGATGCAATGGTGGGAATGCAACTTCTAACAATGATGCCATTACTCCTATTGGGATGAGATGCATGTGTTTAAACTACTTTCATCTGAAGAGAACATGTTTTTGTATTTTTGCTCAAGTTGGTGGAGTTATTATGACTTTGCTTCTTACTGGGTCTTGACTATGCAGGGGTAGAAAAAAGGGGAGGAAGGCTTGGAAAAGGTCAGGAAGACTCTAAGAGGGTCTAAGGGATCCCTTACATCATTCCATAGAAGTTCACAAAGTTCAGATGCCTGGCAATCGTGCTTGCAAGCTTCTACAGGTTGTCTGCAGGGGATCCTACAGGAAGTTCAGGATTCCTACAAGAAGTCTGCTAACTTCTACAGGATGTTCTGCAATCGGAGTTTTGGGTGATGGAGGGGTGAATGAGCTGTATGGGTAGATAGGGAGGATGAGAGGGGAGCTTGTGATGGCTTATGGACAGAGAGATGAGATGGAGAGGGGGTGTGTAAAGCTGGTTGGTCGATAGGAGGGTAGAGGCAATGGAAGGCTGAAAAGATAAAACAACGTGGATAATAGAAGAGTTGGTGAGCAAATGATCTAGATGGGAGGTAAGTAGATGGCTGAGGCACGGCTGAGAAGGATAAGGAAATGATAGAGTGGTGCTGCGCAGTGTAAATGAAACAAATCACCTCTGTCTTGCGTATAACCGAAATGTCATCAACCTACTCTAACTGTTTTATTAAAAACCAAAGAACAGCAATGTAAGTTAAAGGGAAATCGTGCATGGTGCTGAAACAAAGAGTTATTCCACAAGATCTAAATGCATGGACACTTCTACAACTGAAAATATTACGTTAAAGCTTGCATGAACATGTAAAACTGTGTTTTTGGTGGGTGGCATGGGCTGCAATCCCAATCTCTAAACAAAGGTGGAAGTGAGTGTGAAATCAACCCTTTTTTGGAGCTCTGATCACTCTAATCTCCTTACTCTAATCTAAACTACTGAAAGCAACTTTGTTCATAACACTAACCTATGTAACCACACTAAGAAATCTGAATCAGCAAACTGTGTTTCCAAGTGCATGTAAAGGACAAGAAATATAATGCTGAAAGAAAGACAAGTAACAATACAAAGAAAGGAGGCCTATTGCTCTCAGATTGGGCCCAAATCTGAGAGCTATAGCTCCTCTAAGAACTCAGAATTAAACTCAAATATGCCTGCCTTTTATTAAAAGATCATAGTCAAAAGTCTAACAACATGCCAAAAATGGCTTACAAAGAGCAAAACAGAGTTGTAACTCGTACTTCAGAATTTGCAACAAAGGTCAAAAAGTCCCCATCGAAGGCTACAGCCTCAATATTTATACATTATGAGGGCCAAGCTGGCCTCCTAAATTAGTGGGGCTTGGCTGACCAACTAAAAGTAAACTGTTGTTCCTTTAGAATCCGTTGGCTGCCTTCTAGCTCAGTGGTGATAGCTGTTGGAGCTCGGAGTTGGGGTGGAGATCACGAGGAAGGTCATTCAAGGCTGTGGACAACCTTCCTACAAAACCGCAATGCCACCTTGGCTGTCTCCTTGCCTTCATCTGCGTGGTTTTGCTCCATTTAATGTCAAAAAAACCTGAAATAAACATGTATTAGCCACCTAGGCATAGTGACTGCCCTCCTTCCTACAAATAACATGAATATACTAAGAAATGATGCATAAGTGATGAAAAATGAAGGGTTGAGCAAGGTAAGTAGGCCAAATGAGCCCAAAATGTTACCAAAATTTGGGGCTCATCAGTCGGCTAATCTTGCAATCCGCTCATACAGTTCAGAGGGAAAGGATTCAAAGAAAATCTCATGGATTTCCATATACACGTAACGATCCAGCCACCTTTTCTCAGATACCTATGGAGTTCTATTTTCCTGTATCCCAAACTCGTGAATCTTCTTGTCCAACCACTCTTCAATTTCCTTCTTTATTGGATTCCAGTGGCACGACATCAGGCATCCATTAGGCAGATCCCGGTCCTGGAAACAGAACCATTTGTTGGCTATGTGGGGCCTGACCCAGGTTCAACAGTGATTTTAGCCAAGAAAATCGTGTTACTATGTTGGGTTGTGTTATATATTCTTTCCATGACTAGCCCACATAGTTAACCGGGGGACTAGAGGGGGGCGGAGCCCCCCCTTCATTGCGCCGATTGCGTAGCAGGGGGATCACAGGGGGTTTGAGGGGTGTAGGTAACCCCACTCTATGGGGTCCGCGGCAGCGCCCCGGAAAATTTTTGTTTTGGAACCTATGTTAGGTTTGGCGGACCCACCTATGGTTTTGTGCATGATTTTTGCACATGTTTTTGGACGTGATGGTTTTCGGTCCATGGTTTTGGACGCGATGGTTTTCGTTCCATGGTATTGGATGCTTCAGCATGTATAAATATGTATTATAACATTGAAAGGAACATAATTAAAAATCAAGCTAGTAGTCCCAGTTTTGGGATCCAAGTGAAAATCTCTATGTATATGTGTTTTATGTGTTATGCTCTCGCATTGTTTATTTTATGTGTTTAGAATTCGTATGCAGGTAATTTCTGTACGGGGTTAAAACCTACATACTATTGGCCCTTTCAGTAGCAATCTGCAGAGCGTGGACTGAGGTCTCACCCAAAGTAGTATGGGAGGGTGTTGGAACTAAGTTTCCGCACCCTAGGGATGTCTTGTTGAAGGTTCTGGAGGTTTGCAATCCTAATCTGCGTGTTGCGTTGCTCCGCGTAGCTTTCTATTCTTCGCAAACCGTATGCACCTTTGGGAATACAGTATTATTCTGATCCAATCCTTACTGTGCTATTATATTAGTGCTTAAATTAGTTTGTGCGGGCCCAATATTCTTATTACTTATTCAACATTCAGATAAGCGCGTGTGCTTGAAAATATTATAAATGCATAAAGATAACCAGAACATAGAAATACAGATCTACAAATAGATGCACAATATTCTGAATCAATCTTATCTTTATTAATACTCAAGTTCAGTTATAGACCCGACTCCACCCTGTGCACTCAGCTGCAAGGGTCCTCGTACTCAGCTGCAGACTCTACTAGGCCTCTGCACACTCAGCTGCAAAGCCTCTACCTACCACTATGACCAAATACACTTCAAATCCACATCTATCTTCTAACCATGCCTTTGCATCTATCTATTACTTTTTTACTACTCAGATCCCCTTTACACTTAGAGCCTCACTCTATTTATATAATCCCATGGTTCGTGGACCATGGGTAGGCCGACACAATTTACATTCAGTTATAATATTTTAGGGTGGACAACCCTATGACTCATCCTAAAATTTTGCGCTCCACGCCCTCATTTCGCAGTCTTTACATTACATTGACCAAAACTCAGGCTTTAAGCCCCAAAAACATGCTATGGGGGGATCTGTTTCCCAACAGGAGCAAGTCCCAAGCAACCAAGGAGACATTGAGATCCTTCAAGATCAGCGAGAAGGAGAGATGCACAACATCTCATTCGACGAGTCTCAACATAGAGTTGTGCAATCTCGTAGAGTGTCGACTTGGAGGATCATATATCTCTACGTAGTTTGAGGAACGAGTGATCATGTTTGACGTGTGCAAACATCCAACTGCATTGGCCGATGCTACCAAAGCATATGTCGAAGCCACTAGCTCGAGTGTTCACTTCTTGATAGCTGAGAACGTGTGAATTGCTAAGGAGCTATAGACAACCAAGCAGGGAGGAGAATTGGTTACCGCGTTTGCCCGAGAGGAATTGAAGAAGGAAATACTAGATGAAGTATTGTCCCTTGACACAGTCATGTGTGCGTTGTATTCCAAGTTTGGTACCGTGCATAAGGCAGTCGTCCATCTCAACAGTTGGCAACAGCAATGTGCTAGAATATCACATATCTTGTCGAACGTGCATGCTATTGTTGATTACATGCAAACGTAGATGATGGGATACAATGGAGCCCTGCTTCATTTGCGTAAGATGATGAAGCCCATAGCGGTTGAGCTGAAGGCACACATCTAGAGTTAGATCTAGAAGGCATGCATCTGGGGTGCCTACATTTGTCATCATTGATCTTCATGTTTTCATTTGATGATTGCTTGATGAAAATAAGATAAAATAAGAACATACAAAAGATAATAAGAATACAAGAATAACACAAGTAATTATGAAAATAAGAAAATTTTGTTGCCTTTATGATTTTCTAACAGATTGATCCCTTGATTCCTAAAGCTCATCAAAATCTTGAATCTAATACTTGTTATCCATGATAACCCCTAGAAATAATTTTTAGTTTGATTAGTCATCTTAGATAGGGCTTTTATGTTTAGGTTCATGTGAAACCTGTCATAGGGTACATTTAGTATTTGATAGGGTCATCATAAAAAGAAAAGATCATAATTCTATTTGTTTTGAGGTTATCATTTCATAATAGACTCGTCTGACAGTTTTACAAACTTTCACAACAACTCCAGTTTAGCAAACCCAAAATTCGCTATGAAAGTCCCTGACAGTTCCATAGAAAAATTGTCTATCTTGACACTTGTCACGCTACGAAAGTTTGTTGATGTATAATGGTTTTATTTTAAATGATTGTTAGTGATGTCAAAGTTTTATTGAGTCATTATACACCATGATTCTTGTGTCCTTCGCTCCTTTTCATTCACCCTTACCTCTCCCTTTCCCCTTTATACCATTTTTTGCTATAAAAAAGTTCACGTGTTGTCATTGTAATAGGGTTTGCGCTATCAAAACGAGTCTAGTTGTGGTCTAAGTGTGGTCAAGGTGTTCTCAAATTGATTTGTAGGTGAAGAGGAAGCAGCTCACAATCATCTCCTAACGTGTTGCAACCATAACACAAACATAAATTCATGAGAAGAGAAAGACGGTTAAGAAGCTGGAATTCTCACAAGAAGAATATGGTTTCATCTTTAGGCCAAGGAAACCTGTCACAATATCAATGTAGCAAGTTGAAGAGATACTTGAAGCATCATTGCACAAAATAGAACCATCAAAGAAAAATAAATACAAAGAGAATTCTACCATTGCAAAAGATGTTGAAGCATATGTATAGAAGGAAGAGGTGGTTGCAAGCTGACAGAAGGAAGTTGCAAACTCAAGTCAAAGGCTTGCAAGCACAAGTAGATGCTACTCCATGATATGGTAATTTTTTCAATTTTGTCTTCACTATACCTAAATCAGTCAACTCAACCATATATAGTCAACATGATATTAGGAGTCATAAGGAGGCATTAAGAATAATGAAAACTATAAAAACTCATAATTTAGGAACTTTTGTAGCAACTGCCCATAATGAAGCTGAGAATTTGTGATCATGATTTAAACAGGAACGCAACAAATTACAGAGATAACCATAAACATAGAGATGCAGTCGAAATAAGGCTCATTTCATTAATGTAAAATACTAAAATATGCTTACAAACATAAATTGAAATAACCCAGCTAGGGCGATGGTAGCTTATCTTTGAGAAGAGATGTGGTAGCTACATGCCTCTGAACTGTGTTACAATGAGGCTTGAAGGCCTATTTATTGTTGAGAAACAATGGAAAACCCTTAACATCCCAAAACCTAACCCTAGAAGATGAAACGCCAAATGTGGACCCCGTTTTGGGTAAGTTGGTACATCAACTTCCCGGGGTCGTAACTTTGGCACCCGATCTTCGTTTGATGTGTACAATAGCTCGTTAGAAAGATCTATCCGAGAACTACAACTTTGGGAAGAGAAAAAATGGTCCATGGACCTTTATTGCTCCCATATTTCCCAAAAAACTTTGTTTAGGGCCTCAAAACGGCTCCAGAAGTTCAGGACCCGAAAAAATTGCTAAAAATAGTAAATTGTGCTACAAATAAGGAAACTAAAAACTAAAAGAGACAGTTGTGGGGGTCCCAGTGGGATAGGTGGGTGGCCACCAACATCCACCTGGTGAACTATTCTGCAATCTCGGATGTGTCCAGTAATGGTGGGAATCATGGTCGAGGGCAGTACACATTGAACACTTGGTGCAAGCAAAGGAATGTAGGAATGTTTTGCTCCAAAGCATTATTTCCCACAGCTTTGGTAATGGTGTAAGGACCATGTCGGCGTGGTGGGAGCTTCTGGCTCTTGTAAGGCGTTCTTTCTATAGATGCAACCAAACTTTGTTGCCCACCTGAAGCTTTTGTGGTACCCCTGTGGGTGAGGAGAAGTTGTTCCTTTGTTCTTTCATGACCGTATCCCTCTGTTGACGCTGCTACGTGGAGGAACCCTTCACGGGGGTCATGGATGTGGTGATGATCTTCCCCTTACTTTGGGAAAGAACTAAACAGAAAATGAATTTCCTAGTCTGGGAGATGAGCTTGTTGCCTTTCTTAGCAGTGATCAAAGAGGTGGCAGTAGGTGGGGCTACCTCCGATATCTTGTATAATGAATCACCCAAAGTAATAATAACAGTGTGAGGCCTTGACTTATACACAGCATGTCGCCTCCACAAGTATAAGTCAATAAACATCTAGAGGTGTAACATCACACAATACCTCATCTATGAAAGGTTTGATGTTGTAGGGAAGGCGACACTGCTGGCGAACTCGGACATCTCGCCCTTGGTGAAGCCACTCGATACTGTATGGCTGCGGGTGTGGTGTAGTCGGTAGCCCAACCTCTTCATAACCTCTGCTGAAATGAGGTTCTTTTGGCTCCCACTGTCAACAATGTATTGCAGCGGCAAACCCTTCACCCACATCTGTGAGTGGAAAAGACACTCCCCCTCCTCTAGATCTTCGGGCTCATTCTTCTGGATCTTGGCAGTGGCTACAGTGGTGTTGGGCTTTGCATCAATGATCTGCTTCCCTTTGCCATTCCCATTCTCGAGTTCTGACTTAGGGTCAAAACATGCATCTGATTCGGAAGCCTTCAGCTCAGCCACCAACGACTGCTTGGTCCGACACTCACTTGTGTTGTGAGTGGGGCTCTTATGGAACTCACACCACTTTCCTGTGTCCTTCTTCGACTTCGTGGTGTTGTTCTTTTCTTGTGGCTTCGACGGGTTGTCTTGGGTTGCCCTGTCTTGGCTTTGTCCTTGGTTCTGCAATTTGGGGAAGCCTTTCCCTTGCTTCAGATTCATAGATCCAAAGTCTCGCTTCTTTTGTTTGAACTTCTGCTCGATTTTGACAGCGTATCAGTACGTCGTGCCGAGCGAGGAGATGTTCAGGAACTCCATCTCTTCCTGGATGTATCTGTGTAGGTAGTCGCGGTATTTGAGTACCAAATGCAGCTCAGAATCTTTGATACCCAACTGTGTGCGAAGGGTATGAAAAATGTTTGTGAACTCTGGCACATCTTGGTCCCTTCCCTACCGCAGCGTGGTCCACTTTATGTATTTGTCCTCATAGCTTTTGACAGGGTAGTACTACTCCTTGACGACATCCTGGAATGAATTCCAAGTGAGTGCAGCTGAAAATAGCGAGCCTGTACTTTCATCCTTCTGCTCGCAGTAGGTTTCCCACCAGCCCTTGACGTGGGGGGCTGCTTTGAGAACAGCGAAAACAATCTTTTCCCGACTCGAAAATTCATGAACAGAAAAATACCCTTCTAGCAGATTTAACCATTTATCTACGACATCTGCGTCTATCTGACCCTCGAATATGGGCATTTCAAAATTAATTTGTACCTTAAATAGTGTGATGTTTGCAGAGTAGCTGTTGGAAGCCGATGCGTCACCTTAGGGTAGCCGTTGAAGGATCTGAGCATAGTTGTCCATCATCATGTTCCTTTGACACTCAAGGGATTCTTCGAGCAAGATTTCGATAAGATCTCTTGCCCCCTCATATTTCTTTTCATTCACCATGGGAGGCCGTCAGGATTTTTGGGGCTGGTCTTGCAAAGGTTCAACTAGTTCAAGCCCTAACTCCTTATATCCCAACCTCGTTGGGGACATGCAAAGAAAAACAGAGAAAAAGCAGACCGCTCTGATACCATTGATCCAGATTTAAACAGGAATGCAACAAATTACAGAGACAACCATAAACAAAGAGATGCAACGGAAATAAGACTTCATTTCATTAATGTAAAATACTGAAATATGCTTACAAACAAAAATGGAAATAAACCAGCTGGGGCGATGGTAGCTTATCTCTGAGAAGAGATGTGGCGGCTACATGCCTCTGAACTGTGTTACAATGAGGCTCGAAGGCCTATTTATTGTTGAGAAACAATGGAAACCCCTTAACATCCCAAAACCTAACCCTAGAAGATGAAACACCAAATTGTGGGCCCCGTTTTGGGTAAGTTGGTACATCAACTTCCCGGGGTCGTAACTTTGGCACCCAATCTTCGTTTGACATGCACAATAGCTCGTTAGAAATATCTATCTGAGAAATACAACTTTGGGAAGAGCAACATCGGTCCATGGACCCATGTTGCTCCCATATTTCCCAAAAAACGTCGTTTAGGGCCTCAAAATGGCTCCGGAAGTTCAAGACCCGAAAAACTGCTAAAAATAGTAAATTGTGCTACAATTATGGAAACTGAAAAATTGAAAGAGATAGTTGTGGGGGTCCAAGTGGGATAGGTGTGTGGCCACCAACATCCACCTGGATCAATTTGCTACGAAACTGCTATAGCTTTCCATGGCGGTTAAGGCTAGTCTAAAGCTCAGCAAAGATAGTTCTAAAGGCCTATGTTTAGCTTATAAACATCAAAGAAGACCTTAGAACGAGTAGAGAGAGAAAAGAGGTAGCATAAGAGTGTTTTTTGAAGTTGCTACCAAAGTTTGTTACGAAAGTGTTGTAGCTTTCCATGGAAAGAAAATCCAGCAAAATTTTCAGTTGGGAGAGTTTTGATAGCATGAGTTTAATGAAAAAATATTACTAAACACCTCAGAATTAGCAAAGGCATTAAAATGACAGCATAGGGGTGTTTTTTGAAATTTGCTACCAAATTTTACTACAAAAATTCTGGAAATGATTTTTTTAGTAGTCAACTTCGAGCTCAATATCTGTCCAAATGAAAAGGAATTTTGGAAATTTGAAGGAGGTTTTTGTTCAGCACAAGCTCATCTACAAAAATATCTCTCACATTTTACATAGCTATCAGGGTTTAGAGAATATGAACTCGTCTTTGAGGCCTATTTTACAGAAATTTTCCTAGCCAGAAATTTTGAAATTCGACTTGGTGGAGCTCCAGCTCAGCAAGTCAACCAAGTCAACATCCATGTGGCATGAGACACATCAACTCCATCACATTCAGAAAATTAATTTGGTTCGATAAGCTCCATCAAACAGAATTCAATTGAGTTCATTTATGGTGGAAGAGTCCTACTTGTATTCAAATTATGTAAAACAAAAATCCCTAGGTTTTCTCAATAGGTGTCAAGTAGGATAAGGTCTCAGAACTATTTGATCGAATCTAGCCCAAGTGGTAGATTTTTGTAATTAATGACATGATGGTGGCCTTACTCTATATATATATATATATATATATATATATATTTGTAGTTCCTTGACTCTAAAAGAGGTTGATCAATAATGTGAGAAGTTGACCCTATGTAACCCTTTGATCCAGTTAATATAAATATTGTAGCAACTTTGTTTTTGTACCTAAGATTCATGTATGGCTTCATGTGCTATTACCATTTTTTTTTCTATTTTATTATCAGTATTCATATTATTTTGATTACTTGGAATTCTTGTTAAGTGCTCCAATTTCCTTCACATACTATGTATGTCTATGAGTGTTCATTTGATATTAGTTTTAAAGCTAAAGATGCCTCAGCTTCCATTACACTCTGTTGTTTTCCATTTCTGTAATTTGACTCCATGCCCGATGGTGGCATTCATCACGTTTTCCTTCACCTATAAAACCACATTGAAAGAAATCAAAGTTAGTCATCTGTTGTTTTGAGTTGTTCTAATTGAACTTGATAAGTGTGTTGAGAGAGCCCTCTCATGCTAGAAGGGCTAACGTCTAACTACAAGTGGTTTGAAATAGTTATGTTGGGTTGAAGGTTGACACGGCCCAACCCTTTCTAGCCCAGTGATAACAATACCATTAAAAGTATTGTTTCTTGAAGGGATACCTATCATCATCTATAATCCACATCTCATGGCCCTTTGGACCCTGATTCAATTGATCAATCTGTTATGCCAGCAAGTTCTTCAAATATTCTTGATTCTCAATTAACTGCTCCAATTTGTGATCAGGTACAAGGTGGTCACATTCCACAAGTAGAGGAGCAGAAGGGTGAAGATGATGTTTCTACTTCATTCTTAACTAACCTATAATCTTGTGATCTTGGCAATCAGTCAAATGAAATCAAATCTCTTAACCAGAAAAAAGCCTTGGACAATCATCACTTTAATGAACATGATCCCATTGATGAATGCCCAAGTATATCATCCAATCTTTTGATTTCTCAAGAAGAGATTCTTCTTCAACTTACTATCCATTGTGTCCTACTCTTTGTAATGAATTAACTTGTGATGAAAATATGTCATGCTCTCCAGATCTACAATCCAATGAGTTGAATTTTCAATTAACACAAGACAGTGAGGTAATCCATTATGAAGAATAAAGTAATGAAATAATAGACCATCCATTCCTTGCCTTGCAATTTCCAATTTTGCATCAGGATAATTCTTTACTTTAGGTTGCTCATGAGATTTCTTCACTCTATACATCCTTCGATACAAAATTAGAAGAATCTTTTGACTTAAGTAATTTGTTTCTTCAAGTTAAAAAATATGATCAAACTAGTGATGTAGATGGTTGCCATCTAGATAGTAGTTTTCCACATATAATTTGGGATCTGACTTAGCTCTCAAACTATAATTATTCAACTTTTCAATGTTTCAAGACTGGTTAGGAATTCGAGATATTTCAACTCTCGTTGATGATCATGTCATGTTCTCATGATCCTAATAAGATCCCTGAACTAGATCAAATCTAGATTTTCTCACATAATTATTTTCTCCGCATTTTTTCACTAGATGCAAATTTGTTCTTAAAATATTTTGGGTTTTTCCATGATAGTTTTTCTAATTTCAAGACTGGGTTTATGTTCAGATAGAGGATTTTTTTAGTTAATTTATCGTCATTTAAACCTCTTGCATTGAACACAGGATTGGAATGTATACCTTTCTTGGATGGACAAAGTTATGAAGCTTATCATTATGATTATCAAGATAAAGGTCATCTTTGGCCAAAGAATTCATATATGTTAACTTTTATTGTGAACAATCAACTCCTAATCTTTATTGTGAATGTTATGAAGCTAATAACTTTTGTTTTGGCACAATAAATCCTTTTGAGTAACATTAAATGCTCAAATCAATCATTTTATCAAAACCCCCATGTTTATATGGATACTAGATTTGATTTGACATATCCTTCTAACCTTTTGTCAACATGTTATTCTAATTGGTTTCCTAGATTTACAAGGCCAACAATTGTTTTTAATTCCCCAAGCTTTCATATTACTGGTATGCTATGGAATTGGACACAAAGGGAACTAATCGAGAATCAAGAATATTCTATGTCAAGCTATCAATCTGATTATAGCACTGGTTATCACAATTGTCATTCAAATAATCATTTTCCCACTAGTATATCTAATGGTAGTTGTTTTACATCGTTTTATATTTATAATTCATCATTTCACTATCGAGATGTTGGTCAGATAGTTGAGGCACTTCAACTTTTGTAGATGGTTATGTCAGGTCCTCACTATCTTGACAAAATTCATGAAAAAGATCAGGTTATCTTTAATTTGCAATATTCTCCACATGATTCGAATGCACTAACTGAAAGCTCATTCTCCCAAGAGTTTCATATTTTTCCAAAGGATTTTTTCGAATTCCATGGTCAAATCTATGATTGGATGGAATCATCTTACTTAGAAAACTTTGTCGTAAATAATAAGTTTTGATCTTTCTTCATGTTTGCTAAGAATGAGAATAAGGATGAAGGCACATTCACGAGAAGCTTTCGAGGTTTGTATGATTGTGGTTCTGATTGAAAAGGTAAGCCTGCAGACTAGTTAAAGTTAGTTGTCATGGCACACCTTTCTACCAATAGGCAAGACCTTCTATTTCTTGTGCAAATCATTCAAGTTGACATATTTCTTATTGCACATTGGTTTATACTATTCCTAATTTCTTGTATCCTTCTCCTTGCAAGTTGGGAGCAACTTGAATGGTTACAATTGAAATTTCAATTCACTTAGCCTTGACCTTCTGGTCGGTTAGGTTAGGAGTAGGTCTAGTCACATTCTATATTTTTTGGTGCATCGCATTGACCCTTCATTTTCCTTCTCATCTATTCTTTGCATTTTTTTTGTTATTTTTATGTTTTGCATGATGATTTTTATTTTCAGCCTTACATTTGCTTTTGTCTTTCTTGTTTTGTCATGTCTTTTCTTTCGGGTTTTTTTTTTAAATAAGATTGTGCATGGAAATTTCTCTTATTTGGCTAAAAATAACAATGTGGTGAAGCTTTGAAAGGGAAATTATGATGACAATCAATAGTTGGCTAGTATGTGATCTCCTTCTTTATTTGTGCTTACATATCTTTTAAAGTCAACGATGTCTGAATGGAAAATATGATTCATTCAAATGGAAATCTATAAGCAAAAACATGATCCCCATATCTATTTTAGGATCTTCATTCCTTTTCTCGGTATGCTAATTGAATGGTGTTTTGTTGGCTGATCCAATCAAGTAGAGAAGGGAAAGGAGAACTAAGAGCGAGCATATTAATTTCAGAGCTATGTAACAGTATTTGAAGGAATAACCTCTCCTTCTCTCAATAAGTCAGGACCCCTCTTCCACGCTGGTGATATTGACGTCCGTAAAAAGCTAATGAGCATATTGAAAATTAAATAAAGGGTGAAAAAGATAAAGGCTTTCTATGGAGAGAGCTAAAGCAAGAAACAACACTAGGGTACTCAACAGGCTCGCTGGAAGTGAAGCAATGCTTGTATTCCTATAGTGACTCTACCAGGGTATTGAACAGGGTTGCTGGCAATGGAGCAATACCAGAGATGGAACTAAAACTTTGATCATATTAAACTCGCAAATATATACTATCCTCTTCCTAGATGAAAACAATTGAGATATGGTAATCCTTGTAAATGTGTTTAGTCGAGAAAGGGGATAGGAGAGACTATACTTATAACCAAGATAGATGGGGAAACTGAGGTAATCCACATGGTGAATCAATACTTCCTGAAATACTAAGATTTTTTGCTTAAAGGTTGACCTAAACAGAGAAGTTGAAGTTCTTCCAGTATTTCGCCAGGTGTTGTCGTTGTGACAAACAACCTCCAAAATATTTCCTACACTTGAATTTTGGAGCCTCCTTGTGATCTTACGATTTGTCGTTCCAAGTGTTCCATTAGGGGAATTTTGAGGTCTAAAATCGGCCTCATAAAGAAATTATAAAATAATAGTGGAAATAGTAAAATAAGACTAGATTACATCATCAAATTTTAGGGGGAAAAAGAAACAACTACTTTTTCAACTCATATTTTCAACTTATCTCCCTATGAGTTTACTCAAATTTCAAGTGGAAACACTCGTTGGATGCATAGTTTGATTCCTCATCCAAGGATTACCCATGTTACATACTTTCTATGGACCCTGCTACATGAAAAATGAGAAATACATGAAAAGCGTGATTGCAATCACGTTTTTCATGCATTTCTCATTTTTTATATAGCAGGGTCCATCAAAAGTATGCAACATGGGTACTCCTTGGATGAGGAATTAAATTTTGCTTCCAATGAGTACTCCCGCTAAAAATGAGTAAAACCTTATGGAGATAAGTTGAAAATACAAGTTGAAAAAGTTATTTTATTATTTTTTAATCTTTTTTTCATTTTTACCCCAAAAATGGTGAATCATTCCCCATGGTTGACATCATCATCTTGAATCCTATTGGTTCTTATAAAGTTTATTTTGGTTGTACATTTTTCTTAGGAGGTCCATTTTAGACCTCAAAAGTTCTCTAATGAAGTCTTCTTCTGAGATTCTAACTATTTAAGCCACTCTTTTGCACATGCTTATCTTTTTTATGCATTCACAAGCGCACCTCTTCCTAGCAAGCTCAACAGTCAATGTCTGCTTGGGAAAGATAAGCATTGTGAAATCCTTGAGAGCATTGCTTACATAGACTCTAGAAAGAGTTATTGTGCTATCCTTGAGAGCATTGCTTGCATAGACTCTAGAAATAGTGATTGTGCAGTCATTAATGGCAGGCATTATGCAGCTCTTAAACATTGCACAGTTCTTGATGACAGTGCTTATGCAATTGAAAAGGATAGTGACTGCGCAATCCATGTGGAAAGTGAGTGTGGAATATCAATTGATAGTATCCCTCACTCTTAGTTGAAAATGTACCATCCTCTGGGTGATTTTTTCAACTATCGCTTCTTCTTTCATAAGTGTCGCTTTTACTTTCACAATTGTCATTTTTTATTTCTTCTACTTTTGCAAGTGTTTCCTTCACTTATTCTTACTATCACAAGTGTCGCTTTTGGTTTTTTTCACTTCTGCATGTGTCACACTTTGGCACACCACTAGAGGAATATCTAGCGCTCTCTTATGCATTGATTGATATTATATATCATAAGAATATGAGCTAGATATTCTCCCACATATTAGCTCACTTTTCTATTGTAGTCAACGCTTGCGTCGTAATTTGTATTCTAAGTGTCTCAAAGCTACATTTCAATTGTCGCACTTAGAAATAAGTGTCTCTTTCTTGTTGTTTCAAAGTGTGCATGTGGATCTTGAGTACTGTGAAATATATTGGCTTATGTTTGATGGTACACATGTGTGTGAATTTGTTTTGGAACTTTTTTATATCATGTGTTCTCTCTCATTCCATTGATCTAACACTTGTCCATTTTTTGGCTTTCCCTTGTCTTCACGCTTCGCATACCTAAACTCCTAGCTACTGGTAGAGTTCATTGCAAATTCTTAGCCAGCAAGGATGCATCCCTTACCTCTTACAATTGTGCGCTGCACCATCCTAAAGGAAGCCTCTTGTAGAAACACATTGTGAAATCTTGAACTATAGTCCCTCAGTCTCTTCTTGCTTACCCTTGATCATTGTGCTCAAGCCTGACTCTTGGTTGCCTCCCTTGTGCATGGTGTAGTTCTAGTGGGCAATGAGTCATTTAGAGACCCTTGCAATGACAGACTGTGCAGTACAAAGACTATACCATCTTCATGATGAAGTAAGCATCCTCAAGGAAAAGTGACTTAACTTTTCTCTACTTACCTCAGCGAATTGCGAAATCCCTTTGTCAAGTGAGCCTCTTACTATGCACTATGAAATTCTAGTGGACACTAGGTCCACCTCTAGGTCAATACAACCCTCAATTGTGCAATCCTTGGAGTATGCTCATCAATCACTGCACATTGTGCAATTACAATGGCTAGTTTTGTCTCTCATTTTGATTAAAACCCCTCATTGTGTAGTACCTTGTCCTATCTTGCCTCCTACTGTGTATGGAAAGTGGGGTCATCCCTCAATGCTTATCATGCTAAAATACACAATCCATGCCTCCTCATCCCTAAGCACTGCTCACTTCGCTTCCTCAGTTAGTTAGTTCATCACCCTTGTCTCCTGAACTTGCCCACTACACAGAACCTTGAAGGAGCCTCTCTATATTTCTCATTGTGTAGTTCTAGTGGACAACACGGTCACCCCTTGGTCACTATTTAGCTCAACTATGTTGTTCCTATTCTCTCTCTCTCAAAACCCTTTCCTATTGTTCTATCACATTCATCACCTTCCATGAGCAGGCAGAGGTAGAATACATGATTTCTGGACTGATGTTATCTTTTCATGAGTAAATTTCATCTGCACGTGTCATCATTTAAACATGGAAAGGTGATGTTCAAGGAAGTTATCAAGGAGAGTCTACAAGGTAGCACTTGCGAAGGAGAAAAATGAATAACCATCATGAAGGACATGAAGGAATTTGGACCAAGATAAAGATATATCAGCTCGTGTCGACTTGAAATGTTCCAACACTTATCTGGACCTTTTGGAGGGTGAAGATGGAGTACTAGTAAATATCTATCATGAATAAGTCAAATACATAGCAGCACAAAGGAGAGATTGACATTGATACAATGAGGTCTTATGTTACCATCTCATTGCTTCTCAAAGTGTCAACATAAAATTCATATGTGTCAATGTATTTTGCCACATCATTCATGGAATGTAATTGTGTAATTTCTAAAAAATGAAAAAATGTAAAATGTGTGGAAAACCAAGGGTCCCACATGGAATATGAAAAGTCACTAGAAAGTTCTAGAGTCATATAGAAGCTCAAAGGTCACATAGGAATTTGAAAGGTCATAATAGAATCTCAAGTGTCATGAGGTAGGTCAAGAGTCACATGGGAGGTGGAGATTCACCTCATTTGATATATATACACCCCCATAGCTCAAGACATAGGACTTTGGACTTTTCCCCTTGGCTTCTCTACTCTAGCATAGGATAGAAGAGCATTCTTTAGAGGAGCAAGTGGTGACTTAATGTTCCACTATAGGGACTAGTGTTACATCATTGTAATCATGTATCTTGGGACTTTCACTTAATATATGAAACTCTTTGAGCCATCACACTTTCATGCATATGTCGTGAATGATTGTAACACTGTTCTTTCATTTTTTGTAGTCTATGTTTATGTTTACACATACTCATGAAAATGAACTATTTCATTGGTTTTGGTATGCATCTTATTGAATGTGCATTGTTACTTTATTTTATGATCATTGTTATCTTGTGAAATAATTTGCAGGTTAATCAACGATTTTTTCCATGCTTTTGTATGTCTCTTTTAGGATAGTACTATTACTTTTCTTTTAGAGGCTCACTCTCTTTTTCCCTTCCGTGAAAGAACCTTATATACATTGTAATTGCATGCCTCATAGTGTCAACTTGCTCGTTTCAAAGATTGTTTGTATAATTCCCTACGTTGATAATTGCAGCCAAGGAAAATTCCTAAAAGCATTATCTGGATGGGGCCCCTACTCCAAATGGTGTGAGTTTTAATTGGGACTTCATATCGGGGAGACCACCTTTATTGGTGGATTTCCAACACCGTCAACACCTACCTTGTTGACATCCATGGTACAAGTAAATGACACATTAAACCCCATCACACACACGTGGAGCTACTCACTATAAGATTTCAAGAATATTTTAGAAGGTCCAAAGCCTTCTCACAATTAAGGGCTATCAAGAAAATGTTAAATAGTAAGCCATTAGGAGGAAAAGAGACTCCATTCCTTTACGGAACTTCTTAGTTGTTTTTTAAAAGCATAATAGAGGACGAGAGGGTTTTGTAGCAACCATTCAGGCTATAGTGTGAAGAGGTAACTCCACATGAGTTCTCATCCCTTTGTATCTACATTTTTATAATTGAAACAAAGAGAGAATATGATAGGCCCCACCTCCTAGCTAGGTGTTTTCTCCCATAGGGTTTCTCAAGATAAACCTTGTGTTTATTTGTGTGGACGATGTTTTCTTATATGCCTAATATTTCAATTTCTTATTTCAATTATTTCATACTTTCAAACAAAGGTAGTAATTAATTAATCTGAAATTTATAAAAAAATAAATCTGAATGAGGTAAGATTTCATAAAATTACATAATTTATTGTGACAAACTATTCCAATGAAATATTCATGGTAATTTATAGATCAATACTCTTGTTGAATTTTATTAACATTGTTAGTCTACCTAGCAAACATCGAGCTTGCTTTCTTCAAATATAGACTCAAGTATTCAAGTTCAACCTTGCCTGAGGATTTTTTATTTTTGCTTGGTAATAGTGTTTAGTAGATGGTTTGTTGCATGTGATAGTATATCCATAGTTCACATAAATTAAGCAAGAGGGGTATATAGGGCTACATAGGCTTGTTATAGGTTGTGTTATTTTCCAAGGCACTTTCTATTATAGGATGAACTTGTTCTTTTGTTGTGTTTTTTATAGAAAGAAATCATTTTTGTAACCTTTAATACCATTATTACATATCAATCTTTGCATCTTTGAAACATCTCCGAACAAAAAACTATCAGAAAGGTTAATTTGTAATACACTAACTTCATTACTAGAAGGATTGTGATAACCAACAATTATATTAGACCAATAGAATGTGATTTTTAATATAATTAACCATAGACTTTTCATGTAACTAAAACCCACATGGTCATGCCCATGGATTTTGTTGATGTTATTCCCCTTAAAGCCCCACTTACTAATTTGTGGTTATAGAACTAAGCATATCCTTGCTCACTAAATATTAATGTACAATATATGAGGATCTACAAAGAGACTATCTTGACCAAGTAAACATATTCTACACCTTAACATAGCAATAATAAAAGATCCGTGAAAAGAATCCTTAAAAGACATCCCACCTTCTACCACAACAATACAAGAAATAGGGGATAAGATAAGGGGATGGAACTTTCGTAACGAAACTTGGAAGAGATATCAACACAACAATTAATTGCCACTAGACTCTAAAAAATAAGACTTATGACATGTTAAGCCTAAATATTTTGTGTCTGTGTTGGTTTTTCATAGATCTTCTAAAACGATAATTACTTCTAATGGTTTAGTCCTTTTCATATTCTCATTCATCATTAAGCAATTATATAAAAGACATCAACAGTAGAAACATTTATAATAGTAGGATCATAAAGAGAACCAAACAAGAGACAAATATTTCACCCTGGGAAAATATGTTTCGGGGAAAAACCCAACAACCTTTTCCTTAGAGAAATTATTCAATTAAATAGAGATACATCTAATTCCTCAAGTCACACTGACTAGTCACACCTGCTCAAACTACCCTCTAGAGAAGTCAATATTTTGTTCAAACAATTTACCTTGGCTTGATCTGCTAGGGCTGGTATTCGACCTATTTCTGCACCCAAAAATCTTGGTCTTGTTGTTCTAATATGCTTAATAAATTTAGCCTTTCTATCATATGTGTGACATCACAGAAGAAGAATAGATTCACACGTGCAAGGTTGAATAGATAGATAGAGAAGATGTTGGATTGCTAGATCAACTTCCTCCTTCCTTTCTCTTGTCTTCTTCATCTACATGAGCAGAAGATGTTTTCTTGAGTGAGATATGAATTGTGCCTTGTGGAGGAGAACAAGTGGTGTATATATAATGTCCAGGGAGGCTGAATGGGTGCCTCTAGAAGCTGAGCCGACTTGGCTTGAAGGAGGGTCGACTTGATCATCTTGGAGCCAAATTTCAAATTTAAAATTTAGAACCATTTTCTCTTTTGAAACCGACCTGAAGAACATGTCTTATATTTAATATTTTGAAGGGCTAAAATATTAATTATCAAAACCAACCATAGATACAAAATTCAACAATCCCTCTTAACTAGGGAGGCATTCATAATGACTATACAAATGTTCTCTTATTGAAAAAATTCTTTAAGAAAAGGTTGAAACAAATCATGTATCATTAGCATCAACATCATCTGATTACCATAATCCTGGTCAACACCTCTGACCCATGGTACATCATTAGCATTAACTAGTCACCATAATTTTGGTTAGCACCTCTGACCCATGGTACATCATTAGCATCAACTAGTCACCATAATTTTGGTCAATGCCTCTAACCCATGGTATAAAGACTAGTCTTGGTTCACCATAATTCTGGTCAACATCAGTGACCTATGGTGAAACCCTAGGGACACAATTAGTTTTAGTAATTCTTGTCCCGATCCCAAAGGCTTCACTCTGCATGAGTTTTCTAAGCCTAACGCTAAATGTGCTCATTCAACCTATCTGGAGAGTAATTATGACCTTGGGGTAGAAGGCACCCACTCAACCCTACAGTTGAGTAATTCTAGGCCTCTATACATTCTGGACCATTCTCCCTAACCTTGCTCAACATACTTGACCCAGGGAGAATGATGTCCCTTTTCAAACCATTCTTCCTAATTTAGGTCAACATACTTAACCCAGGGAGAATGATTATCCCTGATGTTGGGACTTCAACACTCCTCCTTGTTGAGAGAGGTATTCTTAACCAATCCGTGCTTGTCCTCAAAGCATACAAATTTCATCCTGGGACAAAGGATTTATATAGCCTACTCGTCTATAGAATAGTATTACAGTCACACTGCTCCGTTTTGTACCATGTCTTCGTACTAGATCCCACTGTGCATGGACATGTCATCATGGTAGTCTCTTGCACTTGATCAAATAATCTTGCAATTTGCTTATAAAGCCATACTGCTTCACAACTTTCCATCCAAGCTGCAATGGACTTAACCTTTGCAACATTGAGTGTAACTGATGTCTTCTTCATGCTTATCATAACAAAGCCTAAACTAAAGCAACATCCAAATGTACTATTTTTGTCTTCTGCACTCTCTGCCCAAACTAAATCTATATATTTCAACAATTGCACTTCATCGCTTCAATCTATGTCCAATTGTACGATGCAAGCACCTCAACACAAGTTGAACTACATGCCTTTACTCAACCATAAACTTACCAAATTCCTTTGTTGGAGTCATCATCATGACTACTTGGTCACCCTAATTGGGTACTCTAGGTCCTTCATCTTGAACTCAGAGGTCAACTCCCTCTGAAGTTGAAACATGGCTTAATTGCTCCCTTTATCACGTGAATTCTTCTACTCTTGTTAGTAACAAGTCATACGATAACAAAATCGACCTTGATCCATTAAACCAAGAATACCAAGTCTGAGAAGCATTTGCAAAACCTTCTTTTGTTTGCAAGCAAGAGACTCCTGCATGTAGCTCAAAAACTTGAGGTAACTCTATGTACACTTCTTCTTCAATTACTTCATCGAGAAAAAGGGTCTTTACATCCATTTAGTGCAACCTTCAACAAAATTCATAGAGATAATAATTCTAACAAAATTGTACCTTGGCAATTTGGAGCAAATGTCTTACCATAGTCTTATCCCTCTTTCTAAGAGAATTTTCATGAACTTTGCATTGTACTTCTCTATGTTGCCATATGTTGCATGCTAGATCTTGTAGATCCGCTTGGAAGTCACCACTAACTCCCCTTCAAGTCTCAGCACAATTTCCATATCTTTTTTCCGGACTTGTTGACCTGACAGTCTGCTCCCTTTGAACTGGAAGCTCTTCTAGTCATCTGGCATGGTAATATTTATCCCTCTTGAACACAAATTACTCATGCTAAGAGAATTCTCTTGCCATAAACTTTGATTTGTTCTTCCTGATGCTTCCATCTGCTACCAAAGCGTTGGCAATCTTCAAAATGTACAGTACAAACATCATCAGGAAGCCATGGAAGGACGATCATAACCAAGCAAAAGATACAAAGACAAAAAGTTGACCATAAATAAAATAATAACAATCGAGGAAATAAAATAATTATCTTTGAGGATTGAATGGGATTTTGTTAGTTCCCTGTTGATCCTTGTCTTCTTACAAATATAATGAAATTCATTTGCAAATCCTTCATCTTCACCAACCATTAATGCATGAGCTAGATTTTCCTTTCTTGCATGAGTTACACTTCTTCATGTAGCAAAATCATCATCTTTCAATACTTTGGGTCTAGGGTCTTTTCCACAAACCCTAGGGATTTCTTAATCATGTATTTCAAGATTACCTAGGGTTTACAAACCCTATGACTATCAAATCTTCCAAGAAGGTCTCATAGCACAAGTGTTATGACTTCTTTTTAGCTCCTTTCTTGAAGCAAATCACATTGATCAAAACGCTGCCATATATTAAACAACTAATGTCATTCTGATGTCAGCAACATATCTCAGCCAATATAATCACGATCTGAATAATGCATGGCATCTTTTGACAAAAATCCTTGCTCAGGGATTTTCATAATAGCACAATATATGGTATTAGTATTCCAAAGACTTTAGATCTCTACATACTCAAAAATATCCCTCTTGAAATAGAGCTTGCAAGCTATTATGTCTTCATGATTGAGAAGTACAACCTTACAACATTTTCTTCCAAGTCACGAGTATTTCAATACATACCTATTAGGTCATTGAGTTAGTCATGTGCTAATGCAGTGGGACAAATCATCCAAACCATAATAGAATAAGAATGTATGATGTGGTCCCATGCTTATCAATATGTGATGAGGCTGTTATCAGATAATCAAGGAATGCTTTATCTGCTTCTTTGTTGACTAAAATCATGGCAACAAAATATGTTTCAATGACTTCCTCAAAAGTCTTTCAAGAGAATAAATTTCAAAAAGGTCCTTCACAAATATTGAAGATACTTCAACCTTATCAAATTTGTTATACCAATCAAAAACTCCTTGTTTGTTACAGCAGCGAACAGATTTCATATGAATAGTCCTTTAATCTTATCCAAATAGGCATGAACGAGAGCCTTGTCTAGGCCCTAAATCTTGAATCAATGATGCATATTCCTTAATGAGATCTTACCCATGCAACAAAGTTGTTAATGAGGTTCTTTGAATTTGTTTTTGACCCTATTACCAAGAACTAGTACAAGGTAAGAGTGTGACTTCTTGTCTTCATTTTTCCATAAGGTTCATTTGCTTAATCACATGATTAAGACAAGCTTTACTCCAAAAATCATATCCTACACCACTACACCACTCTTGGATTCACATTATAAGCTATCAAACCCAAGTCTTGACAACTCAAAAGAATTGAGTATCTTCTTTTCTATGTAGTGTCTTATCTTTAAAGACCTTGCATTGATCTTCATTACAATCAGACATAACGATCCATCCATATTGCTTTTCCAAACCAAAACACTTTCATTTTCCCTTTTTGTACAAGATTATTTTTGGTGGGAACTTCATAGAAGAATTATGTCCTCAGATATGCTAGATTTGTTAAATTTGGTATTAGACAAGGAAACATCAAATCGTGTCCATACCAATAGTTTTTAAAAATATTCATAGTAGTCATGTAAACACTTCATATATTTGCCATATCATTATCACATGCCAAGACATTTGACTACAAGGCCCCTGATATTTCAAGTTTGTAATGCTCTGATGAAACACCTTTTGGATTTTTCAACCAAGCCTATAATTCATTCATCATACCTTAATGAATGAATATTCTTCAAGGTTCATACTTTCTTTTAGAGTCTTTAGCAAATTCCGACCATAGGATTTGTTTTGAGAGACAACTTGGTTTCTTCAAAACAAATGTAGCAATTTGTTCCTTATAGGGGCAACCACACGACCTTTTTTGTTCTTCAAAGAACAGATGAGCAACTAGGCATCTTCTTCAATGAAAGCTTATGGATGCCCCTTTTTAAATATTGAACTCAATCCCTTGTGTATTATTAATTCTTTTTCTCTCTGCTTCCTATGATGTCTCCAGGATTTCTCTTTGTTTACAAAAATTTGAATAATCTTCAAAGAATCATCATTTACACCGTATGCCCATAATTTCTAAGGCATTACGGATTTGAATTATCAAGAGTTTGAGTCCCCTTTGGTTTCCAACCTAATGTGACCAGTCCTTGAGGGCTTTCGGCCATGATCAATCTTTCTGAAGACAATACTAGGTCTCTCGGCACCTAGCACCCAACTTCTGAGGCTTGTTTGACTTACGTGAGATTTAGACTAAGGCCTCTCTGCCTTCTCAAAACTTTGGCCTTAATTTGAGGCCTTCTATCTAGGGTTTTCAAGGAAATAGAAACTCGGATTTAAGAAGCTTGGATTACTTCTAGTTAAACTTATTTTCTTAACACAGAGGCCAGTTGATTGGATTTTTTTTCCTATAAAACAAGCTGACTTGTCAAGGCCACTCTTTTACCCACGCTCCAATACCATGTTGAATTTTCATAGGCCTTTTAAACTATTAATTACTTCTAAGGATTAAGTCATTTTCATATTCTCATTCATCATTAAGCAATTATACAAAAGACATCCATAGAAGAAACACTTATGATAGTAGAATCATAAAGAGAACCAAACAAGAGACAAATATTTCACCCTAGGAAAACCACATGGGGGAAAACTCAACAACCTTTTCCTTAGAGAAATTATTCAATTTAACAAAGATACAACTTATTCTTCAAGTCGAACATAAAGTCAAACTGAATAGAAACATAACCTTGATCGCACCTAGTCAAACTTCCCTCTAAACAAGTCAATTTTTTTTCCCAAACAATTCAACTCGATCTAATCTGCTAATGTTGAAATTTGGCCTACTTCTGCACCCAAAAATCTTGATCCTGGTGTTCTGATATGCTTCATAAATTCAGCCTTTTTGTCACGTGTAAGGTCGTAAAAGAAGAAGAAATCCACATGTGTAAGGTTAAACAAATAAATAGAGAAGATGTTGGATTGCTAGATCAAGTTTATACTTCCTCTCGTCTTCTTCATCTAGATGAGCAAAAGATGTCTTCATATTTTAGAACTTCATTTTAGTTAATAATATATAAAAACTTTAATTACAAAGAAAGAAAGAAAAATGCAATGATTATGTATATGGCCAAATGTATTCTGAGAATTTTCATTAAATTAAAAATAAAAATATTTCTATATATAGAGATGAAATTTATATATAGTATAAATAATATCATAAAGAATCAACATATATCCATCTTAACCATAAATCTATCACCTGCCAAAAAAAACTCAAATTTTTAGAAGTGCATACTTTTTCTTAAATTTTACGAATACAAAAAATAACACCTTTGAAAATTTGACACTAAATAGATTTAGAAGTATGATAAATCTATACTGATTTAATTTTAATTAATAATATATAAAAAACTTTAATTATAAAGAAAGAAAGAAAAATGCAATGATTATGTATATGGCCAAATGTATTCTGAGAATTTTCATTAAATTAAAAATAAAAATATTTCTATATATAGAGATGAAATTTATATATAGTATAAATAATATCATAAAGAATCAACATATATCCATCTTAACCATAAATCTATCACCTGCCAAAAAAAACTCAAATTTTTAGAAGTGCAAACTTTTTCTTAAATTTTACGAATACAAAAAATGAGTAACACCTTTGAAAATTTGACACTAAATCTAAGTATGATAAATCTATCATGATTTAATAAATAAATGATAAATAAATAAGTTATAGTGGCATACTTCGAGCTATATAATATGCTGATTCACTGTTTTTTTTTTCTTCAAAGTTTATTGTGGTAAACACAATACTTAGCCACTTCCACATATTAGTAAGGTTCCGTGAATAAACAGTAAATAATGCCGTAATAGATTAAGCAGCCAAATAACTGTAAACAATGCCATAATAGTTTCAGCAAACAAATAAGCTATTATTTCAAAAATATATCATGTGATTTTGGAAGCCCCGAATCCTCTTTAAAAAAATCCTTACAGAAAACGAAAGCATTTACGCTATATAGTCCGCCATAAGAGAGACGTACATACAAAAGCCGCAGACATTTCATAAAGCTGTGAATTAACTGGGCATAACGCATTCCCAATAACCCATCATCTATTTCAAAGTTGAAATAAAGATGCATCTAAAACAGAAATTAAACAGTGGAGAAAATTCCCTCCAAGAATAGAACATACTGAAGCTAAAAAATGAATTTTAACCACGAATTCAGAAACATGGAGTTGCCCTACTTACATCCCCAAATGAATGCATTTAAGGTGGAGAAAATTCCATCCAATAATAGAACAACATGCTGCTTGGAAAGCTACAAAATAAATTTTAACTAGGAATTCATAAACAGGAAGTTGCCCTACTTACATCCCCAAATGAATGCATAATACCAATACAGTGGCCAATTGTTAATGATTTTGCTATGCCACCTTGCTGCCATAAGCTAAGGAAGCAGTGAACCGCTGGTCTTATATAATTAATAATGCTATTGCCATAGGAAAGCCATTTCTACTCAGGTTGACACTGTATCTTGTACATAAGACATCAACATTGCCTGTAAACCTGAACAGACAATTTGAAAAAATTGCCTCCATAGTTTAATTACTTGGAAACAGATATGGAACATTCTTTCATTATAATTAGGCGTGTTCAGAAAAATCAACGTGCTATTCCCAAAGTTCTTTCTGGTTGCCGTAAATTTATAAATCCTACCATTTTATTCAGGCACTTTATTTATCAAAGCATTTTTCCTAGTGCGGAGGAGATTCAATATTTTTTTTGTTAATTCCTCGAGCGTTGGATAGTGCAAACATATGCCATTCTCCATGCTCCAATAAAATATATATCTTTAGGTGAAGACTCGGAACAAATATGCAATCCAAGTCTATATAGTTCCTGCTAAACATCCATCTCTAGAAGTATCAAGATGATAATTATACACATAAGACTTTTTCAAAGTCTACCTAATCTTGCCTTGTAAAGCAGGTTCCAACTCCAACTTCCTCATCCAGAAAATAAAAGCTCTCCATTGTTAACCCCACTTAATTTCTTAATGCACGGACTACGAAAAATAACCTAGAATTATAACCTTCCCAGACATGGTGAAGGACACTCGTGAGAGAAAGCACAATCACGCTTACCCCTAGCGAAATTTGAGAAGGGAAGATGCCCTAAAAGCCTTTTGGTTCATCTCGATATATTTCAAGGATGATCCAAGCGCATTTTGTTGTACAAAATTTTCTAGTGTCATATAACATTTCACCTATTGCTATTCTTCCAACTCGTATTCTAGTACTGGTGCCAAGCCCTGAAAATCAGTCCATTTGTCTTGGATTTTTCTTTGACGTTATCAAGGAGAACCTGTCATTCCTGGAAATAGCTCCGAAATTTTATTGAAGACATCCATCACCTGCACCAGAACACATATTAGAGGAAAAGAACCTAAGAACATGAATAATGCCACGTCTTCCTTTTATTTATTCAATAAAAATTAAAATTCGAAACTATGGCCCCACTTGGTCCCCTGAACAATACGACACCATTTATTCAACAAAAATTGATAGTTCTGAAAGCCCTGTACAATCACAAAAGATCAGTCCTGACTCCTAAGCCCTTGAAAACAATTATATTCTATATTAAACTTAAATTAAGGAAAAATGTTTTACTTACAAAACAAATTCAATAATTTAACACAAAGTATAAGCAAAATTAAACACATGAAGATTGGACACAGGAAATCAACACTGACATTGTAGAATCCCTTATCTCCAACCCTCTTATGGATCTAGATCAATAAACAAAATCTATAATTAGAAGAAACAGACTGCTCTAAGATAACCACAGAAAAGCTGATAAGGGAACACTTTATCTAACAAATAGCTATCATTTGTCTGGAAAACCTGAATAAAAGAATAGTATCACTACAACACATCAATGAATGCTCAGATATGGCCGTTGACATGGATAAGACAAACTATGATAATTAAATCAAAAGAAACAAAGTACCCAAAGATAATATTTGGGGGATACATAGAGCAAGAAGCATCCAAACCTGCAAATGTTTGGTAATTGATTACCCAGCAAACCTAAGTTAGTTACCATTGCTTGGAGAAATTACTATCAAGATTAAGAGGATAGAGGACTTGTATTGAGATGGAAATGAAATGCAAAGAGGTAATATAATGGATATGGTCAAAATAAAGTCTTCTTTGAAATCCCAGTTACAATTGGGGAGATAGATATTCAAAAGCATATTTGCATAAGATTAGGGAAATATAAAAATGCCTTGTAAGTCTGAAAATAAAAAAGCATGACCCCTGGAACCCTAAAGTCAAATATGTATCAGAAAAATTAAAGTAAAATATAGATTTCTTAAAATGAAATACAGAGAAGCAAGATGATACTAACAGTTGCCTCAGTTAAAAACCATGAACCAATAGATTGGAGAAACTTGCATGCCAGACGGTATAAGACAATTAGCGCAATAGGGCATCTACAACCTCCCACTGGATCAAGTGGCATTCAAAAGCTATATATAAAAAAGGCCATAAAACATAAGGCATCCCCTTTGATAAAGTGCAAAATGAGATATTGCAAATAGCAAATGTGGCTTATCCTAATGCTACGACTGCACTGCAGTTAAAAAGAAGCTGGAAAAACAAAATGATTATCAGCAAGATGGGAGCCATGTAGCAAACCTACATTACAAAGTAGATAGACGGATCACTACTAAAAAACCACGAGAAAGTACTGTAAAATCTGCAATGATACAGGCAATGAAAATAATTTACACTTAACCATAAAATGCCCTACCTAGAATAATATATTATCAGATACTAGTGAACATAGTACATACTAATGATCAAAGAGCTTGGTACCCGCAAAAGTCACAGAATTCTAGAATATGGATTCTGTACCCAACATCAAAATATTTGTCTTCATCCACTAAATTTACTTGGTCTCCATCATCCAAATGAACTCAAATCAATAAATGAGCTGTTCTCTACCCTTATGAGATGTCAAACAGCATAAGAGCAAATTGCTAGACAAACTTATCGGCTCCTTTGAAGTTATTGTTGCTCTGCATCAACTCTTCCCACATTTTAATTTTGAGAATTTAAATCTCACGATGTGAAAGGGGCCTCCTCTCCATTTTAATTGAATGATAAGCCATGAGAGCAAGCTTTTCTAGAGAGCAAAAAAGACAAGTAAAAGAGAGAAATTTATAAAACACCTAAAAGAGCAAAGAGTGATTGCAAACACCAAAAAGGTACACAATGTTGAATGGTAGTCTATTGAAAAATGTAATGGAATATCATTCAACACAAACTCTAATTTTGTTAAAGTGTACAGCAGAAGTGTGCAGTAGTATTGATGCCATTGCAAAGTTTCTTAAGGGAATAAAGCCATGTTAGGGTGAGCTGACACAGTTCTTAAGCTGCAAGATGGGTATTGATGTAGAAATAAATGATGAAGCAGCACAGGAGCAGGCTGTGGAAAATATTTTTTAACACAGTCAAACTTGATCACTAGTTAGTTTGCATACCATAAATTAAAGCATGTAAAGACCTTGTTAAAAAGTCACACCCTCTCAGACTCAAAGTGTATCAGTGCCTTGCTCAGTACAAGGTTAATGAGCAATTGAATGTTGATACTAACAATAGCATGTATGAGAGGTATCAGCAAGCCAGAGTGCTGTAAAATTTCTATCAGCCTAGCCCATAAACTGGTCTGGTAGCCAAGCATTATTGTCTGAAGTTGAACCACTGAAGCTGTAACCCTTTTGTTGGTCATAGAGCCAAACAACAAATTTATTCATGAAGTTTTCCTATTGTAGCTTTATTTTGTTGTGCTATTTTGCAATTTTGTTAGCTAACGCAAATCATCATTTTTCTGCTTCTTCTTGATACAGTGATATTTTAATTTTTTTATTCTGAATTTTCTGTTATTTACTGCTAAGTGATTCACAGGTCTGTTGTGTTTCAAAATCATATTTTTACCAGAGTTTCTGGCATGCAAAGTTTTGTTGACTACAATACAGAAAACATGTGTTCTAACTTCTGGAGCTCAGCAAAAAACCTTGCTGTGCTCCAGGATTCAAGTATAAATTCTGGAAACGAGCAATGTAGAGACTTGAAAGGTACTTGGTAACCCTTGACATGCAGGGATAACTAGAGGTGATTGTTTTCACTTCAGACAGCAGTTCCACAGATGAGATCTATGGTCCCTCCATGGTCACTTGGCCAGAGATGCTTGATACATTTGCTCAGCTCACTCACATTTGATATTATGTTTGTGAGGCTTGATATACATGTTGTACATATGGTACCTATATTGCAGGAGGGTTGAACGTGTGATTCTTTGTCATACGAATCAGATTTTTGCAGGTCGACTGTTGATCTTAGCCTTCAAAAAGGTTGGGATGTTGATGGAGAAAGTGAATATTGTGGGATGAGAAGTAGCTTACGTGGTCGATTGTCGTGGCTTGCTTCTTTGATCATTGTGATATATTTTGGTTCATGGAGCTTCAGGGTTTAAGTTTGTGGTATTGATGCTTTGGTTAATGGTTATGATATGCTCTTTAGTCCCATGGTATATCTTTGGTGGGTGTTATTCTAATTTCTTGGTTGACCTAATCTAGCACTCATACATTTTGTGGTCTTTTCTCATTGACTTTGGCTTTGACATGGTGCACTAGGAGTTACCACTTCTATGGTCATGGTAAAAAACCTTTGTGGAAGTATATCCTCATTGGCACACATGAGGATGCAATTTATTCTTATTGTATATCTCAATGGCCATCCCCTCTATTCATGTAGTCCTTCGTGAACCATCCCCTTCAACTTATCACCATGATACAACAACATATGAAATACACCCGGATAGCTCATGTGGACTCCCTTTTTACAAACTCCTCACTTTATAATATATATCATGATAAAGTAACATATGTTCATGAAAATTAAAAAGGTACTCTATTTTAAGTGTTATCACTCCCTTCGCCCTCGAGGTGTAGATTAGTTGGCAATAGGGTCCATTGCTGAGGTGCTCCTAGCGACATTGTTCGTTCATGTTGAGATTTGTAGCTTGGGAGCTACTCCACATCCATGGGTACTGGGCTTGTGTAAGTTGGCACCACAAAAGCCATTTGTAGGCTAAGTACCCAAGAGGTGGGTTTTGTACCCAAAGTGGTGGGCATGAAACCAAGATGTATTTTGATGATTTGACCCTCGGATCATGTGTGGCACCCTTAATGGAGCAAGGGGCTGCTAAGGAAACCAAGTGAGACCTTGTCAAAATGAGGAAAAGAATTTTTGTTTATGCGTAGTTGTTAATTTTAGGTATGTTCTATGCTAGAGCAATTAATTTCAATTTTTCACAGTTAGCTCAATATTTTTCCCAGGTTAGCAATCACATCAACATTAAAGTAAAATGCAGATAGAACATAAATATAAATCACAGAAGACAAGCCAAGACAAGAGAACACAAGATGTGGCGCTAGCCAGGGACAAACCCCAATGTGGGGAAACCCTTGATCAATTCTTCTTTTATGTTCTTCAAAGTTCAGGAGAGAGAGAGATGGTACATTTACAACAGAAGTCAACACTTTGACTTATCTAGATCTGAGCATAGATCATCTCCTATAACAATGAGATCAGTTGAAGACATTCTGCTTCAACTGATTCTCCACGCTGACGGCTTCACCTATCATAGTGTTGCATTTCGTCCATTTGCTACACCTTACCGTGTAGCACCATGTTGTACCATCACAGTGCTGGACCTTTATGACTGAGCTGCTCTCATCTACTTTCATCATCATGCTGCCCATTATGCTGCATCTTCCTTCATCATGCAGCCCTATTCATCATCATGATGCACATTCACATTAGTGCCATCGAGATCAAGTTTGTGAGATCATCTTTTATACCACCATTCACTGAGATATGAGATCAAGAAATGATCCTATAACTGGAGAGATCATTCCTTGTCATTAATATATACTCATTGATCATCAGGTATAAGTCACATTCTTACAGATCTGACTGGGAGAATGCCGAGATATATAATAGTGATCTTTTATAGTATAACAGTTATGCAGAGAACGTAACCCTTCTGCTTCAAACCTTAACCATTGCTGGCTATTATGCTGAGACTGCTACAGGAATACCACCTGGAATGGTATGCCGAGATTATGCCTCTGTTTGCCCATGCGAAGATCATAATGATAACGTTCAATCCATAGTTTGTCTTCTTGTAGCACGAGGTCTCCTTCTTGCGTATTCTATTCATCCGAGACGTCTGTCTTTATACACATCCGAGTTGATGACTGTTCCTATAGCGAGGTGCAGTCAAACCCTTGGCTACGGCTCAGCTTCATGCGGAGATGACTGCGGCTCCTCTTCATGAATGCAGCTAACTGTGGCTGCGTATAGAGTCTCTGCGTACTGCGTATGCATATAGAGCCTTCATTTCCATTGACTGCGTATGTATAGAGTCTCCATTGACTGCGTAGGATCAGCATACTGTGGCTAGATGTCTTGACGATGGTTTTCTTCATAACAATGGCTAACTATATGCTTGCGGCTCTTATGTGCTTGACTATGTTATCACTGTGGCTACATACCTTGGCTCAATTCGTAGATGACTTCACCTAATATGTCTCCATTGCCTGCGTATAAAGTGTCTTCATTTACAGCGGATAAGATGTCTCCATTTGCCTGCAGATAGATGTCTTCATGACTTGCGTTGGATTAGGGCATCATCTGCAGCTAGGGCATCATACTAGGCCAATGTATTCTTCAGTGCCTCTCCTTCTCCAAAAACCCAAGACGTGGAGAGGAGATCACATGAAGAGTGTGTTCCAAATGACTTCAAGTCCTCACCAATTGATACTAAAACGTAGATGATGAATATGCATGACTATTCGGCTTCTGAGCCTACACAAGTTGCTGGCCGACTTAACAATTTGTTTTATAACATAAATAAATTCATAACTTCATAAATACTTATCGGAATCGGATGATCTTTAGATCAATCCTACACCTCTCAATGAGAGGGATCCAATAAAAATATCAGCTACCATAAATAAGATGACCCACATGGAGTTTGGCCCTAGTTGTCAATTTTAACACTCCCTCTCAACTAGGGAAAACTCCATCCGCTGAACCATATGTCCAATAGTACTATCTCTGCCATCAGTGGCCTGCACTGCTCTACTCTACTCAGCTCTGCTCTGTTCAGCGCTGCTGAACCATGAAGAAGAAGAATTGATCGAGAATGTGTCATACCATTCTCCACTGACCATGTGTACCACTGGTCCCAGACCAATCCTCAATCGACCTGAAGTCAGTGTCATAGTATGTACCACTCTCACTGGTCCCAAACTAATCCTCTACTAACCCTAAGTCAGTTTCAAAGTGTGTACCACTGGTCCCAGACCAATCCTCTACTAACCCGAAGTCAGTGTCATAGTATGTACCACTCTTACTGGTCCCAGACCAGTCCTCTACTGACCCGAAGTCCATTTTAGAGTGTGTACCACTGGTCCCAGACCAATCCTCTATTGACCCGAAGTCAATGTCATAGTATGTACCACTCTTACTAGTCCCAGACCAGTCTCATTGATCCCAGATCAATGAAGGTCATCCTAGCATAAGGAGTACGGTAGATACAACGATGCGTCCATCGGTACTACTATGGTCCCTATCCTCATTTCCTTGCTCATTGATCAGATGAGAGGTAGGATGCCTCGACAGGAGAACTAATCATCCTATCCACAGGAGAGCGAATCATCATGTCCTGCAAGAAAGCGAATCATCTTGTCCACAGGAGAGCGAATCATCCTGTCCACAGGAGAGCAAATCATCCTGTTCACAGGAGAGCGAATCATCTTGTCCCACAAGAGAGTGAATCACCTTATCCACAAGAGAGCGAATCGTCCTGTCCACAGGAGAGCAAACATCATGTCCTCAATCGCCATGGAGAACAATTCATCCAGGCCCACAGGAGAACTAATCATCATGTTCATCGTGCACCACCAGAGGAGGGTGAGTCACCCTGTGGTTGTATGTTGCTCTAGTAAGAACCCCAAGCCCCCAGAGCTCCCAGAGCTCAATGTATGCAACATGCAGGACCCTTGTACAAGGGTCTCCTGACGACTCCAAGTCGTTCGGGAAAATCATAGATTTGGTCTTTCCCCCGGGGCTTAGACAAAGTGTAGCGCCCTGTACATCATCTAGAGCTTCTTCGCTCATTGACTTACCACATCCCAGATAAGGTAGTATCTGGTGTCTACCTGTTGGAGCAATCATTGAATACAGGATTCCTCAATAATCGAATCCCACCTCTAGTTGTCACAAAGAATCACAGTGGTATTCATCATGTGTACAAACAGCTCGCTGAAGAGCTTCCTCAACCAGGCAGCTTCATACGAGATCATACTCGTAGATATGTATCCGGTCTCGGCAGTGCTTATAACAACCGACTTCTGCTTCTTGCTCATCCATGATATCGAAGCAGAATCCAAAGAGAAACAGCACTAAGAAGTGCTCTAGTGATCCTCCACACTGCCTGCCCAATCAGCATTCAAATAATCACGCAGTTTCATATTTCTGGCAGTGTATCTCAATCCATGAGAGATTGTGCCCCGAATATATCTTAGAGGATTCTTGGCACCAATCCAGTGAGGCTCAACCAAATATGAGCTCATCATGCTAACTGAAAAACATATGTCCAGACAGAAGTTCACCAAGAACATCAACGCGAATGAGTTTATGAAACTCAAAAGGCATTTCCCAAATCTGGTCCGACATCATTACCATATAACTTCTGAAAGTTAAGATTCTCGAGGTAGTCACAGGCTTGCAATTTATCATTCCATATCCAGAATCCAACTCCCTCTTAATTCTGCAAATGAGAGGGTCTGCACCTGTCAGAAATAGGTCGTCCTCATAAGGCGTTGGTATGAGAGGTCTATCATCCACAACCTTCAGATGGTTTGGATCGGTTTCACTCCTAGTGAATCTCAACTTCATCAGACAGCTATCAATCCTCTCATTCTATGCCCGGGGTGTTTTTCTTCAAGCCATAGAGGGCTTTCTTCCACCTGCATACGCGAGATTCCTAATTATCAATCTCAAACCCCTCGGGTTGTTCCACACCTGTGGACCTGCTACATGAGGGGAATGGTCCCCTTGTAATAATTTCCTTCGGTACATCTCAGACATGTACTTTCATGTTCTTTTTGAATTCAGGCTTCCCTATCACCATCTGACACGCAGAGCTCCGGTGCTATGTGTCAATGGACATGGTCCCCAGTGGACTTCCTGTAACTTGATACAACCCTAAACTCAAAAACAGCTTTGAAAATTCTATTTTCAAACACGTACCTTTCCATCGATGAGTGCCACCCAGTAACCTTTGACTTCCATTGTTGAAATGGACACCAGGTTCTTCGTGCGATCAGGTACATAAAAGAGACTCTGTAAATGAATCGAGTTACCCTCATTTAATTGAGAGGTAACATTCTCTACAGCCTTTTCGGGATAGGTGGCATTGGCTCCAAGTATAATCCCATGATTGTTTCTGTCTCTACCAAATTAGAGAGTGCACCCATCTATCTGATGAAGTGCCTTGAAGCACTATAATCTATATGCCGGAATCTGAAATACAAGATAACGCTTCTTTATCTTATCAGAAATAACATTTGATTCTTCATATCTGGGGTTCCTTGCTTTCTTTGAAGAGTCGACCATTTTCTTGATGACCTGCATTACCTGTCATTCCTTTGATCATTGAAGATGTCCCTGGAATGATTGTTATCTTCATCAAGAGATGTGTCTCTGCCATTCAGACACTCCTGCGCATAATGGCCGAACTTATTGCAACCAAGGCATTCACCTTTCCTTCCATCCTTAGATTCGAACTTCCCAATGAAGTGATCTTTAGGTAGGCCATCAGAAACTTCCACTACGCCATTCTGATAATATTCTCTGCTTCAACTTCACCCTTAGTGAATTTAGAAAAGAGATGTGGAACCCATTGATTCTTCTGTCCTGTCCCAACTGTCTTCGGTGATTACTCTTTCACTCTCGCTTGGGCATTGTCTTGACCTCAGCTTTGATACCATGTTAATTTTAGGTATGCTCTATGCTAGGGCAGATTTTGATTTTTGGAGGCCGCATGGATTGGCATAGTTTTCAAGGTGATTGGGACAAGTTGACCGAGTTGACTTCATATTTGACTGCAGAATTTACAGTAGGGTTTTCTCTCTCCTTTGACTGGTTTGATCAATCTGTTTTGGGTTGACTTTGACCCTCTTGGAAGGCCAAATTTATCTTCTATTGATCGAGCTGCTTGGAGGACATTTTGGAGTTGCTTTGACCACCGTTGACTTTTTGGTTAGGGCTACAGTTGATTGTCGTTGACTACTGATTTGACAGGATTGTTTTTGGCAAGTTGATTTGATATTTGTACTCTCTCTCTCTACTGAACTATTGAAGAATAATAAGAAGATTTGATCAAAGAGTTTCCCCACATTGGGGTTGTTCCCTGGCATCCGCCACATTGTGTGTCCTCTTGTCTTGGCTTGTCTTCTACACAGGTTTTTATGTTCTATCTGCATTTACTATCAGTGTGCTTAAGTTAATGTGATTGCTACTAGATATAATTGGAAATTGGAAATTGTGTTGATAAGAAACATTGAAGTAAATTGTGCTAAAGCATAGAACAAACCATTGTTATCTAAAATTAACACTATGTCCTCCTGGAACATGCACTAGCTGAGCAAATGGCTGAGTGATAAGATCTGAATCCCCTCCAGCTCTTTTCCAAAGTGGTATGATTTGACCTCCCTAGGGTGGCACTCGAAGTCCCCCAAAGAAAGGGTGAGTTCTCTGCTTAGAAAACTCGGTGCTAAACAGCAAGTGACCTGGCTAAGTAACTCAAGCAAAAAGAGTGAGCTCAATTGACAAAAGACCCCAAATGAGGTTGAGCCTCTCATATTTATAATTAGAGAGCTTCGTTTTCCCACATGGGCCCCTCCATCTAGCTTTTCAACCTCCCTTCCTTGGCTATTCGAATTTCTCCTTAGGCAAGTGCGTTTTTCCTTGTGCGTGTGGCCCCCACACTCCACTAACCAAGTATTTTGACCTCCCTTTTTCTCCTAAGTCTTTCTCCCAAAATTTCGTGGGTCCCATGGTTACCAAAAATGTCAAAATTGTGGAAAATAAACTTGAGACAAATTTATTTAGGAAGGGACATTGCACACCTCCCCTCCCAAATGTTGCTTGTCCCCAAGCAACTTCAATGTTGGATGCTCAAGTATGTGTTCACCTTCCCAAGTAGCATCCTCATCTGGTAAGCTCCTCCAGCATACTAAGTACTCCCTGAAAGTTTTGCTCCTTATCTTCCTCTCTCTAGTCTCCAGAATGGCTTCTGGTTCTAGAACCAGATGTCCCTCATCATCAAGTACAGGAAACTCCATAACTGTTGTCACCTACTGCCCCAACACCTTCTTGAGGTATGAGACATGAAAGATAAGGTGAATCTTGCTCCCTGGTCGAAGCTCCATCTCATAAGCCACATCCCCAACTCTCCTAGTCACCCTGTATGGCCCATACACACGTGGTTGTAGCTTCTCGGCCCCCTTTTGCTTCGATGTAGACTGGCAATATGGCTATAGCCACAGGAAAACCAAGTCCCCCTTCTCAAACTGCCTCTCAATCCTGTGCCTATCCACATACATCTTTCGTTGATTCTGTTGGGTGTGTGTTATATTCTTTCCATGACTAGTCGCATGCATGGGTTTCGCACATGGTTTTGGGCATGATAGTCTTTTGCCCATCGTATTTTGTAGATCTGGTCAATGGAACAATGATTATGTTCTAATCCAGGGTTAATGGATTGGGGTTTATGAATGCTTCGGCATGTATATATATGTATTGTAACATTGAAAGGAAAATAATGAAAAATCAATCTGGTAATCTCAGTTTTGAGATCCAGGGGAAAATCTCTATGTATTTGTTCTATATTCTCGTCATTGTTTATTTTCTGTTTTTTAGAATTCATCTGCAGATAATTTTTTTACAGGGTTAAAACCTACATTTGGTATCGGAGTTGTTTCAGCTTGTCAAGGCAACACCTTTGCTGCTGAGGGGTTTTTCTCGGGCTTGTGGTAGACCATGTTCAGTGAGAGATCTGCGAGATCGATTCTTGCAGTGAAAGAAGATGGCAAGTAGTCGAAAGATAGAGATCGAAAAATTTAATGGTTAGAGTTTTGAGTTGTGGAAACTCAAGATGGAGGATTTGCTAGTGGATAAAGATCAGTGGATCGCAGAAGATCCTAGTACTAAACCAATAGCAATGTTAGCTAAAGACTGGGCAAAGTTGGATCAAAAAGCAAAGAGCACAATACGGTTGTGTATCTCAGATTTTGTATTGTTGAATGTATCAAGGGAGCTACGGTGAAGGTTTTGTGGGGCAAGTTACGGACTTCGTACCAATCTAAGTCTCTGGTGAACGAACTGTTCCTACGAAAAAGTTGTATAACCTGAGGATGAAGGATGGAGACTCGATCACAGAGCATCTGAACGCCTTTAATACTGTGGTAAACCAGTACTTATCTATTGAGATTAAAATTTTAGATGAAGATAAGTGCATCAGTTTGTTGTGTTCTCTACCAGATTCGTGTGATAGTTTGGTTGTTGCAATAGGTAGCAATACAACTACCTTGATGTTTGATGAAATAGTCTCATCCTTGCTGTCGGAGGAGATGAGATGGAAAAATATGGAGGGCCAGAATGGAGATGCCTTGTCTGTACAAGGACGGTCCCAAAACAAAAACAAAAATAAGTCCTCGAGTGGGAGATCTAAATCTCCAAGAAAACTTGTAAAGGTGTGTTAGAAATGCAGAAAGAAAGTGCACTTCAAAAAGGACTATAGATTTAAAGCTCCTGAGAAAGGAAAGGGATCTAATGATGCACCTTCTACAGAGGCAAAAACCACCTCAAATGAAGGTGGGGATGTGTACTTGGATTCTTCTTCAGGTACACATGTAGATCAAGAGGCATGGTTCACTCAGGTGCATCCTTTCACTTCACTCCCCATAGAAAGCGGTTCTGCGAATATGAGAAATATGATCGTGGTGATGTCTTCTTAGTGTTGATTTGGGATAGCATCAAATGTGTTTTAGCCACGAAAATTGGTGGAGAGGCTAAAGTCCATGAGATCTCCAAGACCCAGAAATGGTTTGGGCAGATTCTATCTGGTTAAGGAGATATTAAAATAATAATATTTTTAATGGAGTTCCTAAGTCAAAACTTAGGAAAAATAAAATATTAATGGGTATTAATATAAAACTAGGTACAAAGTTCCAAAAGACATGGATCAAAGCAAATCTAATCTTAGTCGTTGATTAGAGATGTAATCTCGGTCATTGAAGGACCAACAGGAAAAGTATAAGAAGAGGCTTGAGGGTCAGTTGGAGAATACAATAGAGTGATCAGTCATTCGATTTTCTAGAGTAGGGTTTGCTAAGAAAAGTCGAATTAGTGATTAGTTGCAGCGAGGGGCAGTGAGTACGAGGCAGAGAGGCGGAGTTAGTGCCGAGAGACCAGCGCAGAAGCAGAGAGAGGTAGACGCTGAACCTGATGGAGCCACGCAGAGGCAGAAGAGACTGCGCAGAGGCCAGAAGGGCCTGCGTCATCCACGCAGGGGTTGCAGGAGTGACGAAAAGAGCCATCAAGGCTACGCGGTGCCTCAGTGGGCTGACGCAGGTGGTTTCAGGCTGACGCTGAGGCTAGGTGGGCTGACGTTGAGCTTCAGAGTGTGCTGGAGAGGGTTTCGTGGGGCAAATTTTCCGAATATCTACTTCCAAATAGAGAGGTATTACTACCAGATTATTTTCTCTGTCGAGTGAGCCAGTTTGGCACCCAGTTGTACTTAGATAGACTGCATAATAAAATAACCCTCAGAATTGTTGCACCGATTTTCCCAAGTTGGGTTTTTCTAGAGACGAGTTGTCCAAAAATAACGGTGTCACTTGTGTCTGCTATTTCTTTCAGCTATTGATCTATAGATGGTTGAGACTGTATTGTGTTTATTTCGATATTTATATGTTTAAATAACTTGTTCGTAATTAAGGAGAAATAAACTAGAGAATATAGATAAAATTTATAACGCGTAATACTTAGAAATTTCAACACTTAGGGGATGACAGGAAGGCTAGAATCGTCGGACACGGAAAAGAAGTTGAAGCTGCAAGGTGGAAGGATTAGAACACTTCTGAGTGTTCTACATATTCCTGCATTGGCCAGAAATCTGACATTAGGTGTTAAAATAGTGTTCAAGAAAGATACCTGCAAGATGGTTCGAGGGGCTTTGATATTGATGCAGGGAGTTCGAACTGGAACTCTGTACAAGCTTCTAGCTAGTATCATTATTGATGGGTGAAATAGTTTTGTGGCTCCTGACAGTGGAGCAAAAAATCTAGTGGTCTTTGGAGAAAAGACCATGCTATGGCATCAAAGGCTTGGACATATTGGAGAGAAGGGCCTTCGAATACTTCATGGTAATGGTATGGTAGAAGGTATGTCTAATTGCTCTCTCGATTTCAATTTATGTGAACATTGTGTATATGTGAAACAAAATTGGGTGAGTTTCCCCTCTGGTGCTAAGAGGGCGAAAGGGATATTAGAGCTTGTGCACAGTGATGTGTTTGGACATGTATTGGTTCCATCATTGGGTAATTATGTGCACTATGTACATTTATAGATGATTTCTCTAAGAATACATGGATATATTTCCTCGCGAATAAATCTGAAGCCTTTAACAGATTTAAGGCTTTGTTGAAAAACCAAATAGAGAAGAAGATAAAGGTGACGAGTGTTGGAAAATCAAAAAGGCAATAAAGATTTTCTTGATCTTGATAATTACTTGTGATGTTTCTTATTATTATTATTCTCTATATCTTCTTTCTTTAGTTCATCAAACAATTACCAAAAGCAGCAACACATAAAACAATGGACACAAGATGTAGGCACATTCCAAGGCAAAACCCCCCTCGAGGGGAAAACCAAGTCAAAGTAATTCTTCCTTTCAATAGTATACTTTGAGACTCTTCACCCTAGACCAAAACCAGACCTTCCCTCCACACCAAGTCAGCCTCCAGAAGATTGACCTATTTCCAGCAACTTCGACTATGCAGCAACTTGCAGCAATTAACAGCTTCCGACAACAGCCCAACTTGGAAGACTTCATTCTCCCAATCCAAAGCACGAAATAGAGAGAGACCACCACCAAAATTTCGATTTTCCTTGACTCCTTAGACTCCCCCAAACTCACGTTCACTTCGGCTTCCCGGCAACAAACTTTCCCAGCTTCCTACTTCGCACTTTTGCCCAGCGAACAAATTTTCACACTTCTACCCAATAGAGAGAGAATGAGACGTGATGCTCCAAATGAATTCGATGCCCTTCCTTTGATACGCTTCTTGTGGGGTTGAATGGGTCCTTAGGCCGACTTGATCTTCTCTTATGCCGACATGGTCTAAAGGTTACATAATTCATATTTGAGTCAATAATTCACATTTTTAGATGATTCAAAAGCCCAAGACGGGTCTCTTTAAATGTACAATAATTCTATAGACCCAGAATAAATCCTAGAAGTCCTCAATGGGGACTTTGACCTAAAACCTGGTGACCCATGCATGAAACCCATGCTTTAATAAGTCACAACAATAATAATAAAAATTATTTTATTTATTCTTCTTGTCAAGTACATTACATAATTACTCAAGTAAATTATTGAAGACCGAATATAGTTACTTTTTCCAACACTGAGGACAAATAATGGTGGAGAGTTATGCAAGAAGGAATTTGAAGAGTTCTGTAAGAAGTGTGGTATAGCACGGAAGAAGACTACTCCATACATACCTCAAGAAAACAGAGTTGCAGAAACAATGAACAGGATGTTGATGGAAAAGGCAAGGAGCACGCTTAGTGGTGTCGAGTTAGAACAAGAATTCTGGGTAGAGGTGATGGATACTACATATTACCTAGTTAATAGATCATCTTCATCAGCATTGAAGGATAAGACTCCACATGAGATATGGACTAGTAGGAAACCCTCTCTTTCACATCTGAGGGTATTTAGCTGTGATGCATATGTACATGTTCTAAAGGAGAAAAGAACCAAGTTGGTCAGTAAATCTGAAAGGTGCATCTTTATTGGGTATAAGGATGGTTTAAAAGGTTATAAGCTTTGGAACCCACAAACAAGGAAGGTTGTATACAACTGAGATATGGTGTTTAGAGAGATGAAAGATGTTATTAAACATGAAGTCCTACCAAAGGAACCTAAAAAGATAGACTTTGAGCTAAAGGAGGAAGAATTAGACTCTAGAGCAAAACAGGAATCAGAAGATGAAAAGCCACAAACTCCACCTGTAAGAAGATCAGTTCGAGAAAGAAGGCAGCCAGAAAGGTAAAGTCCATCTGCTTTCTAATCAAATTTTGTTTTATCTATTACTGATGATGACCCCAGAACTGTCAGGGAGGCAATGGATTTAGAGGATGGCAAACTCTGAAAAGAGGCCATGGTTGATGAAATGGCATCTTTGGACAAAAATGAGGCTTGGGATCTGGTGGAGTTGTCAGCTGGAAAGAAACCCACTGGAAGAAATTGAGTGTTTAAGAACTGATGAATGCAAAAGGAAAAGTAGAGAAATACAAAGCTCGATTGATAGCAAAAGGTTATTCCCAGGTGTCGGGAATTGATTTTGGTGATAATTTTTTCCCTGTTGCCAAGGTAGCTTGTATTAGATTACTTTTATCTGTTGTTGTTGCTTTTGATTTGGAGGTAGAACATATGGATGTGAAGACAACATTTCTTCACAGGGATCTGGAAGAAGAGATCTGCATGAAGCAACCTAAAGTCTTTGCGGTGAAGGGAAAGAAAGAACTAGTATTCAGGTTAAATAAGTCTCTGTATGAGTTAAAACAGTCACCAAGGATGTCGTGTCATAAATTTGATACATTTATACGGGGACTTGGCTTCAGCAAAAGCAAAGCGGATCACTGTGTGTATTTAAAATTAATTGGTGACCGTGTTATTTATCTGGTCTTGTATGTGGATGATATGTTGTTGATTGGAAATGACAAAGAAATTATCCAAGATTTGAAGACCCAATTGTCCTCCAAATTCGACATGAAGGATCTTAGTGGTACAAACTATATTTTGGGCATGGAAATTAAACATGATCGGGAAAAGAGGAAGCTCTGGTTAAACCAGAGGAAGTATGTTGAGACAATACTACAAAGGTTTAATATGCAGGATAGTAAATCGGTGAAGCCTCCTATTCCTGTAGGTGTAAAGTTATCTTCTAAACAGTGTCCCAAGACACAAGAAGAGGAAGAGGACATGTCCCATGTTCCATATGCAAGTGCAATCGGTAGCCTGATATATGCAATGGTCTGTACTAGACCAGACATTGCACATGCAGTGGGAGTATTAAGCAGGTTTATGTCAAAACGAGGGAAGAAGCATTAGACAACAATGAAGCAGGTTTTCAAGTATTTGTGTGGCACTAGTGATTATGGTTTGTGCTACCAAGGAAAACCAGGATTGAACAAAGTTATTGACATTTGTGGCTTTCTTGATGCAAACTGGGCTGGTGAAGATCTACAAGTGGGCACGTGTTTAACCTATTTGGAGGTGCAGTCAGTTGGATGAGAAAAAGACAGTCTGTAGTGGTACTTTCAACTACAGAGGCAGAATACATGGCAGCCACTCATGCAAGCAAGGAAGCAGATTGGGTGCAGAGGTTATGTTCAAGTATGGGGTTAGTACAACGAACTATAAGGATAGACTATGACAACCAAAATGCAATTTTCTTGGCAAAGAACCTTGGTTATCATTCAAAGACAAAGCACATAGATCTTCAGCATCACTTTGTGAGGGATATGGCTTGAGAACAAAAAGGTGTTGCTGGTAAAGGTGGACACACTGAAGAATGTTGTAGATGCATTGATGAAGTCTATGACCACTGAGAAGTTTTCTTGGTGTAGAGAAACAATGGGCATTACATGGCTGGACCAATGACTAAGCTCTCATGTGCCCCCCTATGTGGAAAAGAAAACAAGTGGGAGACTGTTGGGTGTGTGTTATATTCTATCCACGACTAGTTGCGTCGGGTGCAATGTTGCACGAAGCGGGGACGTTTTTTGAAAGCGGGGACGTGGAAGCGTCATTTTCCAAAAATCTAGGAAGCGAAGCGTCTACGGAAGTGTCTGCTATATATATATATATATATATATATATTTGCATTTATACTCAAAACAAAAATCCCAAATACCAAATTAGTTGTAGAAGACATGAAAACATGCATATTTTTGCATAAATCAAGATAGATATAACATCCATTGTACATTAATGATTAATTATTCGAGCAGCAACCATTTAGATGCATCAACCATCTAGAATCTAGATTCTTCTCCTCTTGTCTAGCCTTTGCCTCTACCTCGATTGTCTAGGGATATTAGTCAATATTGCCCAATTTTGATCAAACTACCTAATTCAAGACTTAAATATGGTAGAAAAAGCTTAACATGCTTGATCGATGATTTTGACTTGATTGAAAGGTAATTTTTTGCTAAGGGCGTGCCGCGTGACAAAGGAGTTCAACAATTAACACCACCAACACTTGGGTACATATAGGGCTTGGTGCTCTTGATTAAATGCTAATCGCATACCTTCATACTTGATATAATCTAATGAAATGCCACAATCCCATTGATCCTGAATTCCTGAAAACTGTTAAGTCTGCTAAATTTTGAATAGGATATGAAATTCTATTCTGCATAATGGCAACTTGCAGCCAGCACGGAGCAACGAGGACCTTCGGTCAAAGCGCGTTGAGCGTTGGCCCATGGAGACTGCGCATGGCGCAAAAATGGCAATTGGGAAGCTCAGATCCGGAAATGGAGGTTGTTTCTGACACGCGATTAGCGCAATTGCATATCGCTGGGCAAAACCCCTCGAGAAGGAAATGCCTCGAGCACTCAGTCCCAAGGGAAAACCAGAAAACCGTGGGAAAGCACTAAAACCAACAAGGCGGGTCCCGCGCTCAAAACCGGTGGAATATTGGACGCATTTCTGGCGGTAAGCGGATTTGGCCGAGGACCCAGCGATTCCATACACCAAGTGACGTGTGTCCGGTGGGGAGAGAGAAAAACTGCTTACATCGCGAAGTAACGATCGAGCAACTCAACCGTGTGATAGGAGCGAAGACCCTAGGATCTGGGGGCTCTAGATCAATGGTGGAGGTTCAACCTGATGGATGATTGGACCCGGGGGAGAAATAAACTACGGCGCATAAGATTTGAAGTTTGATTTGACCCATGAATCGACAGAAGGATCCGTTTCACAAGCATCTGGGAAATAACGGAAAAAACGATCGTTCAGGAAGAACTGACACTCAGTTCGCAAGGAGACAAGTGGCCACCTCTCTGCGAAGCGTTACACAGCAATGATGACGCAAGGCAGGGAGTCCCAGCGAACAGAGGCAGGCGATCCAAAGAGCCGAGAAGCCGAAACGAACAGTCGAAGGAATGAACTGTCTTTAAAGCCACGAGCTGACAGGAAGCAGAGAGACAGTGAGGCAGAGAAGCAGTGAAGAAGCTGAAGGCCGAGAGACACAAAAAGAGAGGAAAAGTTGCAGAGGACAGAGACGCCGAGCTGACCATCAAAGTAAGGGCAGCATCGAGCAGACAGAGACCAATTGAGGTAGAAATTCAATAAGGGGAGTCTGTGAACTTTAAGGACTTGGGAATTCCAAGTGCCGTCCTACCGATCATCCTCTGTCAAGTGAGACTCAGATTGAGCTCCTTATTGTAAGACTCTGCTTTAAAAACATAATAAAAAGGCCACCACTAAAGGCTGGACCAGGAGACGTAGCCCAGGACGATTGGGTGAACTCCTTATTAAATTTTGTTGTGTTTATGCCTGCTCACTGTGATCTCTTACTATTTCAAGTGTTTGTGTATTTCGCAATCTTATCGATCCGTTGCACAAGATAACATAGACACACACACCAGCACATGAGTCTGTAATACCTTCATTAATTTCCTGAGGTCACTTGGGTGATTTCAAATCAAGTGGTATCAGAGCTATAGGTTGTTAAGGTTAGACAAGCTTGTGTTGGATTTAGCTGTTGAATGGTAACTAGATCAAAGCTGAAATTAGGAGGAGGAGAGTTCGTCGAAGCTAATCCTGAAATTGGAAGAGTCTATCCTTAGAAGAAAATGTCGGAGGAAAGTTCTGTGGGCCCAGACCCTCAATTTATACATAGTTTCCTGGCCATGAGATCCATGGTAGAAGAAATGTATAAGGGCTTTAGAAAACATAAAGATGAGGAATCATCAGGCTCCAAACAAAATAAAGGAGAAAAAGAGTCTCTCCTCCATGACCACTCAAAAGGCAAAGGGAAAGAAGAAAACTTTCTCACACCTCCTAATAGCCCTGAACATAAAAAGAAAACATCTTTGATTAAACTAAATGTTAAATTTGATTTACCAATATATGATGGAGAGTTGAATGCAGAAAAGTTGGACAATTGGAACAGACAAATTGATGTTTATTGCAGAGTGTAGAGTATCGACTCAGACAAAAGCAAGATTCTGCTGGCCAGCCTACGCCTTGGGGGCACTACCTTGGTTTGGTGGGAAGGCAGGACCCAAGCTGACATGAAGAGACATGGTAAGACTCTTTCTGTCTGGAGTGAATTTGTTTCTACACTCAAAAAGTAGTTCTATCCACTGGCCTACATGCAGCAAGCCATGATGAGCTGGCAAACTCTTCGCCAATTAAAAGGGCAAAGGGTACAAGGTTACACCCAAGAATTTAGGAAGAGAGCTTTGATTCTAGGAATCTCATTAGACTCACCTAAGACTCTGTTGAAGTACATGGGTGGTCTACATAGCTACATGAGGCACACTATCCTCATGTTTAATCCCACTAGTATAGATGAGGTATCTATTCAAGCTACGCATCTAGAAGCTAGAGGAAAGAATGGAAACCCAGAGGTTGGAGAATCATCCAAGCCCATTGCAAGCAAGAATAAGGAGAAAAGAAAACAGAAATGGAAAGAGAAGAAGGCTAACACTGCATAGAAAAGCAAGTCTTCATGCACTCGTTGTAAGAAGGATGGACATGATGATGAGCACTGTTGGATTCTGCATCCGGCAATGAGACCTAAGAAGTTCGAGGGCAAGAAGAAGAAGATCGCTGCAGCTATTCAGAAAGATTTGGGGTTGGACTTAGGAGATGAAACAACCATTGCAGCAACAGATATAAAAGGTAAGAATTCTGAAGCATCTACTAGTAATTCTGCAAAATCTACTATTGATGAAGAAAATGAGAGAAAAAGACATGAGCTTTTCCATATTCGAGTTATTTCCAAACATCAAAAGATTGATACTTTTTTTGATAGTGGCTCACAAGTAAATTTAATTTCTAAAGCAATTGTAAAGAAGTTGGGATTACTAACCACACCTCACAAGAAACCATACCCATTAGGTTGATTAAGTGACAAAGCACAACTACCAACTACAAGTGACTAAACAATGCAAACTCAAGTTTTCTTTTGGGTCAGCATTTGTAAATGAGGTTGAGTTAGATATAATTCCTTTGGATATATGTGGAATTGTTTTAGGAAGTCCTTACTTGTATGACAGAAAAGTTATTTTCTATAGAGCTGAAAACAAGTATCTACTCGTTAAAGATGGAATCGAATACTTTGTAAGAGCTCATAAGCTCAAGAATAATTATATTCTCATAAACTCAGGGTAGATGAAACGAATTGTAAATTCATGCAAACAATTTTTACTGATGGTTGTAAACGAAAAGAAACCTGATAAAACAAATGTATTTGTGGGTTGTGATGCTAAACAGCAAGCTGATTTAGAAAAAGTTGTTTCAAAGTATGATATCTTGTTTCAAGAACCTAAAGGTCTGCCACCAAAAAAGGAAATAGTGCATGATATTAATTTGCAGCAAGATGCTCCATTGCCTAACATTGGGATGTACAGGTTGTCTGCTTTAGAGAATGCAGAAATCAAGAAGCAGGTGCAGGAGTTGCTCGAGAAGGGGTTCATCAGACCTAGCACATCACCATGTGGGTCACCAATCGTTTTGGTGAGAAAGAAAGATGGCTCGTGGAGAATGTGCATTGATTACCGAGCACTGAATAAAATAACAATCAAAAATCGTTATCCCCTTCCTCGCATAGATGATCTATTAGATCAGTTAAAGGAAGTTGTTTATTTTTCCAAGTTAGACTTGCACAGTGGATATCATCAGGTCAAAGTTGCAGAATAAGATGCATGGAAGACTGCTTTCAAAACAATGCAAGGATTGTATGAGTGGTTGGTTATGCCTTTTGGCTTAACTAATGCTCCTGCTACTTTCATGAGAATAATGAATGATGTGCTCAAACCTTTTCTTGATGATTTTGTTATTGTATATCCCAATAACATTCTTATATTTAGCAAAACATGGGAAGAACATTTAAAGCATGTTAAGCAGATACTAGATATTTTGAAAAGAGAAAAACTTTATGTTAAACTCTCAAAATGTGAATTTGGCAAAACATCTTTGAATTATTTGGAACATGTAGTAGGGGGTGGTGAATTGAAGATAGATCCCTCTAAGGTGGCAGTGATTGTAAACTGGCCTAAACCCAAATCTGCTACAGAAGTTATAAGCTTCTTAGGAGCAGCACAATATTGGAGAAAGTTCATTTCTAAATTTTCCTTAATTGCAGCTCCCTTACATGCTTTAACAGGATTGAACAAGGTGTTTCAGTGGGGAGGCAAACAGCAGAAAGCCTTTGACACCTTGAAAGAAAATATTAGTACAGCACCAGTACTAACACTGCCAGATCTTCAAAGACCGTTTGAGATCCAAATAGATGCCAGTCACTATGCCATGGGAGCAGTGTTGATATAGCACGGTAAACCCATATGTTATCATTCTAAGACGTTTAACTCTGTAGTGGTTAACTATCCCACATATGATAAGGAATTGTATGCATTAGTAGAGAGTGTGAAAAAGTGGAAACATTACTTAATGGGCAAAGAAACAGTTATCCATACTGATCATCAACCACTTCAATATCTACACTCCCAAACTAAGTTGCAGCACTCAAGACATTACAAGTGGATGGGGTTCCTATAGCAGTTTCATTTAGTCATCAGATATAAAAAGGGCATACATAATAAAGTTGCAGATATGTTATCTAGACCCATTATAAATGCATTTACTATACTTAAGCATAATTTTGTATTACATGAAAGTTACATTGAACAATATGCTCAAGATATAGACTTTAAAGATGTATATGCAACTTTAAGTCAAGGCAAACGAGTAGAAGAATTGGATTATCATATTAAGGACCAACTCTTGCATCATTGTGGGAAGCTATGCATTCCACAAACTAAAAGAGTAAAGATAATTCGAGAAGCACACACTTCTCTAATATCATGTCACTTTGGGGTAAGCAAACAGTTGCACAGCTGCAAAGATTTGTTATTGGCCAAAAATAAACAAGACAATTTCTAGATATGTAAGAGGGTGTACTATGTGTGCTAAAAGCAAGCCCAGCAATAGGGAACTAGGCTTGTACACTCCATTGCCATTTCCTTCTCATCCTTGGGAAAGTGTTTCCATGGACTTTGTTGGAGGACTGCCTAAATCTAGGAAGGGTCATGATTATTTGTATGTTGTTGTGGATAGGTTCAGCAAAATGTGTATTTTGATACCTTGTAATAAACAGATTATAGCTGAACAAACTGCAAAACTGTTCTTTCAACATGTATGGGTTCATTTTGGATTACCCACTTCCATTATATCTGATCGAGACACCAGATTTGTGGGGAAGTTTTGGTCAAGTCTGTGGGAACTGATGGACACCAAACTGAAGAAAAGCACAGCTTTCCATCCACAAACTGATGGCCAAACAGAAGTAGTCAACAAGACGGTGATCCAGTTTCTCAAGGGATATTGCAGCAAACATCCCAAGTTTTGGGATGAACATTTGTGTTATGTGCAGCATGCTTACAACCAAGCCAAACATTCTTCCACAGAGAGATCTCCTTTTGAGACCTATTTTGGTTTCACACCAAGGTCTCCCTTGGATTTTGTCTTTGGTAAGGACACCATAGTTGAGGGACATAGTGATGTGGACAAGGCAAGTAGGTTCATTGAACAAATCCAAGAGATCCATCAAGCAGTACAGGAACAGCTGGAAAAGAGCAAGGCCAAATACAAGGCAAGGCATGACAAGCATCGGATGGAGCATAGTTTTGAAGTTGGTGATCAAGTCTGGTTGTACATCAGTAAGGACAGGATGCAAGGTGAAGGTAAAAAGTTAAAACCAATAAGATATGGACCTTTCAGGATCCTTCAGACAATTAGTGAGAATGCTTTTTGCCTTGATTTGCCAGCTTATATGCACATCTACTCAGTCGTCAATGCAGATAGCTTGAGACTATTTGAACCTTCGTTAATTAAAGATCCTGAAGAGCAGAGTCAATTACCCTCTATTGATGACCTGTTCCCTGAATATCTTAATGAATTGCAGGAAGGTGAGAACGACGGGCAGGGGAGATGTTGAGTACCTCAGAATTGAGCTTAAGGGTTCAAATCCAAGCAATGCAAAATGGATAGAGATTGGACAGGTGAGAAAGTTGTATCCTCACTTAGTCGATGCTTGAAAACCAACTTTTGGTGGTCCAAAATCCTTTTCAGTGGGAAGGTCGTGATCCGAATTGGATCCTCAAACAATTCCATGATTGTTAAGAATGAATGACAAACTTCATGAAATCTTATAGCTATTAGAAATAACCTCTGAATAATGGCAACTTGCAGCCAGCACGGAGCAACGAGGACCTTCGGTCAAAGCACGCTGACCGTTGGCCCATGGAGACTGCACATGGCGCAAAAATGGCAATTGGGAAGCTCAGATCTGGAAATGGAGGTTGTTTCTCGCTGGGCAAAACCCCTCGAGAAGAAAAGGCCCCGAGCACTCGGTCCCAAGGGAAAACCAGAAAATCGTCGGAAAGCGCTAACACTGACAAGGTGGGTCCCGCGCTCAAAACTGGAGGAATATCGGAGGCATTTCACGCGGTAAGCAGATTTGGCCGAGGACCCAGCGATTCCATACACCAAGTGACGCGTGTCCGGCAGGGAGAGAGAAAAATTGCTTACATCGCGGAGTAACGGTCAAGCAACTCAATCGTACGACAAGAGCAAAGACTGTAGGATCTGGGGGCTCCAGATCAACGGCGGAGGTTCAACCTGATGGATGACCGGACTCGAGGGAGAAATAAACTATGGCGCATAAGATTTGAAGTCCGATTTGACCCATTAATCGACAGAAGGATCTGTTTCACAGGCATCTGGGAAATAACAGAAAAAAAACGACCGTTCAGGAAGAACTAACACTCAGTTCACAAGGAGACAGGTGGCCACCTCTCTACGAAGCGTTACACAGCAATGATGACGCAAGGCAGGGAGTCCCAACGGACAGAGGCAGGAGATCCAAAGAGCCGAGAAGCCAAAACGAACAGTCGAAGGAACGAATTGGCTTTAAAGCCACGAGCTGACAGGAAACAAAGAGACAGTGAGGCAAAGGAGCAATGAAGAAGCCGAAGGCCGAGAGACACAGAAAGAGAGGCAAAGTTGCAGAGGACAGAGAAGCCGAGTTGACCATCAGTGTAAGGGCAGAATCGAGCAGACAGAGACCAATTGAGGTCGAAATTCGGTAAGGGAAGTCTGTGAACTCTAAGGACTTGGGAATTCCAAGTTCCATCCTACCGATCATCCTCTGTCAAGTGAGACTCAGATTGAGCTCCTTATTGTAAGACTCTGCTTTAAAAACATAATAAAAGGGCCACCACTGAAGGTTGGACCAGGAGACGTAGCGAAGGAGGATTGGGTGAACTCCTTATTAAATTTTGTTGTGTTTATGTTTGCTTACTGTGATCTCTTACTGTTTCAAGTGTTTGGGTATTTCGCAATCTTATCGATCCGTTGCATAAGATAACATAGACACACACACCAGCACATGAGTCTGTAATACCTTCATTAATTTCCTGAGGTCACCTAGGGGTGATTTCAGATCATTCCCCAACCTGAAGGAAAGTAAGTGGTGACATCCAAGTGGATATACAAGATCAAGCATGCTGCAGATGGAAAGTATTAACAAATACAAGGCGCGATTTGTAGCTAGAGAGTTCTCCCAAGAAGAGGGAGAAGACTATGATGAGACCTTTACTCTAGTTGCTAGGTACACCTCCATTAGATAACACATTATTTCTCTTGCCACTTCGTTGGGATGGAGTTTACATCAGATGAATGTAAAGGCTACTTCACTTAATGGTGTAATTGAGGAAGAGGTGTACAGAGAGACGCCTCAAGGATATGAGGTGCATGGGAAGGAATCTCACGTTTGTAGATTAAAGAAGGCATTCTATGGACTAAAGCAAGCTCCAAGAGCTTGGTATGCATGAATTAATAGGTATTTGGTGAGACTTGAATTTACCAAGACTGGTGATGATCCAAATCTCTATTTCAAGGTTGTGAACCTGTGATTCTATTGCTATATGTTGATGATTTGTTTCTGATAGGTGTTGAGCCTCTCATCATTCAGTGTAAGAGGCAGTTGGGCTTTGAGTTTGACATGAAGGATCTTGGTCTGATGCATTATTATTTGGGAATGGAAGTATGGCAAAAGCCTGGCAAGATCTTCCTTGGTCAAGGAAAGTATGTTATTAAGATCCTTCAGAAATTTGGCATGATGGATTGTAAAGCCATGGAAACTCTCATGGTGACTGATTTGAAGAAGTTGTGAGACTCTGAGTCCAACTTGGTAGATCTGTCTATGTATCAGTAGTTGCCTGGTTCATTGATGTATTTGGTTAAGACCAAGCTAGACATTTGCTTTCCAGTAAACACGTTGAGCCAATTCCAAGTGGAACCAAGACATGATAATTGCATTGCAGCAAAGCACATATTGAGATATCTACATAACACTGTGAACCATGGTTTGAGATATGTCTCAAAAAGTGATGTACAGCTGCAGTGATATACAGAGTCTGACTGGGTGGGGAGTGCAGATGACAAGAAGAGTACTTTAGGGTATGCTTTAGTTTGGGTTCCACTATGATATCTTGGATGAGCAGGAAGCAGAGGTTTGTTGCACTCAGCACTGCAGAGGCAGAGTATATCACAGCCAATGAAGCTTGCACCAAATTGTGAAAATTCTATCACTGCAACATCTTATTTACTTTTCCTACTTATTCTTCAATAAGTTATTTATGAAATTCCTTCAATAAACATTAAAATAAATTATGTTGCAGATATCACACCGTAATACAGAAACAAACACATGTACAAGAATCAACACATTGGACAACAATCCCCAGAAGAACCCAATGTGGGAAAACCGATGCAGCGAGGGAGGATTTTATTATTCAGCAATTCTTCAGTACAACAGGGTGCCAAACTGGCTTACCCACAGAGAGAAAAATTCTCCAGCACTTCTCCCAGTCCCAGCGTCAGCTTGGCTGACCTCTGCATGGCTCCCAGACACTCTGTGTCATCCCCTGCTTGACTGCGTCAGCCCTGGGCCTCTCTGCAACACCTACACAGGCCCTATAGCGACTACGCAGTCTCTTGCTGCCTCTGCGTCTGCCTGAAATTCCTTGCGTCTACTTCTCTTGCCTCAGCGCTGGTCTCCAGTGGCTAAACCCGTCTCTTTGTTCCGTACTTACTACCTCCTGACTGCTCACCAGATCACTAGTTCAAATTTCTCAGCTAACCCCGCTCCAGAAATTGAATTGACTGGTCTCCCTCAGTGTGTTCTCCAAATGACCCTCAAGCCTCCTCTTATACCTTTCTCATTGACAAATCAACGGCCGAGATTAAGTCCCTAATCAACAGCCGAGATTAAGTCCCTAATCAACGGCTAAGATTAACTCTGACTTTATCCATGACTTTTGGACACTTTTAACAAAGTGTTATATTAATTCACATTAATATTTTATTTTCCCTAAGTTTAGACTTAGGGAGTCCATTAAAAATATTAATTATTTTATTATCTCCCAAACTGTTTAGAATATGCCCAAACCATTTCTGGGTATTGGAGATCTCATGTGCATTAGCCTCTCCACCAATTTTCGTGGCTAGAGCGCATCCAATGCTAACCCAAATCAACACTCCCTCTTAGCGAGGACTGTGCTCTAGTAATACTCCTCACTGAGTATTACCCTGATCATCCGGCATTGGGCCCTGTGCTAATGCTAAGCCTCCCTGCCCAACATCCTCTGCACAGTTGCATTCTGTACTGCTGCCCATGGCTTTGCTACTGCCACACTTGCATCTGTATGACAACTCCCTCATCATCCATGTTGTTGCTGGTCCTTTCTCCCAACACTACATCCACACTGCATCCGTGCTATTATCACTCCCATTTCTACTACTGAAACAGGTTCTTTATCATCCCCATCTTTTTCCTGAAGTAGTCAAACTTTGTCCTTCCAAGGGCCTTGGTGAGGATGTCCGCCACCTGTTCTCCTGTAGGAGTTTAGCTCAACTGTACAACGCCTCGTTGGACACAGTCCCTGACAAAGTGACACCAGATATCAATATGCTTCGACCTATCATGAAACACTGAATTCTCAGAGAGCTTGATGCAACTCCGATTATCGTACATGATCCTGGTCACCTCCATATTCCTTCTGAATAGGTTCACAAGCATTTTTTTAAGCCATATGGCCTCACACAAAGTTGTGCTCATCGCCATATATTTTTCCTCAGATGAGCTCAGAGCCACAGACTTTTGTTTCCTACCGCACAAGGAGGTCATCCCTGATCCAATGTTGAAACAGTACCCAAAGGTACTTCTCCGATCCACTGAACTTCCTGCCCAATCTGCATCAATAAATCCACTCAAACTGATATCCTTACCTTTGGTGTACAAGAATCCATAATCGATTGTTCCCTGCAAATGCCCGAGAACATGTTTGGTTGTTGCCCAATGTGCCCTCTTCAGTTCCACCATGAACTGACTGAGGATGTTGACAGTGTAGCAAATGTCTGGCCTTGTATTGACCAGATACATTAGGGACCCTATGAGTTGCCTGTATAGGGTGGGATCAACATCCTTGTATTCCGATGCATCAATCTTCTTCCAGTTGGTGATCATTAGAGTAGCCATGGGTCTACAGTCCTCCATCCCGAATCTCTTCAAGATTTCTATAACATACCTCCCTTGCCCAAGGAAGATTTCTCCCTTCTGTTGCCAAACTTCCAACCCTAGGAAGTAATGCATTCGTCCCAAATCCTTCATATCAAATTTTGTGGCTAGATTCTTCTTGCAGTCCCAATGAGCCTGGATGATCATGTCAAAAAGAGATCATCCACATACAATACTAAGATTAGTGGCTCGTTCTCTACAACTAGATAGTAGAGATTCGGATCCGTGTCACTCTTGACAAATCCCATCTTCTGCAAGTAGCCATCTATTCAACCATACCATCCTCTGGGTGCCTGTTTCAGCCCATACAAGGCTTTCTTCAATCTGCATACATGAGACTTCTTCTCATGTGTCTCAAAGCCCTCTAGTTGTTCAATGTATACCTCTTCTTCTATTACCCCGTTTAGAAAAGTCGTTTTGACATCCATCTGATGAATCTCCCATCCCATCTAAGCTACAAGAGATATCACAGTCCTAATAGACGTATACCTGGCTACCGAGGCGAAGGTTTCCTCGTAGTCAATTCCTTCCTTTTGAGCATACCCCTTAGCCACAAACCGGGCCTTGTATTTCTCAACACTGTCGTCTGTAGCGTATTTAATCTTGTAGATCCATCTCGAACCTACCACTAATCTATCTTGAGGCCTTGGCACTACCTCCCAGACATCGTTCACCATTATGGAGTTGTACTCCTCTACCATCGCATCTAGCCAAACCTGATGTTGAGTTGCCTCCTTGAAATTGGCAGGCTCCCCATCCTGAGCCACTAATGCCTGATATCTATCTGGTTGTTTTCGCTCCCTCTTATTGTTACTTGGCGCAGCAATGAAGTCCTCTACATCTCGCAGAATCTGATGAAGTTCCCTGCTAGTTCTTCCTTTGCCAGCAGGTGCTTCTGTGAGCTCCTCCTCCTCATCCTAAGAATCTTCCTAACCTGAGGAAGAATTTTTTACTTCCGTTGGTTGAAGAGGCTTAACCAGTGGCTCCTCTTTTGACTGCGCCTCGAAAGGCATCTCACGAGATTTTCTGAAAGCCCTGTCCTCCATGAACTTTACATCTCGTCGAACTACTACCTTCCTGCTCCCTAGAAGGTAGATTTTGTGTGCCTTAGCGTTCTTGTTATATCCCACCAAATATCCCTTTTCCGCAGTTTGATCCCGCTTCTTCCTCTTTTCCTCTGGTATGCAGCAATATGCTAAACTCCCAAATATCCTGAAATGACTGACTTCAGGTGTCTTCCTTGTGAAAACTTTCTCTAGAGTAATCTTTCCCAATGCCCGATGAGGAGTCCTGTTCCGAACATAGACTGTCGTGTTGCATGCTTTCGCCCATGGGAATTTCGGCATATCTTGATCATACATCATGGCCCTAGCTGCTTCTACAACAATCCTGTTCTTTCTTTCTACTACTCCATTCTGCTTTGGATTGTAGGAAGTTGTCCACTCTCTTCAGATGCCCTCCTTAGCGCAAAAATCAGTGAAGTCCTTATCGACATACTCTCCACCATTATCTGAGCGCAAAACTTTTATTTTCTTCCCAGTCAGATTCTCCACCAGAGCCTTGAACTCTTTGAATCGACAGAAAACCTCGTCCTTGGTTTTCAGAAAATAAATCCAAGTTTTCCTTGAGTGGTCATCAATTCAGGTAAGGAAATACTCGACACCACTGAGAACTTTGCCGAACATAAGTCTGCAGATATCTGAGTGTATCAATCCTAGTACACTCTTGGCCCTGTGTTTTCTCCTAGGAAATGTTGCCTTGGCATACTTCCCTAGAGCGCATCCTCTGCATACATCATCTCGTTTCGTACTCAGATCTAGAACTCCTGTTACAGTGCTCCTGATAATTCTCAAAGCTCCATGGTGCAAATGACCCATTCTTCTATGCCATAGTTCATTCAAGTCCTTGTATCCATGACTGCCTATTAGTGCCATTGGTGATTCTAGTTGTAATCTATACAGCCTATTATTTTTTATCCCGATTTGCACTTTCTTTTTCCAGCTCATGCGTTTGATGTATACCTTCTCCTTGATGAAGTAGACGTCATAGCCCTTGCCTTGAAGTTGCAACATGAAAAGTAAGTTCATCCCCAATCCTGGTACATGCAGCACATTTGTAGCTCGGAATCGTTCTCCCGATTCTGTTTGAAAAACTATGGTACCCTTCCCTACTGGAGTACACTTTTCCTTGTTCCCCATGGTGATCTGAAAGTTCATCTTCTCTTCTCAGTATTCTGGGAAACATTCCCCGATTCCCGTGATATGCCACGAGGCTCCATTGTCTATATACCACACTTCTAATGATGCAGAACTAGTCATACAAGCCACTTCTTCTTCCAGCCTGGAAGCCAACATAGAGAAATCGAAGTCTCTTTCTCTTGTGCAATCTTCTGAAAATCTGTGCGAGTCCCCTGACATGGATGCCTCTGCATCGTGGTCTCGACCCATAACTGATTTTCCCTTCCTGTCTCTGATTACTCGCTCTGATACCATGTGAAAATTCTATCACTGCAACATCTGATTTACTTTTCCTACTTATTCTTCAATAAGTTATTTATGAAATTCCTTCAATAAACATTAAAATAAATTATGTTGCAGATATCACATCGTAATACAGAAACAAACACATGTACAAGAATCAACACATTGACACAGATATTTTGGACAACAGTCCCCGGAAAAACCCAATGTGGGAAAACCAGTGCAGCAAGGGAGGATTTTATTATTCAGCAATTCTTCAGTACAACAAGGTGCCAAACTGGCTTACCCACAAAGAGAAAAATTCTCCAACACTTCTCCCAGTCCCAGCGTCATTTTGGCTGACCTCTGCGTGGCTCCCAGACACTCTGCATCAGCCTTACGCCTCTCTGCGTCACCCACGCAGGCCCTCTAGTCACTGCACAGTCTCCTTCTGCCTCTGCGTCTGCCTGAAATGCCCTGCGTCTGCCTCTCCTGCCTCAGCACTGGTCTCCAGTGGCTAATCCCATCTCTCTGTTTCATACTTGCTGCCTCTTGACTGCTCACCAAACCACTAGTCTCAGCTAACCCCACTCCAGAAATTGAACTGACTGGTCTCTCTCAATGTGTTCTCCAAGTTACCCTCAAGCCTCCAAGTGACCAATGGCCGAGATTAAGTCCCTAATCAAAAACTAAGATTAACTCTTGCTTGATCCATGACTTTGGACCCTTTTAACACAGTTTTATATTAATTCACATTAATATTTTATTTTCCCTAAGTTTAGACTTAGGGACTCCATTAAAAATATTAATTATTTTAATATCTCCCAATCTGTTTAGAATCTGCCCAAACTATTTCTGGGTATTGGAGATCTCATGTTCTTTAGCCTCTCCACCAATTTTCGTGGCTAGAGCACATCCGCTGCTATCCCAAATCAACACGAATCAGTGTGACTTCAAAAGTTGTTTGTTGGATTGTTCGACCAAGAGTTGGAATTGACCGTGATATATTGTGACAATCAAAGTTGTGTGAAGTTTTCAGAGAATCTCGTGTTCCATGACAGGTCTAAGTATATCGAGATCAAGTACCACTACATTTGTGACATGGTGTAGAGGAGAGCAATAAGGCTAAAGTACATCTCCACTTATGCGTAGACAGCTGATATTTTCACGAAACTCTTATCCATAGAGAAGTTCGTGTACTTCAAAGTTCAGGGACAAGCTGGGGCTTGTGGGATTACCCCTTTTGTTGAGAGGGAGTGTTGATATGATAGCATCATGGACAATTCTTCTGCCTATGTCAAAGATGTTGACCAGTTGGGGAGAATAGTCCTAGTTGCCCAAGATCACTCAATTGAGTGTGGGCTTTCAACATCAGGATGAGGAACTCATTTAACATTGGGCCCAGTTGCTCAGTGGAGTGTGGCCTTTGAGGTTCCACCAAGTTGGTGAACCAAAACTAGTCTAGGTCAGGATTACCGACTAGTTGGGTCAGTGGTACCAACCATAGCTATGATGACTAGTTGATTCTAAATGATATGCCACGTGTCATGAGTACCAACCAGTTGGGTCATTGGTACCGACGAGTTGTGGCATGCCACGTGCCAGAAGTACTGACTAGTTGGGTTAGTTGTACCGACCAGTTGTGGCTACTAGTTGATGCTGACAATGTGTTAGAGATTCCAACTAGTTGATGTCGATGATGATATCAAAGATGCTAACAATATTATGATGATTTTGTATACCCATTTTCATAGAGAAATTTGTCAACTCAAAAACACCTATGATAGGCATTATGAATAACTCCCTAGTTAAGAGGGAGAGTTGAATTTTGTGTTGGAAATACTGAGAGGGGGGTGAATCAATATTTCCTTTCAATTAGTTAATTTTTAATCTTCAAAGCATTAAATTCACATTAGCATTAGATAGCATCATATCACGTGAATAGTAAACAACACCATTCATCAATGCACGACATCAAGACAGAGTACACCCGATATTTTTAGGTGGAAACCCTTCCAGGAGAAAAACCACCAAATGCTTCTTAATATAGGTTTGCAAAGTTTACATCAATTAGGAAGCTCCAACTTCTAAAGATTTTTAGCATATATGAAGGAGACTCCAACCCCCTGGTTTACAGGCTCCAATCCCTTGGTTTACACTCCAATGCCCTGATTTACTAGCTCCAACTACAAGGACGCTTTAACACCTTGGTTTACTAGCTCCAACAAGAAGGACGCTCAAACGCCTTGGCTTTATCAGCTCCGACTGAAAGGATGCTCCAATGCCCTGCGTGGGCTCCGACATGCCCTAGAACCACCCTGCCACCCTGAAGTGTTCTCAAGCTCCAACCTAAAGGAGACTCCACTCTCCTGCCATGCTCCACCCTGCCACCCTGCAACTTCAGCCACTACTATTATTTCTACAATGTAGGCTTTAGTTCAACACATTGCACTGTCACAACATACATTGCCCGAGCAACAACTTAAATCATATCAACAATCATCCTTTGCAACACCCTAGCAGTTATCTTACATATCAAACCCTAGACAATATAAACTCTCACAACAACTCTTCCCAAGTTACATTAAACTATCATCAGCAATATGTAAGAGAGTTACCAATACCTAACAACATATATATATAACCATATTAGCGTTGTCACAATTTTGTTGTTCAATTGATGCCTCTGCAGTAATCACTATCATTGAAAGCTACCCATGCTCACATTAACAAGCTCAACGAATCTATCAAAACCTGCAATGTATCGGAAACTCCTAAAGCATCTACCTTCAAGCCCTGATTGCTATGCTTCTTTCAAATTCCAATTCACACAAATATTCATCCAAAAAAAACCATAACAACTATAAACATCAAATAATAAATTAATTATTCTATGCAATGCTTCTTACAGGGCATGTTATACAAATTAACAATTTTAGGTCACCTCAATTCTTCAAAAGGTAAATTGTTGTCCTTTTAATAATTCGATGGAATGAATCAAATTAAACATAAGGAAATGTGGGACCTGTTCACTGTGGGATTGTACCTATGACATGCCATATACTACCAACTCTGTTGAACTTGCGAGATATTCCTTATAGTTCGTTGATTTCATTTTCCTTTTGTGGTGTTCCAACGAATGCCATCAAACATTCAACCTTAATAGAAATTCAGTGGTAGCTCAATTTACCACTGCACTGTTCTTGGATTATGCTTGCCATGTGTCCATCAAATATGTTGTCGATTGATCCTGCAATGCTATGCGTTCTACCAACATGTCAACTGAACTAACAATCGCACAACCAGCTACATGCATGGAGTCTGTCAATTCAAACCAGGACTATACTATTATTGCAACAGATCCACGAACCATGATCCATGAATGTCAATAACTTCAAAAGTTTAAGGACTTTTGTGCAGTGGAAGGAATTAAACGAGAGTTGATGGCACCTCATAACCCACAATAGAATGGGGTGGTCGAGAGGAAGAACAGAACTATTGTAGGGGCAGCACGAACAATGCTGCATGACCAAGGCCTACCACTTCACTTGTGGGCTAAAGCATGCAACACAGCGATCTATTTGCAGAATAGAAGCCCGCATCGCATACTTGGGATGAAGACACCAGAGGAAGCTTTCTCTGGTAAGAGACCAAATGTGGGTCACTTCAGGATCTTTGGCTCATCGGTATATTTCTATGTGACATAAGATGCACGTAAGAAGCTTGAGCCGACAGCAGAGATGGGGATATTTGTGGGGTACACTGATACACCTCACAACTATCGGGTGTACTTGCCTACCATTGGGAGGACAGTGGTTCACAGAGATCTCAAGTTTGATGAGCAGAAGGCCATGCGAGTTTCCCTTGAGAGGGAGCTCCAACTACAGGCTGTGAAGGAACTGCTGGTTCCTAAAGAGGAGGAGCCTCAGACTGATGCGGAGCTGTCGCATGCAGAGGTTCCAGGAGTGGAGACATCCACTCAAGCAGAGTTTACTAGAGATGGACGGAAGCGCACAAGAGAAGCTGGCAGATTGTTGAAGGATGCGAGAGAGAATGTGGTAGCACCATCTTCTCTGCGCAGACAGAGGAGGTCACCTAAGAGGTACACTGGATACATGGCCCTTGTTGGGGAATGTGTTGAGACCGAGCCATCTTCCTTTGAGGAAGCAGTGCAGCAGCCGATTTGGGCTAATGCTATGGTGGAGGAGTATGACTCCATAGTTCGTAACATGTTTGGGACATGATTCTGAGACTGGAGAACAAGTCAGTTGTGAGTTCTCGTTGGCTTTACAAGGTAAAGCAAGCTGCTGATGATGGCAGGATCATGTTGTCGCAATATATTTCGACAGAGGAGCAAGATGTTGACATTTTGACAAAGGCATTATCAAAGTGTAAATTCGAGTTCCATAGAGACAGGATCGGGGTGGCAGATAATCCCTTTCTTGTTGAGAGAGAGTGTTGAAATATGGCAACAAGAATATTCCAATTTAATTTGTCCTTGAATTAAATTGTGAATTAAAATCGATTAATAGCTACTTGGAAATAATTAATTAATTCATTTTTAATTAATTAGTTGGAGAAATTCAAGTTAGAAGTCTTTCTGAAGTCATGCAAGAGTTATCCCTTAAATTAAGGAGATAAGATTGAGTTATATTTGAGTTGTAATTAGTTAACTCAATTTACTGAGTTAAGTCCAGTTAAATTAGTTCCAAACTGTTTGATGAACTAATAGAGATTTAACAGTCAGTTGATGCATGGATGCACTCAACTAGTGTACTCGAGTTAACTGAAGATCCCTCATCAGAAACTCATGCATGTCTATTCTGAGAAAGACCCAGTTGAGATTAAAGACAAGGGCAGTGTACTATCAATTGCATGTGTTTTCTTATAAAGAAAACTCATGCATGCAGTCAATGAATCATTCCTTGAGGATTGCGCAGTTTTGACAATGTGTGAGAGAGTGTTCCACTTGGTTGAAGGAGATCATCCACTTGGTAACAGGAGAATCATCCACTAGGAACATCACAAGAAAATAGGAGCTTGGAGGGCAGAGAGGAAGGCTTGAGAGAAGCCAAGATTGCCTGTGAGCATCTGTGAGGATTGTACTGAGAGCTGGCTAGTTGTGACAGCTAAGGCTTTGTATAATTCCTATGTCTTTCCACCTTGTATGATAATACAGATAGTGGGGTTTTTAGCTGAGGCTTTTCCCAAAGTATTTTCATGTGTATTGTGCGATTGATTCTTCTTCTTCTGGTTATATTGTTCAGCTCGATCTTTAAGCTTCCGCAAATTGATAGTAGAAGTAGGTTATAGTATTATGCTTTGACCTATATTGCATTATTGGATTAACCTACACAGATTTTCTACATGGTATCAGAGCGAGATTTGTAGAGAATTTCTACATTAAATGCTTTATGTCCAATGGTTTATTCAGACCAAAAACAAATGGATACTTAGATCGATATTTAATTGTATCAATTGGTGTTCATATAAATGATAGATGTAAACCCGTATAAATATTCAGCCGAGATTTTCACTTTGGATATGGCATTCAAACAGAGATTAGAACACTATCAACAAAAAGGTGTCCGTGATGAACCGAAAATGATTTTGTAGTTGTGTTAACCTCAAAAACTAGGATAAAACAACTTTTGATTTGCATTGATATAACCCTCGAAAAAATGCCTCAGTAGTAACAAATCGAATGCAGAGATATAGGTTTGAAACACAGTGCTACAGACAATTTTTATGCCACATTCATGCCATGGAATAGTCCTGAAATAGGTCAAAAAATAGGCTATAGAACCTCCACGAAAAATGCCTCAGGAATATACAGATTTGTCTGAGAAAAAATCGTTCCAAAAAGGCCTTAAATTTGCAGACATGTAACTCAGAAGGTACCCATTACCGATGAATAGCCAGAGCCAAAAGCAAGAAAGAATTTTCCCAAAACATTGATCTTCTTCAGAAATTAAGCTTCACCTTGAGCTTTCTGTGACTATGCCAGGCCACAGAGATATGTCAATGATTAGACGTTGAATGCATACCTTTTGAGGTGAATTTGAGCTCTTTTTATAGTGATGACAGAGGGGCTTTTTCATGGAAACAACTTGATAAAAAATAGGAGGGAATTAAATTTAAATTTCAAATTGAATTTTTAAATTTGGAGCCAAAAACCCAACACCACTTGCCCAACTTAAAATTGATTTTGATTATTTTTTCCCTTTAATAATTCTTCTTTTGACTAAGCCCATTTATTTTTAATTCCCTTGAATAAAATAAATTGCTTGTAGCACCTCCTTTGGGGTTCTTTGACCAAAAGATGGGGTTTCAACTTTAAACGAGCATATCTCCCAAACTAAGATGAACCTCCAGGCATGCCATACATCGTTGGAATCATCGGGATGAGGACTATCAAATGATGATGGTCTCATGATCACAAACACTATCTTCTATGTCCATATTCCTCAACAAGTGCGGGGCATCTAGGGCTTCCCAGGGCTTCTTGTCATTTGGAGTCTTCCAATTAATGCAAACTAGACGAATATTAAAAGCGTTCAAGGATTGACATTGGCATCAATGTCAACACCATTGTAACTATGGTCGGCCTTCATAATGTATATTTGGCCCTTGATGCATTTATATTGATTATTGTAAAGCATATTTTAAATGTTGAGTCAAAAGAAATATATATTTTGAGTCAAGTCCCATTTGGACTTTTAAAAGAAACAAAAATTGAAATTTTTTGCTCCGAGATTGTCAAGTCGGCCTCCCTCCAAGTCAAGTCGGCCCAAGCAAAGGACACACCGATTTGACCTTGGCAGATCACTATATAAAGGCAGTTCGACCTCCTCCTCATGGCACCAATTTTCGCATCTCTCTCATCAAGCATCTCCTGTAAAAGCAAGCAAAGGAAAAGAAAGATAAGGAGGACGAATTACATCTCTCTCTCTCTCAAGTTCACACATGTGGATAGTATCTCCCTCTCCTGGTGCACAATTTTTCTGCGCAATTTTGTTGCAATCAACCGAAATTTTTGGCTTTTTAGGAAGAATAAGGCTGTCAAAATTTGGCCTAGGGCAGATTAAAAGGCAAAGTGTTGGAACAGACTCGAAGGCTTCACTTGAAGGGAGAAGACCAGGTTTAACCATAGATTTGTTGAAGGTCAGTTTGACCTAGTTGTTGGCTAGAGGTCTAAGTGTGTCTCTTGTTGAACTGAAGAATTTCTCTACTGAAAAGGGTTTTTGGGTGTTTCCCCATAGTGGGTTTTCCAAGGGTAAATCTTGCTCTCTCTTTGTGCATTATGATCTCTACTATTCTTTTGTTCTTGTATGGTTGAATTTCTAAAGTATAATTGCTTAATGATATATTGGAAAATTAAAAGAAGATCAACATCATAAGAAGTAATTATCAGTATTCAAATATATTGTGGTTGTATCTATTGCACTTTAAAAATCAACAAAAAGTACATGAGTAACTTAGCCATATGAGTACTTTATTGTGGAGCTTTATTGCAAACCTATATGCCATAGTTCCCTCGAATCAGCTCCTAAATCGCGCTCCGCTCGGGAGAAGATAGAGAGCAGTCGCTCCTTGACCGCTCCCTTTCACTTTGGGAGCAAAAAATTAAAGGAGGGAGCGGTCAGGGCGATCGCTCCCGACCACTCCCTCCTTTATTTTTTCGCTCCCGTTGGCGGAAAAACCCGCGCGACAAACAGGGAGGGAAGGGGAGGGAGAAAATCGTTAAAAGGCCCTCTCCCCTCCCATTATTCATCATTTGCCTTTGTTGGAGAGAGCAAGAGAGAGCTTGGAGCTTCAAGAGAGCAAGAGAGAGAGCTTGGAGCTTGAGTTGAGGGAGATTGAGGGAGATTGAGGGAGCTTGAGGAGCTTGCAAGGGAGATTAGAGCATGGGATTGAAGACCAAAGAGGTAGGATCTACAATTTAATCTAGCATTTTTGGTTTTTATATGTTCCTTGCTAAATGAAAATGTTCTCTTCTCTCTTTCCCATTCCCATTCCTCCATTCTTTTGCAGACTCAAAACTTCAAACATCATGGCTATATGGCTTGGCATTCTCTTGTTGTTGGTTCCTTTTTTTGTTATTATGGTGTTGGAGAGTAGGAGGTTTGATCAAGATGAAGAGGATGAAGTGGGCTATATGTTGATTTCCAGTAGGGCATTGAATGTGCTCTAAGTCTCAAAATTTGTGGGGAGGCTTGGACACATGTATTCCACAATACCCAAAAATCGTTTTGGGAAATTCCACCCGGAGACAAATTAATTAAAATAATTAATTATTTTTAATGGGACCCTAAGTCTAAACTTAGGAAATTAAAATAATTAAAGGGTATTAATCTAACTGTGGGTGAAACTTTTAGAAGAAGACAAAGATTGAGTCCAAATGATCTGAGCCATTGATTAGAATCTAATTTGGGTCGTTGGTTCTCAACTGGAGGATTATAAGAAGGACTTCGATGGGCATTTGGAAGACACACCAGGCAAATACTCAGTTACCCAAGTAAAATCGATTTTCTCACTGGTCGAAGTTCGGCAAGAGGAAATCGATTCAGAGGGAGAGTTGCAGGTGAGGAGGAGAGAGAGGGTAGCAGCATCAGTCAGGAGTGCAAGAGCAGAAGACACTAGAGCAGAGAAGGGACAATGCAGAAGTTGTGACACAGAAGGGACAACGCAGACGCTGACGTTGGGACTGCACAATCCTCATGCAGAAGCTGACACAGTGAGATGCAAAGGGGGCAACAAGTCCTCTCCTGGATCAGAATCTCTCCGGGAAGTGTGAGAGAACTACCAATAAATTTGTCGCAGAGATTTATCTTCTATTCTGTTGGTTGTATCTTCAACATGAGATTTTCGCTAAAGATTAATAAAGAAACCCTCATCTGCTGCACCGGTTTTCCCGCATTGGGTTTTGCCGGGGAAAATTGTCCAAAAATGACTGTCATTGTGATTGTACTTGTGCTAGTATTTTTCCTTGCATTTACTTTCTGCAGTCTTTTAATTGTGAAGGCTGAAGTAGAATTTATTTCGATATTTGTTGTAGAAACATTGTGAATAACTTATTTCTAAATTAATAAGCAGAAGAAATAATATCAGTCACTGCAATTGGATTTCTATCTAGAAATTTTCAGATGGTATCAAAGAAGGTTGTAAACAAAAGAGCTCAGAAGCAGAGAGGAAAAGGATTTCGAAATTACTGCTGAGGCAGCAATTCGAAACCCCAGAGACAGCGCAATTCAAAGGCCAAGGAACACGAAGTTTTGAGGAGAAATCGCTTTCTCTGAGTGAGTCGACAAAGAAATTCGATCTCTAGATCGAAGCTAACCAGAGGCAGCAGGGAGCGGCAGATTTTTCCTTGCAAAGCAAATCTTCAGCTGGGACGCAAATATTTTGCAACAGTTGCTGGGGCATAAAAGCGTCAGAAATCGATAGGAAAATAGCACAAGAGGATGGAAAATCAAGATGTCTTTGGATTATCTTTTAGATTAGAAGAAGAATTCGCATGCTTTGCAAGTTCAACATCAACGGATGTTTAGTACATTGATAGTGGGGCTTCAGCCCATATGACTGGAGTATGAGAATATTTCTCGAGCTATCAAGAAGAGCAAAAGGACTTCCAGATTACTATGGGAAATAGAACAAAGTGTCCTCTAGTAGGGAGAGGCACCATAGCATTTCAGATGGAAGCAGGAACCAGCATCCGAGCCACTAATGTTTTGCATGTGCCCAGGTCAAGAATGAATCTGATTTCAATCTCCCAATTACAGGACAAGGGATATGATGTATACTTCATTGGAAAGAAAGTATATGTCAAACATCCACGCTGGAAGAAGAAGAGACAAATTGGAGCTTGAAGCAACAGACTGTATAGGTTGCAGCTCGAGTCTCCAATGGCACTCATAGGCAGCAATCTTAATTGTGAAAAGGAACTGAATAAGCTATGGCACAAGCGAATGGGACATTTACACCATGGAGCATTAAGGATGCTCAGAGAGACTGTTACAGGAGTTCCAGTTCTGTGTATTGAGCATGATGATATATGCAGAGGATGCGTACTAGGGAAGTACACTAAAGCAGTTTTTTCCAGGAGTAAAAACAAACCAGAGGATGTATTGGAATTAATACACTCAAATATCTGTGGTCCAATGTCCACAAGAGCTCTTAGTGGTGGCGAATACTTCGTCACCTTTATTGATGATCACTCTAGAAAAACCTGGATCTATTTCTTAAAGACCAATGATGAGGTCGTTGATCGGTTCAGAGAGTTTAAGGCTCTCGTTAAGAACATCACAGGGAAAAAGATAAAGGTATTGCCTTCAGATAATGGTGGAGAATATGCGGACAAAGACTTCACAGAATTTTATGCAAAGAAGGGCATCAAAAGAGAATGGACAGCTCCATATAATCCGGAGCAAAATGGAGTAGCAAAGCATAAGAATAGAACTATTGTTGGGGCGGCAAAGGCTATGTTGTATGATCAGGATTTGCCTAGATTCTTATGGGCAAAGCTTGCAACACAGCGGTGTATATCCATAATAGAATTTCTCACAAAGCTTTGGGGAACAAAACGCCCGAAGGTGTCTTCACAGGGAAGAAGCCAGAAGTCAATCATCTCAGAATATTTGGAAGTGTGGCATATTGTCACATTCCATACAAGAAGCATAGTAAACTGGATCAAACTGCAGAAAAGGGGTACCTCGTAGGATATAGCGAGACCTCGAAGGCAGATAGAATCTACATCCCTAGCAGTAAGAAGATTGTAGTAAGACGGGATGTGAAGTTCATGGAGTATAGAGCTTTCAGGAAATCCCAAGACATGCCTGCAAAAGATTAGTCAGTAGATATTCCTTTAGTCCAGCAGCAACAGGGGTAGCAAGGAGGACAAGCAGGAGGACAGACACTTGGAACTAGCACAGTGACCAGTACTAGTATTTCCTCAGAAGAAGGAAATCCAAGTAGTTCTCAGCAGGTGGAACGACAGGAACAGGAGGGGGATTTAATCGAGCCTCCCACCACAAGTGGCAAAACCAGTAGAAAAGTACGACAGACATTGAGGGACGCAGAGGATTTTGACGGAGCTCCTAGAATCAAGAAGAGGGTGTTGGAATTTCTAAGTCTGACACGTTAGAAACCCTTCATACACTTTACTGATACCTACTTGTTCTGTTAATTAACAAGTTATTTACCATGTAAATACTGGAAATAAATACAAGTACATGCTCAACACATTACAGATCATCAACTAAAGGAAATAGAAACAAGCACACAAATGACACCGTTGTTTTTGGACTAATGTCCCCAGAAAAACCCAATGCGGGAAAACCGGTGCAACTATCTAAGGGTTTGATTTATTAAGCAGTTTCAGAATACAATCTGGGTGCCAAATCCGGCTCACCCAACAGAGAAAAATCTCGGCAGTAGTACCTCTCTACTCGGAAGCAGATATTCTAGCTGAAACCCCGGATAAACACTTCGACAGCTCCAATCTGCCCCACCAAAACCCTAGCGTCAGCCTCTCTCTAGCCCAGTGTTAGCCCAGCGTCACACCGTCTTGGCCTATGTCAACCTTTGGAGGCACTGCATCAGCCCTCTAGCCCTCTGCGTCACCCACGCTGGCCCTATGAGGCACTGCGCAGCTCCTGGCTGCCTCTGCGTGAGCCATGGCTGGCCCTGCGTGAACCCTTGGTTGCTTCTATGTCCCTCTCTCCGACTACTACGCTAATCCTCCCGATGCTATCTCTGCCTCTGTGCTTTTGTACTCACTGCCCCTCAGCTGCAACTCTGATCACTCAACTTTCTCAGCAAACCTAGCGCCAGAAAGTCGAAATCTTGATCTCTTGGTGTGTTCTCCAAGTGACCCTCAAGCCTCCTCTTATACTTTTCTCGTTGACAGATCAACGGTCGAGATTAAGTCCCTAATCAACGGCTAAGATTAGTTCTAGATTGATCCATGACTTTTGGACCATTCTAACACAGTTTTATATTAATTCACATTAATATTTTAATTTCCCTAAGTTTAGACTTAGGGACTCCATTAAAAAAATTAATTATTTTAATATCTCCCAAACTGTTTAAAATCTGCCCAAACCCTTTCTGGGTATTGGAGATCTCATGTACCTTAGCTTCTCCACCAATTTTTGTGGCTAGATCACAACTAATGCTACCCCAAATCAACACTCCCTCTTAGTGAGGACAGTGCTCTAGTAATACTCTTCATTGAGCATCACTCTGATCATCCAGCATCAGTCCATGTGCTAATGCTAGGCTTGCTACCCAACATCCTCTGCACTGCTACATCATGTACTGTTACCCATGGCCCTGCCACTACCTCTGCTGCATCTGCACTGCAACTCCCTCTGCATCCCATGCTGCCGCCCATGGCCCTACCACTGCCATTGTTGCATCTGCACTACAACCCCTCTCATCATGCTGCATCGTGTTGCCCATAGCACTACCACTGCTAACTGCTGCACTGCAACTCAATTACTGAGAAGTAAGTAGCTGATCTCCCAACTCTGACATCTTCGTCTGGCTAAAAACACTCATGATGTTGAAGCTCCCTCTGTCACTGACAAGTGCTCCCTCTCTGACCTCTGCGCTGCTGCAACAACTCCATGCATCTCGCACCGTTGCACACCTCTCTATGCCATCCTGCACTGGTGTAGCACTCCCGTTCTTCTCGCACTGTTGCAACATGCTTGCCTCGCGTTGTCCTGGGAATCCTGCACTCTAGCTCCCTCTGTCGCTACATCCGCATCCATCTCTACTAGCATCACCAATACTGCTACTCCTCTTCGGGGCTCCCGTAGCAAGGTCTGATCCAAGAGGCTAGGTACCTCGAGGATCCTAACCCACATCGCCTGTAGTCCGCTTCACTACAACTCAATGTCTCCCCACTTCTTCTGAAGTGGCACATGAGCACTGATGGCACAATCATCGTCTGTCTCCATTTCCTTCTCTGCCCTTGCTGGCGTTGCCTTGGTCTCTAATCCCCTTGCTGCTGCTTCCCGCCTTGCTCAGCCTTCTCATCTCTTCTTGGCGAAGAGCAGCACACATTTCCTCCCAATCTAGAAGGGTCGCCTTGCCTAGTATGCTCTAGAAAAACACCTCCCGGTCTTTTGAGACTACGTTCAGGGCTATTCTCACCATCAATTCTAGATCCGGCATTGCCCCTATGGAAGTCAGCTGATCCCGGATCTCCTTCAATCGACCGAGGAATGGATCGATCTATTCTCCCTTCTGCATCTGGTATGATCGCAGCTAATTTTCTAGTAGCATCTTCCTTTGCAAGGAAGTATGCTGATACAACTTGGTCAGGGCCTCCCACATCTCCTATGTCGTATTCTTCTCGGCAACATGTGGTACTATATGATCCTTGACCCCATTAAGGATGATACTCTTAGCCCTCGCCATTGCATCCTCATACCTGTCGTTATTAGTTGGGTCAACTGGGATAGTTATCGTCCTCAAGGTGAAGTGTTTGACACGATTCCTGTCTAGTACAGATAATATTTTGGCCTTCCAGACTACGAAGTTTGAGGCTTCGTCCAGTCTGTCCTGGTCTCTTACTCTGTGTAGTGCCATTTCGCTGCTCCTCTACTTCCCTCCTGGAAGTTCTCGATATGACTCTCTGAGCCTCGATTTCCCTCCTGGAAACCCTTCTGCCAATGTCGAGATGCCTCTCTCCAATCATCTATGCAACTGCAACACTAATCTCGATTCCTTGGCTAGAAATCCACTTCGGCAGCAACTCCCTCTACCTTGGCCTTGCCCTATTAGGTATTGTTCTGACTACATTACCCCACCAGCTCCACTCTGCAACTTACCCACAGTCTCCTAAATCCCAGCAAACTAAAGGTTAGAGCTTCTAGGCTCTGTGCAATCCCAGCACCAGCAAATCAGCCTCCTCAGCAACTGCGTCTGCCCTCCTGGCCTCTCCATGGCTCTGTGCAATCCCGGCATCGGCAAATCAGCCTCCTCAGCCAACTGTGTCCGCCCTCCTGGCCTCTTTGTGGCTCTGCATGAGCCTGCCTTTGCCTCCCTCAGCCTTTGCGCTGCTTCTTCTTGGCTCAATCTTGATGACGTAGGCACTGCATCACCCCTTCCTTGTTGCTACTTTGCTAGGAACAACTTTTGTCACTCAGGACAGTTGTTTTTTGCTGCTGCTACTCTGTTCGGTTGATGTCCTCAGTTCTCCTGTGATCTGCAACCACGCTCTGATACCATGTTGGAATTTCTAAGTCTGACACGTTAGGAACCCTTCATGCACTTTACTGATTTATTCCTACCTACTTGTTATTCCTACCTACTTGTTCTGTTAATTAACAAGTTATTTACAACGTAAATACTGGAAATAAATACAAGTACATGTTCAACACATTACAGATCATCAACTGAAGGAAATAGAAACAAGCACACAAGTGACACCATTGTTTTTGGACTAATGTCCCCAGAAAAACCCAATGCGGGAAAACCGGTGCAGCTATCTAAGGGTTTGATTTATTAAGCAATTTCAGAATACAATCTGGGTGCCAAATCCGGCTTACCCAACAGAGAAAAATCTAGGCAGTAGTACCTCTCTACTCGGAAGCAGATATTCCGGCTGAAACCCTGGATAAACACTCTGGCAAATCCACAGCTCCAATCTGCCCCACGAAACCCCGACATCAACCTCTAGGAACTGCATCAGCCTCTCTCTGGCCCAGCGTTAGCCCAACATCACTCTAGCTTGGCCTGCGTCAGCCTCTGGAGGCACTATGTCAGCCCTCTAGCCCTCTCTGCATCACCCACGCTGGCCCTCTAAGGCACTACGCAGCTCTTGGCTGCCTCTGCATGAGCCCTGGCTGGCCCTGCGTGAACCCTTGGCTGCTTCTATGTCCCTCTCTCCGGCTACTGCGCTGATCCTCCTGGTGCTATCTCTGCCTCTTTGCTTTTATATTCACTACCCCTTAGCTGCAACTCTGATCACTCTCTCAACTTTCTCAGCAAACCCAGCCCCAGAAAGTCGAAATCTTGATCTCTTGGTGTGTTCTCCAAGTGACTCTCAGGCCTCCTCTTATACTTTTTTCGTTGACAAATCAAAGGTCGAGATTAAGTCTCTAATCAATGGCTAAGATTAAATCTAGCTTGATCCATGACTTTTGGACCATTCTAACATAGTTTTCTATTAATTCACATTAGTATTTTAATTTCCCTAAGTTTAGACTTAGGGACTCCATTAAAAATATTAATTATTTTAATATCTCCCAAACTGTTTAGAATCTGCCTAAACTCTTTCTGGGTGTTGGAGATCTCATGTGCCTTAGCCTCTCCACCAATTTTCGTGGCTAGAACACATCTGATGCTACCCCAAATCAACAAAGGAGACAAGTCGAAGAACCCTCTAGCTTTCAGGAAGTCGTACAACACCAAGTATGGGTGGATGCCATGGTAGAAGAGTATAGTTCTATCATGATGAATGATGTATGGGAAGTCGTACCTAGGCCAGAGGATAGATCAGTTGTAGGATCAAGATGGATCTACAAGATCAAGTATGTTGCAGATGGCAGTATAGAGAAGTACAAGGCTAGGTTCGTAGTAAAGGGGTACGCACAAAAAAAAGGAATAGACTATAAAGAGACCTTCGCCCCAATAGCCAGATATACCTCTATCAAATCCGTTATATCCCTAGCAACTCAGATGGGATGGGAGATTCACCAGATGGATGTCAAGACAACATTCTTGAACGGGGTGATAGAAGAAGAGGTGTATATAGAACAGCCCAAAGGCTTCGAAACTCATGAGAAGAGAACTCATGTATGTAGTTTAAAGAAAGCCCTGTATGGGCTCAAGCAGGCACCCAGCGCATGGTATGGTTGGATTTATAGTTACTTGCAGCAGTTAGGATTCGTCAAGAGTGATGTTGATCCCAATCTCTACTATCTAATGGTGGAGAATGAGCCACTTATTCTGGTGTTATATGTGGATGACTTGTTTCTAACAGGGTCATCCAGGCTCATAAAGGACTACAAGAAGAATCTTGAAGCAGAATTCGACATGAAGGATATGGGATTGATACATTATTTTCAAGGGTTGGAAGTATGGCAAAAGGATGGGGAGATCTTCCTTGGACAAGGAAGATAGGTTACAGAGATTCAGAATGCAGGATTGTCAGCCCATGGCCACGCCCATAATCATCAACTCGAAAAAAATAGATGCATCAGGAGATAAGGAGGTGGACCCCACCTTGTACAAATAACTCATTAGGTCGCTCATGTATCTGGTCAACACTAGGCTAGACACTTTCTTTGTTGTCAACACCCTTAGTCAGTTCATGGTGGAATCGAAAATGGTGCATTGGGTAGTGGCTAGGCACATTCTTAGATATGTGCGCGGAATAGCCGGATATGGGTTATAATACACCCAAGGAGATGACGTCAAATTGAATGGATTCACAAATGCAAATTGGGCAGGTAGTTCAGTAGACCGGAAAAGTACCTCTGGGTATTGCTTCAGAGTTGGATTAGGAATGATCTCTTGGTGCAGCAAGAAGCAGAAGTCGGTAGCTCTAAGCCCAGCAGAAGCAAAATATATGGCGGCCAACACAACTACATGCGAAGCTATATGGCTTAGAAAATTGCTTGTAAGTTTGTTCAGGAAAAGGATGGAGGCGACCAGTATTTTCTACGATAATCAGAGTTGTATTAAACTCTCTGAGAATCTAGTATTTCATGATCGGTTGAAACACATTGATATCAAATGTCATTTTATTAGCGACTGTGTTCAATGTGGGGCAGTACAGTTGCAGTATGTCTCGACAAGAAATCAGGTAGCAGACGTACTCACAAAAGCTCTAGGAAGAGCTAAGTTCATCTAGTTCAGGGAACAGATGGGTATCATAGGGAATTTGTTTCAGTAGCAGAAACAGATGGTTTCTCAGTTGCAGTGGCAGAAAGTTGCAGTACAAATGCAATGTTGGCAGTGGCAGAATCAACAGCAGTACGGATGCAACATTTACGCAGTAGTTGGTGGGCAGTGATGTCATACATCAGCAACACAAAGGGAGATGTTACAGAATAGGGTAATGTTTCAATAGGGTGCACTGTTAGAGCACATTCCTCACTAAGAGGGAGTGTTGATTTCTAGTAGCATCAAATGTCCTCTAAAATTTGCAGGGAGGCTTCGACACATGTATTCCACAATACTCAGAAATCGCTTTGGGAAATTCCACCAGGAGATAGTTTTATTAAAATAATTAATTATTTTTACTGGGACCCTAAGTCTAAACTTAGGAAATTAAAATAATTAAAGGGTATTAATCTAACTGTGGGTGAAACTTCTAGAAGAAGACGAAGATCGAGTCTAAATAATCTGAGCCATTGATTATAATCTAATATGGGTAGTTGGTTCTCAACTGGAGGATTATAAGAAGGATTTCGATGGGCATTTAGAAGACCCGAGTAAAATCGATTTTCTCACCGGTCGAAGTTCGGCAAGAGGAAATTGATTCAAAGGGAGAGTTGTAAGTGAGGACGAAAGAGGGTAGCAACATTAGTCTGGAGTGCAAGAACAGAAGACACTAGAGTAGAGAAGGGGCAGTGCAGAAGTTGTGACGTAGAAGGGATAGCGCAGAGGCTGACAGTGGGACTGCGCAGTCTGTTGATTTGGGGTAGCATCGGATGTGCTCTAGCCACGCAATTTGGTGGAGAGATTGGGGCACATGAGATCTCCAATACCAGAAAGGGTTTGGGCAGATTCTAAACAGTTCAGGAGATATTAAAATAATTAATATTTTTAATGGAGTCCCTAAGTCTAACTAAACTTAGGGAAAATAAAATATTAATGTGGATTAATATGAAACTATGTTAGAATGGTCCAAAAGACATGGATAAAGCCAGATCTAATCTTAGCCGTTGATTAGGGACTTAACTCGACCGTTGATATGTCAACAGGAAAAGTATAAGAGGAGGCTTGAGGGTCACTTGGAGAATACACTAGAGTGATCAGTCATGCTATTCTCTAGAACGGGGTTTGCTAAGAGAGATAGAATTAGTGATTGAGAGTTGCAGCTGAGGGGCATTGAGTACAGAAGAACAGAGAGGCAGAGATAGTGTCGAGGGAGCAGCGCAATCGCCGGGAGAGGGACGCAGAGCCAGCCAGGGCTCACGCATGGCCACGCAGAGGGAGCTGAGAGCTGCGCAAAGCCTCAGAGAGGCCAGTGTTGCTGACGTAGAGGGCTAGAAGGCTAACGCAGGGCCCCCTAAGGCTGACGCAGACCCATTGAGGGTGACGCAAGGCCAGCATTGGGCAGAGAGGGGCTGACACAGTCCAGAAAGGGCAGACGATGGGGTTTCTGGGGTAGATTGGTGCTGAGGAGCTGCCAGAAGAATTATCCGAGATTTCAGCAGGGATATTTGTCTAAAACAGAGAGGTATTACTGCCAAGGAAATTCTTTGTTGGGTAGGCTAGTTTCAGCACCCAGATTGTACTCTGATATTGCTTAATAAGAAAACCCTCAAATAGCTACATCGGTTTTCCCATATTGGGTTTTTCCGGGGACATTGGTCCAAAAATAATGGTGTCATATGGTGTGATTGTTTATGCTTCCTTCAGTTGTTGATCTGTACTATGTTGAGCATGCACTAGTGTTTATTTTCAGTATTTACATTGTAAATAACTTGTTAAGTAACATGACAAGTAGGTAGGAATAAATCAGATAAAGTGCATGGAGGGTTTCTAACTAAGTAGACTTAGAAACTTCAACACAGTCCTTACACAAAAGTTGATGCAGTGAGACGCAGAGGGGTCAGCAGGTCCTCTCCTAGATCAGAATCTCTCCGGGAAGTGTGAGAGAACTGTCAATAAATTTATCACAGAGATTTCCCTTCTATTCTGCTGGTTGTATCTTCTACATGAGATTTTTGTTGAAGATTAATAAAGAAACCCTCATCTGCTACATCAACTTTCCCGCATTGGGTTTTTCCGGGCACAATTGTCCAAAAATAACTGTCATTGTGATTGTACTTGTGCTAGTACTTTTCCTTGCATTTACTTTCTGCAGTATTTTAATCGTGAAGGTTATGGTAGAATTTATTTCGATAGTTGTCGTAGAAACACTGTGAATAACTTATTTCTGAATTAATAAGTAGAAGAAATAATGAGTCACTGCATTTAGATTTCTATCTAGAAATTTTCACATTATAGTGGATTTGATGAAAATGCTAGAGAGGAGTACCTTGGCGAGGAGGAAGAGAGTGGAGATGATGAGGGCACAAAAACTAAACAAGACCAAACCCCATTGTGGAAATATGTTTCTAGGCCTAAAGCCGGGAAAGGGGGTGGAACCACTAAATTTACATGGCCCCATTGTAAAAACACTTACACAGGTTCATACACCCGTGCCAAAAGGCACCTCTGTGGGAAAAGGCCACGGGATGGAGATAAACAAATAGGAATCAAAGTTTGTGTAAGTGCGTCAGCAACACAAAGAGCCAAATACATTAGGGAAGAGGAGGAAGCCCAATACAAATATAAAAAATCAAAGGGTTTCTTTGAACATAACTCACAATCACATGCACAAAGAACTCCATCAGCATCCTCCCATGGCAGTGGATATGGAGGCACAGGAACAAACATCTCTTTAAGGTGTAGAACCATATCATATTTCCTTGACGAAGGGTGTAGGAATGATGTGGATTTAAAAATTTACCGATTTCTCTATGCATGTGGGATACCATTCAATGTTCTTCGCTCACCTTATTGGAATGAAATGGTTTCTACCATAAATGATGCCCCCAAAGGATACAAGAACCCTGGGTATGACAAGGCTAGAACCATTGAACTTGATCATGAAAAGGAAAATATAGCACATTCTTTGAGTAAAATGAAAAATTCTTGGAATGAGCATGGGGTGTCCATTGTATCTGATGGATGGAAAAATGTAAAAGGCAAGCCATTGATAAGTGTTATTGTTGTGTCTAGTAATGGTGCAATATTCCTTTCAGCATATGATCGCTTAGAAAAGTTCAAGACTGCCATCAACATTGTAGAACCATTACTTGAAACAATTGAACGTATTAGGCCATGCAATGTCATCCAAGTCATCACTGATAATGCTACTAATTGTAAGGCAGCGCGAGCAATTATTGGGGATAGATACCCCAACGTATTTTGGTCTAGGTGTTTGGTTCACACAATGAACCTTTTGATGCATGATATTATTAAGAACAAAAACCATTAAGATAAATGGATTGGTGATTTGTACAAGAGAGGCAAAAAAATGATAAAATTTATTACAAATCATAGCAATACCCATGGGCTTTTCCACAATTACTCAAGATTGGAGTTGTTGAAGATTGTGAAGACTAGATTCAGGCGCCTTTTGAAGGTAAGAGAGTCAATGGCTAGCATGGTATCAAGTCAACACTGTCGAGTATTAAAGGGAAAGTATCAAGTCAACACTGTCGGGTATTAAAGGGAAAGTTTGCAAATGCAATTGACAAGCAAGGTTTTGAACAGGTGGAGGACACTGCTCTTGATGGTCTATTTTTGGCACATGTGAAAGAAGTATTACAATTCACCAAGCCCATTTATAGCATGATTCATTTTAAAGATACAAATAAACCAGTTATTGGGGAGGTGTATGAGCAGATAGATAGGATGTTGGGGCAAATTGTCAGGCCAAGCAGTAACTCCACAAAACAAACAACTGATTCATTTATTATTCCATAGGTAGGTTATTGTTATATACAATAGGAGTGATTGTTCAGCTCATCTCCCGATGACTGTTCACATTCCTAATTTATTTATTTACACAAAATTCCCCCAATCATGAAGATTAGGTGTCAACATTCCCCCCCTCAATCTGAAGGGATGTTGGTGAGTCCAAGCATCATTCTAAATCGTTCAAGCTTTTCCCTTCCAAGTGCTTTGGTGAAGATGTCTGCAAATTTGCTCATTTGTGGAACAATGACGGAGATGGATTGTTTTGGCCTCAACATGATGTCGAATCAGATGATATTTAGTATTGATATGCTTTGTTCGATCATGGAACTTTGGGTTCTTGGCCAACTTTATTGCGGAGGTGTTGTCAATCATGAGTGGAGTTGATTGTACTTGTTTTACCTGCAAATCTTCAAGAATTTTCCTGAGCCACACAATTTCTTTCGTTGCTTCAGCTGCTGCCACATATTCTGCTTCTGTTGTGGAATCTGCTGGAACTGATTGTTTGCGTGATCTCCAGGAGACAGCTCCTGATCCAAGACTCATAGCATATCCTGAAGTAGAAACCCCAGTTTCTTTGTCTCCATCGAAGTCTGAATCAGAGTATCCAATCAGGCTAAAGTCGTCCACCTTTGTATACTTGATTCCAAGGTCTTGAGTTCCCTTCAAGTACCTTAGAACTTTTTTTGCAACAGACCAATGTCCCTCACAAGGCTTTTGCATAAACCTGGAGAGGATTCCAACAGCAAATGAAATGTCTGGTCTAGTAGTAGTGAGGTAGATGAGACTTCCTACAAGCTGTCTATACTTTGTTGCATCCTCAAATTCCTTTCCTTCAATAGATGTGAACTTTAAGTTTTGTTCCATTGGAGTAGTAAGAGGATTTCACTTTGTCATGCCAAACCTGTTCAACAAATCTCCAATGTATTTCTTTTGAGAAAGAAATATGGACTTTGGATGTTGGGTTACTTCAATGCCAAGACAGTAATGAACATAGCCCAAATCAGTCATTTCAAAACTTTTCCCCAATTCCTTCTTTATGGAGGCAATGTAGCTTTCATTGTTCCCTGTCATTAAAAGATCATCTACATATACCACAAGATATAAACTGTTTTTCCAACTTTCTTGACAAATAAAGTTGCATTATCAAGATCAAAATGATTGAAGTTGAGTTTCAGAAGATGCTCAGTTAGTTTTTCATACCAGGCTCGTGGTGCTTGTTTGAGGCCATACAAGGACTTCACAAGTTTGCATACTTTATGTTCATGTCCTTTCACAGCAAATCCTTCAGGCTGGGACATAAAAACATTCTCTTTTAGATCTCCATTGAAGAAGGCAGTTTTTACATCCATTTGATGGACTTTCCAATCGTTCTGAGCTACTAGTGCAAAGAGTGTCCGGATGGTGGCCCATTTTGTTGTGGGGGCAAAAGTTTCCTCATAATCGACCCCTTCCTTCTGTGTAAAACCTTTTGCCACAAGCGTAGCTTTGTGCTTGTCAAGTGAGGCATCAGCTTTGTACTTGTTCTTGTAGACCCACTTGCAGCCAATTGGTTTGGTTCCAAATGGAGGATCAACCAGCTTCCAAGTGTCGTTCTTTATGAGGGCATCACTCCTTTTGCATCGCTTCTTTCCATTCATCATGAGAAGCAGCTTCTTTAAAGGAAGTTGGTTCAAAATCTGTAGACAAGTTCAATTCACAATCATAAGAAACATCCATATCAACAGGTGAATTAGAGTCATCTACATCACCTCCATTTTGTCGGTTTGAATTTTTGGTTCCTATTTTTCCAATTTCATCAAGATGAACACTTTCAAGTGTCTTTGTCAGCCACTTTGGGGGACCTTTCTGAGATGGTCCAGGCTGCTCTGTTGATTGAGTTGGGACTGAATCAAGATTGAGTCTCCCAATTCTATCCATTACATCACTTAAAGCATCATCCGTTGTTGGAGTTTCAGTCGGGGGAGAGTGTTCTTCAGAAGAAGATTCCACATGTTGATCTAGTATAGGAATCCCCCCTTCAAGATGTGGAATCTGATTATCAAATTCTTGAAATGATTTCGTTTTTGCGAATCTATCCAAGCGATCAAGTTGTCGCTCAACAACATTGTCAGATTTGGATGATTCAAGAAAAATTACATCTCTAGATACAACAAACTTTTTATTTACTTCACCATAGAGGCGGTATGCTTTGGAGGTTGTTGAATACCCCAGGAAGATACACTTACGACTTCTAGCACCAAGTTTGTTTCTATGTACCTTTGGTATCAAAGCATAACATGTGGAACCAAATATCCTGAGATGTTTTACCGAAGGAACATGTCCATACCATAATTCATAAGGAGTCTTGTTTCTTATAGCATTAGATGGACATCTATTCTTTATATATGCAGCACATAGAACAGCATCAGCCCAAAACATTATCTTTACATTTTTGAAGAAAAGCATGGATCGTACCATATTCAAGATTGTTCTATTCATTCTTTCAGCTACACCATTCTGTTGGGGATTATAAGGCACAGTTGTTTGATGTTTGATCCCATGTTGGCAAAGATAGTTTTCAAATTCATTTGATGTATATTCTTTTCCATTATCAGTGCAAATAGACCCAATATGAGATTGTGCATCATTTTCAATCCATTTATGAAAATTCTTGAATGTTTGAAAGACATCAGATTTTTTCTTCAATAAATAAACCCAACACATTCTGGTGTAATCATCAATAAATGTCATGATATATTTATTTCCATTTGCAGAAGGAACATGCATTGGACCACATAAATCTGAATGAATGAGTTCAAGCTTCCTATGTGCTCTTGAATGTGAATCATGAAAAGACTGTTTGCTATGCTTTCCTAGAATGCAAGCATCACATTGCTTATGTTTCCTAGGAATTGTAGGCAAACCAGCAACACCATTTTTCTTCAATAAGCGGAGACTGTCATAGTTTAAATGTCCAAATCTAGCATGCCATAATAAACTTGATGGAAGTGTACCTTCTTCATGATGAGAAATATATGAGAAATGTTGTGCATGAGCAAAGGTTCCTTGCAGTTTGAGAAGCCTTTCTTCTTCTATTCCCCTCATGACAAGTGGGTGGTCAAAAGCTTTTCTTACCTCAAGCTTGCCATCAAACATATGAATGGAGTGACCTTGCTGGCGGATGTGGACCAAGGACAACAAGTTTCTCTTGAGCTGTGGGAGATATAGAACATGATCCAGAAGAAAGTCTGGAAGACCAGGCAGTTTAAGCCTGATTGTGCCAAGCCCTAATGGCTTGATTTTTGATTGAACTGCAAAGTATACTGCTCCATCAACATTATCAGTGAAATCTTCAAAAAAATATTTTCTATGAGTCATGTGACAGGTTGCTCCTAAATCAAGCAACCAATCATTTTTCGAAGAAGCAAGTGAAGCATTAAACAAATCTTCATTTACTCCAATGTTACATTGTGCCTCAATATAGTGAGCGGATTCAGGTGCTTTACCTTTGTCTGCATCATCAGTTTTACCTTTCTGTTGGTTTCTTTTCTGCTCAATTTTGTCCCATGGTAGCTTGCATGTAGAGGCATCATGTGATCCATTTCTTTTGCAGCGAATGCAGTGTAAGTTTGCCTTTTCTCCTTGAGAATGTCTGCCCCCCCTTACTCTGAAATATCTTCCTCTTCCTCTTCGTCCACCTCTTCCTCTTGTAGAATCTTGAGCAGGATGTTTTTCTTTATGAGCAAGGCACACAGTCTCTTCAAAAGATTCAGGGGTTGTCTTCTTTCCAAAGGCTTTCTCTCTTTCAGCAAACTTTTTCACAAGAGAGTCAAAGGTTATATCTTTAAGATTTCCATTTGCTTGTAAAGACTCAAGATAATTGGAGTAAGTAGGATAGAGTGCCTTGAGAAAAGCAATAAGAGGGATATCCAGCTCAACCTTAGTGGATTTGATATCATGCATTATAGACTTACTTCATATGCAAGAGCAAGAGGATCATTATTTTTCAGTTCAAGAGTGAAGAGTTTAATCATGAGCTGAACAACTTCAAGTGCAAAATGTGAGTCATAGAGTTCTTTCAGCTTTTGTAAGGCTTCAAAGGCAGTTGAATATGATGAAATATGATGACTCACCTCTTCATTTACAGATGCTGCTATTAATGCATAGGCTTTGTTGTTCTTGTTTTCCCAAATGACGAGCTCTTTGTCTGAGGTAGGCTATACAGGGTCATTGTCTCCTTCTCCGACACACACTCCTTTCCACAACTCATTGAAGATGAGGGTGTGTTTTATCATCCGGGACCATTCAGGATAGTTCTCCTTGCCAGTGAGAACTATTCCTACCATAGAGATGATTGAATGCATTCTGTAAAAAAATACTTCTGCTGATAGAAAAAATACTTCTGCTGATATACAGTGAAATTGTACTCAAAAGGGAAAAAAGATTTCAAATACTTTATGCACTATGTTTTCTTCAAATCCCTCCAATGTTTATAAAAACATCCTCATATAATATTTCCATATCACCTCCCTTTTTTTCTTTTAAACAAGAGCTCCACGCACATATAAAGTCAACAAAGGATTCAAATGGAAACCATTCAATATATATACCATTCAATATATATACGCTAGACCATTCCCTGGACCATTCAACGGATTCAAATGCAGTTCATAAGCGGTGTATATCACTCAATAAAGCCGCAGTTCAAATACCATGTCAAGGTTTCAAATACCATTTCAACTGCACAGTTCAATACCATATAGCGTTAAAACAGGAAAACTGGACAGCGTTAGAACCATTCAACACAGTTCAATGGGACAACGTTAATATTCAAACAGCATCCAATAATTCAAACGCATTCAATATTCAAAACTCAAACGCTGTGTCAAACAACAACACGGCATATACAACGATACCAAACGTTATGGACAAGCAGTTCAATACCAAACGTTATGGACAGCGTTACCAAACGTTATGCAAACGTATACCACTCGTATACCATGTCAGTCCAGAGAAATACGAACTCAAACACTTTAAAAATTCCTGCGTTTAATAATTTTGTTACAGTCTCGCTCTCAGAGGATTTTCAAAGGAGAAACGAAAATATGGAAACTCAGAACTTTTGTAATCTGAATCGGGAAGAAGACAGCAGTTTGTTTGTATGCGATAGACTTCAAAGCCTCATAATCATATCAAACAACAGAATGAGAGAGACGAATAGACTACGCAGGGATTGGAATCTAGAAAGGGCTCGTAGACTGCAATTCTCTGGCAAAGCCTGCGTCCATGGCAGAAACATTTATGAATCAGTCATCCATACAGTCATAGTATGCAATGATACCATGTTAGGCGCAACTACCATGTCAGAAACGTTTATGAATCAAACAGAGAGCTGAACAGTCAGACAGTGGGGCAGCGAATTTTATGAAGAACCTGCTTAGCTATATGGAGAGCAGACAGGGAGTTACAAGGGACACAAAGGCTAAAAAGAGCTGACTCTGATACCATGTCAGGCCAGGCAGTAACTCCACAAAACAAACAACTGATTCATTTATTATTGCATAGGTAGGTCATTGTTATATACAATAGGAGTGATTGTTCAATTCATCTCCTGATGACTGTTCACATTCCTAATTTATTTATTTACACAAAATTTCCCCAATCATGAAGATTAGGTGTCAACACAAATAAAAGATATTGTTCAGGAAAATGATCCCAGCTTGTATACAATGATTCACAATTGTGTGTGTGCACAGTGGAATAAACTTAACGTTCCACTACATGCCTTGGCGTATATCCTTATTCCAAAATACTACTCTCCATCTAAGTTGGGCCAACCTACACCTAGGGGTGGGGCTAGAATCAAACCCCATACAGATCTAGAGGTATCTAAAGGATACATGGAAGCATTAGACAAGTTGATCCCTGCCAAGGAGTGTGCTAATCTACGTCCTGAATTAGACAGATACTTCAGTTGCACTGCTTCATTTGGTTCTTTGCATGAATGGAAGATAGAGACAAATTTGATGCTCTCACATGGTGGGAATCATATGGCAGCATGGGACTTTTGCCAAAATTGGCAAAAAAAGTTCTCTCACAGGTTGTAAATACTTTTTCTGCAGAGAGGACTTGGAGCACCTACAGCTTCATCCATAATGTGAGAAGAAATAGATTCAATGAAAAACCAGGCAGAAAGCTTGGTTTATATGCACTACAACTTGAGGTTGTTGAGTCATTATTGTGATCGGGCTTATGAGGATCCAGCATATAAAATTTGGGACAACAACCCAGAGGATGATAATTTGGAGGATGGCACTATACATCTAGAAGAATTCGAAGCAAAACTTTTGAGAGATGATGATGAAGCAACAGCAACCATGCCACCCCCACCATCCAGTAGCAGTGCCAGTGCTCGAGTTCCAACTATTGTTCCTTTGTTGTCGTCGCCTCCATCTACATCCTCACGTGGAGGGCATGTGCCTTCTGGTTCTAGTCGTGCAACTATGCGGGAGGAGACTCCTAGAAGACCACCACGACCTGCTCAGAAATTAGACATTTCTCATGGCAAAAGGCCCAAGAAGTAGGAATAGATAATAGATTTACTTGTCTTTTCTAGTTTCTAGTAGATTTTATAACTGTTGACTCTTTCATATTTATTATGATCTTTTTTGTGAACCATATATGACAATTTAAGTTTGAAGTTGGCAATTATAACTCATTGGTAATGAATTATGAATATAATGCTTCGTGAAAGTTGAAAGTTGTTTCATTTCATTTCATTTTATAACATTTCATTTCATGTTAGATATTCTTTGTTGTCATGGTTACACTTAGCTTACAAGTACAACTTTGGTGATCAATGATGATAAATGTTATATATTGAATTTTGAAAGCTTGAAACTTTAAGATTGATGAATCAAGAGACTCATTATGTTGTATGTTACTAACTTGTGGATGTGGTTGATCAAAATTATAACTTCTAAATGATTTATGTTATATGGTTCAATCTATGTTTTTATGCTTTTATATCTAATTCATCATTCTACATGCTTTCGTTGACATATATGCATCAAAAAATAAATATTTATATATTATATAAAAATTCGCTCCCGAACTAGGAGCTTCTAAAAATGTCGCTCCCACTCCCACTCCCACTCCCAAGCAAACTTGCATCGAGCTATCTGGGGGCTGCAAGGGGCTGTTCGCTGTCAGTTGAGGACCATCTAGGTTAAAAAAATTCTCCTATATACACTAACCACAACTAGTGTGTAATAGGGCCCATACCCTTTATTAGCTCAAGTGTTAAAATTGGAAACTAGGGCCAAACTCCATGTGGGTCATCATATTTATGGCAGCTGATATTTTTCTTGGATTTCTCTCGCCGAGAGGTGTAGGATTGATCTAAAGATCATCCGATTCCGACATGTATTCATGGAGATATGAATTTATTTATGTTATTTGACAATTTGTCAAGGTCGGCCAGCAACCAAATTACCCCAACTTATCCTCAACGTTGCATTATAAATAGAAGAGGTCTTCAAGTCATTTTGACACACACATCTCTTGTGATCTCTCTCCACTTGTTTGGGTTTTGGTGGAAGGAGAGGTCTAAAGGAGAATATGTTGTCCTAGAGGAGATCTAACCCTAGCTGCAGATCTAAAAGGAAGCCCTAGATGCTGTCAAAGAGAAGGCTCCCATACGCAGTCAAGGAGGAAGCAAGTTGTTGTTCAATTGTGCCCTAGCCGCTGTCAAGGAAGGTCTAATGCTGCCCTAGCTGCAGTCCTAAAGGAGGTAATCTAGCTGCAGTCCAAGCAAGGAGACTTAGCCGCAGTTCATGAAGCCTAGACGCAGTTGAAAGGAGAAGACCTAGGAGTTGTCTTGTAAGGAGGTCTGGCCACAGGTAAAGGAGACCTATTTGTTGTCTAAAGGAGCTTCAATACGCAGCCCTAATCAGCAGCATAAGAAGGCCTGAAGCCACAGTTAGAGGAGCCCTAAACACAGCTTGAAAGGGACCCTAAGACGCAGCAAGAAGTGTGGACCTAGCCGCAGCAAAAGGAGTACCTCAAGAGCGTGAAGGATCTGTATTAAAGCCACATTGTTGTAGGTGACAGCATGGTCTAATTCAAGACTGTTTGGGCATGATAAGGTTGTTTTTGAGCCCAATTTGCAGGGCAGTAAAAGCCACTTAAACGAGGAGCAAGGGACTATTGTTTGAGGGCTGATTGGGACACTGATTGAAGGGACCAAAGTTACGGTCCACTGTTGGGCTAGGCCGCAGGCCATAGCCAGCAGTTGGAGGCCTTTTAGGAGCTGCGTTCAGAAGGTTAGCAGCCCTATAACACAACGTATAGTTGGAGGGATTGTATGAAGGCTAGCCACAATCAGTATGTGGACTGTTGGATGTGTTTAGGGCGTTGTAGCACTCAGAGCTTATGCCCTAACCAGTGACCAGGTCTGCCATGATATGCACCAGTCCTTGCAGCATGTAAAAGGTGCCAGATTAGCAGCCTTGACATGATCAGTGAAGCAGCAAAGGAAGGAGAGTCTTATGGAAGGAAAGCCTCAGTACTCTGGGTGATTGGTTGAGTTGTTCTAGGACTATCATCTGTTGTATAGAAATCTGCAGAAGATCTTTTGATCCCCTATTTGGTAAGTCAAGTATTGACTTCAAATCATTGTACTCTGTCTCTTTCTCTCTGCTGAACTATTGAAGAATATAAGAAGAATTGATCAAGGGTTTCCCCACATTGGGGTTTGTCCCTGGCTGGTGCCACATCTTGTGTCCTCTTGTCTTGGCTTGTCTTCTGCTGGTTATGTTTATGTTCTATCTGCACTTTACTATCATGCTGATGTGATTGCTAATCTGAATATTGTCATTTGGCTAATATGAAAAATTGAAGTAAATTGCTCTAAGCATAGAACATACCAAAATTAAAATCAAGGTTCAAAATCCTATCTCAACCTAAACCTAGGTCTTAACACTGAAACCCCAGATATGTGAATGTGTCGGTAATCTCTACTTCCACCTCTCTAAAGTAAAAGTGGAAGACTAAAAGGGCCTTTGCTGAACAACTAAAGGTCATCACCTTGGTTTTCCCAAGGTTGATCGCTAACACTCAATGATCGCAAAACATTGAAAGAGCATCAAACTATCGTTGTAAACCCTCGGGAGTGGAAGCCAAAACGAAAACATCAACAACAAAGAGGAGTTTGGAGATCAGCCAGTTGCCTAGCTGGATGTGCTTACGTAAAAAAGCCTCCATGTCATCTATGTAGATCCCAATAACATGGGCAAGAAGGGACACCCCTGCTTCACCATGATAACACTCTTGATAAAGACACATGATAGCAACTATAAGAATCCTTGATACCCCAATGTCTCTGGGCCTCTGAAACATGGCTTCCCTCAGAACTGAGTCAAAAGCTTTTCAAAAGTTTACAAAATGGAAGACCGCATTTGAGGAGTGATGTCTTGACTCTCACCTCCTCAATGATGGCCTGCAGAATGAGGATTTGATCCATCATCTAACCTCCTGCCTTGAAGCCAAGATATTATAAACAAAATTAGAAATAAAAATTTATGAACTAAGCCATTTGTGATATATTCAAGGGCATTTCAGCCTGAAAGCCCATGGTTATTGTGGGAACTCTCACACATCTTTCTGCCCACTAAAGCATGAGCCAGAGATTGAGGGCATTCAACTGACCAGGAAAATAAAAACAAGCAAATGCAATTTTCCAGGGGAAAAGTAACAGTGACTCTCACTCAACCCAATGAAAAACACAAAACTTATTACCTGGAAAACAATATCAGCTTGATCATATTGACATGGGCAGACAAGGGCTCAAACACATTAAGAAACAGTAGATATTTTTATATTTTATCCAAAACATGTCCTCTGCTAAGCAGAGAACTAGAAAAACATCTAACATTTTCCTTATCTAATCAGATGCCAATCTAAAGTATGTATATGTACTATACATCAAACATGGAATACCAATTTTGCCAAAAAAAAAATGAGTATTCATAAATAATCACAAGGGGTAAGACACAACATTAAGCATTTCAACAAAACTCCATATTTTAGCAAATTAATAGGGCAAAAAAGGACATTTCATCAATGTGAAATAGATACATTTTCTGTGTAATGTTTCGATCCTGTCCAGATAGATGGATTAGGAAGCACAACATAACTGTTAAATGTATCTCAAACATAAAAATAAAAAGAATAGAAATCTACCTCCTTATCATTTTGGTATTTGGTAATGCTCATAGGGTTCTGTGAGCACTGAACATAATGACAAAAAACAGCCGTCATAAGTTACTAATTTAACCTCAAATAGAACACATTAGCATAAACATATACAAAAAAACCCTCGAGCCATTCTGAGAGACGAACTTACATCCATAATGGCAGCTTGTACTTTTGGATTCTGAAATGCCATAGCAACATCAGGATTTGCCATAATTTTGGACACCACCTCTTCTGGAGTAAGTCCTATTTGCTCTGCATAGAACAACCACCAAATATGACCTAACTTTAGATAAAATAATCATGTCTTGCATCCACAAAATTCCAGATCCAATATTTATTGCATGCATAAATCTAAGAAACATGCAAATAAGAGTTTACAGGAAGAGATATAACAATTTAGACGCATCATCAGATGGTCAAGACAATAAATTAAAACTCAGTCATTTAAACTTCCTTGAAATACAGATGATCCTGACACCCCAATATAGGGCTCAGATTTCGCACTTCTGCAGTAAGCTCATGTAACAATTCTAGGTAGCTCATGTAACAATTCTAGGTACTGTTTAGGAGTCCTTAATATTCCCCGGAAAAGAAGGTTCAGGACCGATGCGCTTTCACATTTAAAAGACAATGCTAATGAGAGATCCTACTTTCAGAGTTTAAAGGAAACAGTAACATAATATTGAAACTATAGAGAAAAAATCTAAAACAGACAACCTTTTCTCTTGTCATGGACTAAATGGATGTTAAAAACAGTGTTGCAAATATTGTCTACTTCAGAACAAAAAAATTCCCTCGGTTTATCCCAATTTTGGTCTACCCCAAAAACGAATTTATTTTGCTTTTTCAAGAATTCCACTTTTTACTGACATTTTTGATATCCCAAGTTCATGACCCACGGATAATTGCCAATAACGATATTTGAAAACTCATTCAAAACATAGAGGACAAATTATATTCAATCTTTAACACTTTGCACTTCAGAAAATGATTTAACAACAACACTTGTTCAAAAGATTAACTGTAAGTAATGGAAATGGAAATAGTCGCATGAATAAAACATTTTAGCAAAGTTGCAGGTAATGTTGTGCCACTGTCTTTGAGCCCCAAAACATTTCCAGGACATAAACAACGGCCTAACCACCTAAAACACTTCAGGAAACATTTCGTGATTTGGAAACACTGACCGACAGTTTACACCGACAGCTCTGAAGTAACAGTGAGACTGTTTTAGTGACCAGCAAATTATTGTGGATGACTTTGCAGATTTTATGTGGAATCTTTTGAATTAGTGAGTGTTAACTGCTCAGTTGCACTTCGCAACATTATGAACAGTCCATAGCCCGAGACAAACTATACGGCAATATTTTTCAGCCCAGAAGTCAGCGGGGCATTCTAGCCCTTTTCTCTCTCCTCTCACTACATTATGTTCTCAAATTCCGCAACTTTGCGGGGAATTGTAAAAATGTCGCTAGCATGATGAATAAAGCTTTGTAACAGGCTTAGGAGACTTGGGACTCGATCAGCAAGAGAGTACACCCTAGAGTGCTTTTTTCACTTAGCTAAATATTCTCGCTTTTCAGCGACAAATAACTAGTTGAGATTTTTCACTCACATATACCACCAAAGCTGGCGTGACGGCTTGAAGATTGAGCCTTGCGTCAATCTTAGTGTATAGGGTTGATTTAAATTACCATGCTAGGTCACCTACAAAGTTTCACGAAATTTGACTAAGTCTAGATAAGATATTTTAATAATTAAAAATTTCCCGTAGGACAGGATATTTTAATTAATTTTTATATAAAATGTAATAAAGTGATGTCAGAGGATGTTGACGGTGTATGAGTAATCAAAATTCATCCTATCCACCTCAACATTCTTCTAGGACACACTTTGTGGGTCAAAAAGTCACTTCCAACCCCTCAAAAACAACTTTTCTTAAGTCTAGTGGGTAAATTGGAAATAAATTGCCCATAAATTAAATAAGTGGTAAAATATTAAATACTTCTACAAGTCAAAAAACAGTGGAAATGACATGGAAAATGAAAGTGAAGTCAGAGACCAAAGTTGATGATGAGTTGGAGGCCACCTTGGATGTTTGAATTCCAAAATATTATGAAGACAAGTCAACGAGCAGCTAAGAGGGCCCACAAATTACCAAGTCGTGGGACAAAAATGGCAGCACAAAAAAATTATTTGATGAATTATTTTGATCAAAGTCTAATGTTAAAGGGAAATGAGTGGAGGATCCCACCTCACTCTCCCTTTATGTTCCATGCACACCTCACTCCTCCTTGGAGCCACGCACATGCCAAATTTGAAGAACATGCAGCAGCAGTTAAGAGGCTCCACGCAGCATGAAATATTTCCTTGTATGCACAGATTGAAGGGACAATCCGAACTTCAGTTAAGGAGAAAATTTTGTGGAGTTTGTCTCCACCAAATCTCCACTTGGCTACACGTATTTCCCAGCTAGCAGAGACACCTACGCAGCAGTCTTCTATAGCTAGACACAGGCCAGACTAAGGGAAATTCGCACAACAGATTTGGGTAGTTTGATAAGTGAGGGTTGTTCCTAGATTTGATGGGGATTTGATCCCTCCTTTCTCTACTTCATCTTGCACTTGTCACACAACGCACAGGCAGAGAAGGATATGCGTTGGCCAGCAAAGGATAGACTCAGAAATTCGTTGGACACATCTACACCTGTTGTGTGACAATCACTTCAGTCATCTCTACGCTTGGAGGGTTCGATTTGTTTCTTGGGCACTTGGCATTTCTCCTTTCATTGGGATTCACTCCCAAATTTGTATAAATAAATTAGCAGGGGTCTATTGTTCTCATGGTTGGAAGCTCGATGCTTGTTGTTACTCTACCAAAATTTTTATTGAAGCAATAAAGAAAGTCTTTGGGGGTCACATGCTTGGTCTTATGTTGTTATGCCTTTGAGCATGAGGTAACTTGAATCTTGCATTGAATTTCCTCTCATATTATGGTTATATCTTGTTGAATTTCTCTTGCATAGCTATTGATTTTGTGTATAGCCTGAGGGCATTTCTGTTTACAGAAGGAAGATTGCAATTTCTTGTAATCTCCCTTGAGCTTGTGCATATCTTGAGCAATAGTTGTGATTTGTCTGTTCTCGGTTGAACAACAAATCCAACTTTGCCATCATATGACAAGTCCTTATTTGCACTAATATTTGGCATTGCAAGTTTTGGTTGTCTTTAAGCAGGTTACCAAATGCCTTTGGAGATTAGGTACATCTTTGGTTGGACTAGCCATCTCCATGGATCCCAATGAACTCATAAATCATTCAAGTCAAGGACCTTTCCAAAGAAATTAAGAGATATTGAAAGGCAGTTTCTATAAGCCCTACTTCCTCCTCCCATCTCATTAAAATCAAGCCATTTCTCTCTTTTTTGCGCAAGTATTGTTTTTATCAAGAATATAGGGTTAAAGTGTTGGGTTTAGTCCCAGATTTCATTCATTAAATCAGTGCATGCGAGTTGGTTTAGTGAATGAAATTGTTGTATTATAAGTGTATTTGAATTAGCATTTGATCCACACCTTTTTTCCATCACATGCACTCAAATTCTCTTGCACATTTCAGCCTTGGGTTCTCTTGTATCCTCACTTATTCTCTCACTGTTTTATTGGGCAGATTTGGTGGGCTATCACATCACTTTGAGGCAGAAGTTGAGGACTGATTTACGAACTTATTTTGGACAGCCATCTTCCTCGCTTATTTGGGAGCGAATTGCAATAAAGACTACACCGTTTTGGAGTGGTTGATAAGTGTTCTCACATCCAAATTTCTGTCAAGACTACCACCTTCTCTTTGCTGCCCATTTTCTTCCAAAGCCTCACAAGTTTGAGGAGTTGTATCTTTACTTTTCATTCTTCATTCAGGACTTTCAAGTCTCTTTCAAGGAGAGTTTTTCTTGTAACATTTCTCAAAGTATTTATTCATCACTCATTGTAACTCTTGGGAAAGAGTAGTTTTGCTTGCCAGAAACATTGTAAACTCTTTCCAGAATAATCCCTCATCTCTATAAGAGGGCACTCACATCACTAATAAATAAATATTAGTTTTCTTTGGGAGCCTGGGGATCCTCACCTTGCCATCCCATCCTTCTCTCTTTTGAGGGAAGAAGATCTTGAGTGTGCTTGTTGTGATTTTTCACTTTCATTTCTTTTCATTTTTTGCAGGTAGATTAACTTACATCTCCTTTTGTTTCATGTTAATGTTCATGATCTAATTGCATGTTATCTCTCCATTCCACTAATGCGTATTTGATCTTGAACTACTTGGTTATTGTATGTTTCATCTCATTTGACTATCAATACATGCTAAGTTTCACTTGGTCATTCACATGTTAATTCTCTCAACAATTTGATCTCATTTCTATGCAAGTGTATTCTTACATGTTAGTTTAGTTTCATTTACATACAATAACATCTAATTTCCAATTACATGTTCATTTGATTTAGATTGCTTACATAGCTTATTACAATTTGTTTCATTTCATTTGCAACTTTGCTTTAAGCATTCTTCACATCTTAAGTAATTGCAATTGATCATTTTATTTTACTAAAATTAACCTCCAAAATAAGTTGGTTGTATAGACCATAGGACACCCTCCTCAATATTCATTTACCCAAATTGGAGAAAGGTAAACATGTGACTTGGCAGTTCAAGCTCAACTTGTCCAGTGTTGGAACACTTGCACATGGGTTGACTTGGTAGACTAGGTGGATACTCATTAATGAAACGAAGCTTCTCCCAACCATCCCTATCCTTACAATAGGTCTAATAAAATAAACCAAGAGAACTTTATATCACACATTAATTCATTGCAATTATTTTTTTGTTTATACTATCTTGAAGTTATCTTATGCCATAATTGATCAAGTTTCATTTCCGAGCATTATTTACCTTCAAGTAGCACTTACACTTGCAATTTCATTTTTAAGCACTGACACACTTTACATTTGCAACTATTTCAAATTTTGTTAAAATTGGCAACTAGGGCCAAATTCCACCTTAGGACAGCTCATATGATGGAGATGATTACTGCATTGGATTCCTCTTTCGAAGAGGTACAATTTTGATATAAAGATCATCTCATTCTGACAAGTAGAAATGGAATTATGAATTTATTTCTCCTATGGGCAAATTGTCATGGTCGGCTCCAGTCAAATGTAGGCTCATGAAGCCCAACAGATGTCTTTTCACCCTCAACGTTGTGTATAAATAAGAGAGACCTTTTCCTCATTTGGACATCATCTCGTCACATCTTCTTCTCTCTCTTGTTTGGGTCAAACATCAATGGAGGCTTTTCTCTCTCTTTTTCGCACGTGTGGTTGGGCAGCTCCTCATTCTTCTTCGCACCTGTGGCAGGAGGCCGAATTTCTACACAGCACAGACTGTTGACTTCAGTGTGTTGACCAAGGGGTGTTTGACTTGCGTTGACTTCGATTTTTGGGCCAGATTTCCGATTTCTCTAGGCCACATTCTTTGGCACAGAAATCAAGGCATTTGGAGGTGGTTGACCAGCGTTGACTTCAGGTTTGACAGCAGAAAATTACAACAGACTTTCTCTCTCCTTTGACTGGGTTTGACCAAAGATTTGAGCTAACTTTGACTCTCATGGAAGGCTGATTTGGACTGCTGTTTGGAGGATGTTTTGGGGCAACTTTGACCACTGTTGACTTTCTGATTAGGGCTGATTTGACTGTTGTTTTAGCAGATCCGTTTAGAAGAATAATAAGAAGATTTGACCAAAGGGTTTCCCCACATTGGGGTTTGTCCCTGTCATGCACCACATCTTGTGTCCTCTTGTCTTGGCTTATCTTATGCACATGATTTTATGTTCTATCTGCATTTATTGTCAATGTTTATAAGTTAATGTGATTCCTATTGGATATAACTGGAATTTCTCATTGGGTTGTGTTGACCACTACGTGTCAACTACCCATAGCAATACACCCCCTTTTTTTGCAAAAAGGGGTAGAGCTTGATCGACGTGTCCGTGCCATTCGGCTATCATCATCAACCCGATCGTGTTATTTTGTAAACCTAGTCTGCATGTATAAATTGTAAATAATCCTAGCAGATATGTGTCATGTATATAATTTCCTAGGTAAACCTAATTTTCTAGTGATGATCTACATTCTGGAAGGTTTTTTTGTCTCACCGATCCATGATCGGCAGAGTTTTCCTTCAGCCTAACCCCAAAGCCGGAATGGATTTTGTCACTAGAATCTTGGGGGAATCCTAGTGTGGTAGGTTACATCTATGTAAAAGCGATTTGGAAATAATTCTCACTGTTCGGTTAGGTTATTACAAATTGCTTGATCTGCTAGATTATGTTTGTGTCGCAGAACTGGGTAGTCCATGAGGGTCTTTGTCAAATGGATTCTCCCCTTGCGATGTAAAATTGTAAAAGTCATGATGTAAAGTGTCTTTAGGGTTAGAAAGTAATTAATCCCCTCAGAGGTCCTAGGTCCTAGATGTCTTTTCCAAAGGCTAAGTTCGAAGGTCCAAAATCATAAAATTTAAATATATATATATATATATATATATATATATATATATATATATAAATAAAATAAAATAATAAAATAATAATAAGTCAAAGTTTTGAGAAAATAAATGCAAAATTTTAATTTTTAATATATTAAAATGCATTTAAAATTTTCGACAGATGAGATTAAAAGGGATTTTGATCCTCATCGACGGTCGAGATCACTTTGACATGGATCACTCGAACTAGCCGTTGGGAAATTTTTCTTTAAATAGGGTGTCAGGGGTCATTTGAGATCATTCAATCTGAGAGTCGTGTGCTAAAGAAAGCTCTCTTGTAGTCATTTTTCATGTGCAATAAAGAAAGACTTTGGGGTTGAAATCTTGCTGGTGTTACTCTTCTGGAAGTGCTGTAAGATGTTTTATTTTTCTACATAATTTTATTTTCAGGCATTGATGATAGCTTGTTGAAGAGTGATTTTAAACACAGGTATCTTGTTTGGTTGCTAGGGTTTGAATGGTAGTTAAATTTCTGAATGTGGTGGCAGGTATCTCCATCACATTTGGATTTTAGTATCCGTTTTCTCCTTCTTCATTAATGGTTGAATTAAGTTGTGCAGGAAATCCTTTTTTTGAACATTATCTGGCGTTCGGGGAAGTTTCGGCTGAACCAGCCAACTCTCGGATTGCATTTTCTGAAGAGCCCAACCAGTTTTGGTCCCAGGTTTATCATTTGAATTTTTTCTGGTGAATGCATGAAGGGTTTTCTGAAGCACCTCACCTTAAATTTAAAATTCTAAAAATATCTATGTGGCATACTGACAAATATGCCTATTTAGAGTTTTTAAATTGTGAATACTGTAATTATTTCGCTGGTTCTTAGGGTTTTTAGGGTTTCATTTATTTTTTGCATTTTCAGGTTCTGGTTGTTTGTTTTCATTGTTTTCAGGTACAGGTTGCAGGTTGCAAATCTGAAGTCAAAATTTGATTTTGAAGCCAGATCTAGGCCCTGGAGGGTAAGATCTGGCGTCAGAACTAGCTTTTGCAGGTGCATCGTTTTGCAATCCAGGATTTCAAATCTTGTCCAAATCTAGAGAAATTTTTTGGGGTTTTATTTGGCAGCAATTTTCCATTTTGTTTACTGTCCAGCAAAGTTATTTTCAAAAAATTCATTAGGGGTTTTGCTGTTGTCATATTTCCTTCAAACTGCACCCACACTTCTTCTCTCACCTGCAAACGAGGGGCAGCCCTTCCATTCCACGACTTCTCAATTTGTTTTTGATCCTGCATGCATCCTGTAGTAGTCGTCACACCTTTCAGCTGCATGAAATCGTTATCTTTTCCTCCTTGCTACGGTTTCAACGCTCTTTCTCGCTGCTGTTCAGTGCCATCGCATCCCTCTACCTGCGTCTACCCTCATTCCCCACGTTGCATTTCGCTGTCCATTCAAGCTTCACGCAACTCTTCGCTCCAACCTGCAGATATTTCCCTCAACTGTCTACCCGTCCATCTGCGCAGTGTTCTCCAGCGTCTTCTCTATAGCTACATAAATCCCAACCCTTTCTCCATCTACAAAAATTTCCATTCTTCCCATAGTTGCCTGCGTCCTCTCCGTTCTGTCCGCTCTTCATATACTACCTGTGTTTTCTATTTGCGGCCAGCTCCAATCTCCACGTTGGCCATTCACCCACGCAGCTCCCTCAAATCTAAGCCACCCACGTTCATTTTTACGCATCGCTACTGTGTCTTTCTATGTGTGCTACCCTCGATTTTCCCCTTGTTGCTATCTGTACACTACTAGCCCCCACGCAGCCCTTCCTCCATCGCTGCTCCATCCACACACCTGCAAAAGAAACCCTCGACGTCACGCGGCACCTGAAAAAGAGTCCCCACACCTCCACCTGCAAAACGCGTGACTTCCATAGTTGCCGCCGTCAAACTCTTCACGCTCAATCAGCTCTGCAAACACCAAACGCCAAGCAAAGCCACACTTCTTTTTTTTTCATTTATGTACATATGCATAGGCAGTAAAATAAAAAAGGAAAATTCAAATTTTAGGTTTTGAATTGTATGAAGTTAGCATTGGATTTAGATTAGATTTAAGTTTTAGTTTAGTGCATAGCTTAGGTTTTACTTTCTTTTTATTTTTCATTTAGCCTTTTTCCATTTTCGATTTTGATTTTAAATTTTATTTAGTTTTGATTTTAATTTTTTTGAAATAAGCAAATCATTGTGATATATGCATATATGTGTTGGTTTAGTCATAGAATTAGATATTTTTAAGTTTAGCTTAGTTTTAATTTAAATCAAAAAAAAAATAAGGTCTCTTTTAGGTTTTAGATTAGACTTTAGTTTAAATTTTATTTTTGTTTTATTTTTAGAATTTTATAAAAAAATATAAAAATTCAACAAAAAGAAAAATTCTGAAAAAAGACTAATTGAAAATTGGAAATTCCTTTTAAAGACATTTTCTGTTATGGTACAATGAAATGTGCTTAAATGTTTATATCTAGAGATTAACTATTCGAAACTGGATAGCATTTAAATTTCGTGGTTATTTGAAGCATTTGATCTTCTGAAGTTTAATTGCTAAAGCTTTGTGCATCTTTTGAATATTTCGCATCTGGTAAAATTAATCATTGCTTGGATTATATAATGCTCATTACCTAAGTCACCTGACATAAGGATTCGGGACACGTAGGATTCGAGATTCGTGGTGTCGGATTCGGACACGCTGACCCCCCGGAACAGGACACGTTATATATTATTTTATTAAAATATATATATATATATATATATATATATATATTTAAAAAATATAAATATATATTAAAAATTAGATATTATCATATTTCTTACACAAATTTTAATTAATGATACAAATTTATTGATTTCAAACATAGATCTTCATCTATAGCTATTAGCATGCATAGTACATACAAAATTCAAATAAATGTCAGTGGTACTGGTCACATAAATGATAAATCTATTAAAAATTTAAATCATGATTCATAATTCATAACTGAAAGACAACTTACAACTACAAGATAGTAAGATAAACACACTAACAACTGTAGTTTTCTCATTAAGCCATCAAATCAAAATGTGTTACATAGGTAGTGTTGGTGCAATGCCAATGGCAAATAGAAATAGAAAATATAAAACAACTACAGGTATACAAGCCTCAAGGCATCAATCAGCATCAGAATTAGCATCATTGTCCCCATCATCATGGTCCCCACTGCTCTCCTCTACATCCTCCTACTCCGTTGTATCCATAGTCGCCTCTGCATCTGCTGGTATGGATGTTAACCCCTCTAAGTCATCAAATCTAACAGGCTCTAGCACTGGATCATTGACATCCATGTTGGCCAATGCCAACTCAACAGTGGTGTCCAGACCATATCATCAGGAACAGTGTTACTTGGGAGCGGGAGCGAAAGTGAGGAGCGGGAGCGACATATTCAGAAGCTCTTGGTTTGGTGCTCTTGATTAAATACGAGTTCCATACCCTAATACATGACAAAATTCAATGGAAACATTGCAATCCCCCAATCCTAAAATCCTAAAAAACTGATAAGTCTGCTGGATTTTGAATGAAATCTAAAATTCTACTTTCTCCATATGAAATCCAATGAGGCTGAAACCACTCTCAAACATCCTGAGTCATTTCATCGTAATGTTAAAAATTTAAGTAAAAGGATGAAAATGAAGATTAAGGAGAATGTCACTTTTACTTTAAGAATTTAACATTACCATGAATACTAGGGCCTAGACTTGATCATGAAGCTGCCAAAATGCTTTACTCCTTGCTCCAACAGCACAAATCACTTGCCAACAGCACAAATCACTTGCCAAATGACAATTTTAATGAGCAAACACGCCCTTTTCATTCCCGCGCTGAGCTTAGCGAGTCCTGGAAACCGAACACGTGTCCTAAAATCGCGACACGCCCTCGGACACGACGTGTCCTGTGATTTGGACACGAATCCGAACTGAATCGTGTCGGATTCGTCGGATTCGGGATTCGCAGGGGGTTTAGGACGAATCCGGTGACTTAGCTCATTACATGTTTGATATTTTGTAAATATTTTCAAGCAATCGTTAAATTTATTCATAAGTAGCAGCAGCTAATTAATTACTTGGTTTTCATTAACTCCATAAGGCACTGGTCTTAAGCATTTAAAGATCTAATCAAATTCTAAAATTGATCAAGTGCTTGTTTCCCCCTGCTGTGTCTCCCAACCCAACTGGCTCCCAGTTGGTCTTCCTTTTTCCCATAGGGTCTACCCCCTGTTAGTGCCTAGATTTACCTCAAGCTGAAAAGGTAGGATCCAGGGCCAACATCAAACCACGCTCAGCCTGGTAGCTAGCCCTACGAGGTCAGGAGAGAGCTCTCTCCAGGTCAATCTCAGCAAATAATGATCGATGGGGGCTTGAGATGACTGATACAAATACTGATTTTAGGCTAGGTATAAGTGCAAGAGAATTTGATTTAATAAAATGATGTTTTGTTGGCTCAGATAGAAAGGTAGATTTTGGGTGCGGGGATTGAGCCTCAGTCCTGCAAAGATCTCAATGGGGCAAGGTAGGCAATTGTTTTTGGCACTTAAAATTGAATAAGATGGAAGTAATAGACAGGTGAGGTGTTGAAGAGGGCAAGAGCAATCATGGATCCTCCTCAAACAGCTGAAAACATCAAGAAACTAAAGCAAACTTCAAGTAGAGCACTGCAAATTCAATGGATTCTACTTACACTCTTGTTTGTTTAGTTCAGAAGAAACAAGATAGAGAATGGCATACATGACATATAAGCAAATTCACAATTACAAAGAAAAGCACTGTACCAAGACAAATTGCCACATGGATCCCAAAGAGTGCTGCAAATCCTGGTCTCAATTCCTTAGCCAAAATGCTGATATGAATGTACAATGAAGCTCTTTGCTTTCTCAAAAGTCCAACCTTCTACCAAAATCCAACCCCTACACTATGAAATTCATAAAATATATACATTTTCTCATCCTTGTACTAAGGGATTGAGCTCAACCATTTTCTTCAAAATAGAATTAGTTACATTAAACTTGGGCCGAATTTCTGAAAATAGGTGTTGAAGATGAACTTGTATCTCCTAAACCATAGCACCTGTTACAAAACTGAAAGATGTTTTTGTAGATAAGGTCATGTTGGAGAAAAACCTCTCTCAAATTTGGGAAATTCGTTTCCAGTTGCTCGCAATCTGTTCCACAAAATCATCTCTAAAACAGAAAATCATTAAAAATTTAAATCTGTGAAAATGAGTTGTAAAGATCCAGTCACATATCCCAATCCATGACACCTGTGAATAAACTGAAAGAGGTTTTTGTTATATGGCTCATGCTTAACAAAAACCTCTTTGGGTTTCTCAAAATTACTTTCCATCTGTTGTAAAATGGCCCCGCACTAAAATGACTAAAACAGTAAAAAATATGAAATTTTTGCTTTGTTTAAATGTAGGCTTCAAATATCATTGTATATCTCCCACATAGTAGCACCTATGCATAAACTGAAGGTGGTTTTTGTTATTTGGTATGTGATGAACAAAAACCTCTTTCACTTTTGAAAAATTCCTT